>BDMV01000007.1:33543639-33572422 GCA_008326285.1 Oryza officinalis | reverse complement strand
TGCTCGGTGTAGAAGGGCCCTCAACGGACCAGATTAACTTCTTGTGGGGTTATTTCCATCGAAACTTTAAGGACATTGCCCTAAACGCCTCGCTTATCCGAAGGTCGTGCCAAGCAAGGTGAGGAATGTGTTTATTCACAAAGTTTCAAAACTTTTCCCCTGAAAATGTTGCATGCTCCATGACGTAGCACGCATGAGTGCCACTCCAGGGCCTTGTCGAATGTCTCCGTTGCGAGATATCAATCGAAACGACATCCATTATGATGGAAATGCATGAGAACATGGAATTTGAAGAGTGTTTTTTAGCACGTCCAATGTCGTTCTTGCCCTGCCACGCTACCACAAATTAGTTCCTAAACCTGATGTGCTCGGTGTAGAAGGGCCCTCAACGGACCAGATTAACTTGTTGTGGGGTTATTTCCATCGAAACTTTAAGGACATTGCCTAAAAACGCATAGCTTATCCAAACGTTGTGCCAAACTAGGTGAGGAATGTGTTTATTCACAAAGTTTCTAAACTTTTCCCCAGAAAAGGTTGCATGCTCCATGACGTAGCATGCATGTGTGCCACTCCAGGGCCTTGTAGAATGTCACTGTTGCCAGATATTAGTCGAAACGACATCCGTTCGGACGGAAATGCATGACAACATGGAATTTGAAGAGAGTTTTTTAGCCCATCCAATGTCGTTCTTTCCCTGCCACGCTACAATAAATTAGTTCCTAAACCTGACGTGCTCGGTGTAGAAGGGCCCTCAACGGACCAGATTAACTTCTTGTGGGGTTATTTCCATCGAAACTTTAAGGACATTGCCCTAAACGCCTCGCTTATCCGAAGGTTGTGCCAAGCATGGTGAGGAATGTGTTTATTCGCAAAGTTTCAAAACTTTTCCCCTGAAAATGATGCAAGCTCCATGGCATAGCACGCATGAGTGCCACTCCAGGGCTTTGTAGAATGTCTCCGTTGCCAGATATAAGTCGAAACAACATCCGTTAGGATGGAAATGAGTGACAACATGGAATTTGAAGAGAGTTTTTTAGCCCGTCCAATGTCGTTCTTTCCCTGCTACGCTACCACAAATTAGTTCCTAAACCTGACGTGCTCGGTGTAGAAGGGCCCTCAACGGACCAGATTAACTTATTGTTGGGTTATTTCCATCGAAACTTTATGGACATTGCCTTAAAACGCATCGCTTATCCGAGCGTTGTGCCAAACAAGGTGAGGAATGGGTTTATTCACAAAGTTTCTAAACTTTTCCCCTGAAAAGGTTGCACGCTCCATGACGTAGCATGCATGTGTGCCACTCAAGGGCCTTGTAGAATGTCTCTGTTGCCAGATATCTGTCGAAACGACATCCGTTAGGATGGAAATGCGAGACAACATGGAATTTGAAGAGAGTTTTTTAGCCCGTCCAATGTCGTTCTTTCCCTGCTACGCTACCACAAATTAGTTCCTAAACCTGACGTGCTCGGTGTAGAAGGGCCCTCAACGGACCAGATTAACTTATTGTTGGGTTATTTCCATCGAAACTTTATGGACATTGCCTTAAAACGCATCGCTTATCCGAGCGTTGTGCCAAACAAGGTGAGGAATGGGTTTATTCACAAAGTTTCTAAACTTTTCCCCTGAAAAGGTTGCACGCTCCATGACGTAGCATGCATGTGTGCCACTCAAGGGCCTTGTAGAATGTCTCTGTTGCCAGATATCTGTCGAAACGACATCCGTTAGGATGGAAATGCGAGACAACATGGAATTTGAAGAGAGTTTTTTAGCCCGTCCAATGTCGTTCTTTCCCTGCTACGCTACCACAAATTAGTTCCTAAACCTGACGTGCTCGGTGTAGAAGGGCCCTCAACGGACCAGATTAACTTATTGTTGGGTTATTTCCATCGAAACTTTATGGACATTGCCTTAAAACGCATCGCTTATCCGAGCGTTGTGCCAAACAAGGTGAGGAATGGGTTTATTCACAAAGTTTCTAAACTTTTCCCCTGAAAAGGTTGCACGCTCCATGACGTAGCATGCATGTGTGCCACTCAAGGGCCTTGTAGAATGTCTCTGTTGCCAGATATCTGTCGAAACGACATCCGTTAGGATGGAAATGCGAGACAACATGGAATTTGAAGAGAGTTTTTTAGCCCGTCCAATGTCGTTCTTTCCCTGCTACGCTACCACAAATTAGTTCCTAAACCTGACGTGCTCGGTGTAGAAGGGCCCTCAACGGACCAGATTAACTTATTGTTGGGTTATTTCCATCGAAACTTTATGGACATTGCCTTAAAACGCATCGCTTATCCGAGCGTTGTGCCAAACAAGGTGAGGAATGGGTTTATTCACAAAGTTTCTAAACTTTTCCCCTGAAAAGGTTGCACGCTCCATGACGTAGCATGCATGTGTGCCACTCAAGGGCCTTGTAGAATGTCTCTGTTGCCAGATATCTGTCGAAACGACATCCGTTAGGATGGAAATGCGAGACAACATGGAATTTGAAGAGAGTTTTTTAGCCCGTCCAATGTCGTTCTTTCCGTGCTACGCTACCACAAATTAGTTCCTAAACCTGACGTGCTCGGTGTAGAAGGGCCCTCAACGGACCAGATTAACTTGTTGTTGGGTTATTTCCATCGAAACTTTAAGGACATTGCCTTAAAACGCATCGCTTATCCAAAGGTCGTGCCAAACAAGGTGAGGAATGTGTTTATTCACAAAGTTTCTAAACTTTTCCCCTGAAAAGGTTGCTTGCTCCATGACGTAGCACGCATGAGTGCCACTCCAGGGCTTTGTCGAATGTCTCCGTTGCGAGATATCAGTCAAAACGACATCCATTATGATGGAAATGCATGACAACATGGAATTTGAAGAGTGTTTTTTAGCCCATCCAATGTCGTTCTTGCCATGCCACGCTACCACAGATTAGTTCCTAAACCTGACGTGCTCGGTTGTCACACCCCGAAGTTCTCCCAAATCGTAAAAATTTAATTTAATAATTTATCTGAGAAATTGTTTAATTAAATTTGGAGAGAAACCCAATTAAATAATGCATTAAAGAAGTGAAAATGGCAAGGTGGAATTTTTCTTGAGTTCTCCATGTCAAAATACATTAACAGGATTTTTAGTGGAATTTTCAGAGCCCTAAAAATAATTTTAACCAATTAAGAACCCTCAAGCGCAATAAATAAATCCCTGGGAAAATTCTTTTCCTTTTTCTTTTTCTTTTCCTCTACTTGGGCCGTCGGCCCACTCCTCCTTCTTCCTCCCGGCCGGCCCGCGCGCCGCTCTCCCTCCCCTCTCCCTCGGCCCAAGGCGACCCAAGGCCGCGCCGCCTCCCCGCGCCCCTCCCCTTCCCGGGCCGCGGCCCGAGCCGCCCGGAAGTCTGTCGCGCCTCCCTGCGCCGCTCGCCCGCTGACGCGTGGGCCCGCCCGCGGCCGAGTCCGCCTCCGACACGGCCGGCCGCCGCGCCAGCGCCGCCGCAAATCCCGGCGGGATTCCCGCCGCGCCGCCCCTTTTTATTCCCCCCCCTGAGGCGCTCCCCTCCTCGTTTTCCCCGTGCCGCCGCCGCCCTAACCCTAACCCTAGCCCGTGAGTGCCGCCGTCGCCGGTAAGCGCCGCCGCCGTTTTCCGCCGTCGGTAAGCGCCGCCGCCTTCCCGTTTTTCTCCTTCCCCTCTCGGTGCCGTCGTCCGCCGTGCGCCTCCCGGCCGCCGCCGTGCGCGCCGCCCACGCCGCTGCCGCCGCGCGCACCCGCCGTTCCCGCGCCGCGCCGCCAAACCCTAGCGCCGCCGCGCGCCATGGCCGGCTCCGTCGAGCCCGAGCCCGGCCGCTCGGCCGTCCGCGCGCCTCAGCCGACCGATCGGCCGCCCGGGCCGATCTGGGTCGTCTGCGCTCGCCCGCGTGGCCGCCGCGTCACCCGCGCCGCCCCGCCGCGTGGTCGCCACGTGGTGCGCAGCCGCCGCCGCCGCTGCTGACGTCAGCCCTAGTCCGCCGCCGCCAGCCCTGACGTCATCGTGACGTCAGCACTAAGGGTTTATTGCGCAATAAATAATTAAGGATTTTTCTGTTTATAGTAAAAACACAGATAACTTCAAAAATTCATAACTAATTCATCCGGACTCCGTTTTAGTCCGTTCAAGTCTCAGAAAATTCATAAAAATGTCTAGAATCCATTAAAAATATTTTTGTTCTTTGTTTCAGTAGTCTTATAGCATGTATTGTTGTTTGCTTTGTTTGTCGTATAGATTCCGGTAATTCCGACTCTCCGGTTTATTTCGAGGTCGTTGCCGAAGTTGACCCAACGCAAGAGCAAGGCAAGTCATACTTATTCATTTGAGGGGTACCGTGGTGGTATACCGGCACGCGGAAACGTGTCGTGGGGCTGTGTCTTGTGGGTACAGATGTACATCTCTGATCAGAGTAAAACTATTCGAATAGCCGTGCCCGCGGTTATGGGCGATCAACCAGATTCACCGTGATTAGTCCCATTTTCTTAATAACTGGAATTATGGGAACTGGTTTAGTTTAGGTGGATGGTTTGGGCCTGTCGCAACGTGGTGTAGCGTTGGACAATGATGGTTTAATTTTGCTTAATTAATTCAACTGTTTTACTGTTTTCAACTATTGTTTTTAAATGCGTATTTTATGCAAAATAGCCATTACAGCTCTCCTTTGTTATTACTTGCATCATACCTCCCTTTTTCCGGTATGACTTGTTGAGTACAGTGGGTAGTACTCAGTCTTGCTTTATTTTTCCCCCACACCAGAGTTGGAGTATGTTTCAGAGGAAGACTTTTCAGAAGAGTAGGCTTGTTGCTATCGTCGAGGAATGCCTGTGGATTGGAGTCGCTACGTTGCGAGTGTTTAGTTTATTAGAATAGATTGTTTCCTTTTTCCGCTGCAGTTTTGTAAGAGATTTTTATTGTTTTGTAAGACGTGGATCTGTATCGCAACTTTGTCATTTGTGTACCCTGGTTGGTCCTGGACAGGGATTTTAATACACAATTTGCTTTGGAAATTCTGGTAGTGAATTTCTGGGCGTGACAAGTTGGTATCAGTGCCGACCTTGACCGTAGGACAAGCCAACTGGAAACCCTAAGAGCCCTCTAAAACTTTTCATGTGTATTTTCCCTTGATTTGAAATTGTTTTGGGAAAAATTCGGGATCTGTGGTCCTTGGGAGTTTTGAAAAAAAAAGGGTTCCTTGCATCAAAAATTTTCTTTTTGAGCATATGTTGAGTCCCGTTCCTTTGCCCTCTGTAGATGGCAGGTCATCCCCCGACGCACCGTGGTCAAAATATGGAAGGCTTCATGGCAGAGCTCGCCCGTATGACTTTGGTCGTAGGTTACATTGAAGCGCCGGAGTACACCACAATCGAGCCTCTCAGTGGCGAGTTCCCGTTCTGAGTCCGTTTGGAGGTACATGGCTTCGTGGGCACCAGTCTTCCCAATATGGTGGTCACCGCTTCAGGAGGATCTGATGAGCACGCCAGTCAGGAGGCGGCTTACTTGATGATGGCCAGGATGCGAGAACTACACGACTACGCTCTCCACAATTCGGCATACCGCTATCATCCTTGTCGCGGTAGCTCTTCTACCAGCAGCACCTACCGATCTGCAGCGGAGGAGAACGACACTACCTTCGGACGGATGGTCACAGTGATGAAGGGTCTGGACAACATGCACGCCGATCTCCACAAGGCATCCAAGGCTCTTAATGACCAGAAGTTGATCAAGATTGCCCGCTTGGAGGATGAAGTCGCACGGCTCAAGACTGATAATGCTAGGTTGCGAGGACACCCAACGTCAGGAGGACTCAGGACTCGCACCATGCCAAGGAAGAGGACCACGGCTCCTGTGCGTATCCAGCTTGCGTCAAGGAATTCACCACCCGCTCCTACGCCGGTTCCACCGCCGCCACCAGGGTTCGCCATCACCTTCGCCTCAACGTCTGCGTACCAGGGTCCCGCCGGTGGTAGCGGAGGTTGGTTGCACGCCACACCCAGTGGTAGCAACGGCAGTGGTTCAAGTTCAGAGCCAACAAGTGGAGACACTGCGATGGCGGATTCCGGAAACCGTTCCGAGCATTAGGCTCGTTACCCTTAGTTTTTTCCGTTTTTTTTAGTTTGATTTCTTGTTAGATGCTGTGTGTTAGGTTTGTTGCTTGGGGTTAGTCGATGGTCGATACCATGTGCCTATGGTATGGCTATCTTATTAAGGATGTTTGCCTGCTGTTTTGGAGTGTTTTAAGTTAGATCAGAGCAATTTTAGTTAAATTAATAATATATTAAAGCTTAGTTCTAAGCAATCTGTTTTCTTTCTTGTCCATTTCTTTCTGCTGGTTCTTCTTCTTCAGATGGCCAACACAAGGACAAGTGGTAATAACAACGGACAGGAGGGATCCTAGGCTAATAGAACAAACACCAACGCTCCTCCCCCACCACTTGATAACCCCACTCTTGCTCAAGTGCTTGCTAGCCAGACTCAGATGATGGCAGCTATGATGCAGCAAATGCAGCAGCAGCATCAACAAATGCAACAACAGATGTTGCAACAGATGCAACAACAAGCCCAACAGCAGCAGCAGCAGGCCCAACAGAATCAACCACCACCCCAATCCAAGTTGCCAGAGTTTCTTCGTGTCAGACCGCCGGTTTTCTCAAGTACTACCAACCCCATGGAAGCGAACGATTGACTTCATGTTATTGAGAAGAAGCTTAATCTACTCCAGTGCAATGATCAAGAGAAGGTCGCTTTCGCTACCCATCAATTGCAGGGTCCCTCTTCGGCTTGGTGGGATAACTATTTGGTTACCCGTCCACCCGGAACGGAGGTCACTTGGGCGGAGTTTTGCCGCAGTTTCAGGAAAGCCCAAATTCCTGACGGCATAGTAGCCCAGAAGAAGAGGGAGTTTAGAGCGCTCCACCAAGGTAGTAGAACAGTGACGGAGTACCTTCATGAGTTTAACCGTCTCGCACGTTACGCTCCGGAGGATGTGCGCACTGATGCGGAAAGGCAGGAAAAGTTTCTTTCCGGCCTGGATGATGAATTGACCAACCAGCTAATCTCAGGGGATTATGCTGATTTCGAGAAGTTAGTTGATAAGGCGATCCGTCAAGAGGATCAACGCAACAGGATGGATCGGAAGAGGAAAGCAGTCCAATTCAGGACGCAGCAGGGAAGTCAACAGAAGCCCCGGTTCACCGCCGGACAGCAGGGTGGACCTACTACAATGATTGTTCGTCAACATCGACCTTACCAGCCTGGTAATTTCAACAACAACAATTCCGGCAACCGCAACAACAACGGGGGACAGCCCAACCGCAACCCGGTTCCGCGTCCGCCAACGGCCGCAGCTCAGCCAGCTCCATCGACTCAACCCAGGAAGGAGTCCGGCGGAAAATCATTTGTCTGCTTCAACTGCAACGAGCCCGGACACTTCGCCGACAAGTGCCCGAAGCCAAGGCGTGCAGGACCCAAGTTTGTTCATGCCCGTGTCAACCATGCGTCAGCAGAAGAGGCACAGGCTGCACCAGAAGTGGTATTGGGTACGTTTCCTGTCAATTCAGTTCCAGCTATCACTCTTTTTGATTCTGGTGCTACACATTCCTTTTTATCAAAGCGTTTTGCTGGGACATATGGGTTGTCAGTAGTGAAACTTAGAACGCCTATGTGGGTTCACACTCCTGGGAATGAGATGACCACAGCCCACTATTGCCCCTCTGTGGAAATAGAAATCCAGGGTTCTAAATTTCTAGCCAATCTTATCCTTCTTGAGTCCAAGGACCTAGATGTCATTCTTGGGATGGATTGGTTAACAAGGCACAAGGGAGTTATCGATTGCGCTAGTCGCACTATCACTCTGGTTAATGAGAAAGGAGAAGTCGTGAAATTCCAGTCGTCGACACCCCAGAAGCAGAGAGTGTGCTTGAACCAAGCAGATGGGACGAAACAGATCGCAGAAGAAGGGAAAGATATTAAGAAGTTGGAGGATATTCCTATTGTTAGAGAGTACCCTGAAGTCTTTCCGGATGACATAACCACAATGCCACCAAAGAGAGAAATTGAGTTTCGGATTGATTTAGTACCGGGAACTGCCCCGATACACAAGAGACCCTATAGGATGGGAGCCAATGAACTGGCAGAAGTCAAGAAGCAAGTTGATGAGCAGTTGCAGAAAGGATATATTCGCCCGAGTACGTCACCTTGGAGTGCTCCGGTGATCTTTGTGGAGAAGAAAGATAAGACCAAGAGGATGTGCGTCGACTATCGCGCCCTCAATGAGGTGACCGTCAAGAACAAATACCCGTTACCTCGGATTGATGATTTGTTTGATCAGCTAAAGGGAGCAACATGGTTCTCCAAGATAGACTTGCGATCAGGCTACCACCAATTGAGGATTAGAGAGGAGGACATTCCGAAGATGGCATTCACTACTCGGTATGGGTTGTTTGAGTGCACAGTCATGTCTTTTGGACTTACCAATGCACCGGCCTTTTTCATGAACTTGATGAATAAGGTGTTCATGGAATTTCTGGATAAATTAGTCGTGGTTTTTATCGATGATATGCTCGTTTACTCTAAGTCCAAGGAGGAGCATGAACAACATCTCTGTCTGGTACTTGAGAAATTAAAGGAACACCAATTGTATGCCAAGTTTAGCAAGTGTGACTTTTGGCTCAAGGAAGTACAGTTCCTAGGCCACATCATCACCGCTCAAGGAGTGGCAGTAGACCCGTCGAATGTGGAGTCGGTTATGAAGTGGACCCCACCGAAGACAATCACGCAGATCCGAAGTTTTCTTGGACTTGCGGGTTACTACCATCGGTTCATAGAGAATTTCTCCAAGATTGCCAAGCCAATGACACAGTTGCTGAAAAAGGATGAGAAGTTCAAGTGGTCCATAGAATGCAACAAAAGCTTTGAGGAACTTAAGAAGAAGTTGGTAACGGCACCAGTCTTAATTCTGCCAGACCAGACGAAAGATTTTCAGGTTTATTGCGACGCGTCTCGCCAAGGGTTAGGATGCGTGCTGATGCAGGAAGGCAAGGTGGTCGCGTATGCTTCGCAGCAACTGCGCCCACATGAGAATAATTACCCCACTCATGATTTGGAATTAACAGCAGTGGTACATGCCCTAAAGATCTGGAGGCATTACCTTATTGGGAACCAATGCGAGGTGTATACAGATCACAAGAGTTTAAAGTATATCTTCACCCAACCGGACTTAAATCTCCGTCAGCGAAGATGGCTGGAATTGATTAAAGATTATGATCTGGGAATCCACTACCATCCAGGTAAAGCTAATGTAGTGGCAGATGCTTTAAGCCGGAAGAGCTACTGCAGTTCCACCAGTATGGAAGAGATGAGCAGCCAGTTGCAACAAGACTTCGAACGGCTAAACCTCAGTATTGTTGAACATGGGTTCGCGCCCGCTCTAGAAGCACGACCAACGCTCGTGGAGCAAGTCCGAGCAGCTCAAGCTAAAGATCTGGAGATAGCAGAGCTCAAGAAAAACATGAGGGTCAGAAAGGCCCGAGATTTTTCCGAAGATGAGCATGGCACGATATGGATGGGAGAAAGACTGTGCGTCCCAGAAGACAAAGAGTTAAAGGAGTTAATACTCACGGAAGCCCATCAAACTCAGTATTCAATTCATCCTGGCAGTACCAAGATGTACCAAGACCTTAAAGAGAAGTTTTGGTGGGTTAGTATGAGAAGAGAAATAGCTGAATTCGTCGCACTCTGTGACGTGTGCCAGCGAGTCAAGGCAGAGCATCAAAGGCCTGCAGGACTGTTACAGCCTCTCCAAATTCCGGAATGGAAATGGGAAGAAATTGGAATGGATTTCATCACAGGTTTGCCAAGAACGTCGTCTGGACATGATTCTATCTGGGTCATCGTGGATCGACTCACGAAGGTGGCTCATTTCATTCCTGTGACATACTACCTACTCTGGAAAGAAGCTAGCAGAACTCTACCTCGCAAGAATCATGTGTTTACACGGAGTGCCTAAGAAGATCGTATCGGATCGAGGAAGCCAGTTCACCTCAAAGTTCTGGCAGAAATTACAAGAAGAATTGGGAACCCGTTTGAACTTTAGCACGGCTTACCATCCGCAAACTGATGGCCAGACTGAGCGAGTGAACCAGATACTTGAGGATATGCTCAGAGCCTGTGCGCTTGATTTTGGAGGAGCATGGGACAAGAGTTTGCCATATGCCGAGTTCTCCTACAACAACAGTTATCAAGCCAGCTTGCAGATGGCACCATTTGAGGCGTTGTATGGCAGAAAGTGCCGTACCCCGCTCTTTTGGGATCAGACCGGAGAACGACAACTATTTGGGACTGAAGTCTTGAGTGATGCGGAAGAAAAGGTCAGAACCGTCAGAGAAAGGTTGAGAATTGCGCAGTCTCGACAGAAAAGCTATGCCGACAATCGTCGAAGGGAGTTAACTTTCGAAACAGGGGACTACGTGTACCTTCGTGTCACACCGCTTCGAGGAGTACACCGTTTCAAACTAAAGGAAAATTGGCACCACGCTTTGTGGGACCATACAAGATCTCGCGAGCGTCGAGGAGAAGTTGCTTACCAGCTTGAGCTTCCACCCAACATGGCCGGTATTCACGATGTGTTTCACGTCTCGCAATTGAAGAAATGCTTGAGAGTACCGGAAGAACAGGCCAGTCCCGATCAAATTGAGATTCAAGAGGACTTGACTTATGTGGAGAAGCCGATTCGTATTCTCGAAACCAGCGAGAGGAGGACCAGAAACAAGGTTACCAGGTTCTGCAGAGTTCAGTGGAGCCATCATTCCGAGGAAGAAGCTACATGGGAAAGAGAGGATGAATTGAAGGCTGCCCATCCGCACCTCTTCGCCAGCACCTCCGAATCTCGGGGTCGAGATTCCGTTTAAGGGGGGTAGGTTTGTCACACCCTGAAGTTCTCCCAAATCGTAAAAATTAAATTTAATAATTTATCTAGAAATTGTTAATTAAATCTGGAGAAAAACCCAATTAAATAATGCATTAAAGAAGTGAAAATGGCAAGGTGGAATTTTTCTTGAGTTCCCCATGTCAAAATACATTAACAGGATTTTTAGTGGAATTTTCAGAGCCCTAAAAATAATTTTAACCAATTAAAAACCCTCAAGCGCAATAAATAAATCCCTGGGAAAATTCTTTTCCTTTTTCTTTTTCTTTTCCTCTTCTTGGGCCGTCGGCCCACTCCTCCTTCTTCCTCCCGGCCGGCCCGCGCGCCGCTCTCCCTCCCCTCTCCCTCGGCCCAAGGCGGCCCAAGGCCGCGCCGCCTCCCCGCGCCCCTCCCCTTCCCGGGCCGCGGCCCGAGCCGCCCGGAAGTCTGTCGCGCCTCCCTGCGCCGCTCGCCCGCTGACGCGTGGGCCCGCCCGCGGCCGAGTCCGCCTCCGACACGGCCGGCCGCCGCGCCAGCGCCGCCGCAAATCCCGGCGGGATTCCCGCCGCGCCGCCCTTTTTTATTCCCCCCCCGAGGCGCTCCCCTCCTCGTTTTCCCCGTGCCGCCGCCGCCCTAACCCTAACCCTAGCCCGTGAGTGCCGCCGTCGCCGGTAAGCGCCGCCGCCGTTTTCCGCCGTCGGTAAGCGCCGCCGCCTTCCCGTTTTTCTCCTTCCCCTCTCGGTGCCGTCGTCCGCCGTGCGCCTCCCGGCCGCCGCCGTGCGCGCCGCCCACGCCGCCTGCCGCCGCGCGCACCCGCCGTTCCCGCGCCGCGCCGCCAAACCCTAGCGCCGCCGCGCGCCATGGCCGGCTCCGTCGAGCCCGAGCCCGGCCGCTCGGCCGTCCGCGCGCCTCAGCCGACCGATCGGCCGCCCGGGCCGATCTGGGTCGTCTGCGCTCGCCCGCGTGGCCGCCGCGTCACCCGCGCCGCCCCGCCGCGTGGTCGCCACGTGGTGCGCAGCCGCCGCCGCCGCTGCTGACGTCAGCCCTAGTCCGCCGCCGCCAGCCCTGACGTCATCGTGACGTCAGCACTAAGGGTTTATTGCGCAATAAATAATTAAGGATTTTTCTGTTTATAGTAAAAACACAGATAACTTCAAAAATTCATAACTAATTCATCCGGACTCCGTTTTAGTCCGTTCAAGTCTCAGAAAATTCATAAAAATGTCTAGAATCCATTAAAAATATTTTTGTTCTTTGTTTCAGTAGTCTTATAGCATGTATTGTTGTTTGCTTTGTTTGTCGTATAGATTCCGGTAATTCCGACTCTCCGGTTTATTTCGAGGTCGTTGCCGAAGTGGACCCAACGCAAGAGCAAGGCAAGTCATACTTATTCATTTGAGGGGTACCGTGGTGGTTTACCGGCACGCGGAAACGTGTCGTGGGGCTGTGTCTTGTGGGTACAGATGTACATCTCTGATCAGAGTAAAACTATTCGAATAGCCGTGCCCGCGGTTATGGGCGATCAACCAGATTCACCGTGATTAGTCCCATTTTCTTAATAACTGGAATTATGGGAACTGGTTTAGTTTAGGTGGATGGTTTGGGCCTGTCGCAACGTGGTGTAGCGTTGGACAATGATGGTTTAATTTTGCTTAATTAATTCAACTGTTTTACTGTTTTCAACTATTGTTTTTAAATGCGTATTTTATGCAAAATAGCCATTACAGCTCTCCTTTGTTATTACTTGCATCATACCTCCCTTTTTCCGGTATGACTTGTTGAGTACAGTGGGTAGTACTCAGTCTTGCTTTATTTTTCCCCCACACCAGAGTTGGAGTATGTTTTAGAGGAAGACTTTTCAGAAGAGTAGGCATGTTGCTATCGTCGAGGAATGCCTGTGGATTGGAGTCGCTACGTTGCGAGTGTTTAGTTTATTAGAATAGATTGTTTCCTTTTTCCGCTGCAGTTTTGTAAGAGATTTTTATTGTTTTGTAAGACGTGGATCTGTATCGCAACTTTGTCATTTGTGTACCCTGGTTGGTCCTGGACAGGGATTTTAATACACAATTTGCTTTGGAAATTCTGGTAGTGAATTTCTGGGCGTGACATTGGTGCAGAAGGGCCGTCAACGGACTAGATTAACTTGTTGTGGGGTTATTTCCATTGAAACTTTAAGAATATTGCCCTAAAACGCATCGCTTATCCAAGGTTGTGCCAAACAAGGTGAGGAATGTGTTTATTCGCCTAGTTTCTAAACTTTAAGAATATTGCCTGAAAAGGTTTCATGCTCCACGACGTAGGACGCATGAGTGCCACTCCAGGGCTTTGTAGAATGTCTCCGTTGCCAGATATCAGTCGCAACGATATCCGTTAGGATGGAAATGCATGACAACATGGAATTTCAAGAGTGTTTTTTAGCCCGTCCAATGTCGTTCTTTCCCTCCCACGCTACCATTAATTAGTTCCTAAACCTGACGTGCTTGGTGTAGGAGGGCCCTCAACGGACCAGATTAACTTGTTGTTGGGTTATTTCCATCGAAACTTGAAGGACATTACCTTAAAACGCATCGCTTATCCAAAGGTTGTGCCAAACAAGGTGAGGAATGTGTTTATTCACAAAGTTTCTAAACTTTTCCCCTGAAAAGGTTGCATGCTCCGTGACGTAGCACGCATGTGTGCCACTCAAGGGCCTTGTAGAATGTCTTTGTTGCCAGATATCAGTCGAAACGACATCCGTTATGATGGAAATGCATGACAACATGGAATTTGAAGAGTGTTTTTTAGCCCATCCAATATCGTTCGTGCCCTGCCACGCTACCACAAATTAGTTCCTAAACCTGATGTGCTCGATGCAGAAGGGCCCTCAACGGACCAGATTAACTTGTTGTGGGGTTATTTCCACTAAAACTTTAAGGACATTGCCCTAAAACACATCGCTTATCCAAGGTTGTGAGAAACAAGGTGAGGAATGTGTTTATTCGCCTAGTTTCTAAACTTTTGCCTGAAAATGCTCCACGACGTAGCACGCATGAGTGCCACTCCAGGGCTTTGTAGAATGTCTCCGTTGCCAGATATCAGTCGAAACGACATCCGTTAGGATGGAAATGCATGACAACATGGAATTTGAAGAGTGTTTTTTAGCCCGTCCAATGTCGTTCTTTCCCTGCCACGCTACCATTAAATTAGTTCCTAAACCTGACGTGCTCGGGCCCTCAACGGACCAGATTAACTTGTTGTTTGGTTATTTCCATCGAAACTTTAAGGACATTGCCTTAAAACACATCGGTTATCCAAAGGTTGTGCCAAACAAGGTAAGAAATGTGCTTATTCACAAAGTTTCAAAACTTTTCCTCTGAAAAGGTTGCATGCTCCATGACGTAGCACGCATGTGTGCCACACCAGGGCCTTGTAGAATGTTTCTGTTGCCAGATATCAGTCGAAACGACATCCGTTATGATGGAAATGCATGACAATATGGAATTTGAAGAGAATTTTTTAGCCCGTCCAATGTCGTTCTTTCCTTGCCACGCTACCACCAATTAGTTCCTAAACCTAACGTGCTCGGTGTAGAAGGGCCCTCAACGGACCATATTAACTTGTTGTTGGGTTATTTCCATCGAAACTTTAAGGATATTGCCTTAAAACGCATCACTTATCCAAAGGTTGTGCCAAACAAGGTGAGGAATGTGTTTATTCACAAAGTTTCTAAACTTTTCCCCTGAAAAGGTTGCATGCTCCGTGACGTAGCACGCATGTGTGCCACTCAAGGGCCTTTAGAATGTCTCTGTTGCCAGATATCAGTCGAAACGACATCCGTTATGATGGAAATGCATGACAACATGGAATTTGAAGAGTGTTTTTTAGCCCATCCAATATCGTTCTTGCCCTGCCACGCTGCCACAAATTAGTTCCTAAACCTGATGTGCTCAGTGCAGAAGGGCCCTCAACGGACCAGATTAACTTGTTGTGGGGTTATTTCCATTGAAACTTTAAGAATATTGCCCTAAAACACATCGCTTATCCAAGGTTGTGAGAAACAAGGTGAGGAATGTGTTTATTCGCCTAGTTTCTAGACTTTTTCCTGAAAAGGTTTCATGCTCCACGACGTAGCATGCATGAGTGCCACTCCAAGGCTTTGTAGAATGTCTCCGTTGCTAGATATCAGTCGCAACGACATCCGTTAGGATGGAAATGCATGACAACATGGAATTTGAAGAGAGTTTTTTAGCCCGTCCAATGTCATTCTTTCCCTGCCACGCTACCATAAATTAGTTCCTAAACCTGACGTGCTCAGTGTAGAAGGGCCCTCAACGGACCAGATTAACTTCTTGTGGGGTTATTTCCATCGAAACTTTAAGGACATTGCCCTAAACGCCTCGCTTATCCAAAGGTTGTGCCTAACAAGGTGAGGAATGTGTTTATTCACAAAGTTTCAAAACTTTTCCCCTGAAAATGTTGCATGCTCCATGACGTAGCACGCATGAGTGCCACTCCAGGGCTTTGTAGAATGTCTCCGTTGTAGAATATCAGTCGAAACGACATCCGTTAGGATGGAAATGGATGATAACATGGAATTTGAAGAGTGTTTTTTAGCCCGTCCAATGTCGTTCTTTCCCTGCCACGCTACCACAAATTAGTTCCTAAACCTGACGTGCTCGGTGTGTAACGGTCCTCAACGGACAAGATTAACTTGTTGTTTGGTTATTTCCATCGAAACTTTAAGGACATTGCCTTAAAACACATCGCTTATCCAAAGGTTGTGCCAAACAAGGTAAGAAATGTGCTTATTCACAAAGTTTCAAAACTTTTCCCCTGAAAAGGTTGCATGCTCCATGACGTAGCACGCATGTGTGCCACTCCAGGGCCTTGTAGAATGTTTCTGTTGCCAGATATCAGTCGAAACGACATCCGTTATGATGGAAATGCATGACAACATGGAATTTGAAGAGTGTTTTTTAGCCCATCCAATATCGTTCTTGCCCTGCCACGCTGCCACAAATTAGTTCCTAAACCTGATGTGCTCAGTGCAGAAGGGCCCTCAACGGACCAGATTAACTTGTTGTGGGGTTATTTCCATTGAAACTTTAAGAACATTGCCCTAAAACACATCGCTTATCCAAGGTTGTGAGAAACAAGGTGAGGAATGTGTTTATTCGCCTAGTTTCTAAACTTTTGCCTGAAAAGGTTTCATGCTCCACGACGTAGCATGCATGAGTGCCACTCCAAGGCTTTGTAGAATGTCTCCGTTGCTAGATATCAGTCGCAACGACATCCGTTAGGATGGAAATGCATGACAACATGGAATTTGAAGAGAGTTTTTTAGCCCGTCCAATGTCATTCTTTCCCTGCCACGCTACCATAAATTAGTTCCTAAACCTGACGTGCTCGGTGTAGAAGGGCCCTCAACGGACCAGATTAACTTCTTGTCGGGTTATTTCCATCGAAACTTTAAGGACATTGCCCTAAACGCCTCGCTTATCCAAAAGTTGTGCCAAACAAGGTGAGGAATGTGTTTATTCACAAAGTTTCAAAACTTTTCCCCTGAAAATGTTGCATGCTCCATGACGTAGCACGCATGAGTGCCACTCCAGGGCTTTGTAGAATGTCTCCGTTGCAGAATATCAGTCGAAACGACATCCGTTAGGATGGAAATGCATGATAACATGGAATTTGAAGAGTGTTTTTTAGCCCGTCCAATGTCGTTCTTTCCCTGCCACGTGTCACACCCCGATTTTCGATCGGGATTAAAAATTACCTAATAATACATTTTCCAGAAATTTAATAAAAGTCAAAAGCAATTTAAACAAGTGAAATTAGCAAGGAAATCAAAAATTTCCTTTAAAAATCATGGCCGGAAATATTTTTGTAATATTCTCTGTGCCTTAAAGTACTCTCCAAAAATTCACGAAAAATTTTGGAGAGTACATTAAGGCACAGAGAATATTACAAAAATATTTCCGGCCATGATTTTTAAAGGAAATTTTTGATTTCCTTGCTAATTTCACTTGTTTAAATTGCTTTTGACTTTTATTAAATTTCTGGAAAATGTATTATTAGGTAATTTTTAATCCCGATCGAAAATCGGGGTGTGACACGTGGCAGGGAAAGAACGACATTGGACGGGCTAAAAAACACTCTTCAAATTCCATGTTATCATGCATTTCCATCCTAACGGATGTCGTTTCGACTGATATTCTGCAACGGAGACATTCTACAAAGCCCTGGAGTGGCACTCATGCGTGCTACGTCATGGAGCATGCAACATTTTCAGGGGAAAAGTTTTGAAACTTTGTGAATAAACACATTCCTCACCTTGTTTGGCACAACCTTTGGATAAGCGAGGCGTTTAGGGCAATGTCCTTAAAGTTTCGATGGAAATAACCCCACAAGAAGTTAATCTGGTCCGTTGAGGGCCCTTCTACACCGAGCACGTCAGGTTTAGGAACTAATTTATGGTAGCGTGGCAGGGAAAGAATGACATTGGACGGGCTAAAAAACTCTCTTCAAATTCCATGTTGTCATGCATTTCCATCCTAACGGATGTCGTTGCGACTGATATCTAGCAACGGAGACATTCTACAAAGCCTTGGAGTGGCACTCATGCATGCTACGTCGTGGAGCATGAAACCTTTTCAGGCAAAAGTCTAGAAACTAGGCGAATAAACACATTCCTCACCTTGTTTCTCACAACCTTGGATAAGCGATGTGTTTTAGGGCAATATTCTTAAAGTTTCAATGGAAATAACCCCACAACAAGTTAATCTGGTCCGTTGAGGGCCCTTCTGCACTGAGCACATCAGGTTTAGGAACTAATTTGTGGCAGCGTGGCAGGGCAAGAACGATATTGGATGGGCTAAAAAACACTCTTCAAATTCCCTGTTGTCATGCATTTCCATCATAACGGATGTCGTTTCGACTGATATCTGGCAACAGAGACATTCTAAAGGCCCTTGAGTGGCACACATGCGTGCTACGTCACGGAGCATGCAACCTTTTCAGGGGAAAAGTTTAGAAACTTTGTGAATAAACACATTCCTCACCTTGTTTGGCACAACCTTTGGATAAGTGATGCGTTTTAAGGCAATGTCCTTAAAGTTTCGATGGAAATAACCCAACAACAAGTTAATCTGGTCCGTTGAGGGCCCTTCTACACCGAGCACGTCAGGTTTAGGAACTAATTTGTGGTAGCGTGGCAGGGAAAGAACGACATTGGACGGGCTAAAAAATTCTCTTCAAATTCCATATTGTCATGCATTTCCATCATAACGGATGTCGTTTCGACTGATATCTGGCAACAGAGACATTCTAAAGGCCCTTGAGTGGCACACATGCGTGCTACGTCACGGAGCATGCAACCTTTTCAGGGGAAAAGTTTAGAAACTTTGTGAATAAACACATTCCTCACCTTGTTTGGCACAACCTTTGGATAAGTGATGCGTTTTAAGGCAATGTCCTTAAAGTTTCGATGGAAATAACCCAACAACAAGTTAATCTGGTCCGTTGAGGGCCCTTCTACACCGAGCACGTCAGGTTTAGGAACTAATTGGTGGTAGCGTGGCAAGGAAAGAACGACATTGGACGGGCTAAAAAATTCTCTTCAAATTCCATATTGTCAAGCATTTCCATCATAACGGATGTCGTTTCGACTGATATCTGGCAACAGAAACATTCTACAAGGCCCTGGTGTGGCACACATGCGTGCTACGTCATGGAGCATGCAACCTTTTCAGGGGAAAAGTTTTGAAACTTTGTGAATAAGCACATTTCTTACCTTGTTTGGCACAACCTTTGGATAACCGATGTGTTTTAAGGCAAAGTCCTTAAAGTTTCGATGGAAATAACCAAACAACAAGTTAATCTGGTCCGTTGAGGGCCCTTACACACTGAGCACGTCAGGTTTAAGAACTAATTTGTGGTAGCGTGGCAGGGAAAGAACGACATTGGACGGGCTAAAAAATTCTCTTCAAATTCCATGTTATCATGCATTTCCATCCTAACGGATGTCGTTTCGATTGATATCTGGCAACGGAGACATTCTACAAAGCCCTGGAGTGGCACTCATGCGTGCTACGTCATGGAGCAAGCAACATTTTCAGGGTAAAAGTTTAGAAACTATGTGAATAAATACATTCCTCACCTTGTTTGGCATAACCTTTGGATAAGCGAGGCGTTTAGGGCAATGTCCTTAAAGTTTCGATGGGAATAACCCCACAACAAGTTAATCTGGTCTGTTGAGGGCCCTTCTACACCGAGCACGTCAGGTTTAGGAACTAATTTTGTGGTAGTGTGGAAAGGAAAGAACGATATTGGACGGGCTAAGAAACTCTCTTGAAATTAAATGTTGTCATGCATTTCCATCGTAATGGATGTCGTTCCGACTAATATCTGGTAACAGAGACATTCTACAAGGCCCTGGAGTGGCACACATGCATGCTACGTCATGGAGCATGCAACCTTTTCTGTGGAAAAGTTTAGAAACTTTGTGAATAAACACATTCCTCACCTAGTTTGGCACAACCTTTGGATAAGCGATGCGTTTTAAGGTAATGTCCTTCAAGTTTCGATGGAAATAACCCAACAACAAGTTAATCTGGTCCGTTGAGGGCCCTTCTACACCAAGCACGTTAGGTTTAGGAACTAATTAATGGTAGCATGGGAGGGAAAGAACGACATTGGACGGGCTAAAAAACACTCTTGAAATTCCATGTTGTCATGCATTTCCATCCTAACGGATATCGTTGCGACTGATATCTGGTAACGGAGACATTCTACAAAGCCCTGGAGTGGCACTCATGCGTCCTACGTCGTGGAGCATGAAACCTTTTCAGGCAATATTCTTAAAATTTAGAAACTAGGCGAATAAACACATTCCTCACCTTGTTTGGCACAACCTTGGATAAGCGATGCGTTTTAGGGCAATATTCTTAAAGTTTCAATGGAAATAACCCCACAACAAGTTAATCTGGTCCGTTGACGGCCCTTCTGCACCGATGTCACGCCCAGAAATTCACTACCAGAATTTCCAAAGCAAATTGTGTATTAAAATCCCTGTCCAGGACCAACCAGGGTACACAAATGACAAAGTTGCGATACAGATCCACGTCTTACAAAACAATAAAAATCTCTTACAAAACTGCAGCGGAAAAAGGAAACAATCTATTCTAATAAACTAAACACTCGCAACGTAGCGACTCCAATCCACAGGCATTCCTCGACGATAGCAACAAGCCTACTCTTCTGAAAAGTCTTCCTCTGAAACATACTCCAACTCTGGTGTGGGGGAAAAATAAAGCAAGACTGAGTACTACCCACTGTACTCAACAAGTCATACCGGAAAAAGGGAGGTATGATGCAAGTAATAACAAAGGAGAGCTGTAATGGCTATTTTGCATAAAATACGCATTTAAAAACAATAGTTGAAAACAGTAAAACAGTTGAATTAATTAAGCAAAATTAAACCATCATTGTCCAACGCTACACCACGTTGCGACAGGCCCAAACCATCCACCTAAACTAAACCAGTTCCCATAATTCCAGTTATTAAGAAAATGGGACTAATCACGGTGAATCTGGTTGATCGCCCATAACCGCGGGCACGGCTATTCGAATAGTTTTACTCTGATCAGAGATGTACATCTGTACCCACAAGACACAGCCCCACGACACGTTTCCGCGTGCCGGTATACCACCACGGTACCCCTCAAATGAATAAGTATGACTTGCCTTGCTCTTGCGTTGGGTCAACTTCGGCAACGACCTCGAAATAAACCGGAGAGTCGGAATTACCGGAATCTATACGACAAACAAAGCAAACAACAATACATGCTATAAGACTACTGAAACAAAGAACAAAAATATTTTTAATGGATTCTAGACATTTTTATGAATTTTCTGAGACTTGAACGGACTAAAACGGAGTCCGGATGAATTAGTTATGAATTTTTGAAGTTATCTGTGTTTTTACTATAAACAGAAAAATCCTTAATTATTTATTGCGCAAAAAACCCTTAGTGCTGACGTCACGCTGACGTCACGATGACGTCAGGGCTGGCGGCGGCGGACTAGGGCTGACGTCAGCAGCGGCGGCGGCGGCTGCGCACCACGTGGCGACCACGCGGCGGGGCGGCGCGGGTGACGCGGCGGCCACGCGGGCGAGCGCGGACGACCCAGATCGGCCCGGGCGGCCGATCGGTCGGCTGAGGCGCGCGGACGGCCGAGCGGCCGGGCTCGGGCTCGACGGAGCCGGCCATGGCGCGCGGCGGCGCTAGGGTTTGGCGGCGCGGCGCGGGAACGGCGGGTGCGCGCGGCGGCAGCGGCGTGGGCGGCGCGCACGGCGGCGGCCGGGAGGCGCACGGCGGACGACGGCACCGAGAGGGGAAGGAGAAAAACGGGAAGGCGGCGGCGCTTACCGACGGCGGAAAACGGCGGCGGCGCTTACCGGCGACGGCGGCACTCACGGGCTAGGGTTAGGGTTAGGGCGGCGGCGGCACGGGGAAAACGAGGAGGGGAGCGCCTCAGGGGGGGGAATAAAAAGGGGCGGCGCGGCGGGAATCCCGCCGGGATTTGCGGCGGCGCTGGCGCGGCGGCCGGCCGTGTCGGAGGCGGACTCGGCCGCGGGCGGGCCCACGCGTCAGCGGGCGAGCGGCGCAGGGAGGCGCGACAGACTTCCGGGCGGCTCGGGCCGCGGCCCGGGAAGGGGAGGGGCGCGGGGAGGCGGCGCGGCCTTGGGCCGCCTTGGGCCGAGGGAGAGGGGAGGGAGAGCGGCGCGCGGGCCGGCCGGGAGGAAGAAGGAGGAGTGGGCCGACGGCCCAAGAAGAGGAAAAGAAAAAGAAAAAGGAAAAGAATTTTCCCAGGGATTTATTTATTGCGCTTGAGGGTTTTTAATTGGTTAAAATTATTTTTAGGGCTCTGAAAATTCCACTAAAAATCCTGTTAATGTATTTTGACATGGGAAACTCAAGAAAAATTCCACCTTGCCATTTTCACTTCTTTAATGCATTATTTAATTGGGTTTCTCTCCATATTTAATTAAACAATTTCTTAGATAAATTATTAAATTCAATTTTTACGATTTGGGAGAACTTCGGGGTGTGACAAACCTACCCCCCTTAAACGGAATCTCGACCCCGAGATTCAGAGGTGCTGGCGAAGAGGTGCGGATGGGCAGCCTTCAATTCATCCTCTCTTTCCCATGTAGCTTCTTCCTCAGAATGATGGCTCCACTGAACTCTGCAGAACCTGGTAACCTTGTTTCGGGTCCTCCTCTCGCTGGTTTCGAGAACACGAATCGGCTTCTCCACATAAGTCAAGTCCTCTTGAATCTCAATTTGATCGGTACTGGCCTGTTCTTCCGGTACTCTCAAGCATTTCTTCAATTGCGAGACGTGAAACACATCGTGGATACCGGCCATGTTGGGTGGAAGCTCAAGCTGGTAAGCAACTTCTCCTCGACACTCGCGGATCTTGTATGGTCCCACAAAGCGTGGTGCCAATTTTCCTTTAGTTTGAAAACGGTGTACTCCCCGAAGCGGTGTGACACGAAGGTACACGTAGTCCCCTGCTTCGAAAACTAACTCCCTTCGACGATTGTCGGCATAGCTTTTCTGTCGAGACTGCGCAATTCTCAATCTTTCTCTGACGGTTCTGACCTTTTCTTCCGCATCACTCAAGACTTCAGTCCCAAATAGTTGTCGTTCTCCGGTCTGATCCCAAAAGAGCGGGGTACGGCACTTTCTGCCATACAACGCCTCAAATGGTGCCATCTGCAAGCTGGCTTGATAACTGTTGTTGTAGGAGAACTCGGCATATGGCAAACTCTTGTCCCATGCTCCTCCAAAATCAAGCGCACAGGCTCTGAGCATATCCTCAAGTATCTGGTTCACTCGCTCAGTCTGGCCATCAGTTTGCGGATGGTAAGCCGTGCTAAAGTTCAAACGGGTTCCCAATTCTTCTTGTAATTTCTGCCAGAACTTTGAGGTGAACTGGCTTCCTCGATCCGATACGATCTTCTTAGGCACTCCGTGTAAACACATGATTCTTGCGAGGTAGAGTTCTGCTAGCTTCTTTCCAGAGTAGGTAGTATGCACAGGAATGAAATGAGCCACCTTCGTGAGTCGATCCACGATGACCCAGATAGAATCATGTCCAGACGACGTTCTTGGCAAACCTGTGATGAAATCCATTCCAATTTCTTCCCATTTCCATTCCGGAATTTGGAGAGGCTGTAACAGTCCTGCAGGCCTTTGATGCTCTGCCTTGACTCGCTGGCACACGTCACAGAGTGCGACGAATTCAGCTATTTCTCTTCTCATGCTAACCCACCAGAACTTCTCTTTAAGGTCTTGGTACATCTTGGTACTGCCAGGATGAATTGAATACTGAGTTTGATGGGCTTCCGTGAGTATTAACTCCTTTAACTCTTTGTCTTCTGGGACGCACAGTCTTTCTCCCATCCATATCGTGCCATGCTCATCTTCGGAGAAATCTCGGGCCTTTCCAACCCTCATGTTTTTCTTGAGCTCTGCTATCTCCGGATCTTTAGCTTGAGCTGCTCGGACCTGCTCCACGAGCGTTGGTCGTGCTTCTAGAGCGGACGCGAACCCATGTTCAACAATACCGAGGTTCAGCCGTTCGAAGTCTCGCTGCAACTGGCTGCTCATCTCTTCCATACTTGTGGAGTTACAGTAGCTCTTCCGGCTTAAAGCATCTGCCACGACATTAGCTTTACCGGGATGGTAGTGGATTCCCAGATCATAGTCTTTAATCAATTCCAACCATCTTCGCTGACGGAGATTTAAGTCCGGTTGGGTGAAGATATACTTCAAACTCTTGTGATCCGTATACACCTCACAACGGTTTCCAATAAGATAATGTCTCCAGATCTTTAGGGCATGCACCACTGCTGCTAATTCCAGATCATGAGTGGGGTAATTATTCTCATGTGGGCGCAGTTGACGCGAAGCGTATGCAACCACTCTGCCTTCTTGCATCAATACACATCCTAGCCCTTGGCGAGACGCATCGCAATAAACCTGAAAATCTTTAGTCTGATCTGGCAGAATTAAGACTGGTGCCGTTACCAACTTCTTCTTAAGTTCCTCAAAACTTCTGTCGCATTCTGCTGACCACTTGAACTTCTCATCCTTTTTCAGCAACTGTGTCATTGGCTTGGCAATCTTGGAGAAATTCTCAATGAACCGACGGTAGTAACCCGCAAGTCCAAGAAAACTCCTAATCTGCGAAACCGTGCGCGGAGGCTTCCACTTGGTAACCGACTCCACATTCGACGGGTCTACTGCCACTCCTTGAGCTGTGATGATGTGGCCTAGGAACTGTACCTCCTCGAGCCAAAAGTCACACTTGCTAAACTTGGCATACAACTGGTGTTCCTTTAATTTCTCAAGTACGAGGCGAAGATGTTGCTCATGCTCCTCCTTGGACTTAGAGTAAACAAGTATATCATCGATAAAAACCACGACGAACTTATCCAGAAATTCCATGAACACCTTATTCATCAAGTTCATGAAAAAGGCCGGTGCATTGGTAAGTCCAAAAGACATGACTGTGCACTCAAACAACCCATACCGAGTAGTGAATGCCGTCTTCGGAATGTCCTCCTCTCTAATCCTCAATTGGTGGTAGCCTGATCGCAGGTCTATCTTGGAGAACCATGTTGCTCCCTTTAGCTGATCAAACAAATCATCAATCCGAGGTAACGGGTATTTGTTCTTGACGGTCACCTCATTGAGGGCGCGATAGTCGACGCACATCCTCTTGGTCTTATCTTTCTTCTCCACAAAGATCACCGGAGCACTCCAAGGTGACGTACTCGGGCGAATATATCCTTTCTGCAACTGCTCATCAACTTGCTTCTTGACTTCTGCCAGTTCATTGGCTCCCATCCTATAGGGTCTCTTGTGTATCGGGGCAGTTCCCGGTACCAAATCAATCCGAAACTCAATTTCTCTCTTTGGTGGCATTGTGGTTATGTCATCCGGAAAGACTTCAGGGTACTCTCTAACAATAGGAATATCCTCCAACTTCTTAATATCTTTCCCTTCTTCTGCGATCTGTTTCGTCCCATCTGCTTCGTTCAAGCACACTCTCTGCTTCTGGGGTGTCGACGACTGGAATTTCACGACTTCTCCTTTCTCATTAACCAGAGTGATAGTGCGACTAGCGCAATCGATAACTCCCTTGTGCCTTGTTAACCAATCCATCCCAAGAATGACATCTAGGTCCTTGGATTCAAGAAGGATAAGATTGGCTAGAAATTTAGAACCCTGGATTTCTATCACCATAGAGGGGCTATAACTGACAGAGGTGGAACTATTCCCCGGGGTGTAGACCCACATTGGTATTTTAAGTTCCTGTTTTCTTAGGCCATGCTTCCCTACAAAATTCTTGGAAATAAAAGAATGTGTTGCACCAGAATCAAATAAAACTGTAGCTGGGACTGAGTTGACAGAAAACATACCCAGTACAACTTCCGGTGCTGCCAGCGCCTCTTTTGCCGATGAGTGGTTGACGCGAGCCTGAAGAATCCTAGGCCCAGCACGTCTCGGCTTCGAGCACTTGTCGGTGAAGTGCCCGGGCTCGTTGCAGTTGAAGCAGACAAAAGATTTTCCGGTGGACTCCTTCCTGGGTTGAGTCGATGGAGCTGGCTGAGCTGCGGCCGTTGGCGGACGCGGAACCGGGTTGCGGTTCGGCTGTCCCCCGTTGTTGTTGCGGTTGCCGGAATTGTTGTTGTTGAAGTTACCGGGCTGGTAGGGTCGATGTTGATGAACAATCATTGTAGAAGGTCCACCCTGCTGTCCGGCGGTGAACCGGGGCTTCTGTTGACTTCCCTGCTACGCCATGAATTGGACTGCCTTCCTCTTTCGATCCATCCTGTTGCGTTGATCCTCTTGACGGATCGCCTTATCAACTAACTTCTCGAAATCAGCATAATCCCCTGAGATTAGTTGGTTTGCCAATTCATCATCCAGGCCGGAAAGAAACTTTTCCTGCCTTTCCGCATCAGTGCGCACATCCTCCGGAGCGTAACGTGCGAGACGGTTGAACTCATGGAGGTATTCCGTCACTGTCCTATTACCTTGGTGGAGTGCTCTAAACTCCCTCTTCTTCTGGGCTACTATGCCGTCAGGAATTTGGGCTTTCCTGAAACTGCGGCAGAATTCCACCCAAGTGACCTCTGTTCCGGGTGGACGGGTAACCAAATAGTTATCCCACCAAGCCGAAGAGGGACCCTGCAATTGATGGGTAGCGAAAGCGACCTTCTCTTGATCATTGCACTGGAGTAGATTAAGCTTCTTCTCAATAACATGAAGTCAATCGTTCGCTTCCATGGGGTTGGTAGTACTTGAGAAAACCGGCGGTCTGACACGAAGAAACTCTGGCAACTTGGATTGGGGTGGTGGTTGATTCTGTTGGGCCTGCTGCTGCTGCTGTTGGGCTTGTTGTTGCATCTGTTGCAACATCTGTTGTTGCATTTGTTGATGCTGCTGCTGCATTTGCTGCATCATAGCTGCCATCATCTGAGTCTGGCTAGCAAGCACTTGAGCAAGAGTGGGGTTATCAAGTGGTGGGGGAGGAGCGTTGGTGTTTGTTCTATTAGCCTAGGATCCCTCCCGTCCGTTGTTATTACCACTTGTCCTTGTGTTGGCCATCTGAAGAAGAAGAACCAGCAGAAAGAAATGGACAAGAAAGAAAACAGATTGCTTAGAACTAAGCTTTAATATATTATTAATTTAACTGAAATTGCTCTGATCTAACTTAAAACACTCCAAAACAGCAGGCAAAAATCCTTAATAAGATAGCCATACCATAGGCACATGGTATCGACCATCGACTAACCCCAAGCAACAAACCTAACACACAGCCTCTAACAAGAAATCAAACTAAAAAAAACGGAAAAAACTAAGGGTAACGAGCCTAATGCTCGGAACGGTTTCCGGAATCCGCCATCGCAGTGTCTCCACTTGTTGGCTCTGAACTTGAACCACTGCCGTTGCTACCACTGGGTGTGGCGTGCAACCAACCTCCGCTACCACCGGCGGGACCCTGGTACGCAGACGTTGAGGCGAAGGTGATGGCGAACCCTGGTGGCGGCGGTGGAACCGGCGTAGGAGCGGGTGGTGAATTCATTGACGCAAGTTGGATACGCACAGGAGCCGTGGTCCTCTTCCTTGGCATGGTGCGAGTCCTGAGTCCTCCTGACGTTGGGTGTCCTCGCAACCTAGCATTATCAGTCTTGAGCCGTGCAACTTCATCCTCCAAGCGGGCAATCTTGATCAACTTCTGGTCATTAAGAGCCTTGGATGCCTTGTGGAGATCGGCGTGCATCTTGTCCAGACCCTTCATCACTGTGACCATCCGTCCGAAGGTAGTGTCGTTCTCCTCCGCTGCAGATCGGTAGGTGCTGCTGGTAGAAGAGCTACCGCGACAAGGATGATAGCGGTATGCCGAATTGTGGAGAGCGTAGTCGTGTAGTTCTCGCATCCTGGCCATCATCAAGTAAGCCGCCTCCTGACTGGCGTGCTCATCAGATCCTCCTGAAGCGGTGACCACCATATTGGGAAGACTGGTGCCCACGAAGCCATGTACCTCCAAACGGACTCAGAACGGGAACTCGCCACTGAGAGGCTCGATTGTGGTGTACTCCGGTGCTTCAATGTAACCTACGACCAAAGTCATACGGGCGAGCTCTGCCACGAAGCCTTCCATATTCTGACCACGGTGCGTCGGGGGATGACCTGCCATCTACAGAGGGCAAAGGAACGGGACTCAACATATGCTCAAAAAGAAAATTTTTGATGCAAGGAACCCTTTTTTTTTCCAAAACTCCCAAGGACCACAGATCCCGAATTTTTCCCAAAACAATTTCAAATCAAAGGAAAATGCACATGAAAAGTTTTAGAGGGCTCTTAGGGTTTCCAGTTGGCTTGTCCTACGGTCAAGGTCGGCTTTGATACCAACTTGTCACGCCCAGAAATTCACTACCAGAATTTTCAAAGCAAATTGTATATTAAAATCCCTGTCCAGGACCAGCCAGGGTACACAAATGGCAAAGTTGCCATACAGATCCACGTCTTACAAAACAACAAAAATCTCTTACAAAACTGCAGCGGAAAAACAAAAAGACAAACTAAACTAGAACGGGACTCTTGCAGCGGGCTGGCACCACTCCACAAGCATCCTCGACGGCGGACGAAGCCTACTCCTCTGAGAAACCTTCATCGGACGCATACTCCTCTTCTGGTGTGGGGAAAAATTAAGCAAGACTGAGTACTACCCACTGTACTCAACAAGTCATACCGGAAAAAGGGAGGTATGATGCAAGTAATAACAAAGGAGAGCTGTAATGCCTATTTTGCATAAAATACGCATTTAAAAACAATAGTTGAAAATAGTAAAACAATTGAATAAATTAATCAAAATTAAACCATCACTGTCCAACGCTACACCACGTTGCGACAGGCCCAACCATCCACCTGAACTAAACCATTTCCATTAAGTCAAATTATTTAAGAGTTCAACTAATCACGGTGAATCTGGTTGATCGCCCATAACCGCGGGCACGGCTATTCGAATAGTTTTACTCTGATCAGAGGTGTACAACTGTACCCACAAGACACAGTCCTACAACACATTACTGTGCGCCAACATACCACCACGGTACACTGGAAAAGGAGCTGTGACAGGACCCTTCGCATAACCCTTCCTAACCAATCGCACCACACCTCAGGTTTCGCCCCCGCTCCGCTTCCCGGCAACGGGCAGCCCCCTCTCGTGCCTTGGTGAATCCGGCAGCCAAGCAACCGGTATATCCCCGGCCGACTCAACTCCATCACGCCCACCCTTTCCGGGGAACGTCGGCTAGGAAAAAGC
>BDMV01000007.1:32962667-33539954 GCA_008326285.1 Oryza officinalis | reverse complement strand
GAAATGTGGGCCTGTCGAACCACGGCGATTCGACAGGGCCCAATCGAACGTCGGAGCGATAACAGGCCGGACCGATCGAACGGCCGCGTTTCGACTGGGCCCTGTCGGCACGCGGCATGTCGACAGGCCGGGGCGCCGGCCCAGTCGAACTCCGGCCTTCGACAGGCCAGCCCAGTCGAACTCCGGCCGTTCGACAGGCCGGGCCGCCGAACCAGTCGAACGTCGGCCGTTCGACAGGCCGGGCCGGCCGGCCTTTTTTTTTATTTGTTAAGTGTATTTTTTTTGTTATAAATACAAATTAAATTGTTAAGAGTTGTTTTTAACTTGGATGCCAATTGCTATTAATACGCTTACCCGAACGGGCACATCACCTGACTACCCATAAAGTGTCGCATGCTCTATGCTTACATTATTGCTGTAACGTATTTTCAACTATATCTCGTTACTCCAATATAAGTTCCATTCGATTTTAACTAATAATAAAAGTATAATACCTCCATTCGATTTTAACTAATAATAAACATATAATACCTGTACTAACATCCAACAATAATTAACCAAAAAAATTACCGTCGTCTAAGGGATTACAAATTTATACCTTCGCTGTCGTTCCTCTTTCCTGCGTACTTGCGCACGTCTCCTTTCAAACCGCGTAATTATTCCCTTCGGCCGAATGGCACAGCTCTGCACTAATTTTGACTACTTAAATATAACATCAAATTGCTCAACATTACAAAATTACTAATCACCTTAGCAAACATATACTAACTTTAAATTATTTGCAACATACAATTAAATAACTGTATATACTAACATTAAACAATGACAAATGGTTCACACATTATATATACTAACATTCAACAATGTCTAACAATTTACACATTATACGTACTAGCATCGAAATAACAAATAACAAATCTCGTAATAGCATTGATATTTACAACTTAACATAGGGATTAATTATACCTTAATCACCGCAGCTGCTTTTGGGCGTCACCTTCTCTTTCCTTCTAGTGCTGCTACCTTCGCGACGTTGACACACCACGGCAGCAAGCACCGGCGGTGGACGCGACAACAACCTTCGCACTCGGGAGAAAACAACTGCTCCCAGCAGCAGCAAGCAGCAGCGAGTGAGGAAGGAGAAGGCAGCAGCACGCAGCAGGCAGCAGCAGCAGCAAGCAACAGCAGCACTCGCAGCAGCAGCAAGCAGCAGCAGCAGCAGCACTCGCAAGCAGCAGCACTCGCAGCAGCAGCACTCGCAGCAGCAGCAAGCAGCAAAGCAGCGAAGTGAGGAAGGAAAGCAGCAGCAGCGAAGTGGTCCAGAGGAAGAAAGGAAGGCAGCAAGCAGCAAAGGACCTGTCGAACGGCCGTATGCCGACAGGGGCTATGTGTCGACCTGCCGCTGGTCGACAGGCGCGGCGCGGGTCGCTGTCGACCGCCCGTTGTTCGACAGAGCTGGGCCGCGCGCGGTTGGTGGGCCCTGTCGAACTGCGGGAGTTCGACAGGCCCCCTATCGATCTTCCGCAAGCCGACAGGCCCCTGTCGATGGGCCCCTATTCGACACGTCGGGCTATCGTTTCCCCCCCCCCATTCGACAGGCCCACATTTCCGCAAATTTCTGCAAAGGCCCACTAATTTTGCGATTTTCCATTTAAACAATATTATTTCTAAAAAAAACTCCAGATAAGACTATTATAGTTTATAAATAGACGTTGCTTAGCATCACAAAATAATTTTTTTGTGACTCTCATTGTGAGTCATGTTTTGCTAATCAAGACATTACGATGCAAAGGAGACAGGATAGCGAGGTTTAGAAGTTTGAGACTCGAGACATGTACTATGTATCTTTGGTTTGAAAAAAATATGGCCTTGTGAGTTGTCTGGTAACCAGCCGCAGCTGATGAAATGAACATGGCATAATAGGATAGACCTTTATCGTCCATGCAGAAAAAGGTATGACGCTACCCAAAGATCTATCCTTGTACAAAATTAATTTTATACTCCCTCCGTTCAAATTAATTACACATATGGATGTGAGCATTCAATAAAATTTTAATGAGATCAAAAATATGCTGCTGATTTTCAGTTTTTTTGAGCGTGGGTTAGGTGGCGTATTGGTGAGTGTGTGAATGTAATGTTACGTGTGTGGTGGTACGTGTCTTATATGGAATCGAAAAAATCTCTCTTAAAATATTTAGAGTAAATTTCATTTTGGGTTACATTTTATTATCAATTTTTACTTTGGACTACCTTTAACCAATGATTTTACTTTGAACCGGGTAATCAGTATATCGGCTTCTACTAATCAGTTAACTCTCACAATTATATTTAGACTATTACTTTGACATATGACAAGTTGATGCATATGGACAAAATAGTCGAGGATTGTCTAAAGTGCCACAAAGATAAATTTACCCGGTTCAAAAGTGAAAACATTTATTAAAAGGGTGGTTCAAAGTAAAACAATGGTAATAAAAGGTAGGCTAAAGTAAAATTTACTTCAATAAAATATTTAGTTTAATTTATTACTAGTAATATACCCGTGCTAACGCAACGGCGTCATTATATTTGTAAAGTAATAAAATTCCGTGTTGGCAAAAATAATTTCATAGAATCCGACCAATTGAGCTATAATTTGATTCATGTCATATATCAAATATATTTAAGAAAAAGTATAATAATATGATATTGCCTAAAAATAATAATTAATGACCATCGATAGTTATATGTAATCACTTCAATATACAATATACGAGGGCAATATATGTTCACACAAAAAAAAAGATAAATAATGATATAAATTCATTCTATTAATTTGTTGTGGGCATAACCAAGTCAAAAGATAAAGCATTGGTAAATATACCCTGCAGCTAATAAACTAATCCTAACAGTGAGTATTTGTGATACACTTAAAAAAATCTCATGTGCCACTAGAAATGTTGCTTTCATGCTTATTCTGTTGGTACATCATAGATGGCAAGAGTAGATATAAGAGCGGTATGAGTATAATGACGAAAATATATGGTGTCTCGACATTAGCTCTGTGCAAACCAACGTACACTATGTTGTAGCACAAAGCTGGTATGTTGGGATATATCCCACCCAGATGTTTGCTTCTTGTTGTACAAAACAAAAGTACAACGGTAAGTAACATTATGATCAACAATTGGATATATTCTAGATCGCATATATTATAACTATTTTGTTTACACGCGGACATACATATTAACGGATGACAAAAGGTAGACACCTCAATTTTTGTGTCAAGTGTTGCACTATTCAATCGATTGGCTTTCCTTTTTTTGCACGTCATTCACACTACTTTCTGGCCAACAATTCTTTTTTTTGTTTGGATAACAATTTAGGCACTGTCGAACTCTACATGACAGTGTCATGAGTTATAGTATCTCCATTAGAAATCTCCTCGGCCTTCTTCTGTGCGCTCCTAGCGTGTCATTCATGGTGTTTTATGTTTCTTTCTTCTCTTTAACAAAATTATTAGTAAATATGAAAGGACTAATAACTTTATTCGAGCCTTCTTCTTTGCACAGTATTCACGTTGTTTCGCGTTAGTTTCTTCCTTCTTACTTTGGGCGTCATTACAAGGTGTATTTTGAGGTGATATAGCTGTTTTTTGAAAAACCAAACAGGCAATACTAACAGTTTTTATATGCCAAAGGAGTATATAGAGATCAGGACACAAAGTACAAAGTAGTAGATAAGCTACAATATCTGAAGGAAACAAGACCTTCGTTGGTCGATCCTTTTGGATCCATACCTAATCGATAAATTATGAATAAATCTGAGTTGACAATAAATGTATCATGTGTTTTATTAACAAGTAGTCAAACTCAAAACTGACACATTTTGTTTGGATCAATAATGACTATAATGTAAGTATGGAAATCACTCAATTCAAGCTTTCAATACCCACAACAAAGTATAATAAAACCATACATCGTATAACAATGTTACATGCTAATCCACAACTATTCCATCAAACATGAAAGTTATATGTTTATACACGAATGTGTGATCCTCCTCAATCAACTGTTGTTGGTATCTGTTGATGCAAAATCTGTTTCATCAGGTGTGCCAAAAAATGTGTTGACGTAGATTCTACGTGTGGCACACGAAGGCCTGAGAGATTTGCTTAGTTCCAATGCAGGTCCTAAACTTTGATAAGATACAAGCGTGCCAGTCAGTTTGATCCTGCAACTGATAAGATATATAAAATGACGATCAAACAGCTGATTGGCCAATAAGTCGATGTAGCGATATTAGCCGATGTCGCAGAGCCGATTGGTCAATAAGCCAATGTAGCAATACTAGCCTATGTCGATACGGTTTTGAACAATCGACTATATATCCGATGTAGATTCTGACACTTAGACAAATAATGATATAAAGGCAATCGACTAATGATAATGTAATAAGATAATGACCAATCGACTAATATAAATGTGACAAAATAGATATCTAATGAACTGGTTAGCCGATATAGATATAATGAATCAAATATCCAACAAACCAATCGGCCGATATTGATATAGAATATTAGATGTAGGCTCGATGGTTAAAACATACATCGGCTGGAAATCCGATGTTATTCAATCCAAATGATTAAGTAATCAATGAATCATTTGTTGCAATCGGCTAAAACCAACTTGTATATAATCCTTATAAGCCGATGCAATACTTAAACAATATTTACATAATTCATTGGTTGAAATCCCGATGAAATAATGATTGATGTCTACTGACTTAAATAAATCTACCTTATAACCACAACCTCATAGGTCGTGCCTAACCGATGTAGCATAAGGTTGATAATTGCTTAATAGATTTAAACCAGTCGATATGACACTGATCAAAGTGATAATGTATTAAATTTAACTAAGACAGTAAAATCATCAAAGAGAAATTTAACACATCAGATAAGATCGGCTAACCCTCCGATAAAATACTAGCATAAACCTATCGGCTTATGATAATCTAATACTCAATGAGCCGATAAATCTGTCTAATGTGATGGATATAACAAATCTATCTAAAATGACATTATGTTTAAAGAAACATCAATTTGATCAGAATATCGGACCTAATCGAGGAAGTCCTAACTAAGCCGATATAACTATAAGCAGTAATGGAACTAAAGATAAAGATGATATATAGGCAACACCAGAAAGTTCGAGCTACGCCAGCGCAAGCGAAGATGATATAACTCACTTTTTGCCGGAAGTCGAACTCAATCGATACAACCCATGCGTGAAAACAAGAACTCGTCGAAATAAAACCTTATAAGAGGGTGACGATGCGTCGAAAGTATATGTATATTGATTCGTGGAGATAAGTTACAAGAACTTTGGGTGTACATATTTATACCCATAGGTCAATAAGAATCCTGATCGAACACGACACAAACTTTCCTAACGATAAAAGGAAAAACATAAGTCCTGATCGGAGACTAAACAAAACTTTCTAAAGATAAATCTTGCCTAATTAATAAATAAATTAAGCTGCATGCCGTGGTCTTCACGATTGCTTTTTGAATTCGGTCTCTTCTGGATAAGTTTTTTATTGGCTATTTGACCTCTTTTCTTAACCGAATTCACTAAATAATCTTACCAAATTTTGACGTTAACAATATCTACAACCATTCCCATGCACCTTTAAATGTTGTCATAGATTTGCATATCCACATAAACACATTATACGTTTAACACATAGCACTGAGGATGGGAAACAACTACTTGCTATACCTTCAAACGCAGGGGAACAAACACTGCAGATATAGACCACCTAGACTCTGTGATCCCGTTCTCTTGGGGTTGTGTGTCACGATGAAATAATGCTTTATATAGCTGCTGCTGTATTTGGATAGCTACAACTCCTTGAATTTTCTTTCCTTTAATATAATATAAGATACAACCAGACGAGTCAGAACAAAAACCATATACTAATAGGATTTTTGAGGAATATACAGTAGTCAAAGTCAGAAGCAGATAAACCAATGCCAAATCTATTAGGATCTCTAAAAAGAGTATGTTGGTCACGGTAACTATCTTTGGTATCTGCTTCTAGGTAATCTAGTAGTTAGTTTTTCTTCACGGAAAAAAAGACACTGCACTAATATTTGAGAAATATTTCTTCTAACTTTGTATTCGACAAGACGAGAATACTTGGGACACTATGCCTTCTTTCAACTGTGATAGTTTTTATAGCTATACGGTTTCCTTAATCACATGAGATGCTTTAACTTAAAATTGACTATATTAGTATAAGAAATGTGCCAAGGAACTGGTTGATTAGATTAACTCGAGCACCATTTCTTTGTTTCCCTGTATGTTCGTGCAGCCCAAGAGTGATAGTCATTATCCTTTATTTGTTATGCATTTTGTGCCTTGCCAACTTGCTCCTCTGTGTAGAAAGTTGCAGTGCAGAAATCCTTGCAGCAACCTATATGAAGCGATCTTTGGTTGAATTTAGAACCGAGGTAGCTGTCTCCAATCCAATTTCATGACTGTAAAAAAGGAAAAAAAAACCTTAGCTTTGATACTGAATACCATAATGTTTCGTTTTCTGCCCCTCAAATCTGTGATCTGAGGCCAAGTAAAGGGAGGAGAAAAACAACATTGGCAGGAATAAAGAATCATGCAGGAGAAAATTTGTAGGAATTATAAACATCTTTACATTTGATTTGAGAAAAAAAATATAAGCAAATTATTGAGCGACCAGAATCATGTATAAATGATGCACAATTATCAACTGATCTACGATACACTAAAGATGCAAAATATCCACCTTGACTGTTCACTAAAGCTTTATATTTCCATGACCAGGGATTTGAACCTATTCGTCCTGATTCGTCTGAGAAGTGCACCCAAGCTTTTTATTTCTCCAACAGATCCAACTGAGCCTATTCGTCCTGATTCAAAGTGCACCCAAGTTTAGAAATATAAACTGAATATCTCACACGTAACAGATCTACTACCCAGATTGCCCTTAACGAATCAGAAATGTGTCATTTTCCTAATTCACAGAGAAGTAAAATTTATGGAGTGAAGTCCTACCACTTTATTATCAGAGTGCAATTGCACATGAAGATATATGCAAATTTAGTTATGCATGTATGTAACAAAAAGATTATCTGGGAGTGACTAAAATTTCTATGATATGGAAACAAGATTTGAGTTGCTAAGTTAGATCCATTGCATAGCTCAAGCATGTCTTGAATTTATTTGGATGGATACATGTATGTTGGTAATTAGCAATGTGTATTTCACATTTTCACATGCCATAATTTGCTACCTCACTCTAATGACTAATGAGTATCCTTCAGCAAAATTGCAAGCAGGGAAATGATTTAGCTTTGTTCTCCATTTTTAACACCTTTCTTTTGCTTTCCAGAGTTTCCTCGCTAGAAAATCGGTGGACTTACAGCTGCAGCATATGGGGGCTCTATCATCATCTGGCAGCATTTCTCAATCTGAAGACATTAGTGGCACCTATAAAAAAAGTAAGCTTCTTTTATGTTTACTATAGAAACCAAGATGATTTACATATACAGTAGTCATACTTCGCAGTGTGGGTTGAGCATGGTAATTGTACTAAATTTAGATACATTACTAAATATAAGAGAACAGTATCTAAATAAGATAGCAGTACAAATATACAGGTACATTATTCACTACCTGATTATGTAGTCCCTCCTCCTTCTTGATTGCCGAGCAAGTTTACTAAGGAGCCAAAGATGAAAAAAAATAGCAACCTAAAGAGTTGGAAATGACCATCATCATCGTAATGAAAAGATGGTAGCAAAATCTGAAGCTAAGTACTGATGGCATACTCAACATGGAGTGTAAGTGCTACCAATTTACCATCAGAGAGCTTATAAAACGGTTATAAAATTCCACCATATATCAATATATGTCGCTACCAAAATAGTATATGCAGCTTTAAGTCCATCAGTTAGCCAAAATAGTCAACTCGACGGCTGATCGTGATAATTGTTGCCAGGCCGTCAATCGATCGAACCAAAGCAAAAGGTAAATCTAGTTACCTCGTCGGTGGGGTTAGCAGCGATGAGCCGGGGGGAACGCGGTTGTAGGTGTCGACGGAGTGCCGCAGACCCACAGTCGTCGATGACGGAGGCTGAGCTTTGGCGCTTCAACGACGTTCTTCCAGGACAATCGTGAATGGCGGCGAGGGCGTGGTGGACGTGGAGGACAGAGGGCCGAGTCGCGGTGTTGGCAACGCACCGACGGGGCGACGACGGCTAGAGTTCTGGGGGATCGGGAATGCAGGGAGCGCGTCGCGCGTGGGAGGTGGGGAGGACGCGTGTGTGGGTCAATCTGCACCGAGGATCGACGGCAGGGACGATGACGGCGGCGGCGGCGGCGGCGGCTCTTGTGACGAGCGTGGAGCGCATCTCGAAGAAAGAGAGGGAGCGCGTGGGGAGGGAACGATAGGAGAGCGCAAGCACCGTGATTTGGGGACTGCACGGCGTGGATTGTGGGATGGAGGTGGAGCCAATCACGACCATCTGATTATCGCAAATGTATATGGGGCGTTGGATTTGACGAATGAGTAATGTAGGTAGAAGAGTCAATTGGTGAACTATGTAGGATGAATGAATGAACTATGTAGGTTATTATTATTATTATTATTATATAATGATGAGTAGATAATCGAGTAGATAATATGTTCAATAATGCAAAATCAAACTGGGCCTTAGCCTGTCGTAGGCCTCGTTTGGGCTGGGCCCAGTTACCAGCGACCATTCCAAGCAACCACGATCCTCCTCTCACGGAGCGCCACCACAACACTTCACCATCATCGCCGGCGGCCTGCCCAATGATGAGGTAAACGCCGCCCGCCGCTCGCCCCCGTCGCCGCCGTCCGCCGTAATGATGAACCACGTCAAATCGGCTCTTCTCTCCGGCCACCGCGGCCCGCACCATCTCGCCGCCGCCGTGGCGGGGGCGCCGCATCAGCTTGCGGCCGCCGCGTCGTTCCACTCCACCCCTCCCCTCCAGCGGAAGCGCAAGACGCAGTGGCACCACGTAAGTAATCCGCCTTCTTTCCTCCGCCTCCCCTCCCCCCTTTCCGTTGTGCTGTTAGTGGATCCTCGATTCGGTTGAAAAAAAAATTCTCCTTTTTGTTTGATCTGCCGGAAGGTGTGGGTTGGTCGGTAAGCTGTTCGATGAAACGCCTGTGTGGGGGGATTCATTGCGCTTGCGTTCGTGATGAATTTTGCCCGAGGAGATCTGTGAGCTCTCCCCGTGTAGTTCTTGCGTTCCATCTTCTGGGATTGATTTTGGATGTGGAATCGATGGCATTTGAATTTGCTTTTCGTTATAATTGACATGCAGGGGATAATGCATGCGAAAATTGAGGAATTTATGGTTAGTGCTCGTGTGTGTTCCCTTGGGCACATTGTTAGGATGTTTTTGTGTATTGCTCAGTGTTAGAAAATGGTCTACATGGTTGCGTAGATACAAGGAACGGATGCCCCAACCTAGTACCCCTAAGGTGCTCCGATATGTCGCATAAGCGCTACAAGGTGGGATGACCAAACAAAATCGCATGCCACTTTTTAGAACCTTGGAATTGTGATCTGCACTTTATATGCTTTCTAATATGATAATTCGGTGACTTCGTTAGCTAATTGTACTCGCCTGCAGAGGGCTTGAGCATGTGCTTATTAAAATGATTGGTTTACCTTGATGCTATTTGAGTTTTCTTGTTTCAGAGAGTTTGTCTGGTCAATTGGTCATCACGCGTTCATGCTTTAAGTTTTACTATTCTCTATCCCTTTATTATGTATTTCGATGTTTAAAGTATGTAGCACTAATAATTGACCAGGGATTATTGTTTTTTTGTTGCAAAGTAGTTCATGTGATGAATAGAGCTAACATTATTTTTCTTTTGCTCCACCACAGAGGTTCAGTTATTATGAGAAGCGCAGGAGAAACAGAGAATCAAAAAGGACCATGCTACGGAATATGTCTGAATATGCCGAATACCTCTTCCAGGTCAATATAATGAAAATTTTGGCATATCTTTAAGCTTTGATTTTTTTTGGGGTGTAACTGAATTAAATAGATGAGGACTTTTAGCCATAACAAATCCTCTAGATCTACCGGTCTTGTGGTTACTGAATTTGGATCAACACATTATTACTATCCTTTGTTATCTTGTTTTAATTCCATCTTACGTAGTACAAAAACAAAGCTTAAAGTCTGAAGAAATGGTTCTGAAAAACTTAAGAACATGATAGATGCCAAGTGAAACCCTGCAATATTTTGAAGTATAGGAATGGTTCAACATTATTGTTTTGGATGCTATGAAGAAGATTAAAGGATAAATGTTGGTATGTTAATACTCTACAGTTTAGAGCTTTATGGTGGTGTTTGAAAGTCCTGAAGATAAAGATAAAGACGAAGATAAAGTGTTTCACGCAAAACGAGGTGATAATAACGTGCGATTAATTGAGTTTTAATTATTACAAACTTGAAAAATGGATTAATCTAACATTTTAGAGCAACTTTCATATTAAAAATTTTCGCACGAAACGCACCGTTTGAGAGTTTGAAAAGCGTGCCACGAAAGTTTATTTTTTATCTGCACTGTTTCAGAAGAAACGAACAGGGCCTATGGCCCCGTTCTAATCTTATAAAACAGTGAAGATAAAAAATAAACTTTCGTGACACGCTTTTCAAACTCCCAAACGATGCGTTTCGTGCGAAAATTTTTAATATGAAAGTTGCTCTAAAATGTTAGATTAATCCATTTTTCAAGTTTGTAATAATTAAAACTCAATTAATCGCACGTTATTGTCACCTCGTTTTGCGTGAAACACTTTATCTTCATCTTTATCTTTATCTTCAGGACTTTCAAACACCACCATATGTGTCATGCAGGATTGAAAAATCAGATAGTGGTATAGGACTTCTGTTTTTACCCTTTCTTGATATTTTGAAAGGAAATAAGAACCAAATTAGTTACTTGTGTTTGTCTGTGATTCTGTCACCATAAAGTCGCACCATTTCAGCTTTGGAAAAGTCTAACTTACAACTTTGAACTGTTGCAAAGTCTGAACTACAAAACCAGGCATTTTACCTTAAAACTGTTAAAACCGTTATTTCTCACCCATAGCCATTAGTTCTTTTTGCCACATCAGCAGACAAGCATTTTTGGCTGTCATGGCAGTCCGTTTAGTACAAGTGTTCACTACCTTCGGCATCTTTTGTTTTGTTGTAAAACAGACTTTTCTTTCAGCCTTTAATGTAATTTTCTTTTTCACTTATATTCTTGCTATAATGTTGGTTGCAGCTTTTTGATCCAATTGATTCCCAAAGATTAAATGCTGATGTAGAATGCTCTTGACCATTTAGACAGTTTTATTTATATCAATTTTCAGAGTTGGCGGGATGAAGATGACAAAAATGATGAATCAAGTGGACCTTCTTGGTTCAGAGGACACCGTTGGGTCAGGAATTCAAAGACTAATGGTTTCCGCCCACATGATTTTTATTATGGGAACTTCAGAAGCAGGGGTACATTACTTGATTCATTTTCTCTTTATCTTATTAGCAAATTGTTGTCCTGTTTAGCACTGTTTCTCAATTCAGAACTCACAGAATCTTAATCTAGTCTGCTTTAAGTTATAAATATTTCGGTTACAAGAAATATTATAGCTGGATATGAAATGTGCATAATGCATATGGTGAACCTTATAGAATTTTGTTGTTTCTTGTTTTGAGAACAGGCGGATTCGAGTTTTGCACAAGTGATGAAGATGAACCAGAAACAGTCTTTCGCAATGCTTTCCATGGGCATCAGACATTTTATTGGTCTTTTGACTCTGATGATTTTTGTCGGAGAAATCACAGACGTTCGCATTCAGAAAGTTCCAGGCGTTGGAGTTATGAGACAGATGATGAGGATGAAACACCTGTACAGACGGAGGTATCTTTGGCACGGCAGGCACTTGGAATGAGTACTTCTGCTCCACTGAAACTCGAAGATGTTAAAAGCGCGTAAGATATTTCAAGCTTTGAATATTTTCTTAGATTTGGGTATTTTTCGTGATATTAGGCCATGAAGCCTTGTAGACTTCACTTATTTTCTTTTTCAAGATTGTTTTATCCTTTATTTATTTCTATTTGTTTTCATACTAGATACCGAACATGTGCACTTAGATGGCACCCAGATCGTCACAATGGCTCAACAAAGGTAATCTTTGGCACATTTGACTTTATTTTATTTTTCTCGGTGGATGTATTTTATATGTCAGTCTGTTCTGTGAATAATACTGTTGTTTAGATAGTTTTGCCATAAGTGTCGCAAGTTCACATGAGAGAATCAGATATGGTTATACAAATAGAAGGCCGGAATAAAAATTCCCCTATGTCTTCAACATGTCACTATCTCCAACCTTCATGATGATGCACAGCACAGCCTAAACAATGCAACATAAGATCAATAAGGATTGGTTATTAGCTCACACAGAGACAAGCTTACAACCATCTTCCCTTTCTTTTTTTCTCTGAACTTGCCTCTATCTGATTCAATAGAAGGCAAGGTATGAAATTCTGATTTGAACCAACAGATGCAGTTCTTGGGAACGGTACATTGTCTACTTTGATGTTTTGAGCTTATATCTTGAGACTACCACAATCACTTTTACTGTTACACCTTTTTGTTTATGTAACTCACGATTTTCCTTAATGGGCAGGCTACTGCAGAGGAGAAATTCAAGCATTGCAGTGCAGCGTACCAAACTTTATGTGATAGTTTGGCCTCTGCATAAACAATTGTGATAAGATCCTAGCTACTGTGGTCCCTTTCATCCACAGACTAACTTTATACTGGCAAATTCTGTGGACGTTTTGCCACCCGCCGATCAACATCAGCCTGCAAACTCAGCTTGCCGCCAAGAACTGCTTTGTTCTTGAACAAATTTGATTGAACCAAAAGTTGATCAAATAATGCAGGAAAACTGTACCATGTAACATTTTTCTCACAGGGTCATTGTTGTATTTTTAGAGCTAGGAAGAAACTATTTATACCACCCAAGATTTTTTTTATGGCTGGGTTATGGTACCCCAATTCAGTTAGTTTATTTGGAATATTAATATTAGTTGAGTACATTATAATCATTACTGCTGATGCAGAAGTAATCACGCTGTTTTGGTCAATCTGGAATCTGCGATTTTCTTTTTGTCACGTATCCACCTCTTAAGATTTGTATACTGTGGACCTTTTCTTATGCCTGATTGGACTCCTGAGACATATTTATCACGAGGTTTTCTCCCACCCTAGAGAGGTATATACCTCCCATTCTCCCAAATATTTAAGAGGTAAAAAAAACTGAACTAATTAGAAGATAATTTTATGATTGGTAATGGCGAGTGTTTTCTGGTACTTAGGAGGTACAGAGGGGTATGTGTACTCCATCCGTTTCAAAATAAGTTCATTTTTCATCCATTCCGTACATATCAATACAAAACCAAAAATATTAATATACCTTTACTTTATTACTCCATCTGTCCCAAATTGTAAGACATAACATATTTTGACTATTAATTTATTTTATGTTATGTTTTTAATAAATATAAAATTAGCATCACATGAAAGTATTTCAAAATATAAATCTAATGATATAACATGCATAATACTTAGTATAAATATGATTTGTATGATCATTGGTTAAAAGTTATCGAGTTTAATTTTCCTAAAAAAAAGGACGTCTTATAATTTGGGACGGAGGGAGTAAATCCCAATGCAACTATTCTTCACTTTATTTACTCCCAATACAATTATTCTCTATTTTTATAAACTCTGATACAATGATTACTCTAAAATAAACTTATTTTATGAGAAATGAAAGGAGTTAAAAATAAACTTATTACGGGACAGAGGGAGTACCTCATAGTATTAGACACCCCATAGTATTAGACAGGAGGTATATATCTCTACCCTGAAGGTATATATACCTTATATTTCAAGTATGAGGAGGTATATACCTCTTTAAGGTTGGGAAAAACCTCATCTATCACAATGAAAAATTGAATGAACTTCCAAGCCATTGTAGAGAGCTGAAGATTCCCAAAATCAGAAATGCAGAACCATTCTTTTATAATATGTATCATCATGGTCATCACCAAAACACGTGTAATGTTGTACTATCTTTGGAGAAAAGGATTTGAGCGTATGCAAAGCTCATGCGAATCTACAATTACAGAAATCTTAGTATTGTACTAGTAGTGTCAGCTATACAACGTGTACAGTTGATCATAGAATCCAGGGATTCTCAGCAATGAAGCCAAGCGATTTCTCCACAGATCCCTACATTCAGTTTTATGTTCTATTTGCAATACGTACATGGACAAGCTTGTGTTGGTTAATATTAGATATCCTTATCTTATTGTCAATATACCTGCACGGAATTTCACAAATATCAAATACACAGAAATTCTCTTTCTGTTATTGGAATGTGAACCCAAACTTACAATATTTCCACGACAAATTCTCCTCGAGCATCCAAGGGAAACTGTAATCCACCAGCTTGAATAGCTCCTTCATTTATGGACAAGTTAAAGTTATTGCCATCCCCATTTTTACTGCAAGTTTAATAAAGAAACTACTTAGCTCGCAAGATCAGTATTGCACAAAAAACCACATGAAAAATAAATTTGCTAGTTGTAGTAGTATTGTAATAAAGATAACAATCAACATCCCAAAGGAAATTTCAAGGAGGGTAAATTTGGATAGGAAGTTGAGGATTTAGGCCTTGTTTGGCACAACTCCAGATGTCAGATCCACGGTAGATTTGAAGTTTGTACGATAAATTATAGTGGTTTAAAATTTTAAAATTCATCCAAAATGTGAACAAAATGATTTAACTAAATATTATCAACGTAATCGTAGATCTAGATCCGTGAATTTGTGAAGCTAGGAATACCCAACTCCAAGAAATCTTGGATCCGGAGCTATGCCAAAGAGGGCCTTACCCTCTCGTTCCAATGACATGCAGGGTCATTTAAGGTCAAATGTGGGTCAGGAGGGTAAATCCTCAATTTCAATCTAAGGAGAGGGTATATGATCAAACTTTACAATTTCAAGAGTGTAATAGAACTCTGTAATGTGGATTTTTATATGTAGATAAGTAGGTGGTAACAAACTGTGTTTTAATATATATGGTCTTGAAAGCAGCAAACTCTACCAAACAGGAAATACAACATTCATGCAGCTCTTCGAGCTTACCATATGTCACCACTTGCATTGAGGCTGACACCTGGAAAGGGTCTTACCAAATTCTTCAATTGCCCATCTTCTTTTATGATCTGAGTGAAAAGCCCATATCATATGTAAGTAAAAAACCACAGTAACATTTCATCTTTTTGCTCAGCCTTCAGACAAATCCTTCAGAGGTGGTTCTGAAACTAACCTGGACACCCTTCAGACCAACAGATGCAACAAATGACCAGCTTTCATCTTCAGTCTGCGCATACAAATTTGATTATAATGGTAGCTATGGGATTCTATTTTAGTAGCGCTTGAAGAGTCCAATAATATGTATGCAGGGATAACCATTTCTCATTTACATTTGCAGCAGTTAAGTCCTTTCACAAACCAGAAAAGGATCTGTTTTGTTTGATGCTGCCAAGAGTCCTAGTTTCCTTTCCATAGAGAAATACTTCTCTCAGTCTGATTTTTTATAAAACAGTTGATAGTAAACCTAATATAAATAATACTAAACAAAATATAGAAAACTGTGAGATGACTGCCTGAACGATTAAAGCCCAGGTGGTTGGCATAAGAATTTGTGCAAGATAAATTACAGGGAAAGAAGAACAAATATACATCAAACATGGTTAGTTGTGCAGGTCTGATCCAGTATTGCCATGTGGTTGATTCGCACGTCAAATATTTCACAATATAACCAACTGATGCATAGACATTAGAAATATGAAATATTGCTTGCAGTTATTTATGAAAATGTAAATGCTAACCTTTGAGGACCATAATAGCTGCCATTCTCCCGCTAGAGTGTTCAGATCAGCTTCAATTCCTTGTCTGCTTGAAGTGAGATCATCTATAGCCTTTTTAGCAAGCAAATATGTTGTAAATACCACTTTGTCAAGTTACTGCCACAATGGACAATTTAAGCTATAATAACATACCTCTTTTACTCCTGTTCCTGCAGATATAGCTGACAACAGCATTTGCTGTTGGTCTGCACTTTTCTGGAGAACAAATGTGGTTCCCTGCACTACAGATTGTTTTGAAAAGCTAATGAAGTACAAACAGGCTTGGGCAAAAGCAAAGATTTCTACAAACTATAAAGAAATCACAATTTTCTCTGCTGTAGATTCATAAAAAATGAGAAAACCAATTATACAATTCAAAATTTTAAATGCGTTGCTGCATGGTTTCAGTTGTGAAAACCTCACTGCAAGTTAGGCAGTAAAATAACATCAAGACTTTGTAGCATGTACCTTATTTCCCCTTGAAATACGTATATTCCCAGTTTGAGACAAGTACGTAGTGTCAAGCCAACCCTTTGCCTTGTCTCCAAGAAGCTTGAATGGCACTGGGTATGGAACTTTAAATGGCAAAAACTTGAAGTTGAATGCTGCTCGGTCAAAACGAAAAAGAATGCGCTTTCCGTCTTCAATAGTTGCTTCTGCCTGGTATATTTTAAATAAATGTCATCATAAAGTCATGTAGAACATTGTAAAAGCACTATAAATGTAGCAGCTAGCAGTAATAGAAGTTAGTTGACTAGTAGAAGTATTTATCCTCCTTCATACAGAATAAACACACTGTTCTGTCAACTCTTTAGGAGTGTAGGAGACTGCTCTTACCAACTTATTCCATGTTTACTATGGAATGGATCAATTAAACAATGAAGTCTCCCAAATGATAAAAATGCTAATGATGTTTATGTTTTCGGCTTTACCAAGTAGTCAGAGCAAAGTACAATACTCCCTTCATTCCTAATTGATCATCATATAATTTTTTGAGGATATTCCCAAATGATCATCATATTTGTGGTCATTTATTAAGTCTATTCGTTATTTGTGCATTGGAGTAAATGATCATTGATGCATACATCCATGCATACAAGTATTTAAAACCAACATGCAATGTTTTGCTTTGCTATTGGCTAGGAAATAGTGAGGATGGTTCATGCATCAAGTTTGTTGCTGTAATAAATGTAGTATGGGAGAGTTATTAGCTTTCTTTGGTCTTGGTGCACTCATGTAATATGATGATCAATTAGGACCTGATGGAGTATATTGTTCCTCAATATAATGCCCAGCACTCCAGTTTATTCTTAAAAGAATATCAGTCTTAAGGTGTCAGGATTTTTGTTCCCGACAAGATAACTACTATTTATTAGATGATAAATTACATGGCTTGAGAAGAAATGGAGCAGGAGGAGGGCACACTACAAAATGGGGAAGCAATAGGCAATTAGAGGATCATTAGAGAAATAGAGAGTGTGCTATAGATATCTAGTTGGAAGAACTTGTTACTGATGGTGACCCTCTCTATTTATCTAAATGTGTCCCTAACAAGAGGGATACAACAGTATGTTGGGCATCCTGAAGGTGATGGTCTTTTCCCAGAGGTGCACGGTGACACTCCAATGGCTACACGCAGTGGCCGAGACAGAACATTGGTGACAGAGACAACTCATTGGCAGGTATCAAGGAAAGGGTGAACAGGGATCAGTGTGACCTGTGGAACTTCCCAATAAAGATGGCTGAGGTGGAGGTGCTTCGGGACAGGCTAGCCATGTGTGGTCAGTGCTGGTGAAGAAGACCAGCGAGGTAGCAGTGCTCCTGTGAGAACCTGAAATTGGGTGAGGTTTTTCTTGTCCATGGAGGTGATGCAATGCTTAGGTAAAGTGGAGTTGGACAGAGGATCTTCATGGAAGTTAGATGAAGTTGCATGGTCAGGGAGGATCTCAAATACCAACCAAACAATCCTCAGGCAGATTGAAGGTAGCAAACAAACAAGCCCTAAGTAATGCAACTCAGACTCTACCTGCAAACACATCCACACTTGAACAACCAACGACACAACCAGAGCCGCTGCATGAGTCATGCTAAACGTAGACTAAGAGGACTTTATTATTGAATTGGACTCTGTTCATGCACGGTTCATGCCAATCGCTTTGTTCCAGACCAGTCATGGCACTATCTGATGAGTTGCTGGTGCTGTGTGCTGGCTAGGCTAATCCATGTGCACAACATTAACAGACAGGAGTGGTCAACAGAATTTCTGTTTGCTAATCATGTGTTTCTTGTTGCCATACTATTGATTCAATCATTCCTAGTAATGTTTCTCTTGCAAGTTTACTGTAGGCTAATCAATTACCTCTACTTTCAGTTCACCAATTGATTCTGAAAACTTCACAACATTGACCACCCTGGGATCATCTGTTCTAAGGTATACTTCCTGAAAGATCTTGAAAGAGTCAACTCCAACAAATGTTCTCTGCAGGCAATGTGAATGAAGAATAAAATCAGTCATTTATCTATATGTGGTCGGTCTGAAAATCCAAAAAATAATAGAGATAAATGGGAGACTGAACATATTTTCAGTGGGGGCATGCTGCTTGTATTTTACCTGAATGGGGGATGCCGACCCTGGTCTTGTAGTAAATATGAGCTGCCAACTACCTTCAATTAGACTTGAGTTGGTCTGCATATGAACCATGCAAGATAAGATGTCAGCCTTTGTTGCATAGAAACTTCCTAGCTACGTCAAATAAATCTATGTTCATGGGAGCCCTAGCTATGTTCAATTTTCTCTATAAGCCAATCATATCAAACTTTGATAAGAACATACTTTCCAATCGTAAGTAAAAGTAATACCCTATCATTATCACATTTATGGAGTTTCTGACCGTAAGTCCAAGACACCATCTAATTCGTTCAGCAGAAAGTACTTTCTACTATGCTCTACGAATCACTTCAGTGGCAACTGGCAAGCTTCACTTGTAACATATTTATCATATAATCTTATGATTCAAACTCCAGAAGTTTTCTGTTTAGCTTCAACTTATTTGAGCAAGAAGCTCAAACTTACCTAGCACTTATCAAGATGCAAAACAGCTTGTTTCTCAATTAAATTCAAATTGTTAACTATTGAGTTGCATGCATCTCACCTAAAATCTTCGCCTGATAAAATCGTTAATTCAATATTAACAACTGCTACATTCTCTAGCCACCCAACAATTACCTAGCTAAATACTAGTATAATTCAGAGCGTGAAAAAGAAAAGAAAAGGCACCGTGCCCCCACCGGATCGGGCAAACCTCCCAGTTCTTCCAGAGCCTGCACAGCGCTCTCCACCTCCTGCGCACACGCAACAACTCAAGATATCAGCAACACCGCACAAGCATTTCAACAAGCACCTAGCGCGCCCAGCACAGGGTGCGCAAGGGCGAGCAAGACGCTAGCCTGGAGCTGGCGCCGCGCGACGCCTCTCCCGCGGCCCTGGACCCCGGCGAGAGCCTCGAGGAGCTCCGCCTCGGCCCCCGTGTACGCCTCCTCCGCTGCCGCCACCGCGAGCGGCGGCGCCCGCGGCCGCCGCCGAGGCTGGTGGCCCCGCGCCCGCGCGCACGAGGCCCCACGAAGGCGAGGCGCAGCGGAGGGCTGCCGCGACGGCACACGAGGAGCCCTCAGGTGCAGGAAGCCTCCGGCTGCTGCTGCTGCTGCGGCGGCGGCGGCGGCCATGACGGTGGCGGGACGGGGACGGAGGCCGGCGGCGAGCGGAGAGGTGAGAGAATGGATGAGCGGGGCCGACTCGTGGACCAATAGATGAGTGCCACGTGGAGGGATCGTTGGGCGACCGTTATCCCCTCTAAGCCTGTCTGGACTCTCGCCACCGCGCGCATGTTATTGGAATTTTTTTTAAGAAATAATATTGTTTTAATGAAAAATCGTAAAAATAGTTGGCTTTCAGACAAAATCGCAAAAATATGGGCCTGTCGAACAACGGCTGTTCGACAAGGTCCAATCGAACGGCGGCGGAACGAGTGTCCGGACCGATCGAACGACCGTGATTCGACTGGGCCCAGTCGAATACGGTAGTTTGACAAGGCCCAGTCGAACGTCGGCTGTTCGATAGGCCGGCCCAGTCGAATCACGGCTGTTCGACAGGCCTGGCCGGCTAGCCCTTTTTCTTAATTTGTTAAGAATTGTTTTTAAGTTATTAATTAATATTAATTTGTTAAAAAATATTTTTAAGTTGTTAATAATTAATTAATAACAGAATTTTTTAGAATTGATTAATTATAATTTTTAAGTTGTTTTTATAATTAAGTTTTTAAGTTGTTTTTATAAATATAATTTTGATATAATTGAGTAATACCCATTTGTAATTGAATATTTGAAAAAACATATCGGATTTACAATTTATTAATTTTAGATATATCCATTTGTAATTTATTAATTTACAGAACTTTTTTTTAATTTGGTAAGAATTGTTTTTAAGTTGTTAATAATTAATTAATGACAGAATTTTTTATAATTGATTAATTATAATTTTTAAGTTGTTTTTATAATTAAGTTTTTAAGTTGTTTTTATAATTATAATTTTTTATAATTGAGTAATACCCATTTGTAATTGAATATTTGGAGAAACACATCGGATTTATAATTTATTAATTTTAGATATATCCATTTGTAATTTATTAATTTACAGAACCTTATTTTGCTTCTCGGTTATTTTGGGAAATTCTGAAAATCACTTTCGGATAGGGCCAAAAATTTGTAGAAGCCAAAATTGGTTCTGTCTATTTTCGGAAATTCCGAAAATTGTTTTCGGACGACTCCAAAAATTTTCAAAACATAGAACATGTTTTTAGAAACCGAGAAGAAACATTTTTTTAGAATTGATGTTGAGCACATCCATCACTCCTCATATGTCAATTCATCATTCTTTTTAATAGAGCAGTTTTCCTAATGACCCAAAGGAATGAAAATATACAATAAGGTAAAGTACACTTAAAAAATTTGTTGTTGATAATATTTTGAAAAATCTATTGAAGTCGGTAGTTTTGCAATTTCATATTTTAAGTAAGAGTTGATGTTGTAACTTATTTGTGGTATTAATGTACGAAATTGATATTGCCCTCTCGTAGTCTCGGTCGCAGAAACATTATATGCACTGAAATAAGGAGAAGTTGTAGTACAATTTAAACATGATACATCTGATTCCATTGCGGTTACATAGATAAGATTAGATTCGAACTAGAAGGAAGGTAGTGCAAGAGTTGAACACGACGACGATATAGTAATGAGACAACGAAACATGACATTACATATTTGACTAAGGTAAGTTGTCCGATAGTAGCTAACCCCTATGTGAGGATCCCTCTCCCCTCTCAAACTGCGCTTTAGTAAACCTGTATTGCTCTGGCAATTCAAGCTGCACCACACGGGAAGTTGGATCACTTAGAACCTTTTCGGTATCTATCCATTGTTTGTATTGACATCTTCTTGGTGATTCCTGGGAAGAACGAATAGACGTGAAGCGAACAAAGTTACCGAATATTGTGATAAAATAAGGATTCATGATAATGAAAATATTTTCACCATGAAATCGTCGTCTAGAATATTTGGGCAAACAAAAAACCTCTGACCCAAAGTACTTGGCTTGATGGAACGGAGAACCTGACAACGATCACCGCATCTGCATTTTGAACGGGCTTCCCATGGAGGGAGTGCCATTGTTAGCACCCGCCAGTCGCACTGTTGTTCACGATGTTGTCGTTCGTAAGCTGCTTTGAACTTCAAGTATTGCTCGGTACTTTCTGATGCGAAATACCAGCGTCCTTCTTGTAAACAAGTGGTTAGGTCGAGAACGGGATTTTCTGTATCGACCCACTCGATGTATCCACAAGCCGTAGCGCGGGCCTGACGAATAGATTTGGAAGAAGAATAAACAATCGCTCATGCAAACTGAATAAGCATTTACAGAGAATGAAATACCTCACGGTCATAGTTAGGGCACCTAAAAAAACGCCTTCCTCGAATGTCTGGATTCCTCGAAGCCATTAGTTGGCATCGGTTACTGCAAAGGCAGAGAGGTCGCTGGCACCAAGGTGGGAATAGGTATACACAAGGATTGCTACGCCAGTTGGGATCCTCAACACCCCGACGTCTAGCCATTACCGAAAGCTGGTGCGATGAAGGGTTGTGGTAGCGCTTGTTACCTACACAGATGAAGAAATTTTGTGTTGCATCGCTTGTTATGGGGACTTATGTAGGCACCAAAATCGCAGTGATAACCTTTACATGTCTACATCATGGGGCACGATGGGTCGGCCTGATTATCGCCGAAAGTAAGAGTGGACGTATGCGGAATAAGGCCTTTCGCCCTTTTAGAGACCGAAAGTACTCGTGCATGCGTCGAAAAGGATCGTGCTTTTGTAAAAAGTAACAGCGAAGTGTACGAATGCGAAGTCGATCTTGCATTGTATTCTCGGTGTGTCCGATTTTCCGACAACGAAATGACATAGGCACCGAATGTAGTTTGTAACCACGCGCGAGCACTATTATGTTGATAGTCACTTTTTTCTAAATCTTGTAGAAAACATTTTAAAAGAAGTCATATTTTAGCACAAGTAGAAAAGATATAGAAAGGCAGCTTATCAAATAAGTGTATGTCATGACGTAGTTCATACATATAATATGACATAAGTAGTATATGCACAACAAAATAATCCAGCACATAAATAACATTACAAGTCAAGCACGACCCTCTCTCGCACGCTTGCTCGGCTCTTCCTTCTTGCATTGTCTGATTTGCTTTGTCGGATAAGTCAAATTATCCGGTGGGTGCCTATGTCATGCCGGCTGCTGTGGAGTGGCATCCTCTGGCTGTACGGACTCACTCTGCTGTGTAGGCTGCGTGACCGGAGGAGCACCGTACCAGTAATCTAGGCCAGCTTGCGCATCGGGTGCATCCGTCGCGAAGAAATCATCCACAAACTGTGTTCGAGGGGAGACAGCAGGAACTGCAGAATGCCCCTGGGAAAACCCGTAGTCGTCACCTGTTACAAAATAGAGGGAATGCCACATTATAATAGTTAGTAACTATGCATAAAAATTAAGAGAACGATGATGGTAACTACGTTGTAAACAATACTTACGTGTGTGCTGTGTACCCTGACTCCGGTGCGCGTGGAGTAACGTAAAGTCCCCAACCCGGTGTGGATGCCAGGTTGTCCCCTGTCGGCAAGTAAGGAAAGTTTGCCTCAGCATAAGCTCCCGGGGTATCGTACACCTGCTGTGGCTGTGGACATTGCATAGGTTACGATATGGTATAAAACGGAGGTTGAGTACGATATGAACTGGATGTTAAGCAAGGTAAACGTGCTGTACCTGTGGCCGTGGTGGTGCCATACTCGATATCGGAACCCCAAAGTCAGACGACCTCCCTAGGCGGACAGGGAGAGGCATCTCCTGAAGCGAAGGCCGAGCATGCGATGGACCGGCGTCGTCGTAGGCGCGACGTGACGTAGAGGAATGGAACTGGTCCACACTAGAGCGTTGTGGTAGTGGTGGCGATCCTGCTCGCCTGGAAGGCTACGCCACATCAGTCGCGCTCCGACAGGAGACACGACGAAGTAACGCCGTAGCACGCGAACGAAAACTGCGAAGGACGGTCGCCACGTCGTCCTGCCTGATGAGCTGAGGCCTCGTCTCTAGTCTCCGTAACAATGTGTTCGACTCAACGTGAACCTGTTCAACAAACTCGGCATATTGAACGAATAGGGAAGGGCGTTAGAACAATTGAACGTGTTCCACATTTGATGATAATCAACGAAAGCAATGACATACCATTGAGTTGTATGCAGCTCAAGGTTGTGGGGCAAACGTGTCCGTGATCGTTGGCTGGTGGGAGAGAGATGTATCCCTTTGTGGCGGGAAACACCTCCAGCGTGTAACACTACGATACCAACGAAGGTACTATCCGTACGAAGCTCTGTCGTCTGGAGATGTTTGGAGAACCAAGTGTTCCGTCGCATGTTCCCACTCCGCAACCGTTGGCGCGATCGTCCGAACAATGGTCCCCTCGTGAGACAGACCGAGTCTCTTTCGGGAGTACCTGCGTAGGACGTAATGAGCACGTAAGAAACATATACAATGGGGTAAAACACACTACTTGAAATTAGCATTGTCGGACGTGTACTTACTTGTGGAGGCTAACAGCTAAAGAGCGTCCACCTCTCGGAGGGTAGTCTTGGTACATGCTGAGCTGTTTAAGTACCCTCTGCACGTGGTACGGCTCGACGTGCACGTCCAGCACAAGGTGACAAGTGGTCCTCCAGAACTCTACATCGTGTGTGCAGAGCTGCGCAAGACCGTGCGGTGCCCGCTCGACGACATCGTGATGCGTGTATGGGGTCCAGCGAACACGGTCGGGCGTAAGCTGATCGAAGTTGGCCACGAACTGTGTGTACACACGACATGTTGTTCTGCTCACCCACCTCGGCTGCAATAGCAAGAAATATATGATTAGTACCCGTAAATCGAGATAATGTGCAAAATAAGAACGTGCTATGCAAAATGCATTGCAATGTACAATTTACCTCACGGTGTGTCCACAGTGAGCCCATGGTGGGACGATCGTCGATGTCTTCAAGACCAGACTTGTACATCTCATCGACGCCGTAGCTTGCGTACGACTCTAGCTGTGGCCTCCCAATGTCAAAGCGCTTATGCAGCCATAACATTAGAAGTAGAGGGCATCCTGTCAGAGAACTTTGCTTGCTATTCCTGGTGCAAGCATCACAGAGCCCGGCGTACGTCGCCGCAAGAACAGCCTACCCCCAACTGTACTGCAGAATCTCCTCAACAGGTAGCTCGGCGATTTGCTCCGCGTAGTGGATGAAGTGCTTGTCCACGGAGTTAGCGTGAGTCCCCGTGAACATCACCCACCCAAACAACCATAGTAGATACGCGACTAAGTGTCGGCGCACTACCCAGTCCTCCTGATCCTCAACCAAGCGTGCGAAGGTCAACAACCCAACGGCTCTCAACCTGTTACATGTCAAAAAGAAATAATTAACAATGCGAAAAAATTTAAATGATAGTATATTTAAATTTTCAACACGTTCCTTGGAACCCAACGAGGATCGATACGCCAATATTGATCCGGTCCCCGCATTTTCAACACGTTGCAGATAGTCCTTCGACTAAGTCGTCGCGATCGATGATGTTTATCGATCACCTCGTCGATCTGCAGTATGTCATCTCTGTCAGCCATATCTACAAATTGCATGATTATCAGTGTCATGAGCATCAGAAAGGAATTAAAAAATGACAAATTGAGCGTGAAAAATTATGCAACACGCAATTATAATAGCAGAAGTCAAATACTGATAAATTGAAGTGAACACACTGCAGTGCTGGTAAATATAAATATTACAAGCCAGAAACATGAAAAATTGAGCATGAAAAAGTTATGCAACGCGATAGTATAGTAGTACAGGTAAAATACTAATAAGTTGAAGTGAACACACTCTAGGACTGGTAAATATAAATATTACAAGACGAATAACTAAGGATTATTTCTCTTCGTTGATCTCTGCGTTGGAACATGACGAATATTGCCACCTTCTACATCTTTGCCTACATTGTACATGCTGCAATCTTTATGGGCATGGTCTCCGCCGCATACAATGCAAGCTTTTGGACGCCGCGAACGTGAGTTCGTTTCAGCTTCATCCATGTGGTTCTTGTTTTGACGCGTCTTGCGATGCCCCTTCGTGTCAACTAGCAAATTTAAGTCAGGCACCCAGTTGGCTTCCCTTGGAGGTGGGCGAGTGAAATTGCATACCGCACGCCAACCACGCAATTCACTACGCCAGGTTGCCTCCCATGCTTCCTTAGTAAAGTAAGGCGAGTCGAATATGTTCGCATCTACACCACCTTTTGCGGAAGCGGCAAGAACATGAAAGCATGGCAGATGTCGAAGGAAAGGCTTGTTGCAGTTGCATTTGCAAGCATGATAGTCTGGCCACAACGTGCACTCCAATGTGATGTCCGTACTCTCAATACCAACTCCACTCTTGTCACGCAGTCATACCTCAAACAACAACTCCCTATTCTCAGCAGGCCAGACCCTGTGCATTTCCCCCTTCTTGCTTTTCTCGTCCATGTACTGTGTGATTGACAAGGTTAAGACTAGCCATGGCGTATCTTTTACAAAGATACTTCTGTGTACCTCTTGTGATGCCCTCGAGGATAGCAACAAGTGGTAAAGGACATGTATTTTTCATCACCTAGTTGTACACTTCTGCAAGATTTGTTGTCATCACACCATACAGTGAACCATTGGTATCGTACAACAAGAACCACTTTTCCCTTGGCTCATGTTCTATCCAGTCAGTGAAGCACTTCGTAGCCCTCCCCCGCTTCCTACATCGAGTAACAGATGGTGATTCATTTGGAACGGGTTCCAGGCCTTCCGGCTCCTCTTGTCGGGCAAGAATGGGTTTTTTTCGAACCTCTTGCATGTGAGTAGTGGTCAATCGATCCAGCTGTTCCCATATAGCGTCGAACTTTCTTTGCTGATTTTGCTTGCACAACTTTTTGAACAGGTCCATTAACCTCTTACTCCTGAATTATCTGTAAAAATTTGCACTGAGATGTCGCATACACCATCTGCTATGCAAATCTGGCCAGCACACCTCCTATCTTACATCTTCCTTTAGCTGCTGCACCGCTGATAGAATGTCGGCATGTCGGTCAGGCAGGACACACACATTTGGTCTGTTTTGAACAACACACCTTTTAATGTGACGCAGGAACCATAGCCAGCTCGATGTGTTCTCGCTTTCAACAAAAGCGAAGGCAACGGAGACGACATGGCTATCAGCGTTGACTCCGATTGCGGTTAAAATAATTTCCCTATACTTGCCTGTCATAAAAGTACCATCAACACATAACAACGGAATGCAATTTTAGAAGACCTCTATCATGCACCCAAATGACCAAAATGCATGACGAAGTATGTTTTTCCCATTTTCATTAACCTCATCGAGAATAGCATATATGTGCCCGGGTTTCTGGCCTGCAACACCTCCAAAAGTGAGGGAAAGTTGTGGTATGAATCTTCGTAACTTCCAAATCTTATCTCCAGTGCTTTCTGCTTATCCCTCCAAGCCTTGTCGTACGATATCTCATACCCGTACTCTTTCTCCACGTCATGCATTATTGTGAACGGTGACAAAGAGGTTTTTTTAACAACCTTTGAGTACACCATTTGTGCCACGAATGCAGCCGTCATGTTCCTATGTACCAAAGGGGTATTGTCCAACAAACAGGTATGCTCCTCAACCCTTGAAGTTACCCATAAGTTGTCATGTTGTGGCTTGTAACCATGCACTCTCCAAGGGCATCCGGGCTTTGTGCACTTCACGTCATACGTTGTCCTATTTGAAACCTTCACCCTGAACTCCCGCCTCTGCAGAAAAGCCCACCTCTTCACCACGTCTTGTAGGTGCCCTTTGTCGTGAAACATGTGTCCAACTTGCACCTTCTTACAATCATATCGCTAGTGGGCATCTAAACCATCGTTAACCCCCAGATGGCTCATTGATATGGTCGTCCAATCTTCAGGTACGTTGGTTTCCTCGTCCCACTGTGCTGTATCTTGCCCTTCCACCACGAACGAAATATATTCCTCGTTCTCTAGTTCCATCTCTTCCACTATCGCATCGTTCTCCTCCGCTGCATCAACAGCCAAAGGTGACTCTGGTTCATCGTCATCCAATTTGTTAGGCGGACAATTGCCACTGGACACAACTAAATCTACCAGTGCAGTAACCTCCTCTACTGCTTCCTCTTGCCCACTCCTGCAAATATTAATCTCTTACATGATATGAGTTTGTTCCACCTCCGTGCGGCTGGTCTCGCCGGTTCCAACAACATCTATTTTCTTTTGCACCAATATTGCCAGGCTATAACCTTTCTCTCTTACTTTAGCCACAAATTTTCTCCAACTCCCAGTAGATGCAAGCTCTACTACTCTCCACTGCCATCCGTATTCACTCCTTACTGGCCACACGGCTTTTATGATGAATTTCTCCATCAAAGGATCTATCCTGAACATATTATGCAGCTACCCTAGCATGTCGTTCAAAACCAACTAGCTTGGTGTATTTAGGGTAGTATCAACGAATGCATATACGGTCAAATCTACCCCGCTATCACAAAGTTGTATTGGAGCGTCGCCATAATACACCCGAATGGGCACATCACCTGACATCCTGAAATAACATTCCAATTGCTATTAATACGTTACTACCCAGTAAAGTGTCGCATGCTCTATGCTTACATTATTGCTCTAATGTATTTAAACTATATTTCATTACTTAAATATAAGTTCCATTCGATTTTAACTAATAATAAACGTATAATACCTCCATTTGATTTTAACTAATAATAAACGTATCATACCTCCATTAGATTTTAACTAATAATAAACGTATAATACCTGTACTAACAACCAACAATGATTAACAAAAAAATTACCGCCGTCCTAAGGGATTACAAATTTATACCTTTGCTGTCGTTCCTCTTTCCTGCACAGTTGCGGATGTCTCCTTCCCAACCACGTAGTTATTCCCTTCGGCTGAATGACACAACTCTGCACTAAATTTGACTACTTAAATATAACTTCCTTTCGATTTGTACTAATGCTCAACATTCATTTCTCTCCGATGATAACTATTTTAACATTATGAAATTGCATACGTTAGAGCAATATACAGCTAAATAACTATATTATTTGCAACATACAACTAAATAACTATATATACTAACATTAAACAATGACAAATGGTTCACACATTATACGTACTTACATTCAACAATGACTAACGATTCACAAATAATAGCATCGAAATAACAAGCCTTACTTACGAATTAAAAATTTACAACTTAACTTAGGGATTACATATTTATACTTTAACCACCGCAGCTACTCTTGGCTGTCATCTTCCCTTCCCTTCTAGTGCTGCTACCTCTACGACGACTGCACGCAACGGCAATGACGGCAATGGTGACGGCACCGGTGGTGGGCGCGACGGCGGCCTGAGGCAAATGCTTGCAGTGAGCGAGGCGAGGCGAAGTGGTCCTCTCGCTTCGCTGCGGGGCTTATAAAAGGGCCTGTCGAACGCCCGTTGGTCGACAGGCGCGGTGGGGGGGGGCTATCGAACGCCCGTTGTTCGACAGGGGTGGTGCGTGGCAGGCGGTGGGCCCTGTCGAACTTCCGCTGTTCGATAGGTCGCCCTATCGTTCGGCCGCTGTTCGATATGTTCTGTCGACGCGCCCCCGTTCGACAGGTCCTCGTGTTGTCTTCCCATGTTCGACAAGCCCATATTTCCGTGATTTGGTCCGAAAACCCACTATTTTTGCGATTTTCCATTAAAATCATATTATTTCTAAAAAAAAAATTCTGTGTTATTGTGCACTTCTGTGGCTGATCCTTGGCTGGAGGGTTTTCTTTTTCTTTGTTTTTTTTCGTGAGGATATGAGATTTGGAAATATTTTGAAAATATATGCTATGCAAGTTGCTAAAAGATTAGGATGAAGCGTACAAGTTTACCCTGCAGTACTGCAAAGAAAGAAAGTTTGTGTATTTATATTATAGAATTATAAGCGAGTTAACAAGAGACTTATGTTGAGTTATTTTTAGCAACGCACATCAGCAAACTCGTTTTCCGTTAGCATACTTCCCGAACTGATAAACAGTGCATTTTTAAATATATATATATATATATAAATAAGCTTCTTTAAAAATAATTTATTTTTTAAATTTATAATCATTAATACTCAATTAATCATGTGCTAATGGTTTATTTAGTTTCACGTACTGGTAAAAGTTTCCACCTAACTGCCCAACCGAATCAGCCCTTAATATCAGGACAACAAGATTGCTCCCATACGGCCGCTCGATGTGACCCCAAAAAATCAGGCTCCCACGCGCGCGCATCCTGCCATTCATTTAATCTGAATGCTATGATAGCACACGAGCTGTAATCCAAATACTCCTAGATGGATAAGATCTAGCCTTATCTTTTTCATCACTCGTTCCTATCCACTTCTTCTGTATCTCTCCCTCATTTTCTCTCTCTTTCTCTCTCTCCAGAGATTAGCCAAGTGAACATCCATGGTTGCTGGGTTACTAGAATCTCGAAAGAGAGGGAAGTTCGGCGCTATGGGCAATGCTCGACGACGGCGTGGTGGTTGGCAACGCTCGACGACACGTGGTAGCCAGCAACGCTCGACGACACGTGGTGGCTGGCAACGCTTGGTGGCCGCGTGGTGGCCGACAATGGAGAAGATGATGTGGAAGCGGCGGCATGTGGTGACCTTTTGTTAATAACAGATTTTGGTAATCTACTCGGAGAGGAAAGAGAAAACCGACGCGGAGAAGAAGGGCCAAACCAGAGTCGGACCAAGTCTCGTATTGGACTCAGCAGGCGTATCGGACTGGGAGAAGCGCTAGCAGAAAGGCTGTATCGGCGGATACGGATTTAATACGGTCATTGACCGAAAGAGGCAGGAAGTTGATAGAGTCAGCATGGGCTTGGTTTGGGCTTGAGATAAGCTTCAAGGAGATTGTCAAATAGAGATAAGGCTCGGTTTTAGGTAATTGTATCTTGTAAATTAAGTAGGTTTAGAACTAATCTATGGCAAGAGTTCGCCGCAAGAACTTGTTTGTTAGTTAGAGATAGAATCGTGTCCTATATAGACATTGTTGTAAGTCACGGGTATAAATATCTCGGTAGTCTGTACATAGAGGCTCTCTCAATCAATGAATCAATCAATTCAACAACCAAAACAATCTACTTTCGGCGCATCGCCACCCTCGCAAGAGATTAACTTCCGGCGAGTTCTTGCTTCCCCAGAGCAGAGGTAAGAACTCGTACCCGACGATCTACATCGTCGGGGCTAGCGTGTCGCTTTAGACACATTAAGCCCTGGCGACGTGATCATCGTCTATCATGTTTTGAATGATCTTGATATGGCTTGCCAATTCAATCTCGCCAGCGGCTTACTCGCTTTAGGGTTCGTTGCCGACAGTGGTCGAATCGGTTTGCTTGTTTAGATCATTCAAGGCATCTACCATCCCCAAAAGCGATCGACGGCTTGATTTTCTTTGTGTTAGTTTTCGATTCATACTTTGAGTTGCTATCGACCCTAGTCATGTCTTGAGATCCAACCCAAAGCCTGTCTTCGATCGTAATTAAGGATAGCGCCGGGGTTTCAGCCGGTCTTATCTAATGCATATGATTATTTTACGTTCTTGCATGTATTTGCTACTTATATGAATGGATTGACAGATATAAATATATTTATCGCAGATTAGTCTTAGGACTTCTATGTGATCAGTATATTTATGACAGCCAGTTGGTTCATATAAGTTTACACTAGAGTATTAGCTAGCGCATTTATTTCACATGTCCATCATCGGCCCATGCTATTAAATCAATATCCACATATCGATAAAGGCCGATGAGATTAGATCTATTCACTATTCTTGTCTTATTATTATCTCAAGTAGGCCGATACAGCTTTGCCCTATCGGCTAGGCCCTCACGATGCGACATCGGCCTATTGGCCGATCGGCCGTCGTTTTCTAACATGGTTTACTTGTTTATTCTTGTTGATTGTAGATCAAATCAACTGGCACGCCCTAAACACACCTAGGCAAGCCATTGGACCTGTACTGGAGTTAAGCAGATCTCCCAGGCCGCTGTGGAAACGTGAAACCCGTTTTGACATCTGGCGGGTCGAAATTCTACACCAACACGCTTTTGGCACGCCCAGTGGGACTTCAATTTTCATCTTCACTTCCAGAGAGACCACGCTCCACCATTGGCCAATAGCTATGTTTCGCCAACACGCTTTTGGCACGCCCGGTGGGACTTCAATTTTCAACTTCACTTCCAGAGAGACCATGCTCCACCGTTGGCTAAAAGCTGTGTTTCGCCAACACGCTTTTGACACGCCCGGTGGGACCAACAAGAACACAAGCTTCGCACCGACAACAAGCTCGCCTCAAGATGTCGAAACACACTGACGTGTCAGAGGAAAACGTTCTCTCCGTGACTGCTGATCAGCTCAACGAGGAGCAAAAAGCTGACATGAACGAGCTGGTCGAGCAATTCCGGAACATGTATCTGCAAACCTATTCTAGGACTCGGCAGGGCACCCTGATCCAAAAAACTAAGATGGTAATGCCGAGCCCTGGAGACGGAGCTAGCACGTCGGCGGCAGCACATGACCAAGCTGTCAAGACTGAGGAGGATACCCGCAGTGCCGCGCCGACGCTACAAGACCGCATCGACTCCGCGATTCACTCTGCGTTAGTCAACCAATTGGGGATCCTGGTGAACACACTGACCAATAGGGTTAAATTAGTACTAGACGGATTCATTCACCAGTATAAGCCTCAAGGACCGATTTTCCTGCCCGACAATAAATTTCCTGCATATCGGACCTTGAGGACCGATCTGAGTACGGCCCCACAGCCGACAGCGACGATTCCACCTCCATCGGCCCAGCCAGCGTCGACCGTGCCGCTGGTCCAGACCAAGCAAGCGGGAGGAAGCCCCCAGCACATCACGGAGGAACAATTCGCACAATGGACGAGAGGGAAACAACCGATGGTTGAGCCGACACAGCAAGCTCCAATCAATCCGCCATCGGTCAGACAAGACCAATTCCCAAGCAATCTTCCACAAGCAGCTGCCTACAACGCGCCGCAAGGCTACCAGCAGTACACTGCAGGGCAGTACGACGCACAGAACCTGAATCACCACTTCCAACCGTACTCCCCGAGGCAATATCGGCCAGAAGGCTTTCAGCAGTCTTACCATCAAGAGCTTCCACACCAACCCGCAGGATACCGGGCCGATATGATAGCCGAGGTGATGGGAGATCAATTCTGCTTAAAGCCCAAGGAGAGTTCCATAGTGTATCGGCACCCGTACCCCGAGGAGTTCGACGGAGTGCCACTGCCGACCCGATACAAAATCCCGGACTTCTCCATGTTTTCAGGGCAAGACAATGTCTCTACGTACGAGCACATAAGCCGATTCCTAGCTCAATGTGGTGAGGCGTCGGCCGTGGAGGCGTTGAGGGTGAGATTTTTCCCTCTGTCCTTGTCGGGGTCAGCGTTTACATGGTTTTCCTCTCTACCTTGCAATTCCATCAGAGGATGGATCGACCTGGAGAAACAGTTTCATCGTTATTTCTTCAATGGCGTAGAAGAGATGAAGCTGTCCGATTTCACTGCCATCAAGCAGAGGGTTGACGAATCGGTCCCGGATTACATACAACGATTTAGGGACATCAGGAACAGGTGTTATAGCCTTAGTCTGACCGATTCTCAACTGGCCGATTTGGCATTCCAGGGACTACTAGGGCCGATACGAGAAATGTTTTCATCGCAGGAGTTTGACAGCCTAGTTCAACTAGCACAGAGGGTATCGGCCGATGAACAAAGATTTCAGGAGGCAAAGAAGTTCGCAAAGAAGATTAACAGTGTATACCAATTCGCCTCCGACGAAGACGATGAGGTTAATGCCGACGTTGATCTAGCCGAATGGGCCCGGATGAGGAAGACAACGACCTGCCAATGGGCCAAGAAGGGCGACAAAGAAGACAAGTTTGACTTCGACATCAACAAGGCTGATAAAATATTTGATCTACTACTGCAAGAGAAGCAGATTCAGCTGCCAGTAGGTCACGTGCTGCCATCGGCCGAAGAAATCAAAAAGAGAAGATATTGCAAGTGGCACAACACATATTCCCATCATACGAACGAGTGCAAGATTTTCCGGCAGCAAATTCAGTTGGCCATCGAACAGGGCAGGATCAAGTTTGATGAAGCCAAACGGCCGATGAAGATAGAAGGACACCCGTTCCCAGTCAACATGGTGCGGGTTGGCAGGGCCGATGGCAATGCCTATTGGGCCAATAAGCGACCTCATCAGACTTTAGAGGGTCTTATCAAGAAATACCAGCGGAAGCGTGAAGAGCAATCACAAGACTATTCTAAACAAGACAATTTTTATGATCCTCATTGGGAGTGCGAGTTTTTTCGATTTTGCTGGAACGAGGGGATGAGGTTGTCGACAATGCAAGAGTGTCCTGCATGCAACGACACGGAGAAATCTTACCAGGGCAGCTCAAACAAACAGGCGCATCGGTCGATCAAGCAAAGGAGACCTGTACACGAGAGGCTAGGGCTAATGCACCATGACTATCAGACAGAAGATGATGAACAGGTGCAAAACCCTCAATGGTGCCTAGGTGATTTATTTAGCAAAACTCAAAAGCGACGGGTTCAGCGGTTAAGGCAAAAGGAGAAGATCCATGAGCAGCGGACAACAATCGCTCATCGGCCCAATAAGACCAGGAAAGAGTGAAAGCTGAAATCTATAGTAGAAAAGGCCGATGAGGATAACACTAAGTCTACTCGAGCTCCTGCGTATATAAAAGGTAAAAGCATAGCATCAGCTTCTGTTAAGCATAGCATCGGCTTCTGTTAACATGGTTTTCATGTTGCCAGCAGAATATAGTATACGGATGGCCGATGAAGCTATAGCCGATGACGACATGGAGCAATCCTCAGCTAAGTTACAATTGTCACCAGAGCAAGCCGTGTTCGACAAGCCAACCGACACTAGCTACAGGCACCTTCGGCCGTTGTACATCAAGGGATTCGTCAATGGGCGGCCGATGACGAAGATGCTAGTCGATGGAGGCGCGGCAGTAAATTTGATGCCATACACAACTTTCAGGAAGCTTGGAAAAGTGCCTGAGGACCTAATCAAGACAAATATGGTATTAAAGGACTTTGGCGGCAACGCGTTTGTGGCAAAAGGAGTGTTGAATGTGGAGCTCACAGTGGGCAACAAGACAATCCCTACCACCTTTTTTGTCTTTGACGGAAAGGGTTCCTACAGCCTGTTGTTGGGACGAGATTGGATCCATGCAAATTGTTGCATCCCTTCGACAATGCATCAATGCCTTATTCAGTGGCAAGGGGACCAGGTCGAGATCGTGTAGGCCGATAGATCAGTGCATGTGGCCAGTGCTGATCTTGCTGTTTGGGAAATGGATGGAATCGATTGCCTGTCTGGATGAGTTTGGGAGGCCGATTTCCTGAAGGTAACTGACTGTGATATCAAGCCGATTGATGATGAAGATAAGCAGTTACTTTAACAAAGGTGTAACATCCACAAGCCAAGATGAAAAAGATAGTCCCTATACAGATGATGCGGTGGATGAGTTAGATGGAAAATTGGGACAAGGCTTCATGTCGGCCGACGAACTTGAAGAAGTTGACATAGGAATAGGTGATAAGCCTAGGGCGACGTATGTAAGTGCTAACTTGCCAAAGGAATATAAGAATGAATTGATACATCTTTTGAAAGAATACAAGGATTGTTTTGCATGGGAATATCATGAGATGCCAGGATTAAGCCGATCGATTGTAGAACATCGGTTACCTATAAAACCAGGCTATCGGCCGTTCAAACAAGCTCCCAGGAGATTTAAAGCCGATATGTATGAAGCTATCAAGGCAGAAATCACAAGGCTCTACGACGCCAATTTTATCAGACCCTGCCGATATGCGGAGTGGGTTTCTAACATAGTTCCGGTGTTGAAGAAAAACGGCAAGCTCATGGTGTGTATCGATTTCAGAGATCTAAACAAAGCAACGCCAAAAGATGAGTACCCTATGCCAATGGCCGATTTGCTAGTTGATGCTGCGTCTGGACACAAGATTATCAGTTTTATGGATGGAAACGCAGGCTATAATCAGATTTTCATGGCCGAAGAAGATATTCACAAGGCAGCTTTCAGGTGCCCGGGGGCAATCGGCCTATATGAGTGGGTCGTTATGACATTCGGTCTCAAGAACGCTGGAGCTACGTATCTGTAACACCCCGGCCCAAGGCATAATAAGATTGATAGGATACTTATGCTAACAAGTTGCAACTTCTTTTCCGGAAGCCCATCTCTAAAGAACTCTAAAGTTAAGCGTGCTTGGCCTAGTGAAATCTAGGGATGGGTTTCCGGGTGCTCACGAGTGAGGACAAAGTGTGCAGAAAAGATTGGTATTGGTTTGTGAGGGCAGTCTATTATCCTATTTAAGCTGCTAGATGTAAGCGGGCCCGGCCTCGTGAAGGTGGACGTTACAGTATGGTATCAGAGCCGACTCTCGCGGTTTCATGGGCGCGTGTGTCGCAGTTGCGCAGGCATGGTGCGCATGGCTGGTGTGGACCCGGTATGGTCACACAGCATGGCACATGCGCTGGCACTGGACACACGGACGTGGCCAAGAGAGGGAGTTCCTGGCTTGGGGTTGATCAACGTGGACGTCGATCTCTTAAGGGGGTGAGGATGTAACACCCTAGCCCAAGGCATAATAAGATTGATAGGATACTCATGCTAACAAGTTGTAACTTCTTTTCCGGAAGCCCATCTCCAAAGAACTCTAAAGTTAAGCTGAAGTCCTTTCCGGGTACGCACGAGTGAGGACAAAGTGTGCAGAAAAGACTGGTGTTGGTTTGTGAGGGCAGTCTATTATCCTATTTAGGGCAATGAACTATATCTTTCACGACCTAATCGGTTCCTTGATCGAGGTGTACATTGATGATGTGGTTGTGAAATCAAAAGAATATGATGAGCACTTGGCCGATTTACGCAAGGTACTGGAAAGAACAAGGAAATATGGTCTAAAGATGAACCCTAATAAGTGTGTTTTTAGCGTATCGGCCGGTCAGTTCTTGGGTTTCTTGGTCCATGAGAGAGGAATTGAGATCACACAGAAGAACATTGATGCCATAAAAAAGATTTAGCCTCCAGAGAACAAGACCAAGTTACAATCTTTGATTGGGAAGATCAATTTTGTTCGACGCTTCATATCAAACCTATCAGGCAGGATAGAACCATTCACTCGATTATTAGAGTTGAAGGATGATCAGGAGTTCGTATGGGGTGATAAGCAGCAAAAGGCGTTGGACAATATCAAGGAATATCTGAGTTCCCCACCAGTGTTAATCCCTCCACAGAAAGGAGTTCCGTTCAAGTTGTACCTATTGGCCGATGAGAGGTCTATCGGCTCAGTTTTGGTTCAGGACATAGACGGCAAAGAAAGAGCTATTTTCTATCTCAGCAGAAGATTGTTGGATGCTGAAACAAGGTACACGTCTGTGGAGAAGTTATGTTTATGCTTATATTTTTCATGTACTAAATTGAGGCATTATTTACTTTCCAATGAGTGCATTGTGGTGAGTAAGGCTGATGTGATGAAATACATGTTATCGGCCCCTGTGTTAAAAGGAAGAATTGGGAAGTGGATTTTTGCTTTGACAGAGTTTGACCTCAGGTATGAATCGGCCAAAGCGATTAAGGGACAAGCCCTAGCCGATTTCATTGTTCAACATCGAGATGATTCAATTACATATTCAGATATTGTCCCATGGACACTGTATTTTGATGGATCTGTTTGCAGACATAGATGCGGTATCGGCCTAGTCATCATATCCCCTTGGGGGGCAAGCTTCAAGTTTGCGTTCACTATCAAGCCTTATTATACTAACAATCAAGCAGAATATGAAGCTGTTCTTAAGGGTTTGCAGTTGTTACAAGAGGTCGAGGCTAATTCTGTAGAAATTATTGGTGATTCACAGTTGGTGATTAACCAGCTTTCTGGGGCGTATGAGTGCAGGAATGATATTCTCAGAGTTTATAATGAAGAGTGCCTAGAGCTGTTAAAGGTTTTCAAGATTGTGACGATGAGGCATATACCCAGGAAGCAGAACTTCGAGGCCAATGATTTAGCTCAGGGAGCATCAGGATATAGGCCTATGCTGAAAGACGTAGAGGTTAAAATCGCCATCGTGGATGCCGATGACTGGAGGTTTGCTATCATCGACTACTTGAGAAATCCTTCTCAATCGGCGTCACGAAAGATGAAATACAAGGTTCTACATTATGTCTTGCTCAACGATGATCTGTACTATCGAACGATTAATGGTGTCTTGCTAAAGTGCTTGAGTTCAGAAGAGGCTAAAGTTGTCATGAGCGAGGTCCATGAAGGAATTTGTGGAACACATCAATCGGCCCATAAAATAAGATGGCTGCTGAAGCGAGTTGGATATTTTTGGCCGACAATGCTAGAGGATTGTTTCAAGTATTACAAGGGATGTCAAGATTGTCAGAAGTTTGGAGCAATTCAGAGAGCACCGGCATCGGCTATGCACCCAATCATAAAGCCGTGGCCGTTTCGAGGATGGGGTATAGACATGATCGGACAAATTAATCCTCCATCGAGCAAAGGACATAAGTATATCTTAGCGGCTACCGATTACTTCACAAAGTGGGTTGAGGCCGTTCCCTATAAGAAAGTTGATTCCAAAGATGCAATCCAGTTTGTCAAAAAGCATATCATATATAGATATGGACTTCCGCAGATGCTGACGACCGATCAGGGATCTATTTTCGTGTCCGATGAGTTTGTTGAGTTTGCTGACAGCATGGGCATTAAATTGCTGAATTCTTCTCCATATTACGCGCAGGCTAATGGGCAAGCAGAGGCTTCTAACACGAGTTTAATCAAATTGATCAAGAGGAAGATTGCTGAACAACCAAGACAGTGGCATACAATGCTGGCTGATTCCCTTTGGGCATATCGGATGGCTTGTCATGGTGCAATTCAAGTGCCGCCTTATCAGTTGGTTTATGGACATGAAGCTGTGCTGCCATGGGAGACCAACATCAGCTCAAGGAGGATCGCATTGCAAGACGACTTGATAGCCGATGAGTACCACAATCTTATGGTTGATGAGTTGGATGATTTGGCACATGTACGATTGCGGGCCTTGGAAAAAATAAAGCGCGATAAGGATCGAGTTGCTCGTCATTATAACAAAAAAGTTGTAGCCAAGTCATTTGAAGGGGATCTTGTTTGGAAATTGATATTGCCGATTGGTTCAAGGGACAACAAATTCGGCAAGTGGTCACCTAACTGGGAAGGTCCTTTTCAGATTCATCGATGTGTTCCTCGCAATGCTTATCTACTAAAAGGATTAGATGGAGAAGTTTATGGCAGAGCTCTTAATGGCAAGTATTTAAAGAAATATTATCCCAGCGTATGGATCGACTCATAATCGGCCTGCCAGCCGATTTGTGATAATAGCCGATGTGCATCGCATCGCCTTTTGATGGCCAATATACACTATCGCCCTTAGTTCAAATTTTACAACATGAGCCCTCATCTTCCAAAATTTGGGGGGCATATATACACTCAGCAAGTCTTCAAGTTTATCGGATGGATTCAAATTTATGGACTTAAAATTTTTTTTTTCAGATGGACTTTTTCAGCTCATATTCGGCTGCTTGGCCGATGAGATGCATATTACTCAGGATTCAAAGTTATCTGTTTACAAGAAGAAAATAACAACTATATTACACAACTTATGAAGTTATGGATAGCTGCAATAGCCTTGCGACGGATTTGATCATTGTCTTCTATTGTCTGCGCGTCATCTGCCATCGACCCGGGAATAGGCTTCAAGGACTTACTCAGGGCCGCAAGATGTTTGGCCGATGCCTTCAGCTTCGCGGTTTGGTCCTCTATGGCTTTTGGAGATGCAGCTATCTTCGCCTCGACTTCTTGGATCTCCGTGCGAGTTGTTTCTAGCTTCAACAGCAGATCTGCTTCAAGGCGGCGGAATTCTTCAAGTTTCTTGCTCAAGGCGATCGGCTCAACAACCAGCTTGTCCAACTTAGTCTTGTCAGAATTGACTTGAGCCTTGTTGGCAGTTAAGGCCGATTCCAAACCTTCGCGCTCCCGCCTCTCTGCTATTCTCTCTTGGGCCCTGTGAAGCTTAAAGTGGTACTGCTCCAAGAAGATGGCCGGAGTCAAAATCTCTATCAGGTCTTCAGGCAGTTGATCTTGAATTTCTTGTACCCTACTCCTGATTGGATTACAATTTTCCACCAGCGACTCCAAGGATGATTCCAGCCGATTAGCAATATCAGACAGCTGGCCTTTTAGTTCCTCAGAGATTGATCGCTTGACTGCACTGGGAAGCTCTTTGTCTTCATCATCAAGAAATTGGTCGATATCAAAAGTGAACATATCGGCTAAGTCCTGCAATCATCAAGATAGGGTATGGTTAACTCAGTCAAGCAAAATAGGCAAAGGATTTGAAGGGATTTGGTTTACCTGTGATGGGACATCGGCTGTGCCTGCATCGGCCTCCCTTCGTTGTTCTGAAACAGTAGGCGAAGGGGTTGGCCGATGTGGTGCAGGTGACGGAGCTCGTGGCTGAAGAAAGACAAGAAAACGGTGATCAGGTTCATATTATCAGAGGAATAAGTCAAGAAAGATCAACTCTTACCGAAGCAATCGGAGAGGGTGGTGGAGAAGGAGATGGTGTTCTCAATCGGGCCTTAGCTTGTTCACGTCTTTGCATGGTGGCTTTCTTGGTTCTTGGCAAAGGGGCCGATTGAGTTCTCTCTTTAAGTAAAGACGATGCAATGACCTAGAAAGGAAGTCAAATTATGATAGACCGGCAGAAGAAAATTGCATAAATTCAAGAAGGGGATTATATTAACCTTGCGGACTGCATGTCTGATTCTCCTTGGCCGAGCAACGTCGGCTTGGTCATCGGCCGATGGAATTGCAGTGGTTGTGGCTGATGGATCTTTAGCTGGCATGGACGATGGCTCCTCAGCTGTGTTGGCCGATGGGTTTTCTTCTTCGGGCAGATCGACGGCTGCTGCATCGACCTCCTCTTCCATAACTTGATCGTCTAGGAATTCTTCCACGGAGGGGTCTAGCTCGTCGAGATCGGCCTAGTCATAAAATTTGGATTTCTTGCTAGGTTTTTGAGTTTTCTCTTTTGTTGGCATCTTCCTTTTTGTAGTCTCTTTGACTATTGGCCCTTGGAGCAGCGATGATACCTTCGGGGCAGTAAGGCCGATAGTTGATTCCATAACAGATTTGCCTGATGGAGCCAAGACCAAAGGACAAGATATCTTCTGACCACTGTTGTTGACGAATGGCATTGGGGCGTCAGGGACCTGGGGATTGATATTGTCGATAAGCTCTGTCATATAGAACCTGGCCAATTGATGGAAGATGTGAGTGGCCCACTCTTGCCACCATGATTGAAAGCTGATATGGATAAATGTGCTCAACCACAATCGGTCACAGTCGCCCAAGCTTGGTATCCTGATCTCCAAGGCTTTACTCATGATTAGGGCCAATGGGATTGTACCCCTGCTCCCTAGTAGCCGATGGAAGTGTAGGCTGATAGGAAGTTGCCCAAGCCCGCATTGTCTGGCCGCTGTCATAGGATTGTAAAACTCATATGACAAGCTAGTGCTCCTGCCTTGAAATACGCCTACTGGGAGTAGGCAAGGACTAATGCCGATCATGAAGATCTCCCTCGAGACTATGTCATCGTTCAGTTCGCTTAGGGTCAGATCGGCAGGGAGCTCAAACTCAGAGTCTGAAGGATAAACGAACATGTCCATCTTGGCTGATGGAGGGCCAGGGTAGAACCGGATGAACCAGGTGGAAATTTCTTCGGCCGATTGATCTGCTCCGGGATAGACTGAAGCTGCTTCTCCAAAGGACATACATCTCCTGGATGAGAGATTTTCCTTGTCAGCATAGTTCGATGGGAAGACCGAGTCTGATAATGGAGGCCGATCGACCATGGTGTTGGTGTGGATTGTTAGCCAGAGCCGGATAAACCACCATGGGCCTCCATGTGCCACTGTCCGTTTCAACATCAGATCCTGAGTGGCAGAGTAAAGTAGCTGATAGACTGCTCCAAGAAGATATCGGCCAAGGGGAAATTGTTTCTTTTCAACCAGTGCCTGGGCTAAGTGTTGGCAGTTTAAAGTAGGGCCACAGGTTGATCCACAAAAGACAAATCTTTCTAACCACAGAGTCAGAAAGGCCACATGTTCTCTCTCTGAGACAGATCCTTGTTCCATATGTTCAGATATATACCCAGACCAGCTTCCAATCTTCTTGGTCTTCAGTTTATGGCTGCTATTAATGAGGAGGTTGAAGGGGTTAATCTCAGAGTGTATATCCAATCCTGTCAGCATCTTGACATCAAGTAGTGTTGGGGTCATCGGACCTTGCCAGAACAAGAAGGCATTCAGGGTGCTGGACCAGAAATAGGTGGCTGCTGACAGAAGGGGTTCGTTCTTTTTGGTATCGGCTAAAGACAGACTGATGCATTGGCCGATTCCTATTTTATCCCAGTGAACTTGCTTGGCCGCGGCAATCCTTTTGTACCAAGTTCTATAGCCATTGAGTTTCGACGGCCAAGATCTGAAAGTATGCTTCCATGAAGAAACATTGGGCTTTACTTGCTTGAAAGGGACTCTGTTCGTTTCCTCATTTATCAGCCATGTGGGGTCAGAGTTGCCCATGGGGCCTAGAAGGAACCGATGTGATTTGTCGTCTGTGGGGATTAAAATCTGGTCCTTGAAAACCTATGGCATATGAACAGTAATGAAGAATAAGACCCGGGGGGCAAGAGCATAAACCCTAGTTTTAAAAGACTCGGTGGGAAAATGAAAATGTGAATTCAGAGAGGGATTGATTTACCTCAGGGATCTCAGAAGTGTAGAATGACAAGGAAGCCATTGATGTTGTTGAAGAGGTCGCCGATGAGGGACTCGATGCCGGTAAGATGTCGAGGAGTCGCCGGAATCGAGAGGCGCAGGTGGCTAATGAAGAATTGCGCGAAGAAATCGGCGGCGGAAGGCTGCGAATCTGGATCTGCATGGTTTTGGACAAACCCTAGCAAAAAAGTCGACGGGTTCCTCAGAGCTAATTCTGCCACATTATATAATGAAGCGGAATTGGGGGGTATGTGTTAACAGCAGATTTTGGTAATCTACTTGGAGAGGAAAGAGAAAACCGACGCGGAGAAGAAGGGCCAAACCAGAGTCGGACCAAGTCTCGTATCGGACTTAGCAGGCGTATCGGACTGGGAGAAGCGCTTGCAGAATGGCTGTATCGGCCTATACGGATTCAATACGGTCATTGGCCGATAGAGGTAGGAAGTTGATAGAGTCAGCATGGGCTTGGTTTGGGCTTGAGATAAGCTTCAAGGAGATTGCCAAATAGAGATAAGACTCGGTTTTAGGCAATTGTATCTTGTAAATTAAGTAGGTTTAGAACTAATCTATGGCAAGAGTCCGCCGCAAGGACTTGTTTGTTAGTTAGAGATAGAATCGTGTCCGATATGGACATTGTTGTAAGTCACGGGTATAAATATCCCGGTAGTCTGTACGTAAAGGTTCTCTCTCTCAATCAATGAATCAATCAATTCAACAACCAAAACAATCTACTTTCGGTGCATCGCCACCCTCGCAAGAGGTTAATTTTCGGCGAGTTCTTGCTTCCCCAGAGCAGAGGTAAGAACTCGTAACCGATGATCTACATCGTCGGGGCTAGCGTGTCGCTTTAGACACGTTAAGCCCTAGCGACGTGATCGTCGTCTATCATGTTTTAAATGATCTTGATATGGCTTGCCAATTCTATCTCGCCAGCAGCATACTCGCTTTAGGGTTCGTTGACGACGGTGGTCGAATCGGTTTGCTTGTTTAGATCATTCAAGGTGTCGGTGACAGGGGACCGGGGGTCTCATGGCCATAGGTTTGGGCGGCCGCAGTCATCCACGTGGCCCGTCTCCCCGGGGGGTCGGGCCCGAGGGTGACGTAGAGGCTCCCTCCTCGGTCTCCCCGCGGGGTCGGGTCGCCCCTGTTTCGGCCCCGAGGGCTGGGGCGCCCCGACCCCCTGTGATTTCGGCGCCTCATGTGCGAGTTAGGTGAGCGCAGCAGGGCTCACCTAACCGCATTTATGGTGGTTCAGACGAGCGCACTGCGCCGTATTTAATGCGGTGCAGCGCATGCCTGTCCGGTCCGTGACCGGTCACAGTGTGTGACCGGTCACAGACCGGTCAGATCGCGGGTTAGGTGGCGACAGGCGGCCTGCGGCACGCCTCGCCCCGTCCCGTCAGAATGATGAGAGCCTCCTGGCTCTCGTCCCTAGCCGGAGCCAGTGTGCCAACTCTTGGAGTTGGTACGTCAGCCCCGGTCAGATCCATTCCAGACTTCAGCGCAAGCATGGCAAGGAAGTCGCTTGCCATTTAATGAAGATTGAAACGGGCGTCCACCGGGAGAGCTGGCTAGCTGGGCAGGAGGCGTGTACCGTGTCTGTCAGAGGTCACTTCTGGCAGTAGACTAGCCCTGATTGTAAAAAGAATGTTTTCTTTCTTAGGCAGCTGGTGGCCCATGTGGTAGCCGCTGGCCATATGAAAGGAGGCCCAGGCCTAGGAAAGAAAGGAGATCGGACTCCGGCCGATACGCTCGAGAGACCGAACTCTCTTTGTATGGTTGGAGACTCTCAGATCCACCAGAACACAGGAGTAGGGTGTTACGCTTCTCAGCGGCCCGAACCTGTCTACGTCGCCCGTGTTTTGTGCGTTTCCTCTCTCGCTGACGTTCCTCAGATCGAGGGCGAAGAACCTCACCTAGCGCCCCCGGCCGAACTGGCAAAGGGGGGCCTGCACGGTCTCCCGGTGAGGAGCTCCACGCTCCGTCATCTGGCGCGCCAGGTAGGGGGCGCGCGTGTCTTTCTAAGTCCTCATCCTCTTTCGTGTGCGCGAAGCTTCGCCCGGTCAGCCCTATGGCTGAACGGGCAGTGGTGCACAGCCTCTCTCCGAGCGCTAGCGGGGATGACGGGGAGCAGAACCCGCGCCGTCAGGCTCGCGCCCCGCCGTCCCCCTCTCGCCGAAGTCTTGGGCGGGGGAAGGCGCTCGAGGAGGTCGAAGGATCCGCGACCCCGCCGCTCGCGGGCGACGGGGGAGGACGGCGAGGCGGGGCGCGTCGCCGCTTCGTCTACGGCGATGGTGGCACGCCCCAGGGCGCGCTCCAGGCTGCAGGCGCGCTCCTGCGTCACCCGCCCGTTGTCCCCGATCTAGAGACTCCAGCCCGGCGTTGGCTGGATGACGTGGCCAACTTGGTCATGACGGCGCAGCAGCGCCTAGGTGCTGGCGGGCAGTCCTCCGCCGCCAGGACCTCTGGCGCTGCCGCCGCCGGCTCCATGTCGTCGAGGTGGAGGGCACGGCGAACGACGGCCGATACACGCTGTTCGTCCACCGTTCCCTCGTCAACGCCTCCGACCCAAGAAGATGTGCGTGGGGGGCCGGATGCCCGGCTCGATATCGAGCGCCGACGCGACGCTCGTCGCGCCGCCCACGCAACAGAGGGCGCCTCCTCGTCCGGAGCGCCACCTCGGTCCGGTCACGGGGGCCGGCCCCCCGTGTCCCCGGTCGGCGGTGCCGGCTGTCGAGCCTTTGTGGCGAGCCTTCGGAATGTCCGTTGGCCCCCAAGGTTCCGGCCCACCATCACCGAAAAATATGATGGAAGCGTCAACCCCGCTGAGTTTCTCCAGATCTACACGACAGGGATAGAAGCCGCGGGGGGTGATGACAGGGTCATGGCAAATTTCTTCCCCATGGCCCTGAAGGGCCAGGCGCGGGGTTGGTTGATGAACCTGCCACTTGCGTCGGTCCACTCCTGGGAGGATTTGTGCCAGCAGTTCACTACGAACTTCCAGGGCACATATCCGCGTCCAGGCGAAGAAGCGGACTTGTACGCGGTACAGCGGAGGGACGATGAGTCCCTTCGCTCGTACATTCAGCGGTTCTGTCAAGTCCGCAACACCATACCATGGATCCCCGCACACGCGGTGATCTATGCGTTCAGGGGGGGCGTGCGGCACAACCGCATGCTCGAGAAGATTGCCTACAAGGAGCCCTAGACCACCGCGTAGCTTTTTGAGCTCGCGGACCGTGTGGCTCGCAAGGAGGAGGCCTGGACCTGGAACTCCTCCGGCTCTGGCGTGGCAGCTCCGGCCGCCCCCGGGTCCGCCGCTCGATCTGGGCGACGGGATAGGAGGAAGAGGAAGAGGTCGGCCCTCTCCGACGATGAGGGTCACGTCCTCGCCGTCGAAGGCACCTCGCGGGCCCCCCGAAAGGGGAGGCCTACGAGCGGCGAAAAGAAGGAGGCCGACGCTCCTAGCAAGGAGTGCCCGACCGGCAAGTGGTGCACCGTGCACAAACCTCCCTCCACGACCTCGCGGACTGCCGCGCGGTCAAGAGCTTGGCCGAGCGGACGAGGAAGTGGGAGGAGGGGAAGAGGCAGGGGCGCCGTGAGGGCAAGGCCCCGGCGACTCCCACCGGCAACCGGCGAGGCGAGACCGGGCGGAAGGCCCCCGCCGAGGACATCGGCGATGGCGACGATGACCTGGGCTTTCAGGAGCCCGAGGCCACCGTCGCCACCGTCGATGGGGGAGCGTGCGCTCCCGCTTCTCGCCGAAGCCTCAAGGCCTTGAAGCGCGAGCTTCTGGCCGCGGCCCCTACCCATGAGGCGACGCGGCGGGCGCGGTGGTCGGAGGTTGCCCTCACCTTCGACCAGACCGACCACCCGCCGTGCGTTGCCCGGGGAGGACAGATCGCGATGGTGGTTTCCTCCACTGTCTGCAATGTGAAGTTGGGGCGTGTCCTCGTAGACGGGGGCGCAGCCCTCAACATCCTTTCACCCGCAGCCTTTGACGCCATTAAGGCCCCGGGGATGGTGCTCCGACCGTCCCAGCCGATCATCGGCGTGACGCCAGGGCACACCTGGCCGCTGGGTCATATTGACCTCCCGGTCACCTTCGGTGGTCCCGCCAACTTCTGCACGGAGCGGGTGGACTTCGATGTGGCGGACCTCAATCTGCCCTACAACGCGGTCCTGGGGAGGCCCGCGTTGGTGAAGTTCATGGCGGCGGTCCACTACGCCTATCTCCAGATGAAGATGCCGGGCCCCGGTGGCCCCATCACCGTCCATGGCGACCTCAAAGTCGCGCTTGCTTGTATGGGGCAGTGCGCGGACCACCTCACCGCGGCGTCCAAGCCCGCGGGTGGCGATGAGAGGCTTAGCACCTCCGTCTCGCCCGCCCCGAAGCAGCGGATGGTCACGTGCGACGAGGTCCCGGTCAAGGAGGTTGCCCTGGGCGACGGCCCGTCCAAGACCACACGAATCGGTGGTCTCCTGGACGACAAATAGGAAAACGCGCTCGTCTCCTTCCTGCGGGCAAACGCCGACGTCTTCGCCTGGAGACCGGCGGACATGCCCGGGGTCCCCAGGGAGATGATTGAGCACCGTCTCGCCGTGCGGCCAGGCGCAAGGCCGGTCCGACAGAAAGTGCGGCGGCAGGCTCTGGAACGCCAAGCCTTCATCCGCGAGGAGGTGGCGCGGCTTCTGGAGGCCGGATTCATCCGTGAGGTCATCCATCCGGAGTGGCTTGCGAACCCGGTCGTCGTCCCCAAGGCAAACGGCAAGCTTCGGATGTGCATCGACTACACCGACCTCAACAAGGCATGTCCTAAGGACCCTTATCCCCTGCCACGCATAGATCAAATTGTCGACTCCACCGCGGGGTGTGACCTTTTGTGTTTTCTAGATGCATACTCTGGTTATCATCAGATTCGCATGGCTAGGGAGGATGAGGAGAAAACTGCATTTATTACCCCCATAGGAACTTATTGTTATACGACTATGCCCTTCGGGTTAAAGAATGCAGGTCCTACTTTTCAACGTACTACCCGTATTTCTTTGGGTAGTCAGTTAGGATGCAACGTTGAGGCCTATGTCGATGACTTGGTTGTGAAGACACGCAGCCAAGAGACCTTGCTCTCGGATTTAGCGGAAACTTTTGAAAGACTTCGCTCCGCTCGCATAAAGCTGAACCCCGATAAGTGCGTGTTCGGCGTGCCTGCGGGCAAGCTTCTCAGGTTCTTGATCTCTGCCCGAGGCATCGAGGCCAACCCCGAGAAGATACGAGCTATAGAGCAGATGCGCCCCCCCAGTAAGCTTAGGGATGTGCAGTGCGTCACCGGCTGCATGGCCACCTTAAGTCGATTCATATCGAGGCTGGGAGAGAAGGCGCTACCCCTATTTAAGCTCCTCAAACACTCCGGGCCGTTTACCTGGACGGAGGAGGCTGAGCGGGCCCTCACTCAATTGAAGGCGTACCTCAGTGCTCCCCCAGTCCTGGTCGCCCCGGAGCCAGATGAGCCGTTGCTACTCTACCTGGCGGCAACCCCGCAGGTAGTCAGCGCGGCGTTGGTCGTGGAGCGCGACGAGGACAACCCTCGCTCCGCGCGCCCCCATCCTGTGTCGACTCGACCCAGGAGAGAGCAGGGAGGAGAGGCCCCCGAGCCGAACGGCGGCCTAAGGCCCCCGACGGCCGGAGCTGGCCCTCCGCCTGCTTGTCCGACGGTGCCAGGCGCCCCCGACCCCCAGGATGGCCCCGGGGCCACTGCGGGAAGGCCGCGCCTGTCGCCCTCCGACCCCGAGGTCGTCGGCACAGAAGCCGTGTGCGCCCCGCACGGCCTCTCGGACGAAGAGCGCCCTAGAGATGTGGCCCCTAGCGAAGAGGACAGGCCCCGCCGAAAGGTGCAGCGGCCCGTCTACTTCGTTAGCGAGGCCCTCCGGGATGCCAAGACCCGATACCCTCAGGCCCAGAAGATGCTTTACGCAATTCTGATGGCTTCGAGGAAGTTACGCCATTATTTCCAGGCGCATCGGGTCACGGTGGTTACGTCTTACCCCCTCGGCCAAATCTTGCATAACCGAGAGGGTACTGGACGGGTGGTGAGATGGGCAATCGAACTCTCTGAATTCGATTTGCGCTTTGAACCACGCCACGCGATCAAGAGCCAGGCCCTCGCCGACTTTGTAGCGGAGTGGACCCCGGCTCCCGAGCCCGTCTCCGCCCCCGAGGCCAGCCCGGGCCCCTCACAGCTGCCTCACACCGCCTACTGGGTGATGCAGTTCGACGGCTCCCTGTCTCTTCAGGGTGCCGGGCGGGGGTCACTTTGACCTCGTCGAGTGGAGACGTCCTCAGATATCTGGTCCGCCTCGACTTTCGGGCGACCAACAATATGGCGGAGTACGAGGGACTCCTTGCGGGACTCAGAGTGGCGGCTGGACTGGGGATCCGCCGCCTCCTGGTGTTAGGCGACTCCCAGTTGGTCGTTAACCAGGTCTGTCAGGAGTACCGCTGCTCTGACCCGCAGATGGACGCCTACGTCCGTGAGGTGTGGCGTATAGAGCGCCATTTCGACGGGATAGAGGTTCGGCACGTGCCCAGGCGGGATAACGCGGTCGCCGACGAGCTCTCAAGGCTCGCTTCTTCGCGAGCCCAGACCCCACTGGGCGCCTTTGAAGAAAGGCTTGCCCAGCCGTTGGCGCGACCCGACCCCCTAGGGGAGACGGACGCGCCTGAATGGCTCCCGAGGCCCGTCGGAGTCCAGGCCTCGGGACCCGAGGGGAGCGCTCCCAGCTCCCCTAGATTGATTGCTTGGATCACTGAGACCCAGGCGTACCTCACAGATAGGACTCTACCCGAGGACCGCGAAGGGAGTGAACGCGTCCGTCGCATCTCCAAGTGCTACGTGCTGGTGGAAGGGACCCTCTATCGGCGCGGGGCTAACGGAGTCCTTTTGAAGTGCATTCCTCGGGAACAAGGCGTCGAGCTTCTCGCCGATGTCCATGAAGGCGAGTGCGGAGCCCACTCCGCCTCGCGCACCTTGGTTGGCAAGGCCTTTCGCCAGGGTTTCTATTGGCCGACGGCTCTCAACGATGCGGTCGACCTGGTCCGGCGGTGCAGGGCGTGCCAGTTCCACGCCAAGCAAACGCATCAGCCGGCCCAGGCCCTACAAACCATACCTCTTTCGTGGCTGTTTGCTGTCTGGGGGCTCGATATCCTGGGTCCGTTCAGGCGGGCCCTGGGCGGGTTCGAGTATCTGTATGTCGCTGTCGACAAGTTCACTAAGTGGCCCGAGGCTTATCCGGTCATCAAGATCGATAAGCACTCGGCGCTAAAATTCATCAAGGGCATCACTGCTCGGTTCGGGGTGCCTAACCGTATCATTACGGATAACGGCACCCAGTTCACTAGTGAGCTCTTCGGCGACTACTGCGAAGACATGGGCATCAAGCTCTGCTTCGCCTCACCCGCCCACCCCAGAAGCAACGGCCAGGTGGAGCGCGCCAATGCGGAAATCCTCAAGGGCCTCAAAACCAAGACCTTCAACATCCTCAAAAAGCACGGCGGCTCGTGGATCGAGGAGCTGCCAGCGCTGCTCTGGGCGAACCGAACCACGCCAAGCCGAGCAACCGGGGAAACGCCTTTCTTCCTCGTCTACGGCGCGGAGGCGGTCCTCCCATCTGAGCTCACCCTGAGGTCCCCTCGGGCCACCATGTATTGCGAGGCTGATCAAGATCAGCTTCGCCGAGACGACCTCGATTACCTAGAAGAGCGAAGGCGGCGCGCGGCCCTCCGAGCCGCGCGCTACCAACAGAGCCTGCGGCGCTATCATCAGCGCCACGTCCGGGCCCGATCACTCTGCGTTGACGTCCTCGTCCTACGCCGCGTCCAAACGCGCGCTGGACTGAGCAAACTCTCACTGATGTGGGAGGGTCCGTATCGAGTGATCGGCGTCCCCCGGCCGGGCTCGGTTCGGTTGGCCACGGGCGACGGCACAGAGCTGCCTAACCCGTGGAACATCGAACATCTTCGTCGTTTCTACCCCTGATGGGGGTCGGGTGTCATGTCTCGGGCTCGGGCCAACCCCGCAACCCCCTCGGGCGTGCAGGATTGGCCGGGGGCTCCCACATGCATATACTTGTCTATTTCCTTTTCAGCATTTCAATAAAGAAGCTTTTTCGATTTCCTGAGGACTGTGTCTGTGTTTTTGTTTCCTTTTGAAAGGTCTTGGCTTGAATCGGTTCGTTCGTGCTCGGCCTCGCCATTGGTGACCCGGGTCGTCTAGAATCGCCAAACGGGGCCCAGAGCCGAGCCGCGCCCCGGGACGCGGCGAACTCCGGGGGGGGGGGGAATCGGCAAAGGCCCACGATCGGGCCATCCATAACCCTTGGTCGCCGCGTTCTCGGCCTGGCCAGTCTCGACATGTGGATCTCCCCAGGCACTAGCTCCGACCTGCGCCGCTTGAGGCTGGGGCCCGGGCACGAGCCCCCGTTCAAGCCAAGACACAGAAGGACCGCGGCATAGACCATCCTTATTTTACACGCATAGCAAATGTAACTAACATGGAAGTTAAAATCCTCTTATTGCAGATGAAACCAGTCTGTACAAGCGGGGGCTCGAAGGCCCTGGAAGAAGGAAAAATTACTAAGATTGGCGGGGGCCTGGGGGCTCACTCCGACGCGCCCGGGTCGCCGGCCTCGCCGTTGCTGTCGCCTGCACCGTCGTCGCCGTCCTCCTCCTCGTCGGAGTCGAGGGCGAACACGAGCCGAGGAGCCGTCCCCTCGAAGCTGTGGACGATGTGGTCGGTGGCGTCCCGGACCTGTGCGCGCGCGCCGTCCTCGGTTCCGGGAGGGAACTCTTCCAGCGCTGCACACGGGGAGAAGTCGGGGTCCCTGGCCTGGTAGCTCGCCAGTACGAGCTCCACTGCCCCCCGGGCGAGGTCCCTTGAGGATGACTTGATTGTCTCCTCGAGCTCCTCGGGGAGCCTTTCGAGGGCCCCGGCCATCTCCGAGAGGCGCTGGGCGAGGCCCCCCTGGTTGGCGGCGTACTTCGCGTACCGCCCGCCCCAGATGCCCGCCTGCCGCCCGGCGCGGTCTAGGCGGGAGACAGCGTCCCGAAGCATGCCGGGCCCTACCTCGCTCGCCAAGCGGAGGGCCTCGACCTCCCCAGCGGACGAGTCTAGGGCGCCCTGCAGCTCGGCGACGGTGTGCTCGGCGGCTGCGAGGCGGGCGGCTAGGTCGCCGTGGCCCGCGGCCGCCCCGCCGCTGCGCGCTCTCGCGTCCAGCTCCTTTGCCCGTGCCTCGAGCTCAGCGGCCCGCTGGTCCAGCGTGGCCCTCTCGGCGCGGGCGCTCTCCAGATTACGGCGCCCCTGCTCCTCCCGCGCCGCCTCGCGGAGGAACAGGCTGTCCGCTAGCCGTCGAGCAGCGTCCTCCGCCTCCTCGAGAGCCCGCCCCCGCTCGGCGAGTGCGTCTTCACGGAGGCGGAGTGCGGACTCTTCGGCGGAGGCGGCCTCGTGCGCCACCAGCGTTGCCTCCCAGGAGGCGACGGCGGCCTCGCGGTCCGCCAGGGCGGCCTCTTCCGCGTCCACGGCATGGGCGCGCTCCTCCTGCGCCATGACGCGGGCCTCAAGGGCCTCTTCGCGCTGGCGGGACGCCGCCTCGTTCTCCGCCGCCCGTCGTTCCCGGGCAGTGGCGGCGTCGAGAACTCCCCGGGCGGCGTCGAGCTTCTCCTCTAGCTCCGCCGCTCGGCTCCCGTATTGGAGGCGGAGGTCGTCCCGCGCCTCGTCGAGCACGGCGGTGGCGACGAGGGCGGTCTCCCGCTCCTCCTCCACCTCCCTGGTGATCTCCGCCAGGTTCCTACGACGGGCCTCGAGCTGTGAGGCGTGCTGGCGGTGCGCCTTGCGGCCCGCCTCCACCATGGCCTCCACCGAGCGCCGCCCCTCCTAGACGCGCGCCCATGCCGCGTCGAGTTCCGCCCGCTCCGCCTGCAGGGCCTCCATCTGGGCACTTAACCCGTCCAGCACCGTGCTGTTCGCGGTGGCCAGGGCCTGCAGGAGGGGTTCCGCGCTCAGCGGGGCAGCGGAAGGCAGAGGGGAGGGCCGCCTCGGTGTGGGTGCCGCGCGGCTCGGCCCGCCGATCGGCGTGCCGGACTCGGGGGCAACCCCCGAAGCCGGCTCGTTCCGAGCGTCGCTCGGGGCGTCGGGCCCAAGGGGTGCACCTGTGGCCTCGTCGTGGGTGGCCTCGGAAGTCGTCGTCGCCTCGGGCGGAGTCGGGTCGGGGGCTTGGCAGGCTGCCTGGCGTGCGCCCGCCGCCTCTGCCTCCCGGGCGGTCTCCCCGGCCCAGCGGATTCTGGCCTCCTCCCGAGCGGCCTCCTCGGCCTGGCGAACCCGGGCGGCCTCCTGGGCAGCCTCCTCGGCTTCCCGGAGGCGGTCCGCAGCCTCCCGCCGGTCAGCCTCCCGCCTCCGGGCCTCCGCGGTCGCCGTCTCCTCGGCCTCGGACCGGCCGGACTTGGAATGGCGTGGGGGGCTCGACGGGATCTCGCTGAGGCAGAAGAAAAACCAGAGACAAAAAAAACGGGTGAGTAAAAACTCGCCTTGGGAGATGGGAGTATGAATACGGCCGCAGTGGGTACGGGGACGAACCTGCGGGGTGGTCGGCTGAACGACCACCTCGGGGGCGCGATGAGGCTCCCCCGGCACGGCTCGGTCTCCCCCATTTTGCGGAGCCGTTTCTTCTTTCGCTCCCCCTCGGGCTGCGGCGTTGGCACGGCACCCTCCGGGCGCCTGCTGCTGGCACGCACCGCCCCGCCCCCTCGGGGAGGAGATGGAGGAGGAGTACCCTCCTGCTTCCTCTTCCCCTTGGCGCCGGTAGGGTGGCTGCCCCTCGGGCCCCGGTCGCGGGACCCAGAAGCACGGCCCCCTCCCGGGGTAGATTGTTCCTCCCTGCAGCTCCCGCCCGCGCCATCGTGGCCTCGGGGGGCCCGCTCCCCCGACGCCCCGACCACCTGCATGATGGCCAGGATGTTGGCGCGCTCTGGGTCGCAGCAGAGGGGGATGACCCCTTGGGGGATGAGGGATGCCTCCACGGAGCTGAGATTCAGCACCCGTTGGACCACCATTCTGAAGTCCTCAAGGTCCCAGTCCCATTCGCGCCCCTGGTGGGTCCTCAGGTGGTCCTCGGGCCCGGTGTACTCCCAGGCGCCCCGGGCGCGCCGCTGGAGCGGCGCGATCCAGCGGTGGAGGTAGTCGCCGAACACCATGGCCCCCGTAAGCCCCTGGGATCGCAGACCCGCCAGGCGGTCAAGAACGGCGTCGTAGCTGTCCCCCAGATCTACCGCCGCTCGCCAGCTGGAGGCCTGCGCCGGGGGCTGGCTCGGAAGTCGGAGGCGCGCTTCGCCGGCGAGGGGGGTGTAGAACCAATCGCTCTTCCAGTCATCCCACTTTTTGTGGAGGACGCAGGGAATGTAGCGGTTCAGCACCTGCCCCCGTGGCTGGAAGTAGCAGCCACCGACTACCGTCGGCGGCGACACCGGCTGCACGGTGAAGAACCACCGAAACAGCCGGAGAGATGGGCGCACCCCGATAAACATCTCGCACAGGTGCGCGAAGATGGCCAACGTCATTATCGCGTTGGGGGTGAGGTGCGCCATCTGGAGATCGTAGAACTCCAGAATATCCATGAAGAAAGTAGAGAATGGCGGGACCAGCCCCGCCATTGTGAAAGAAAGGAAGAAAACGGACCGCCCCGGGTAGTGTGGCGCCGGGCGTCCCTCGCCCAGCGCGACCACCTCCCGGCCGGTGGCAGATTCCGACATGAACCGGCGCGGCAGCCCGGCTTGCCTCTCGCTCGTGATGCGGGAAGGCGGCAGCACGCTACCGTCGAGCGGTGCGGAGCCCCGTGCCATGGCGCCGGTGGAGGGGGAGCTTGAGAGCGAGCGCGTGCGGCAAGGGTAGGGCACAAGAAACGAAGAGTTGGGGCACAAGTGACGGAGACAAGGGAAGGATGGCGAGGGAAGGGAAGCGATTCCCTTCCTCAGCGCCTTTATACCCTCGCCAACGCCATGCCCGGCTCCTCGTTCTCCGCGCCCACTACCTTGCCCCCTCGTATCTCGCGCCCACGCCTCTACTAACCCCTCACGCCCGTCCGCGGCGCACGCGGCTGTCGTGCGGCCGTGGCGGTTGAGGAGGGGCAGATCGTGTGCGCATTAATTGCGCTCGGCTACCTTGAAAAATGCCGTCATCATATCTCCAGGCGAAACGGACCGACGTGTCCCGATTCGCGCGCTATCTCAAGTAATGAAGCGGTTATGAAAGGACCGCTCATTATTTTCGGTCGTTTTTTCCCTCGCCGATGCGCGCAACTCGCGACCGTTGGCGTCCAGCCCGCCTGTGGGATCGGTCCCATCTGTCACCAGGCCTTAGGAGTGGCGTCATGCCCGGGCGCTCCCCTCGAGGGGAGCGGTTGCCCTGGCGTAACGCCGGGGGCTACTATCGGTGACAGGGGACCGGGGGTCTCATGGCCATAGGTTTGGGCGGCTGCAGTCATCCACGTGGCCCGTCTCCCCGGGGGTCGGGCCCGAGGGTGACGTGGCGGCTCCCCCCTCGGTCTCCCCGCGGGGTCGGGCCGCCCCTGTTTCAGCCCCGAGGGCTGGGGCGCACCGACCCCCTGTGATTTCGGCGCCTCATGTGCGGGTTAGGTGAGCGCAGCAGGGCTCACCTAACCGCATTTATGGTGGTTCAGACGAGCGCACTGCGCCGTATTTAATGCGGTGCAGCGCATGCCTGTCCGGTCCGTGACCGGTCACGGTGTGTGACCGATCACAGACCGGTCAGATTGCGGGTTAGGTGGCGACAGGCGGCCTACGGCACGCCTCGCCCCGTCCCGTCAGAATGACGAGAGCCTCCTGGCTCTCGTCCCTAGCCGGAGCCAGCGTGCCAACTCCTGGAGTTGGTACGTCAGCCCCGGTCAGATCCATTCCAGACTTCAGCGCAAGCATGGCAAGGAAGTCGCTTGCCATTTAATGAAGATTGAAACGGGCGTCCACCGGGAGAGCTGGCTAGCTGGGCAGGAGGCGTGTACCGTGTCTGTCAGAGGTCACTTCCGGCAGTAGACTAGCCCTGATTGTAAAAAGAATGTTTTCTTTCTTAGGCAGCTGGTAGCCCATGTGGTAGCCCCCGGCCATATGAAAGGAGGCCCAGGCCTAGGAAAGAAAGGAGATCGGACTCCGGCCGATACGCTCGAGAGACCGAACTCTCTTTGTATGGTTGGAGACTCTCAGATCCACCAGAACACAGGAGTAGGGTGTTACGCTTCTCAGCGGCCCGAACCTGTCTACGTCGCCCGTGTTTTGTGCGTTTCCTCTCTCGTTGACGTTCCTCAGATCGAGGGCGAAGAACCTCACCTAGCGCCCCCGGCCGAACTAGCAAAGGGGGGCCTGCACGGTCTCCCGGTGAGGAGCTCCACGCTCCGTCACAAGGCATTTACCATCCTCAAAAGCGATCGACGGCTTGATTTTCTTTGTGTTAGTTTTCGATTCATACTTTGAGTTGCTATCGACCCTAGTCATGTCTTGAGATCTATCCCAAAGCCTGTCTTCGATCGTAATTAAGGATAGCACTGGGGTTTTAGCCGGTCTTATCTAATGCATGTGATTATTTTACGTTCTTGCATGTATTTGCCACTTATAAGAACGGATTGACAGATATAAATATATTTATCGTAGATTAGTCTCAGGACTTCTATGTGATCAGTATATTTATGACAACCAGTTGGTTCATATAAGTTTACGCTAGAGTATTAGCTAGCGCATTTATTTCACGTGTCCATCATCGGCCCATGCTATTAAATCAATATCCACATATCGATAAAGGCCGATGAGATTAGATTTATTCACTATTCTTGTCTTATTTTTACCTCAAGTAGGCCGATATAGCTTTGTCCTATCGGCTAGGCCCTCACGATGCGACATCGGCCTATTGGCCGATCGGCCGTCGTTTTCTAGCATGGTTTACTTGTTTATTCTTGTTGATTGCAGATCAAATCAACTGGCACGCCCTAAACGCACCTAGGCAAGCCATTGGACCTGCACTGGAGTTAAGCAGATCTCCCAGGTCGCCGTGGAAACGTGGAACCCGTTTTGACATCTGGCGGGTCGAAATTCGACGCCAACACCTTCGCATAGAACTCGTGAATATAGGTAGTAGCGTCCCTTCTTTTCTCATGTTCGAGAAGGTTGGTCTTGACGTTGATGCCTCACTACCAGTAGCATGGGGTGTGCTATGAATTTTCGATGTTTCAGCTGGTGTATCTTTGATGTTTCGGGAAATTGTATCCTGGATGGAAGGTGTTAGAATCCTATTCAGGAAAGGTACAATTTCTGTGATCTAGTATGCCGAAAATATTCTTCGAGTTCTACTTGGAGGCCACGACAGTCTGTGGTATAAATACAAAGCCCCCAGGGGGTACGGGATCATCGAATCATAGTGGCTTACCACCACAGCGGAAGCAATTCGGAGGACTTTGAAGACAACTCACCGGTTAGATCTCGTCGAGTCATTCTCGACAGGGATCTCATCGGTACTCGATACTTTCTATTGTTCTCTATTGTAATCTTTGTGGTTCTCATCGTAATTCCATATAAACTAGAGTAGAACTATTACCTTACAAGGGGCCTAAACCAGTATAATCCTTGTCTTTTATGTGCTTGATGTCGTTTCATATAGATCCTTGCTCTAACATACCCTAATACCCTCAGAATACGGTCTACGGATATAACCCATCGACAGTGGCGTGCTAGGTAGGGAAACTTGGTGCTCAAGGTTTCTCCGAGATGACTTCAAGCTCAAGGCCTTCCGATAACAATGTCTGCATTCGTCCTAGCCTGGGAGATCTTACCCAGCCGACGTTCGTTTGTACTCAAGTTGGATACATCGTCTTTCCCGTCTTCGCTGCAACTCCAATCTCGCCTTCCCCAATACAAGTCAGGATCGAGAATGGAAGCGTGAGGATGACCGAAAGTAACCCTTCGTCAGCTATTCCTCGCTATTCCTCTTGTCCAATCAGAAAAGAGAAAGTCGACGACTTCAGCTCCCCAAAGAATTTCTAAAGCGGCCAAGCCCAAAACACCTGTTGGGGACCAGGTGCCGACAAGGAAGTCCCCTCCAAACCACGACGCATGGTTTTCGATCCACAAGACGTCCCAGCACTCCTTGGTGGAATGTCAGGTAATACTTCAAGTCGCACATCTCTGTACAAGGCATGGTGCCCAATCCACAAATTGAAAAGTCACCCCCTTACCAACTACAAGATCTTCTTGAAGATCACTGGATCTATGGTCCGTGTTCCTTGCTGTCTGATCCACCAACACCAAGATCAACCTCGAGATGCATCGATGGATGATAGTGAGATGGAAACCCTAGACTGTCTGGTCGGATTCATTGACATCGATCCTCGCGAACTCTCCGTTCTTCACAGCTTGGAATCTTCAGGATCTAATTCCCCACATGAAGTGAACCTGATCAAAGGTGTTGTCGAGGACGTACCTGAAGAGGGTGAAGTTTGTCCGAGCACTTCATCATCGTGGTTAACTCGTTGCTGAAGCTGACTCCGTTCAATCCAGTAACCTTCCTAGAAGCAGATGACTGGGTCAGACGGGTACAGTCAACGGTAGCCAACCTCAACTTTGCCTTGGCCGCGGCCGGATCAAACCCCGAAGGTCCTTCTCGAGATCCCTGTTCACTTGATGGAGACCGAGCACCGGAGAACGATGCTATCGAGGAAGCTCTCAGTCCACACCCCAGCCGAGATCAGGGACATAATCCTCGAAACGCATCGCCGAGAAGACAGGACAATCAGCCCCTCCTCATCAAGACGACCGCGATCTTCGCAATCACTTGAATGGGCGTAGCCATAAGCGATGAGATCGGAACGATGTCGACCACCGCCAACCTTGCGCACCTTGCGGAGGAAACAAAGGGTGGACCAACAACGACAACCGAGAAGATTGCAACAATGATCGAGACCGTCGAGATCGCCAAAGTCAACAGGGGGAGAACGATAAAGGTCGACAACACCATAATGACAATCGACAGCGACAAAACTCGCAATCTCCAAATTCTAGGAGGGACCGAGGACGAGACCGTAGGTCAAGGGGCCGTACCCCCTACTACGGTGATCCTTTGTCATCATTGTCATCAACTGGAGGGGGTTCTCGCAGGCTGCGAGGACGTTGTCCACCCTTTATACTAGGAGACAAATGTCGGGCTTTCACACCTGCTGTACTAGAGGTGCGATGGCCAAACAAATTCCGTCCTGCTGCGATAGAAAAGTATGACGACAGTACTGATCCAGAGGAGTTCCTGCACGTCTACTCTACAGTTCTCTACGCGGTCAGTGCAGACGACAATGCGTTGGCAAACTGTTTGCCTGCAGCATTGAAAGGATCTGCTCGGTCATGGCTGGTGCACCTCCCACCTTGCTCAATTTCTTCCTAGGAAGACTTACGGCAACAATTCATCGCCAACTTTCAAGGAACATACAAGCAGCATGCAGTTCAGGACGATCTACACGCCCTTAGGCAGAACCCAGGTGAATCCTTAAGAGACTATATACGACGTTTTAACAAATGCCAAAATATGATCCCTGAGATCACTGACGCTTTTGTCATATGGGCATTTAAGTCAGGCGTTGGAGATCGATACACCATCCAAGAGCTGGCGACAAGGTGAATCACTTCTGCCATGAAGCTGTTCGAGATCATCGATAGGTGTGCTCACGCAGACGATGCCCTCAGGAGGAAAGATGGAAAAGGCAAGGTGATCGAGGAGAAGCAATTGGCCAACAAAGAAGCACCGAAGTCCACCAAAAAGAAAAAAACAAAATCTCAAAAAGAAAGGGAAATGCAAGGTAGAGATAGAGGTCCTTGTTGCAGAACAAGAAACCCACCCCCAAGGTGCCCAGCCCTTCAAGGTGATGAACCAGTATGACAATGGTGCCCAATCCACAAGACCAGCACACATACTTTGAAGGAGTGCCAGGTCTTTCAAAAAGCATTGGAAAAACAGCTGGTGCTCGAAAAAGGAAAGCGAGTTCGTGTGGTCGAGAGGAGCACTGATGATCTCTCGTCTGACAATGAACTCATGTTCCTGGACTTCGACCTACATGTAGCCCATATCTTTGGCGGTTCTATGACATACACCTCTAAAAGGGAGTATAAGAAGGTATAACGCGAAGTCTGCTCTACGTCGTGAGGATTTGTTGCCAAGATGAAGTGGTCCAACCAGAAGGTCGAGTTCTCTGAGGCTGACCACCAGACAACAACAATCGTGCCAGGCCGGTACCCAATAGTAGTCGAACCTACTATTCGGAATATCAAGGTGGCACGAGTCCTCATTGTCGGCGATAGTTCCATTAACCTCCTCTTCGCCAGAACCCTCGACGCAATGGGGATCCCTAGAAGCGAGCTTATTGCCTCCGAACAGCCCTTATCATGGGATCATTCCGGAATCATCATCAAAACCACTGGGGAAGATCATGCTAGCCATGACATTCGGCCAGGCCAACAACTTCCGTACAAAGCAGATCACTTTTGACGTAGCAGTGTTTTACACTGCCTACAATGCTATACTCGGAAGGACTGCTCTCGCGAAGTTCATGGCGACGTCCCACTACACGTACCAAATTCTCAAGATGCCAGGTCCAAAAGGGACAATCACAATCCCAGGGAACACGAAGGTAGCGGTACATTGCGACAAGAGGAGCCTCGACATGGTCAAACATACTTCCACGGCACCCACCACCTCAGAACCTCCTAAGAAAGTGAGCAAGCCCAACATGACACCCAAATCCAACGGCGCAGTCAAGATCATCCCACTGGCCAGTAGCAACCCCGACAAGTAGTCAAGATCAGGGCAATGCTCAATAACAAATATGAACTCGAGCTGATCACCTTTCTCCACGAGAATGCAGACGTGTTTGCTTGGTAATCGTCTGACATGCCCGGAGTCCCTTGGGAGGTGATTGAGCACAAACTAATGGTGCGTCCCGATGCCAAGCTAGTCAAGTGGAAACTGCGATAGTTCACCCAAGATAGAAAAGAAGCTATTCGAGAAGAGCTGGATAAACTTCTCAAGGCTGGCTTCATCAGAGAGGTACTCCATGCAGAGTGGCTCGCTAATCCAATAATGGTGCGCAAGGCCAACAGCAAGTGGAGGATGTGTGTAGACTTCACCGACCTCAACAAGACGTGCCCCAAGGACCACTTCCCTCTTCCTCGCATTGACCAACTAGTAGACTCAACTGCTGGTTGTGAGTTGTTGAGTTTTCTCGATGCCTACTTCGGCTACCACTAGGTTAGCATGGCCAAAGAAGACGAAGAGAAGACAACGTTCATCACGCCCTTCGGTGTTTTCTGCTATACCAAGATGCCCATTAGATTAATCAATGCATGCAACACATATCAGCGAGAGATCCAGGGGCTTTCGATGACCAGATCGGCAAGAACGTGGAGGCATACGTCGACGATGTTGTGGTCAAGACGAAGACAAAGGACAAGCTGATCGATGACCTGAGGGAAACATTCAACAATCTCCAGTGACATCGGCTCAAACTAAACCTGGAGAAGTGTACATTTGGAGTACCATGGAGGAAATTGCTCGGATTTCTTGTCTCCAAACGAGGCATTGAAGCAAACCCTGAGAAGATCAAGGCCATCGAGAACTTCAAGTCACCGACAAGGCTCAAGGAAGTACAGAAGCTCCACGGGATGCATGACAGCTTTAAGCCGGTTCGTGGCCAGGATGGGAGAACGAGGACAACCTTTCTTTGTTCTACTAAAAAAACACGATAGATTTGAGTGGACATAGGATGCCGAGAACACGTTTATCGCATTCAAGTGGTACTTGTCCAACCCTCCTATACTTGTTGCCCCATAGTCAATGGAAGAACTATTTCTATATATTACTACCACACCTTATTTTGTTAGCAATGTGATTGTCGTCGAGATAGACAAAGTACAACGTCCTGTGTACTACGTCAGCGAGGCCCTCCACGACGCCAAAACTCGATATCCTCAAATCCAGAAATTGCTTTATACTGTGGTCATGACATCGCGGAAGCTGTGCCACTATTTTCAGGCACATAAAGTCACGGTCGTCTCGTCTTTCCCTTTGGATGAGGTGGTAAGGAACAAAGATGTCGTTGGACACATTGCCAAGTGGGTTGTCGAGCTCAGCCAATTTGATGTCAACTTCGTCCCACGTATAGCCATCAAGTCTCAGGTTCTCGCTGACTTCGTTGCCTATTGGACCATTCCCGAGAGCATCGCAACCGATCAAATGAATAACGAGACATGGTCAATGGCATTCAATAGGGCATTCAATGGCCAAGGAGCAGGGGCAGGATTCATTCTGACATCTCCAGTTGGAGACCAATTCAGACATGCAATACACCTAAATTTTAGAGCAACAGACAACACCGCCGAGTATGAAGGACTACTCGTCCGGTTACGAGCAGCCGCAACACTTGGAGTAAAGTGATTAATCACGAATAGGAACTCAGAATTAGTCACCAACCAAGTGCACAAGGACTACAAATGCTCAAAGTTAGAGTTGACCAAGTACCTCGTCGAAGTCAAGAAGCTGGAGCGAAAATTTGACGGTTTAGAGGTGTGTCATGTCTATCGCAAAGACAACACTGACACTGACAACATAGCACAGCGCACGTCCAAAAGAGAACCTTTTGAACCAGGAACCTTTCTGGACATCCTGACAAAACCCTCAGTTAAAATCACAAGCGACGAAGGCATCTTAGCTAGCGCCGAGAACAGCTCGAGGGCTATTGCAGAGGTCAACAACGTCGTGGCAGACATCGAGATCATGGAAGATTGGCGTACTCCGCTCATCAATTGCTTGGATGCTGACAAGCTACCGGACGAAGACACCGCGACAGAAAAACTTTCCCATCAAGCAAAAGCTTATTGTATTTCTGCTCAATTGTTTCTCACCCGAGGACAGCAAGGATTTGCTACTCGACATCCATGAAGGAATCTGCGGGTCTCACACCGACGGGCGAACTTTGGTTGAAAAAGCCTTTCGACAAGTATTTTTCTGGCCAACAGCCCTTCAAGACGCTTGCGACTTCGTAAAATGGTGTGAAGCCTGCCAATTTCACAACAAACACACCAAGATGTCGGCCCAAGCACTCCAGACCATCCCTCTCACCTAGCCGTTCTCGTGTTGGGGACTCAACATCCTCGGATTGTTTCCCCGAGGACAAGATGGCTACAAGTTCTTGTTCGTGGCTATTAACAAATTTACCAAGTGGATTGAGACAGAGCCAACAAGAGAAATTAAAGCCGAACACTCCATCAAGTTCAAGAAAGGGATATTCTGCCGATATGGACTCCCACACCAGATCCTAACAGATAATGGCTCCAAGTTCACTAGCGGTGCCTTTCATGACTACTACATTGAATTCGGAGTAAAAATCTGCTTCGTTTCAGTCTCTCATCCTCAAAGTAACGGGCAGGTCGAGCGGGCAAATGTTATTGTGCTCCAGGAGATCAAAACACGTGTGTACGATAGGCCCTTGGCCTATGACACACGTTGGGTTGACGAACTCCCTTCTGTCTTGTGGGCCGTCTGTACTACCTCGACAACCTCCACCAAAGAGACTCCTTTCTTTCTCGTGTATGGTTCCGAGGCCATGCTTTCTTCAGGGCTGTGACATCAGTCTACACGAGCCAAAAAGTATTCAGAAAAGGAATAGGAGGAGCAGCGAGTAGACGATGTCAACCTTCTAGAGGAACATCGAGAACGTGTTGCTGTTGGAGCAACCATGTACCAACAGACCCTACGTCGCTATCATGAAACGCGTGTTCATGCCCGTACACTCACCATCGGCGATTACGTCCTCCAATGAGTTCAGAATCAGGCAGGGTGAAACAAGCTCTCACCAAAGTGGGAGGGACCATACACGGTGGTTGGAATCTTAAGGCCAGGCACGTTCAATATCGCAGACGACGATGGCTGTGAGTTGGCAAATTCTTGAAACATTGACCAACTACATAAATTTTATGTAAAAGACCGATGTACCAAAGTCTGTAAGTTTAGTTTAATAATATACAGTTTTTTGATTTCATTACTTTCGAAGTGTTTTACTTGGTGACTCCTTTTTCTTAGGTCGCTTCATCTCAAAGTCGATCCTAGCTAATTTGGCAAACTTCGGGGTCCCATGGACCTCGGCTGTGGACGCCTAGCACTGTGAAAGTTTGTCAGGTCATGTAGGGTCAAACGACTATGTTAGATCTGGTCATATTAGAGTACCCACTTGAGCGTATTAACCAAGTCGTGTAACCGGGAGTTGGTTTTTCTGACTTCATGGCTGGGGGCTAGGAATTCGCAGTTTCAGCCTGGTTTGTTATAAGATTTCAGTTGGTTTTATGAAAAATGACTTTTCCATAGAAACAACTAGGGGCTAAGGAGAGTACCATACTTCGTTGGCTGAGGGTAGTCCTTGTGAGAGTACTCATACACTATGTTTCTTTCAGATACTTAGACATAGACTTTAATTCTTATTTAAGCTTTGATATGCAAAATGTTAATATATACATTATGTGTTTCCTAGGTACACAAACTACCAAGATGACCATTGCCAATCCATCGTGGAGAAGATATCTTAGGCCAGCGGAGCAAGGGATTGCGCGAGGCGGTCGATCTCATCTGCTCTCATTCGAGAACTGGTGAAACCCTCCCAGAGAAACCCTAAGCTTATCTGCGGACGTCCATCTCGGATACAGGCGAGAATGTGACCACCTGCATGCCGGCTAGCGCGACAACACTCTTTCTTCAAGCTGTTGTTGATCTGTTTCCCGATCCCTACTAGTTGGTTGCACGTACTCCGTATCCATGAGAGATGGCCGCTTATAGACTTCTCAGGAGGAGGACGGACCACCCACAGCTCCTCGCAAAGCCGCATAAGCGCCAGACAACAACCCTCGAGATAGGTGTCGATCCAGACATCCCGACCTCGAAGAGCCTCCACGGCTTGTTCCTTACGAGCAGCGTTGGCCATCTTCTCGAGCTCCGCCTTCTCAAACTTGGCCTTCCAATACTTGGCACGGCGTTCTCTCTCCTCTAAGGCGTTCTCGAGGCCTACGCATGACATTTGATCTCGATTAGCTTCCTCTACGTACACAAGGGCAAAAGCTACAAAGGTCAAGTCTCGTACCTTGGTTTTGCTCGAGAAGAAAGCTGAGTTGGAGTCCCTGTGGATCCAACGCGCTATCCGGGTTAACAACGACCAAGGCTTGGTTGTCGCCACTTGGAGTCATGGAAGCATGAGGGGAAGGAGGCACAACGTTAGGATCACGAGGACGTCCTCCTTACTGGACGATCTCGTTTTCGATACATCTAGAAACCAACACGATGATACCAAGAACTTAAGCACAATAAAAAAGGACATCGTTCTTGAAAGGGGTGATAGGCCTAGTAATTGTTCTTAAAAGTTACAACTTAAAGGGGAGCAACGGTTTACTGTTCAAAAAATGGAATGATGCTCTCCCCTAGATCGATGAGCTCCGACATCACGTCCTTGCGCGTTGCGTCAACCCCACCCTTCTCCAATGCTTTCTCCAAGTTAACCTCGGGGTGCATGAGCTTCAGACACGCGAGAACGTGACATGTGCCGGTCCTAAGACCAGTGCACATCTCCTCGACGACGTGCTCGGCGTGCTTGGTGGACGTTCCCTCCAACTTGCCGATGAGGGAGCCTAAGGACCCCAAGACTGTTGACTCATCGGGGAACTTGGGGCCCTTCTCGTGGATGCCTAAGCTACGGGCCACCATGTTGAGCCGCCCATTGTTGTCTTGGAGGCCTTGTCGGAGTGACGCCAAGTTTTCTTGGGTCTCCTCCATCCTCTTCTCCCAGCCTTGTCACTCCCTCTTGTGGCCGGCAACCAAGTTCTTGAATTTCTTCATGTCTTTTTGCGCTTCTGCCAATTGTGACTCTAGCTGGGCGACACGCTCGTCCGAGGTCAAGGCGGCCTTTCTGAGCCGCTCAACCTCGGCAAGGATGTCGTGCGTGTCAGATTGCAGCAAGCGACTGGCCTCGACCAGCCTGTCAATTGCCGAAGGCAACACGACATCAGTTGAGGCACTTGGCAGAGGAAGAAGTGGTGCTGGGGCAACAACGATGACAGCGGGAGGTGTCGAGCTTGTCTCTTTGTGACCAGTGCTTTGAGCGGAGGTCATGGTTGAAGGGCTCCATCAAGAAAAGCTACACATTACAAACAACTATGAGAATACAAGGAATACGAAATCAGGGAAGGCGATCACTTTCTTGGGCTTAAACCGCTTCAGGAGTGCCCTCTTCCCCTGAGAAGAGGACTTCTTGCTGGAAGTGGTCTGTAAGACGTGTAAGTTAGGACCGAGGAGCTCCTCAGATTGGTTTATGAACCACAGCGAGTATAACTAACCGTCCACCTCCTTTTGGAGGGTTTTGTTCCACTGCTGCTCGGGGCGTTCTCGGTCGCTACTTGCTCTGAGGTCGCTTTGTCCTTCAGAGAAGCTGCGACCTAGTGGTCAACGAGCGGGCCGATGACGTCTGACAGAGGCTGGATCTACAATTCTTAGATTACTACTCTTTCAGATAACAATAGTCAGAGGAAGGATAGTAGTCGAGATCACTTACGTTGATGGTGGCGTCTTTGTCCGAGGACGGGAGGTCACACAACGGGGTGTGGAGTTTGTCCGGGTCTGGTGGAGCGTCGATCACCAAGTGACCTAATCGGGTGGTCACCGTTCCATCGTTGAGTTCTGCAAACAGGACATTAATATCATTATTCATGGATTGACTTTGATCAGATTAAGGTCAGGAGGGTTACGAGATAGTATACCCTAAACTGAGATCCGTGTTTCATCTTGCACCCCTGTGCACTCGTACATGGGGTGGGCGTGAGCTTGAAGGGGCTGAATGCGACGACGTATGAAGTCTTCGGTGACTTCATACCTCGGAGTTTGTGAATCTTATTTATGAAGCTCTGGAGGGAAGGAGTTAAAGAGGGCTTGGATGTCCATGAAGGAGTGCACTCAGGCTTCTCGTTCGGGATGGCAAGGCTAGCAGGGCAGTCTTCTACATGGAGGTAGATCCATTTTGACCTCCACGGTCATCAAGAGGAGTGGCAGTTGAAGGGGATGTACTCCGCCTTCATCCCATCTCGGAGGCGGAAGCCGACACAACCGGAGATTCTATGAGCCTCCATCCACCTAAGCTCATATAAGTATCTAAACAAATATAAGAAGGGCGGTACCCCAAGGTACACCTCGCAGAGATGTGTAAAGATGCTAAGGAAGGCAATGGAGTTTGGGTTGAGGTGGAGAAGATGGAGACCATAGAAGTCCAAAAGCAGAAGGAGAAACTCGGAAGGAGGGGGTAAGAAACCGCATTGTACGAAAGATTCAAGACGAACTACTTGTCCTAGTGTAGGGTTAGGACTAGTACCTTCTTTCGAGCAGTCCATCATTTTCTTCCCATGTAAGGATCCCTCAATCTGCAGCTTCTTTATCTCTTCCATGCCAATTCTAGATTTGCCTAGATCCATAGGTTTGGTTTGAGGATGAAGAAGGAGGCGGGGTTTCTATGGTTCTTCAGATGGTGAAGAAAATGAGAGTTAGGGAGTGCAAGGAGATGTAAAGTCACTTGCGAAAGGAACCGGAATGAATCTTAGAATTGGAATTTGGTGGTTCGTATTTCGAGGAAGAAAGAGAAATTGTTGCCATGATTTTCTCAGTTTTTTTATGGAAGTCTTTTAGACTTCAATTCAAATTCACGGAGGACCATTGCTTTTTGATGATTTTGTCGCATGCTTTATGCCTTCTCGATATTTCGAGAATGGTCAAGTGAGCACGACATCGTTTATTCAATGACTTCGGCCTGAGAACATTGAGAGTTCATTTGATTTGAAGTCGGGGGCTACTTTTAGGGTTACAGATAAGGCATACCTCCTATCCTTGGGGTTGTGAAGTATATGGATACGGCATATCCTTAGTATACAGGAAGGTTACCTTAATAGTATAGAATTCAGCTCATATACAGGGAAATTGTATCACGGATGAAATGTGTTAGAATCCTATTCGGGGAAGGTACAATCTTTGTGATCTCGTATGCTGGAAATACTCTCCGAGTTCTACTTGGAGGCCACGACAGTCTGCAGTATAAATACAATGCCTCCCAAGGGGTACGGGATCATTGAATCATAGTGCAAGCCACCACCACAGCGAAAGCAATCTAGAGGACTTTGAAGAAAACTCGCCGGTTAGATCTCGTCGAGTCGTTCTCGACAGGGATCTTGTCGGTACTTAATACTTTCTGTTTTATCTATTGTAATTTTTGTCGTTCTCATCGTAATTTCATATAAACTGGAGTATGGCTATTACCTTACGAGGGGTCTAAACCAATATTACCCTAGTCTTTTGTGTGCTTGATGTTGTTTCATGTAGATCCTTGCTCCAACATATCTCAATACCCTCATAATATGGTCTATGGATATAACACTACTACAAAAACCTCCATAGGTACCGGCCACATAGGTGCCGGATTTGCTAGAACCGGTACCTAAAAGACAAATAGACCCAATTTTTCCACGAACCGGCACCTATAAGATCTTATAGGTGCCGGTTGAATGGGAGAAGCCTATAGGTGCCGGTTTGCAATAAAAACCGGTACCTATGAGCCCAAAAAAGGTGCCGGTTTTATTTACGAACCGGCACCTATCACATAGGTGCCGGTTCGTAATAAGAACCGGCACCTATGTTACGGCAACATAGGTGCCGCTTTAACCTAATAAACCGGCACCTATCACATAGGTGCCGGTTCTTATTAAAAACCGGCACCTATGTGGTGGCTTCCTTCGGAAGGAAACTAAATAGGTGCCGGTTCATAACATTAACCGACACCTATATCCCCCAAGTCTATATATACCCCTTGTTCACTGCATTCTCATGATTTTGTGGCTTCTCTTCAGCTCATCCAAACGGGGGGAGGAGGTTTTGCCCAAAAATTTAAAAAATATCGAGAGGTCTATGTGTTTGCGTGCGTAAAGGTTAGTACGTGTTGATTCGATATGTAATTCGCAATAATATTTGTCAAGTTAATTTTTTTTTGCAATTTGTTTTGTTGAATGAGAAGCATGAGAAAGTATGATGACTTATTATTTTGGAGTAATTTAGAGATTAATCATCAATGAGTAATGTAACTGTTATTAACATATATCAGAATTTCAATAGATATAGAGAATGATATACGTATGTTAGTGGTTAATTTAAGAATTTTCGTAGGAGCGATGGATGAAGGAGGGATGAACATTCCGCAGCGCGGTACCTTGGAATATGCCAGGAGAGTAACCAACTTCGTGATCGCAGCCACGAGATCCAGATCATTGAACACGACGGAACACTTGCGTTGTCCATGCGCTGATTGCAGGAATGAGAGACAGTTTCCTGCAAAACAAGTTCATGAGCATCTCCTAACAAGGGGTTTTATGCCTAATTACACATGTCAGGACAATCATGGTGAAGATGAGAATCCGGATGTAATGGACGGAGGCAATGTGGAGTTGCCTGCTGACGGAGGTGGATATGATAGTGACGAATCAGATGGTTTAGATCAGATGTTACGCGACGGGGAGACAGCCCTCGACGATGACAGGCAATACGAGAAGTTCAAGGGCATGGTGGAGGACTCAAAAACCCCGCTTTATCCAGGATGCAATGAGCAGCACACCAAGTTACACGTCGTCCTCTCGTTGCTGCAGATGAAATCAACCAACGGTTGGAGTGACAAGAGCTTCACAGAGCTTCTACAGCTGATTGGAGACCTCCTTCCAGCGGGTCATGTGCTGCCAGAAACAACATACCGAGCGAAGAAGGTTGTCTGTCCACTCGGACTGGAAGTGCAGAAAATTCACGCATGTCGAAATGACTGTATCCTATATCGAGGTGACTATGCAGACTTGGATACATGTCCAGTTTGCGGAGCACCGCGGTATAAGGGTGGAGTTAACGATGATGATGATGTTGATGATGACAGTGGTGGCCCGGTCCTGAAGAAGAGGAAAGTGCCCGTTAAAGTTGCGTGGTATTTTCCTATAATCCCTCGGATTGAACGCATGTATGCAAATAAAAAACATGCAAAGATGATGCGTTGGCACCACGAAGAGCGTAAGAAGGATGGAATGATAAGACACCCTGCCGATGGATCTCAATGGAGAAAGATAGATAGAAAGTATAAAAAGCATTTCGCGCAAGAGATTAGGAATATAAGGTTTGGGCTGAGCACGGACGGGATGAATCCATTCGGTGACATGAGCAGTCGACATAGCACGTGGCCAGTGGCACTTGTTATCTACAACCTTCCTTCATGGTTGTGCATGAAGCGTAAGTATATTATGATGCCACTTCTAATCCAAGGGCCCAAGCAACCTGGCAACGATATCGATGTCTACTTCAGGCCATTAGTGGATGATCTTAAGTTTCTATGGGACCGGGGTGTGCAGATGTGGGATGCGTACAAAAGAGAGTACTTCACCTTAAGGGCAATGTTGTTCGTTACCATCCAAGATTACCCTGCAGCTGGTAACACATCCGGGCAAACAGTGAAAGGTGGTTGTGCATGTGTGCAGTGCATGCGGGATACAGCGAGCAGGTGGCTGAAGTACTCCGGAAAGACTGTGTACATGCGCCATCGGAGGTTTCTTCCAGCCGGCCACCAGTACCGTAGCAATACAAGAGATTTTGATGGCACGGTGGAGGAGGGTACAGCTCCAACACATCGTACCGGCAGAGAGATTTTTGAAGAGGTACAAGATATTGAATGTATATTTGGTAAGGGGCAAGGCAATCGAGGCACAACGAGCAAGGGTGGTAAGAAACCTCTTTGGAAGAAGAAATCTATCTTTTGGGAACTACCATATTGGAAAGATTTGGATGTCCGTCACGCGATTGACGTGATGCATGTTGAGAAGAATGTGTGCGAGAGTTTGATGGGACTCCTGCTAAACATACCCGGCAAGACAAAGGACACGTTGAAAGCCCGGAGAGACCTCGCAGACATGAACATCAGGCCCGAGCTACATCCTCTAGAACAGCCCAATGGTCGCCAGTACCTCCCTCCCGCGTGCTACACCCTTAGTGCCGCAGAGAAAATAAGCCTGTTGGAGTGCCTGCAGGGTGTCCGAGTCCCCTCTGGTTACTCCGCGAACATTAAAAGACTTGTCAACATGAAGGAGAAGAAATTAGTGGGCATGAAGTCACATGATTGCCACGTGCTGATGACACAACTTCTTCCTGTTGCTATTAGAGGCATTTTGCCAGATAAGGTTCGAAACCCAATCCTAAAGCTGTGCTCGTTCTTCAATGCTATATATCAGAAGGTGATCGATCCAAGCACGCTAGACAAGCTCCAAGCAGATGTAATCATTACCCTTTGCCAGCTCGAGATGTGTTTTCCACTATCATTTTTTGATATAATGGTTCACCTCGTGTCACATATCGTGAAAGAGATAAAGATTCTCGGCCCAGTGTATCTGCATAACATGTGGGCTTTCGAGAGGTTCATGGGGATCATAAAGAAGTATGTGCGTAATAGAGCTCGACCAGAGGGCAGTATCGTAGAGGGTTATGCAACAGAGGAGGTGGTTGAGTTCTGTATCGACTATATGGATTTGCATCCCATTGGTGTGCCGATGTCTCGACACGAGGGCAGGCTACTAGGGAAAGGGACACTAGGGCATAAGGCAATTTTCGCTCCTAGCCTAGAAACATTACGGCAAGCACATTTCGCAGTGCTCCAGCAGTCGACCTTGGTGGCTCCATTTGTCGACATGCATTATAACACACTCCGCAGCGAGAACCCAAGCAAATCAGAGGCATGGATAGCTAAGCAGCATAGGCTGAATTTTGGCGATTGGTTACAGAAGCATATCATTGCTATGAATACTGATAGTGACCAGCTGTATGTTTTGTCTCGAGGACCTGCGAGCACAATTCATTCATTCCAAGGGTATGACATTAATGGCTATACATTTTACACGAGAACCCAGGATGCCAAGAGCTCGTATCAAAACAGTGGTGTCCACATAGACGCCTTCGACAGTAATGGTGTAGAACAAACGTACCATGGTTATATAGAGGCAATCTGGGAGCTTGAATATGGACCGCTGAAGGTACCACTTTTCCAGTGTCAATGGGTCAAAATTCCAAGTGGTTTGAGGATTGACAAGTACGGAATGTTCATCGTGGACTTAAACAATGTAGGTTACCAAGATGAACCATTTGTGCTCGCAGAATCCGTAACACAAGTTTTTTATGTCAAAGACCCTTCCTCGTTGACCGATCGCCACGTGGTTCTCCATGGAAAGCGAAGCATTGTCGGAGTTGAGAATATCGTTGATGAGGAAGGCTACGATCAAATCGACGAGCTACCACCGTTTGCAACAGATGTAGAAGGAGGTGAAGAAAGTCAGGAAGACGAAGACGAGGAAGAAGCACCATATGTTCGCAGTGACCATGAAGAAGGAGTAATTGTGATAGACCTGCATGTTTGAATTGTACTGTAACAAACATGTAAATTGTGTAATTGGTCCAGCCTTAGTGCAGGCTATTGGTTTGTGTCTCTATCTACCTATCTATCTTGCTATATATCTATATGATAGAAAGGTTGAGAGGTGTAAGTTGTGTTTGGTTTTTTTATCATTGTCAAGTTTTCGTGAGAGAAAGATTCTAGAATTACCAAAATTTGGTAATGAAGGCAAGTTTTGACAATGTTTAGATTGTTACCTTGCCAAAGCTAAAACTTGGTAGGGTTAATTTTGGCAACAAAGTGAACAACTCCTAAGTCAAATATTCCTAACTTTAGCTATTAATTTTTAGAAATTCATATAGTTCAATAATATATGAATTATTTATGTTCTGAAATTATTTATCATGGTGAACCTAAAAACATAAATTTTATAAATGTTAAACTATATAAATTTCTAAAAAATAATGGCCAAAGTTAGTAATGTTTGACATATAGAACAAAGCTGAAACAATAAATAATTTGAAACGGATGGCATAAAGTATTTTTTTAAAGCAATTTATTGAGTAATTAGAAAATAATTTGACTTAACATAACGAGAGATATATTAATTAGTAATTAGGATAGCTTGAGCCGGCATTATATATTTGCTACTGCTAATTAGCTAGAGCAATGAACAATTAAAATCAAACAACTGAACTGACCTTTTAGGTACTGTATTTTAGTGGGAAGAAGAATATTATTCAACAATCTAACAAAATTCAAAATCAAGTATACATACATGCATGGTTCCAACTTGCCACCAAATGTGTTGATATATAACCCCCCCAGAAGCCACATAGGTACCGGTTCGTATTTACAACCGGTACCTATTGTTGTAAAAGGTGCCGGTTTTAAATAAGAACCGGTACCTATGTGATCCAAAAGGTACCGGTTCCAATTTAGAACCGGCACCTTTTTACCACAATAGGTACCGGCTGTAAATACGAACCGGTACCTATGTGGCTTGTATATATGCGGCCGTCGATCGGTATTTCCCCCAAGACACCCCCTGTCGATGCCATTTCCCCCAGACCACCCTGCCGACGCCAAGATCAACCGGTCGCCGCCCGCCGCCCGCCGTCGCCGCCCACTGCCGTCCCCCTCCTGCACCACCGTCGGTCCTCCCCCTGCCTAGATCTACCGCCGTCGCCGTCCACCGTCGTCCTCCTTCGTCGCCGCTGCCCTCCTCAAGCGCCGCCGTCCTCCATCGTCGCCGCTGCCCTCCTCAAGCGCCGCCGTCCTCCATCGTCGCCGCTGCCCTCCTCAAGCGCCGCCGTCCTCCATCGTCGCCGCTGCCCTCCTCAAGCGCCGCCGTCCTCCATCGTCGCCGCTGCCCTCCTCAAGCGCCGCCGTCCTCCATCGTCGCCGCTGCCCTCCTCAAGCGCCGCCGTCCTCCATCGTCGCCGCTGCCCTCCTCAAGCGCCGCCGTCCTCCATCGTCGCCGCTGCCCTCCTCAAGCGCCGCCGTCCTCCATCGTCGCCGCTGCCCTCCTCAAGCGCCGCCGTCCTCCATCGTCGCCGCTGCCCTCCTCAAGCGCCGCCGTCCTCCATCGTCGCCGCTGCCCTCCTCAAGCGCCGCCGTCCTCCATTGTCGCCGCTGCCCTCCTCAAGCGCCGCCGTCCTCCATCGTCGCCGCTGCTCTCCTCAAGCGCCGCCGTCCTCCATCGTCGCCGCCGCCCTCCTCCGCCGCTGTGGTGTTCTCCTCAAGCTGCTGCTGCTGCTGCATTCTTCGCCGCCGTCCTCCAATCTTCGCTGTCAAAGGTGTGCAATTATGTCAATTAGTTGTTTATAGTGAAAGTTATAGGAAAAGATTCTTTTCTTAAAATTACACACATATCTCTTGACATTTATGTACCCTGGTATATTTACAAGAAATACTCTAGATTTTACAACGGGGAGTTTCACTAAATTCTATTTAAAACACATCCTCCCTAGCTTGAAAATTACTTTTTATATGTTCAGCCACCGAGGCATTTCATATGGTTATGGAAGTGCAAGGTTGTCATGAAATCAAGTTTTTTACATTGTTGTTAGAAAGTTTTGTGCCCCTGTTGATGCAAACCTGTCCTGTTCTTGATGTATGGTGGGGGAATCAAAGGGATGCATCTCTTTATCAACTACCCGTTCATTTTGAGTTGTTGGCATGCCATTGAAATTTATTAGAACACTAATCTAAAATTTTCTCAGAACTAGCCAGATATTAATTTCAGAGAGAAAAGGTTTTTTTGGAAGTGTGTCTAATAGCTTGCTGGCAGATTTGTAAGCAAAGAAATTCTCTTATTTTTCAGAATGTTACCTCTAGCTAGTGTTTCTCCAGTTGGAAGATTTTGTTTAAAAATTATGTTCTCTTATATACATGTATGATGAATTAATGGTAGTTTAAAACAACTGGTTATAGATTAGATACAACACGTATAGATTCTGATGTTTTCATTGTACCTTTGATGTAATATCTTACTTTTTTCTTTAATATAATATAACTGTCGGACAAAGTCCTGACAATATTTAAATAAAAAGTACTTTTACAATATTATATATATATATATATATATATAATTTTATCAGGTTTTTCAAACTTTTGTAGTACAAATTAACTATCTAGATCGTGGATTATAATGTTGCATTATAATGTAAAGATCGTGGATGTCTAAAGCGGCACATTTTCAGGGCTGGAGTGACTGAGCATAGTAATAACATAGTAAGTATTATATCAAGGAAGGCTTAATTGATCACTGATCGAAATACTTTCAATTCGAGTCAAGAATTTATTACCTGAAAAATTTTCCCTTTCTTTTCTCTGGAAAAAAGTGCTTCTCTTACATATGCTCTCCCTGTATTGACATTTGACAAGTATTCTATTTGTCCCATAAAAAATCAACTTCTAACTATATATCTCAATATATCTTATGTTCAGATATATAGTCAAATGTACCTTCTGTCAAATATAATACAACTTGTTAATCAACTCCATTTTTATAACAGTTTACTAACTTGTTAAGCAAAGTTAGTTCATTCATTTGGTGTAAATATAGTCAGTTTTGAATATGTAAGTAACACATACTCTAGGTTTCAGGCAATATGTAGAACAATTATGTACATAAGGATTGCTTTTGAATTTCACTACTCAAATTCATGTTTCAGAACTAAACAGATTTCAGAACTTGAGCACAAATTCAGAAATTTAGACGGCTTATAACTTTCATATGCTTAATAGTAAAATTGAAATTGTTTCACCTAAATTTGAAAACATCACGAATTAGTTCACATAGTGGGCAGGTTGAGGAGCACATACAAGGCAAGTGCCCCTTCTTCCTTTGATACATTAATACACTATAGCTATGCAAAGTACATTAGTACACTTGCTTTATGAGGCTGTTTACTTTTTCATATTTTTTCAATTTTGGATCTTTCGCTTTTCGCGTACACGTTTTCTAAACTGCTACATGGTGTATGGAATTAGATGACATTACTTTACTGTTGGTATATTTGGAAGAATATCATCAAGAGGACAATAAGTTCTTACACTAATTTCTTGTATCTATCTAGCAGTAGTTCTAGCCTAGATCTACAAAAGGAAATGTCAGGGGAACAAGATAACATTAGGCCTACAAATTCTGGAGAAAGCGATGGTGGTAATGGTAGCCCAAGTGGCTTTCTAAACTTGAATCAGCCCGATGTTAACCCGCACAATACAGAGGTAAATTAACCGATCTGGAACAAATAATACCTTAAAACTACATATATCGTCAGATATGAATGACTAATTTATACTGATGTTTGAAGGAGGTTGATCCTTCGGCCACTACGCACTCCGCGAATACTTCAACCTCATCGGCAAGAAGAAAGGCTAGAGGTCCAACTAGGATGCCCTCAGGTCTATACACTATCACGGAGTTAGCTGCAGATGGGACCCCTATAGCTCCAGAATCGGCACTCACCCCATACGGCAAAGCTATAGGTGTCATCGTGAAGGATGACATCCCCATCAAGTACCGGCACTGGAAGAGCAGTGATACAAACGAATTGGAGTGGACGGTACCAGACAGAGACAAGGATCTTGCCTGGGAAAAGTTAAAGCGGACATTCCAGTTTCCCGAGGGACAAGAAGAACTCGCAAAGTCCGGGGCTCTTAAGAAGATGTCCATCAGCTTCAAGAAGTGGAAGACGGATCTTAACAGGAAGTTTGTCAAGAAGGGCCTGACACCAAATTTTGAAGATGCCAACTATCGAAGGTGTCGTCTTTTCTGGGATGACTTTGTGGCCTATAGAACATCAGATGAGGCAAAGGAGATTAGCGAAAGGAACCAGGCCAATGCGGCCAAAAACCGATACCCTCACCGTCTCGGCCCTAGCGGATATGCTAAGAACATAGCCAAATGGCAACTCCGGGAAGATGAGCTGCTGCAAAAGGGAATCGAGATCGAGACGAAGGACTGGTGCCAACGGGGAAAGAATTACCAATACGCCCGAGGTTCAACACTCTCGGATACAGGCGAGTTGGTACACAAGGGTCCTCGAGAGCAAGAAGTGTCCCAGAGGATCCACGAGGCCCATCTAAAGTCCTCAGAAGGTTCTTTTGTTGCGAGCAGGGAGAGAGATGAGCTTACACTTGCATTGCAGAACCCTGAGCATCCAGGACGCACAAGAGGAATTGGCCTAGTTCCATGGAGAGAAGGTTTTCCTGAAGACAGACATAGGTACCGGTCTCGGAGCAATAAAAATTCCAGAGACCAATCGGAAGAGATAAGGCTATTGAAAGAACAAATGGCACTGGTAATGGCAAGGCTTGAAGGTCAGCAAGGAGGCAATGCTGGCCACTTAACCAGTCCAGGTGGGAAGAAAAGCAGCTGCGCTTCAACTGAGGTTCCTCAAGAACCGGACACGGTTCATTACCCCGTGGACCACATCACTGTACGTACTGCATGCAGGCTGCATGTGCCACTTCAAAACATCAGTCAAGAGGTGGCACGCGCGATGGCACATCCCGTAACGGAGGGAGGGACGATACACGGTAAGCCGATACCAAGTGGCTACTCAAGGGTCGAAGTGGAGGACGTGCCGAGGAGGTACAGGGCAGTGCAGCTTGATTTTGCTCCAGAGGAGGGGGTGAACACTCTTGGTGAAGCCATCCACAACATAATCCTGTGGCGCAAGCGTTTCATTATCTTTCCTTCAGGAGATGGTGATGACGAGCCAAGCGATGGCGGGTCTAGCTCTGAAGGACTTCCTCCCTCCCCTCAAAGGATGCCAACTCCACCACCATTGCCACATAAGAGCCCGTCTCCTCCACCGGCGCAACGTAAGAGCCCATCTCCTCCAGAGGCAGCACATCAGAGCCTAGCTTCATCAGACCGGCCGAAAAAGAGGGGACGCCTCTGTAAAACTTCCCAAATGTCTGAACCACCATCTCTGAAGAAGACCAAGAAGACGCCATTGCCTACCAGGTCGGAGCCATCTTTCAAAGTGCCAGTCGAAGTACAGGATCACTTCATTCGCATGGCAAGGCCACCTGCCCGAAAGCAACCTATTACGGACTTCCGACGCACGATCAGGAAAAAGGGATTGCAAGAATTTTCCAAGAAAGAATTCGAGAAAGATGAGGCCAGCAAGACTATGCAAGACTTTCTAAAAGAGGCAGGGCTGAAAAGTTTGGATGATGTGGATAATATTGAGATGGCCCCATTGGCAGCTCAGTTCAAGCTTGGTCATTCTTTGACTACCGACGAATATCGCCACGTCATTGGCAAATGTACTCAAATGAGAAGGGTAGAAGAGTGGTACTTACAGATGGCCAAGGATGGTAAAGAGATGTTCCCCGTCTTTTACAGGGACGAGGACTTTCATCACTGTGATGGTATAGTTTGGGTCCCATTTAGAGAACTATTTCATCTATACAATCTGAGGGAGCTAGACTTATCGGTAATTCAGTTATGGGCATTGTAAGTATACTCGACCTCTCGCCATTTTTCTAAGTAAATATCCTCGTTGCGTGTCTAATTATTTTCCTTATGCAGAATGGGGTCGCTTGAATGTAGAGCGACCCATAACAAGCTAGGATTCCTCGACCCACAAATAGTCAATTCCTGTAATATTGACGCAGGCGAATGGTCCTCCCAAGAAGTGCTGAACTACCTTTACACATCCTTTGTCAAGCTGCAGGACATGAATACCATCCTTCTGCCCTACCACTTTAAGTAAGTGTGGCATTATCGTTGTACCTCCCATCGTTGTACTTTAAGATGTTAATTGTTCTCTTCCCTTGTATGTAGGCCTCACTGGATTCTTATTGCCATCCATTTAAACGATTCCAAGATTGTCGTCATGGATTCAATGAGGAAACCGCAATCCAACTACCAATCCCTCATTGACATCCTAGATAAGGCACTTGTGAAGTACAAGAAGAAGTGCATTCGACACGCTCCATGTGCAAATAAATTCCGAGTTTGGTGCCACCCTTATTGCTCACGTCAGGATCCGGGCACGAGCACATGTGGGTTCTACGTGATGAGATTTATGTGGGTTTTCATGGAGGACGGCAACTGGAACATTACGGATGCTGAGGTTCGCCCTGTCTCCTAAGACATAAATCCAATTTACTAAACACATAGTATCTTTCCACATCTTTAATCCTTCCATTTGCAGAAATTAAAGCTCCCGACAAGTAAATTGCTGCCACATGTTTGCTTGGGCCTCGCTGAACAGCTATGTGGATTCATCTTCGACCATATCATCTCGTCAAACGGCGCATACAACATTTCGAAGGCTCCTGCTGGGCTAGTGGGTTTCATTGAGGCTGGCGGCCCTAGTGACACTTTAGATAGCCGATCAACGCCAAAGCATACAAAGAACTAGAATTAGTGGGCCATACCTTTCAAACATTTTCTAAGTATCTTGTAGATTAGTTATTTGGATTGATGTGGTTTTCTTAATGTCTTCAACATGCATTAAGTTTCTCTATTTGTTAATGTTTATCTATTATTTTTTCACACATATATCTAACCATGTATTCAATTTTCTCTATTTCATATTTTTATCCCTAACAGCAACAGGTGATCTCACTGACTGGATGTGGCATGGATGAGGGAGGCATCATCATTGTTGTCTCTGTAAGCAACAGGTGAGCATGTGTAACTAAAATTTTCATATGAGTACGAGTTTAGAGCATTTGAGATGTTGTAGAGCTCAAGCGAATTTTTGTCAAGTCTCCTGAGATGTGTAACACATCTGGTCGCCGCCTTCGTGTGGTTTGACGGGCACGTCTCAGGCTGAAGTTGACTGGCACGCTGAGTCCCAGCAATATCTTCTATGCTCTCTACTCGAGGCTTCGGGTTTTATATTATGGTCCTAGTTGCATAAAATCTCAGGTATTATGATCCTAGTTACACACAACCCCATGTATCATGGTTCTATAGGTTGACAAAACCATAATATTCAATTTGGCTAAGATGACAAACTTTTGGACACATGTTAAGGACAAATTTTTACTTGTAATAACTTTCAGTTACTAATGAAAGTAGATAAGAGTTTTAGTCCATGTCTGTTCTAATCCCAGTAGGAATTAATTTAGATATGGTTCTCTCTTATCCCTGCCCATAGTTTTTGCATAGCGTACATTTGTCTACTTTCATGTCTGCAGCAACCAGATCTGCTGCAAAACTATGTAGTCAAAAGAATACGCTAAAGAAAAATCTAGTCCTAAATCAAATCCAAACATCCAGTGAAATTCATCTGAGCAGCATAGGATGGAGCAATGTTTTGTTTGGATGTAGTATGCAAATTCACATGCCTAAATCATATTTAATTATGCGTCTAATGATATGTTTCTGCCCACACAAAAGAAACACTTTAGTTTTTCTTGTTGTTCATTGGCTGAGTGGCTCTGAACCTATTAGTACCTGGATTTTTCAATGACCTCGCTAGTATGCATACCAGTAGCAATTTTGTTAATCACAATCTTGTTTATTAAAATTCGAGGAAGAACATAGGACGTGACACTGAAATCGGCTCTAAGCAGAAGGATAGGGAAAGAGAAAACCAAAAACTTCGTGTCGCGGTGGTTATAGCTAAGATGCTCTATTTGACGTCGTAGCTCTTCCTGAGCACTGCATTGTGGGACTTGCACTGCATTTTTGGCAGGTTAGACAAATGAAGCCAACACTCGATAGATGATGATGGATTGATCCCCTTAAGATGTCTTGACCAATATTGTTTTTTCCTGTGCCTTTCGCTCCTATTTGTGGACTGTCCATGTATATATGACTAAAAATCACTAGACTATGACAGGCGCTATGTTTGGCCAGCAAGAATTAATGTTAAACACAATGCTTTAATTCATATATGAATTCTCATTCCACAGTAGATGATCTGTGGAAATAGTGTATATTTCTTCAAAGATATCTATATGAAAAAAATCAAGAATTTGTCATACTCTGTCACAAGGTGTTGAATTGTAGTTATAGAATTTTCTCTAGTAGACCGATTTTCTTATCTTTGACAGAAATATCTCGCAACTGATATCGAACTGCAGTTTGACAGAAATATCTCCCAGCTGATAGCATAAACTTTAGATTGCATGTTTTATATTGTGGTCAATATTATCTGGTTTTTATTATGCATGTTGGCAAAGAGTATTCTCAGCCATTATCTATCTCTTCTCATTGCCGGTGTCAGTTTTAGTGCTTTTTCACCGTGTCCTCTATTCAACGTGGAAGTATAAGAATATCAAACAATTAATAATTAGTTCATTTAAACTCATATGTCCTCATATATATACACGAACTTTTCGTATTGGTAGTTTATTTTCAATATCATGGAAAACATGTGTATTAATTTTTACCCCTGCCAGCTGAGATTTACTAGTAATATCTAAGATGTTTCTTACCATCGACGTTACCACATTATTTTTTTTATGATAACATGTCCATAGTACCCTCGGATATCCAAAATATTAGAAAAATATCATTATTTTCTTTAATGATGATTTAGATCCTCTTCAGAAAGTACAAAGTACCATTTTCTGAATAGGATCTTTTCTGTTCGAACAAAGATTGCATAATCATGGTCTGCCTTGGGTGCATCTAATTTGGGAGACATATTATATCAACAAAGTGCCTCCCACAGTTTTTAACAAATGATCCTTTTGGTGGAAGGATATCATTCACTTGTCAGATTTATTTAGAGGCATCTCAATCTGTTCCATAGGGAATGGATAGACTCTAATCTTTTGGGAAGATACGTGGAATGGTTCAGTAAAATGAGGAAGTATGAAAGACTTTATTCTTTCTGCAAACTCAACGATGATGCATTAGCCATGATGTTTGCTAGAAAATGCATTCAGTTTTCTATAGTTTGGTTTGAGAAGTGGATTGAATCCATATGAGGCAAGTGGGTTGGATTGGTTTGGTTTGATTTGGAAAATGGGTTGGATTCTGTGATTTCTGAGATGTGAATGTAATATTGTAATATTCTGTGATTTCTGTGTTTCAGAAAATATTATATATGACCCTGAAATTATTTTTTTTTGGCTTCAGGACTATAGGTGCCGGTTCTTGTAAAGAACCGGCACCTATGAGGCATCAAAGGTGCCATGTCCTATCGATTATAGGTGCCGGTTATTTATAGGAACCGACACCTATAATATCATATAGGTGCCGGTTCGACATTTACAACCGGCACCTATAGTGTTATAGGTGCCGGTTGAGGAACCGGTACCAATAGCTTTGAGCATTTGTGCCGACCAATTGGTGCCGGCATCGAAACCGGCACCTATGAGGCCTTTGGAACCGGCACCAATGGGTATTTCTGTAGTAGTGTAACCCATCGACATCTTGCAGCCAGCTTAACTGGTTGTCTGTTTGTAAACTGTAGCGGCATATTAATTCTCAGAACCCAACGTGGCATGTTTTTCCAATGCCACCCATTCTCAATCAAAGTTGACCTCTGGTGTACGTTTGTGGAGTTCTTAAGTTTTTCTTTTAGTTCGTCAATGTATTGTCAAGAGGAGGATAACAAAAGTGTTAAATAATTTACGTGTAGTTATTACTTATTAGCATGCACATGTGACTCTCGTGGGGTGTTTGACAGCACCGGCTTCTCTATTCTTGTTCCAAAGAGTTGAAACCTAACCAAACACTAGCATATCTCTGGAACAGAATAAAGCGGAGCAAGTCTAAATAGAAGCCAAAAACACATGACATGATATTATTCCATTTAAATGTTACGCATGGCAAACTCACGAGAAAGATATAAAAATCAATTTTTTAGTAAAAAACAGAGACATGTGGTACTTGTACATTGAATTGTACAAGTGTAAATAGTGCATGTGAAGATCAATGGCAATGAAAGCTTGTAAGTCATGAGCAAGGTGAGGTTACCCAAGCATTAATTACTCTTAAGAAAAAGTCCGAATTACCCTCTTAAACTATCATGGTTGAACGAATTATCCCTTAAAATTGAAAACTAGACATTATGCACCCTCAACTATTTAAAGCAGATAAATAACCCCCTAGCTCTATTGGAGTGATTTTTTTTCTATGTAGCAATCCAGTTAGCAATTCTTCTTTTAAAAAAGATCCTCCGGCCCACCTGTTAGATTCTCTCCCCTCTCTCTCCCTCTCTCACCTCTCTCTCTCTCCTTGTCTTCCTCAATCCCCACTCTCTTTCTCATCTCCCTCCCCTTGTTGCACACAGCGACAGCTGGCCCATCGAGCTTGCCGGCTAGGCCTCCTCTGTCAAGCCCGCTTAGGGAGGGCGTTGTGGCTAAGATCAAGCTCCCCTCAAGGAAGTTGGAGGTGGTGGCTGATGACGGAGAACCGCTGGAGTTGGCGTCCAACGATGGAGAAGCACTGGAGGCGGTGGTCGATGGTGGAGAAGAGCTAGAGGCAAAGACTGGCGCCAAGCTCGCTCGGTGAGTGAGTTGCAGGCCACGACAAGTGATGGAGTAGGAGCTCGCTTGGGGAAGGCATTGCGGCAAAGATTAGACTCCCCTCAGGGAAGCTAGATGTGACGACCGACGGCGGGGAAGCACCAAAGACGGTGGCCGTAGTAGAGAAGCACTGGAGACAAAGACCGCGATAGAGAGGGATCTTGCTTTGGGAGGGCTCCACGATGGAGCTCGAGCTCACTTTAGGGAGGCTGGAGGAGGTGACTGGTGACAGAGAGGCACTAGGGACGGAGGTGGCCATTGACGGAGCCTGAGCTCACTCGAGGAGGGCTGCAGACCTCGAGGTGGTACAAGTTGCGGCGACAGTGGATCTCGGAGCTCGGAGTCACGGCCGACCAACGCCGGACCTTGGGGCGATGGTGGATATACGCGAGCTTGAGACTATCCCTCTTCCCAAGCTCTGCTGCCCAACCTTGACCAAGGGCAGCTGTCGCCGCATTGCCATCGCCTACCATATTTCCTCCGCACCTCGCTACAGCAACATCGATGACTCCACCGTGAAAGAGAGGAAAAGGGGTTGCATCGATGTTGTTTGTAATCGTAGGGAAGACGAGGAAAGAGTCAAAGAGATAAGGGGAGACAACCAAGGTAATAAATAGCGCTCATAGCGACCGCTGTAGTGCCCACTATGGCGGTAGCAGCCCTCTACCGCTATCGCTATGACATAGCAGACTGGATATAGCATGTTGGAACTTAGCGGTCGCTATTTTAACTTAGCGGCCGCTATAGTGAATGCTATTCAACTTAGCAGGCCACTATAGCATTAGCTTATTTTATATAACCACTAACCCATAACAAATGATGAGTTTATGAGTTGTTTTGTCTCCTAAAACTTTGTATTCTTGTGAGTCGTAGCATCTAATGAGTAGAATATTGTGTTTGCTTCTTAACTTAATTCAAGTTGGAAGGAAACATCAACTTTTTGAGTGCTACTAAATCTCATAGCTTATATGTGTATTGATGTAGCACTAATTTGTTTATTAATTACATTGTTAATGTTTTATAAAGTTATTGTTCATGATATATATACTCAAATATGTAGAATAATTAAATGGCACTATTGGAACTTAGCGTCCGCTACATAAGCACCAATTCGCTACCAGCCCGCTATATGCTATTTATTACCTTGGAGACGACTGCAGGTGGGCCTAACCATTTTTTTTGAAAAAATAAGTACTAACTAGACTGTCATGTAGGACAAAAATCATTCCGGATTAAGCAAGTAGGTTATTGTTTGGTTTTAATAGTTGAGGCTGTAAAATGTCTGGTTTTCGAGTTCATGGAGTAATTCGGTCGATCATGATAGTTCATGGGATAATTTGGACTTTTTCCCTTACTTAAACACTAGGAACGAATTGGTTCAATTATTGACATCGGTTAGCAATTTTAGGATTACACATATTTGTGCACGTTCCATAGGCATGCGCATACTGTCACTTAGGGAGAATTTAGTTTGGTGCATCGACAAATTTCAAGCTTGTTCACACGATGGTGTGAACTTGCTTGCGTGAGAACTATAGATGGCCAAATGGGTCACCCGGCACAGCCCGGCCCAGGCACGACATGCTATATTTTGCCGTGCCCGTTCATGGGTTGCATCTACGGCCTAGGCATGGACTAATAAGACTCGGGTCATGTCGGTCCGGCCCGAAGGGCCAACTAGCCTATTGTGCTCGTCCTTGGAATAAGTCTATTCTACCTCCCTTATCTCTTTGGGCCTTGTTTAATATGACTGGAATAAGTCTATTTTTTCCCTCGTCTCTTTGGGCCATGTCTTATATGGCTGGATTAAGTCTGTTTTGCCTCCCTAATCGTTGGGTTGTGCCGTGCCAGGCTAGCACGTCATGCCGAGGATGAGGCCCAAGCATGACCCAACAATCAGGCCGGGTCGGCACGGGCCCGATAATAGTCGGGTCGTGCCGTGCCTGAGCCAGGCCAAATCTCCGTGTTGTGGACCGGCCCATCGGGCCGCAGGCCTTTTGGCCAACTGAGAGGTTGGGTCCTTTGGAGAAATATGTGGATGTGTGTCTTATTCATCTATTCCATGGGATGATTTTTAATTGGCACATATACAAAATATTAAGTTGGTAGCAGATTACCCGTGCTGGTAAAATATGAATGCGTCCACATTGCCATACTAGATATTGTGGAATTTAACCTATACACAAAGTATTTTTTATATACAATTGGAATGCCGGCCATGTCCATCCTAGATAGTGTATCGTAAACAGAACATGAAACTTCACCTATGCATGCAAAAAGCACATCCCTTGCGATTAAAAGAAGTCGGCAGCCAACCAAAAAAGATGGACTCAGATCTTCTGCATTAAGAAAATGCAAAGGATCTTTTTTTTGGAGAAAAGGCATTACGCCCAGCTTTTTACTTGAAAGCATAAGAATGCGATACAAAACATAAGAAGTGACTGCTGGGGACTCCAGCTTAACTACAAAACAAAGGCACAAAGGCTCCATTGCTGCTGGCACAGCGCTAACAGGCCAGAAGGAACAACAACTGTATGCAAATTTCTCAGAGAACTTCTCAGCGCCTGTCACAAAGTATCAGCTGCTGCTTGATCCTCTTGTCTCTTGGATACTAGCAAGCAAAGATCCCCTTAACGTTTCCAGCTCGCTCCTCAGTTTTGCTGGTATCAGACTTCTCCACTGTAACAAAAACGACACAACTTTGTAAGGATAATGAATGACGTCAGTCATTAGTTTGTTGTTGAACACCCAATCGTTTCTCACAAGCCAAATTGCCCAGATCCCTACAGAAAAAAGGTAAAAAAGATAATATTTCTCTCCCCATTGGAACCTGTATCAAATCCATCAGCTCAGTCCTAGTAGTGGGGACTCTATCCCACTGAAAAGCATCTCTTTAACAACACCCAAGAAACTTAGTGTGGAGTTATGGATACCATATATCCACATGGCTGGCTTATGCGACTGATTATAGGAGATAGGTTATAAGTGATGATTATGTAACGGCTAAGGACTTAAGTATTACGTTGCCTTGTGTATTAAGGAACGGCTATAGTCTTAAGTTGGTAGTATTATGGATAACATTTAGGAGTCTTATACCATATGTGGTTAGGTCTCCGACTTATAAGCTTACCTTCTGAACCTATATAAGAAGGGCAGGATGCTCCTTGTGGGGCATAGAGCAATAGCAAATAGCTTAGATTTTCTTCATACACAACCTGATCATGAGATCAATACATAACTCGGCGGATACAATCCCCGGAACAGGAGTATGGTATTACTTCTTTATAGAAGGCCTGAACCTGTATAAATCCTTTTGTCCCATAACCCATCGTGTTTGGCATTTGTGCGCTACCCTCTTTTCTCATTGCCGAAATCAAGTTTCGACAGTTGGCGCGCCAGGTAGGGGTGTGTCAAGTTTTTTCGCCGACAAGCACGATGGGATCTACATCAGACATCGACAACTTTGCCTTCCCTCCAGGATGGGTGTACCGCTTCGACACCTTCGACTTCATCATCGACAGCTTCGGCAAGATTTCTCTCGACTTGGATTCGAACCAGTCAGGAGGAGAAAACCACTCGGCGCCGTTTGGGTTACCGAACGCCACTGAGACCTACCCCAACTTTATCTCTTCCGAGTCAGCTTCAAACCACTCGGGAGAGCCTTCTACGTCTGTGTCACGCGGCGGCTTCTTTAAGAAGACACCGGATCCAAGCTCCAGGGAGATCGACGTCATGATCCAACCGCTGGGAACTTGCTCATCCACCGAGATCGCTGACTACATCAGCTCTTCAGACTTCGATGATTTTTACGACATCTCCACGGAGAACATCGATAGCTTCGATTTCGACAACAACTACACTCCGCTATTCTTCGGCGTTTTCATAGCTGACGCAGAAGAGACCGACTCAGCCGTCGCCCGTAGGGCTACGAAAGAGGAACGAGCCAAGTTCGAAGAGGAGTGCAAGCGCAAGAAGGAGGAACTCAAACGTAAAGAAGACAATGGCAAGAGGAAGCGAGACCTGAGGGCAGCCGGGCGCTCCTCCCGTGATACCATACTTCAGACCCGAGTCGACAACACCAACGTCTTCCTCACGCCCCAGCAGAACGCGGTCACCGCACTCACCCTCATCGACACCGTCATGGACGTGGCCCCTCCCAACGTGACCCTAATTCTAGACAAAGTCAAGACCATGATCGCTGCTACAGCCTCACTCGGCGCTGTCGCTGGTACTAGTCAAGGAGTCACGGAGTCCATCGCTGAAACACCCGACGGTAGTCGCCTACCACCGCTGTGATCCAAAGATTACCGAAGACCTAAGCACAGCAAGACCCACGGCAAGTCCAACGACGTCTGTTGTCATGAAGCCTGGAAGCGTCGAGACCAGTCGGCCGACTCTCGTGAGAGGTGTCACGACTGACCACCCATCCACGATCAGATCTGCTATGATAACAGCTCCAATTACCAGAGTGGCTCTCGAAGGCTCGTGCCGAGTGATTTGAAGGAGGTACTCGACCGGCGTTATCGTGAGCGCAATAAGCCTCATTACGAAGATCGAAGGAATTCCCCCGACAACTGCGATGAAGGAGTACCCGCGTTCACTCGGGACCTGCGTCGAGTGAATTGGCCGAGTGGTTTCAAGCCCACTGGGATTGAGAAATATGACGGCAAAACCGACCCCGAGTCATGGTTGACCATTTACACCCTCGCAATTCGCACAGCAGGAGGAGACAACAAGGTCATGGCAAACTACTTGCCCGTTGCTCTCGTCGACTCAGCCAGAAATTGGCTCGCCAATCTACCAATGGGTTCAATCAACTCTTGGAGCGAGCTCCGGGATCACTTCATCGCCAACTTCCAGGGCACCTTTGAAAGGCTTGGGACTCTCTTCGACCTCTACAACGTAATCCAGAAGCCCGATGAATCCTTGAAAGACTACATTCGGTGTTTTTCGAAGAAGCGAAACAAGATCCCTGACATTACCGATGACGTCATCATAGCCGCCTTTCAGAAGGACGTCCGCAATGAGTTGTTGATTGGCAAATTTGAGCGTAAACCTCCAAGGACAGTTAAGAAGATGTTCGAGACAGCCAATTCCTACGCCAAGTCAGACGATGCCATTAAAGCATCACGTCAAGACAAGCAATCAGGAAGCAGTTGGTGCCCTAAGAAGGACAACGGCAATGGCAACGGTGGCCAAAAAGATCGCAAGCGTAAGCCCGAGGATCTGGTCGCCACAACATCAAACTACCAGCAACAACGTCCATGCGTCAGTGCCTACGACAAGATCATGAACGCTCAATGCACGCATCACCCGAATCGCAAAGACTGCTTCAACCACAAGCAATTCGCCGAGCACTATGCGGCCTAACTTCAGAAACCGACTGATGGAGCCGAGACTTCAGGAACCAAGAAAGATGATGGAAATGGTGGCTCAGAACCTTTCCAAGACCACAGGACTGAGTTAAACCATATTTTCAGAGGACCACTCGCATACGAGTCAAAACGGAAGCAAAAATTGACCGACAGAGAGATCAATGCAGTCCAGCCGAAAGTTTCACGATACCTACGATGGTCGGAAATGGCTACTATGTTTAACCGCTCAGATCATCCCGACCGAGTGGTTCACTCGGGGCGATATCCCCTGGTACTAGACCCAGTTGTCCGCAATGTTAAGCTCAAACGTGTGCTGATCGATGGTGGCAGCGCTCTCAATATCCTCTTCGCCAAGACACTGGACGAGATGCAGATCCCAAGGTCTGAATTAAAACCAAGTTCAGCCCCTTTTCATGGAGTTATACTAGGGTTGTCATCTACACCACTCGGGCAAATCACTCTCCCAGTCACTTTCGGTACTCGGGAGAATTTCCGTATAAGTTGCCGACTTTGAAGTGGCTTACCATGCCATCCTCGGAAGACCTGCACTCGCCAAATTCATGGCAGTCCCACACTATACCTATCTGATGATGAAGATGCATGGACCTCGTGAAGTTATCTCCCTACGCAGCGATATCAAGCAAGCCTTCACCTGCGACAAAGAGAGCTGTGACATGGCCCAATCTCACGAGAGGTTGCTTGGCAAACAAGAAGTTTGATTAGCTGCTTCGACATCTGAAGAAGGCGAAATCCCAGCAAAGAAGTTGGCTAAGTTGGGAGAAGGTGACGCTAAGACTAAGAAGATCCCACTCGATCATTCTGATCCCTCCAAGACTGCTGTAATAGGCGCCGAGCTAGATTGTAAATAGGAAAGCGCGCTCATCACCTTTCTACAAAATAATAAAGATATATTTGTGTGAAAACCATCTGTTATGCCTAGTATTCCCAGAGAGGTGATTGAGCACTCATTAAATGTTAAGGAGGACGCGAAACCTATCAAGCAACGACTTCACCATTTTGCACAAGATCGGAGATACGCTATTAAGGAGGAACTTACCAAGCTCTTGGCGGCCAGATTCATCAAGGAAGTTTACCACCCCGACTAGTTGGCCAAGCCGGTTCTAGTTCGGAAGAAGACAGGACGAGGACGCATGTGTGTCGATTACTCCGACTTCAATAAGTCTTGCCCCAAGGATCCCTTTGGTTTCCCCTGCATTTATCAAGTCATCGACTCAACCGCTGGTTGCGAGCTTCTGAGCTTCCTCGATTGTTACTCGGGATATCATCAAATCAGTTTGAAGGAGTCCGACTGCCTGAAGACGTCGTTTATTACCCCGTTTGGAGCCTATTGTTACATCACGATGCCACTTGATCTTAAAAACGTTGGAGCTACATATCAGTGCATGATCCAAAGATGTTTACAGACTCAACTCGGGAGGAACGTGGAAGCTTATGTTGACGACGTTGTCATCAAAACCAAGCAAAAACAAGATTTGATTGCCGATTTGGAGGAAACCTTTTCAAATATTCGAGCTTTCAGAATGAAGTTAATTTCAGAGAAGTGCACTTTCGGAGTGCCATCAGGAAAGTTGCTTGGTTTTATGGTGTCTCATCGTGGTATCGAAGCCAACCCAGAGAAGATCAATGCCATACGGAACATGAAGCCGCTGAGTACCCAAAAGGATGTCAAAAAACTTACTGGATGCATGGCAACTTTGAGCCGATTTGTTTCTAAACTCGGGGAACGAGGCATGCCCTCCTTTAAGTTGCTCAAGAAGACAGACAAGTTTCAATGGACCTGTTAACAACAGATTTTGGTAATTTACTCAGAGAGGAAAGAGAAAACTGACGCAGAAAGGAAGAGCCAAACCAGAGTCGGACCAAGTTTCATATCGGACTCGGAAAGTGTATCGGACTGGAAGAGGTGCTAGCAGAAGGGTTGTATCGGCCGATACAGATTCAATGCGGTCGTTGGCCGATAGAGGCAGAAAGTTGATAGAGTCAACATGGGCTTGGTTTGGGCTTGAGATAAGCTTCAAGGAGATTGCCAAATAGAGATAAGGCTCGGTTTTAGGCAAGTGTATCTTGTAAATTAAGTACGTTTAGAACAAATCTATGGCAAGAGTCTGCCGCAAAGACTTGTTTGTTAGTTAGAGATAAGATCGTGTCCTATACGGACCATGTTGTAATTCACGGGTATAAATATCCCGGTAGTCTGTATAGAGGGATATCTCAATCTGAATCAATCAATCAATTCAACAAACAATCTATTTTCAGCGCATTGCCACCCTCGCAAGAGGTTAACTTCCGGCAAGTTCTTGCTTCCCCAGAGCAGAGGTAAGAACTCGTACCTGACAATCTACGGCGTCAGGGCTAGCGTGTCGCTTTAGGCACGTTAAGCCCTGGCGACGTGATCGTCGTCTATCATGTTTTGGATGATCTTGATATGGCTTGCCAATTCTATCTTGCCAGCGACTTACTCGTTTTAGGGTTCGTTGCCGACAATGGTCGAATTGGTTTGCTTATTTAGATCACTCAAGGCATCTACCATCCCCGAAAACGATCGACGGCTTGATCTTCTTTGTGTTAGTTTTCGGTTCATACTTTGAGTTGCTATCGACCCTAGTCATGTCTTGAGATCTAACCCAAAGCCTGTCTTCGATCGTAATTAAGGATAGCGCCGGAGTTTCAGCCGGTCTTATCTAACACATGTATTTATTTTACGTTCTTACATGTATTTGCCACTTATATGGATGGATCGACAGACATAGATATATTTATTGCAGATTAGTCTCTAGATTTTTATGTGACTAGTATACTTATGGCAGTCGATTGGTTTATATAAGTTTGCGTTAGAATATTAGCTAACGTATTTATCTCACATATCCCTCATCGGCCAATGCCTTTAAATCGATATCAACATATTGACAAGGGCCGATGAGATTAGATCTATTTATTATTCTTACTTTATTATTACCTCAAGTAAGCCGATACAGGTTTGCCTTATCGGCTAGGCTCTCACGATGCGACATCAGCCTATCGGCCGATCGGTCATCGTTTTCTAACATGGTTTACTTGTTTATCCTTGTTGATTGTAGATCAAATCAACTGGCACGCCCTAAACGCACCTAGGTAAGCCATTGGACCTGCACTAGAGTTAAGCAGATCTCCCAGGCCGCCGTGGAAACGTGGAACCCATTTTGACATCTGGCGGGTCGAAATTCTACGCCAACAGGACCGCGGAAGCCCAGAAAGCCTTTGAAGATTTCAAGAATTTTCTCACAACGTCACCCGTATTAGCTTCACCATATCCTCAAGAGCCATTGCTACTCTACATATCGGCAACTTTTCAGGTGGTTAGTACGGTCCTAGTCATAGAACAAGAGGAGGAAGGACGAGTTCTAATTATCATCAGGAAATTAGCTCATTATTTCCAAAGTCACTCGGTTACTGTGGTCACATCCTTTCCACTCGGCGATGTTCTTCATAATCGGGAGGCTACTGGGCGTATTGCGAAGTGGACTTTGGAGTTGATGCCGTTAGACATTGTTTTCAAAGCAAGAACATCAATCAACTCCCAGATTTTAGCTGATTTTGTCGTCGAGTGGACCGAGTGCCAAGGAGACGTGCCTATGGAAGAACTGGAATATTGGACTATGTATTTTGACGGATCTAAGCGAATTACTGGTATGGGAGCTAGAGTTGTCTTAATTTCCTCGACTGGTGAAAGACTATGGTATGTTCTTCAGATTCATTTTGCGGCCTCGCACAATGTAGCTGAGTACGAAGCACTACTTCACGGGCTGTGACTTGCTATATCTCTTGGTATACGACGTATGATTGTACGAGGAGATTCCCAGTTGGTTGTGAACCAAGTGATGAAGGATTGGTCTTGCTTGAATGATAATATGATTGCTTATCGTCAGGAGGTTCACAAGTTAAAAGACAAGTTCGATGGTTTGGAGTCATCACATGTCTTAAGGCATAACAACAAAGCGGAGGATCAACTAGCTCAGTTTGGATCTAGACGAGAGGCTGCCCCGACAGATGTTTTTGTTGAGCATCTTCATGAGCCAATTGTTGCTAAAAAGGGAGCTACTGAAGAGGAGGTCGCGAACCAGGTTTCTATGCTTGACGCCGACTGGAGGACACCTTTTATCAAGTTTTTGACTCGACAGGAGTTACCCGAAGATCAAGACGAAGCGGAACGAGTTCAACATCGTAGCTAGAATTATGTCATGATTGCTTCTGAGTTATACAAGAGAAGTCTGTCTAGAGTTTTATTAAGATGTGTTACACCTGAGGCGGGTCGACAATTGTTGCAAGACATTCATTCAGGAATTTGTGGTAGTCATGCTGCAACACGTACTTTGGTGGGCAAAGCTTATCAGCAAGGTTTTTTTGCCTTACAGCAGTTACTGATGCGGATAAAGTGGTTTGGACTTGTGAAGGTTATCAATTTTTTACTCGACAGAGTCATGTTGCGGCCCAAGAGTTGCAAACAATTCCACTTTCATGGCCTTTTGCAGTTTGGGGTCTGGATATGGTTGGTCCTTTTAAGAAAGCTCCAGGAGGTTTTACACATTTGTTCGTTGCAATTGACAAGTTCTCTAAGTGGATTAAAGCTAGGCCGGTTGCTACAATTACTGCAGACAAAGCACGTGATTTTATCCTTAATATTGTGCATCGGTTTGGTGTCCCGAATAGGATTATTATCGATAATGGGACTCAGTTCACTAGAGGAGTTTTTAAAGAATTTTTTGAAGATTTTGGAATCAAGATTTGTTATGCATCAGTAGCACATCCTAGAAGCAATGGACAGGTTGAACGTGCTAACGGTATGGTTCTTCAAGGTATTAAGGCCTGAGTTTTTGATAGATTGCTCCCTTTTGCTGGACGATGGGTTCAAGAGTTGCCTTCAGTTTTGTGGTCGTTGCGAACTACACCTAGTTGGGCTACGGGTCAATCGCCTTTTTTCTTAGTTTATGGGGCTGAAGCCATGTTACCGAGTGAGATGGAGTTCGAATCTCTTTGAGTTCGTAATTTCAATGATGAGCGTTATGATCATGACCATGTTGAAGACTTAACCCGACTGGAAGAAGCTCATGAAGCTGCACTTGTTCAGTCGGCAAGATATCTCCAAGGACTTCGGCATTATTATAATCGTAATGTTCAATCACGGGCGTTTATTGTCGGTGACATGGTTTTGAGAAAGATTCAGATGATGAAGGATAGACACAAGTTATCTCCATTATGGGAAGGGCCCTTCATAATTGTTGAGGTCACTCGGCCAGAGGTGTATCGTTTAAAGCGTGAACATGGATCAATTGTGGAGAATTCATGGAATATTGAACACCTTCGTTGATATTATACTTAACTTCAGTTTTCTGTATTATGTTCTTCTCGACTGCCAACTTCAAGTAAGTTGCCTTCTTGAGTTCATAGTCGGGGGCTATTTGTGTTAATAAAGTATGAAGTTTGATTTGAATACAACTTGTTTATATATGATTTATCATTGTTTATTGTTCTGATTTGAGCCAAGTGGATAAGGACTGAAATTTTTTTGATGACTTAATCAAGTTTTAGGCTTGGTGACAGTCGGACGAAAATTTTTAAGAAATTAAAAGCAAGATTCAAATCAGGGCATAAACATAAATAAACTAATAATTTACAAGTTGGGTAACAAGTGTTTTTTACATCAAGTATCTACCCCTGAAAGTTTTCTACTATGTCAGCGGCTATTTTTTTGGCAGACTCCTAAGCTTCATTTATTAGTTCTAAAGCTTGCTCATCAGAAGTGCTGTCAGCAAAGCCATCTCCTATAGAGTTTATATCCACTCGGGGATACAAGGATTTTGTTATCGTTAGAGCCTAACTTGCACTCATAGTAGCAGCATTAGTGAAATTATCCAGATATCTTTTGGGAGCTCTCCTGAGTTTATCAAATATCTTAGGAGCATCTTCAGCACTTGTTCCAAGGCCGTTCTGGAAGATCGCGTTTAGAATTGGTGTGGTTGTGTTAGCAATGTCATCTCTAATGCTCTCAGCTCTTTGGACTCTTTTGGCGAAAACTTTGAATTAAGCACTGGATTTTATCTTGTTGGCTGTAAGGTTGATAATATTCCAATTATATCAATGACCAGGATGAGTCGAACCAAGAATATAAGTTTTGCGAGATTACCTTCAAGTTCAATTAAAGCTTTGGCTTTATCCGTCTCAAGCTTGGCGTTGTCGTTTTCTGCATTCTTTAATTGAGCTTTGAGGGATTCAATCTCGGTTAAATTGGCTGGTACATGAAGACATAGCTTAATGATGATAAATAGATCCATTAAGAATAGATGAGTAAACTTTTCTTACCGCCAATTGAACCATGGAGTTCCAAGTTTGTATCCCGTAGTTTGCTGATTTTTTCTCACAAGATGGTTTCCCTTGCTATGGTTTCCTCTTTGGCTTCTTTGAGCTCTTGTTGGATGCTCTCTAAGGAATTCACATGAGGTACAAACTTTTCCAAGGTGTCAGATTTAGCTTGGGATTGGCGATATATCTTCTGCACCATAAGAGACAAGCTAGTTGATTATATAAGAAGCAGTAATTGAAAGATGAGGAGTTTTTTCTTACGTTCATCAGTCGGGTGGCTTCGTTGAGGCTGGCTACAAGCAGATTTCGTTCTTCGGCTTCTTTTTGCTTGTTTAGTATGATGCCTTGTTTTTTGCCTTCGGCATCACGTCACTCGATCTTAATTGGAGGCAATGAGTCTTCAGTTGATTTTAGTTGGAGGATTTCTTCATCTTCTCCAACCATTGGTTCTGAAAGAAATAAGGTTGATAGAATTCGAGAAGTGTGTTTGGGACAAAGATTTAATAATTAAATGACTCACCTGTTATTATCTCTGGACGACAGCATGGAGGGCCTTGATCTTAATTTGCGTCAGGAATTGGATGATCTTGGTTTCCTTGAGCAGCAGTGTTTTTGGTTGTTTGATCCTTACTGGTATCTTTAGTGGTAAATGATGGATCTTCAACTGGTGCTCCTTGGCTGGTTGGAGCTTGCTTCTCCCCATCTGACTGGCTTCCAGCCGGGTGTCCTTGTTCGGATGTTTGTTCGGAAGAACCCGACTGGTTTTTAGTCGGGAGATCCTGACTAGCAGTCGGGGGATCTTGACTAGCAGTCAGGGGACCCTGACTGGCAATCGGGGGCTCCTGGCCTGGAGTAGAATCACTTGGAGTTTGGCCAGTAGGATCAATATCTTGAGGTTTTCTACAAAAGACAATGCATAGGTTTCAGAATGAAACCAAATGAATTTTCAACAAGAAGACAATACAAGTCATGCGAAGGATACCTGCTGGATTTTCTGATTTTTGGAGCCGATCTGGTAGATGGCTTAGGCGAGCTGATACTGACTTTGGGAGTTTGGATTTCTTCAGATTCTTCATTTGAGTCATCGATGATTAATTTTCTCTGCTTGCTCGCACGTTTGTCGGTTTCTTCGACTGCAGCTGCGGCTCTCTTGCTTTTCTCTTGAGGTTTGATCTTTGGTCTGTCGGTCGGTTTCTTGATAGTCAACTGCACTGGCAGAGCGTCATGGTGCACTTTATATGGTCGAGAAATGATCAGAGCATTTGCCTACAAATAATATCCTTTTTAAGATATATTGATGAGTATGGCAAGACAAAAGAGATCAAGGTTGCAGAGTTTACATACCGGAGGAGGTAGCCGATGAATGCTGTAAGGGAGGATTGGCAGTTTGTTGTTGTAGTCAACCACAATCCCGGTGGAGAAGATCTTGTAGATACGAGAACACAGGACTTGGAAATTTAGTGACTCACGATCTTCCCGGTTGGGGTCACTCTGTCCTTCATATTCAAAGGTCGGCTTGGATCTTTCTTTAATAGGAGCCAGTCGGGATTTGATGAAGTGCCGAGTGATCTGTTCTCCTTGGAGTCCTTTATTCTTCATTTCAAGGATCTTCGCTAGAAGGTTATTGGCTTTAATCTAGTTTTGGTCCTCAGGAAAGGCATTCCAGTTAGCCCGTTGGATTGGTGGGAGGCCGATAAAGTCGGTAGGCTAGGAGTGGGGTTGGAGATATAGAACCAGTTTGCGTGCCAGCCCTTGTTGAAGGTTTTTAGAGGAAGAGGGAAATAGTCTCTGCGGAGAGTACCGCGGAGTTGAAATCCCGCGCCACCAACAACACAGAGGTTATCTTTGGTCGGATGGGCTTTGAGAGAGAACATGCGGCGGAAAAGGTTGAAGTGGGGATAGATTCCAAGAAAGGCTTCGTAAACATGGATGAAGATGGCAATATGTAAAATAGAGTTTGGGTTTAAATGATAGACTTTGATGCCATAATAATCAAGGATGCCACGGAAGAACTCAGAGGTCGGCAAAGCAAATCCGTAGTAGAAAAAGTGGGTGAAGACCACGATCTCACCAGTGTTTGGAGTTGGGAATTCCTCGCCGTATGCCAGACGCTAGCCGATGATCTCTTTTGCTGGGAGAACTCCCTCTTTCACCATTTCCTTCAACGTCGATTCTTTCACATCAGAGGTTGCCCATTGCTCGAAGGGGATTTCTTTCTCCTCTGTCATGAGTAAGATTTGGGATGTATTGAATATGAAATTGGAGGATGGGATTCTTGGAGGGGATGGAAGAGCAAGATGGGTGTTGCGGATTTTGATGGGATTGAGAGTGGCTGGATGGATGGATTTGGTAGATTTCTTGCTCTAGGTTTCTACGGTGCTGTCTATGAACAGGAGCGCGAAAGGGGAATTTTTTAGAAGTTGAAGTGGCGGGGAAGATGACGGCGCTTCGGCGGTTATTTTATTAGGGTATTGTTAGGTTTTTCTTTGTTTGGGCCAAAGCCCATGGGAAGCTTACAGCCCATATCTTGGGTGTGGCTTGTCATGTGTTTCTAGGGACTTAAGAAGATTTGCCTTGGCAATATGCACGTGCTCTATTGCCCAATACCTTTGAAATCCTTTCATACAGCGGTTACACAACTTTTTAGGAGTTGGTACGATGCAATTTGAAAGGTGACAAACAATAAAGTTTTCTATAAATTGTCCTAGTAACTTTTTTTATAGGTTGCAGGAGTTGTTTGGTTCTTATAAAGCAAGTGCTTTCATATATTACATCAATGCTATCTTATCACCTTGGTGAGTTTTTCTAATTAAGACCAATATTGTGGCTTAGGCTAATTATCTTTTGGTCATATTCTTTGAGCGGTTGGTAAATCTATTTATGGGTTTTATTAACTCGGATTTTATACCACAAATGCCTTATATTTATGAGGATGGTGAAGTTGTGTGTATCGAGGGGACTCGGGCATGACTGTTTTGGCAGCATGTGCACAATTTGATGCCAGTACTCAGGGTCATTATGCATCGTGCCTTATTAATGAGGTTATGTGCTATATGATTTTTTGGGATGCTTTTGGCTAGGCATTTATTTCTATAAAATCACTCGGATGGGTGAGATTATTAAAGTTCTCGACTATATGCTTAGTTTATTCAATTAAACACATAGTCGGAGGCTACACCTAATTAGGTGCATCTAGTCGAAGTACCTAGGTATTTTTTTTATGACTTTTTCAGCCCTTCACAGCCTTTCTATTGGATTAATTGAAGCACTCGGGAGGCCAAGACAGAGATGATGGAAGCAATCGGTTATGGATTAGTCTGATTCGAGGTGGAGTTATCTCGTCGACTGTGAAGATCTCAGGGGCTGCTGTGGAGATTATGGATACCATATATCCACACGGCTGGCTTATCCGACTGATTATAGGACATAGGTTATAGGTGATGATTATGTAACGGCTTAGGAGTTAACTATTACGTTGCCTTGTGTATTAAGGAATGACTTATAGTCTTAAGTCGGTAGTATTATGGATAACGTTTAAGAGTCCTATACCGTATGTGGTTAGGTCTCCGACTTATAAGCTTGCCTTCTGAACCTATATAAGAAAGGCAGGGTGCTCCTTGAGGGGCATAGAGCAATAGCAAATAGCTTAGCTTTTCCTCATACACAACCTGATCATGAGATCAATACATAACTCGGCGGATACAATCCCCGGAACAAGAGTAGGGTATTACTTCTTTATAGAAGGCCTGAACCTATATAAATCCTTTTGTCCCATAACCCATCGTGTTTGGCATTTGTGCGCTACCCCCTTTTCTCATTGCCGAAATCAAGTTTCGACACTTAGCTAGTGCACAGTTAAACATTAGATGGTCCACATCTTCCTCTGCTCCACAAAGTTTACAAAGAGGACTTCCAGCCCTATTCATTTTCTTAAGTTGCTTGGCCACTTGGATCCTCCCCTTCAACATTAACCACACAAACATTTCTATTTTCAAGGGTATTGGTGTTTTCCACAGCTCTTGCATTCTTGTGTCTCTAATTCCTCCAAAGATCAATTCGTATAAAGATTTAGTAGAAAAATTCCCTAATTTGTTTAACTTCCATCTCATGATATCTCTCTCTGTGTTTAAATGTACAGGTGCCAATATCTCTTGCAGCTCTGACCATTCCCCTATTTCACTCTCTCCAAGTGTTCTTCTAAGACTGATCCTCCATTCTTCATCTAGCCACAATTGTTTCACTGTTTTCCTGGGGGCAGAGCAAATATTATATATGTATGGGAATTGAGTTTTCAAGGGTGTCTATCCCATCCAAATGTCTTCCCAGAACCTAGTGGATTTCCCATTCCCAATTTCATAGGAACTACATAGATGCATCCAAATTTTCACCTCATGTAGGCCTTTCCAGAATTGTGACCCCCCTTAGCAATTAATTGGAAGAAACCCACCTCCCCATTGTTCATGTATTTTCTTCTAAGTAACTCACAACAGGGATCCTCACATCCTGACTCCAGTTTGAAAATCCATTTGCATAGCAAAGCTTTATTCATTATTCTTGTGTTAATGAAGCCAAGTCCCCCAAACTCTTTAGGTCTACATAAAGCTTCCCATTTAATCATGTGGTATTTCCTCTTTCTATCTAGTCCTTCCCAGAAGAATCGGGCTCTGATGGAGTCCATTCTGTGATGAATTTGTTCTGGCAGCAAATAGAAACCCATCATGTACATTGGTATGCTACTCAAGCAGTAATTGATGAGAATTGTTCTGCCTTCATAGGATAGGAAACTGCATTTCCATGTTGCCAACATCTTCTCTATCTTATCAGGTGGTATTGCTAGCTCTGTTGCTGTCAACTTCCCATCACCAACAGGTAGACCCAAATAAGTAATTGGCAACTTGCCAGCTTTACAGTTAAACATATTAGCCACTCTCTTTTGTTTCCTCCTCATCAGCTCCTATCACTAGCACTTCACTCTTTTGATAGTTGATCTTCAATCCTGACATAGTTTCATAACAATATAGGAGAAATTTTACAGAGGTTATGTTCTCATGTGCATTTGTCATGAAAAGTATTGTATCATCTGCATATTGTAGGTGAGTCAGCCCCCTGGGACTAAGTATGGTACTAGTCCTTCTAGATGTCCAGCCTCTCTGGCCTTAGTCAACATCTTAGACAGAGCATCAACCATTAGATCAAACAACAATGGAGAGAGGGGGTCACCCTGCCTAACTCCCCTAAAAGTTTTGAAAAACTCCTCTACTTCCCCATTAATGTTAATCGCCACTCCCATTTACTGTTGCTAATTTAATCCAGTCAATCCATTTGTCACAGAATCCTTTTCTCTGTAGCACATAAAAAAGAATGCTCCATTGAACTTTGTCATATGCCTTCTCAAAGTCTAGCTTCAGAATAATGCCAGATTGATGCGACTTTTTGAGTTCATGAAGCACTTCATGTAAAATGAATACCCCATCTAAAATTTGTCTGCCAGGTATGAATGTCGTCTGACTCTTCCCAATGACTTTTTGTGCCACATAAGTCAATATTTTTGTTAAGATCTTTGTCAGAAATTTAAAGCAAACATTCAACAAACAAATGGGTCTAAAAGCTTTGATTGCATTGGCATCTTTTATCTTAGGAATCAAAGTGATCACCCCATAATTCAACCTCCACAGTTCCAGCTTTCCCTCAAACAGCAAATCCATCATCTCTTTGATTTGCTCTCTTAGCTTGGCCAAAACTCCTTATAAAAACTGACAGGTAAGCCATCTGGACCTGGTGCTGTGTTTGTTTTCATTTCTTTCAATGCTTGTTCAATTTCCTCCATAGTGAAAGGTCTAGTGATATAATCATTATCTTCCTGATCCATTCTACCCTTATTCCTCCAAATTTCTTGGTGGCACTTCAGATCCAAACAGGTTTTTATAATGCTGATAAATGCGTATTTTGAGCTCTGCTGGATCTTCAATTTGCCTGCCTTCCTCTTCCAATGCCCTTATCGTACTCTTCTTCTTTCTTCCATTAGCTACCCCATGAAAAAAAAGCAGTATTAGCATCACCTTCTAGCAGCCATTTCCCCCCACTTCTTTCCTGCAAATGCACCTCTTCATCAAAATAAATTTGGTTCAGTTTCTCCTCTAACTTGTATCTCTGTTCCCACTCACCTTGTGATAACCGCATATTATCTGCTTCATTTTTCCATCTTTGCAATTCTCTCCTGATTGACTCTTTTTTCTTTTTTAATTCACTTTCTATGTTTTGTTTCCATCCCCTCATTTTCCTCCTGAGGATTGTCCCTTGGTATTTCCAATGATCGAGTATCTGATGTTTTCTCCTCTCAGGCCAATTATCTATCAACCATCTTTTAAATCCTTCCTGTGTTATCCAGGATCTCTCAAACCTGCACCTCCTCTTTGTCTTTTGTAATTGTTGTACCTCTAACTCTACCAAGAATGGATTGTGGTCAGAGCCCACTCTTAGCAAACTTCTCACCAAGGTACATGGATAAATGTCATCCCATCTTGCAGAAACCATCACTCTATCCAGAACCTCTCTAACTGGATCAGTCTGTTTGTTAGTCCATGTAAATGTAAATTTATTCCCCAGTCTATGTAACTCTCTCAATTCTGCATCAGCAATAAAGGTATTAAATTTGTCAGCCCATCTCCTATTGATCATGCCATTTGATTTCTCTTCAGCAGCTCTTACTAGGTTAAAATCACCTCCCAACATTATAATGTTGATTGGTTGCCTTGGTAAACATTTCCTGTATAAAAGATTCCTTCCTTTCTGACTGAACTGACCCATAAGTATTCATAATTGTCCACCTCTTCCCATCTTTCTTGGTTTCTAGCAACATAGTAATAAAAAACTCCCTTACATCTACTTCTAGTACCTCAAACATATCTACATTCACCCCTAATAGTAAACCACCAGAATGACCATTTGCTGGCTTTGTAAGCCATTGAAAATCTCTTCCTCCACAAAACTGTTCCAGTTCCCTCATCTTAAAACTCACTCTGATAATTTCTTGTAAACATATAATCTCTATTCTATTTTGTCTTATCACCTCAATCAGTTGTCTTCTTCTCCTAGGGTTTTCCAAACCCCTCACATTCCAAAATAAGACATTCATTTTGAACCTTTTGATTCTATGTCACCCCCTGTAGCACACAGCTCTTTGCCCCTGGCTTCTTTAAGGGGTGACACACATCCATCAATTTCTATAGAATCTGGTAACCTTTCAATCTCATTTTCCTTTTCCATCCTCTCTTTGGCCATGCAGATTAAGGATTGAGCCATCTCTTTTTCTTTTATAGTGTTGAAATTTTCAGTTATCTCTATTTCAGAACTACCTAGGTTAATACCGGCATCCAAGGCAATGGAAGCTAAAGTAGCATCACTTACACAATTGAAAATGACAATTTGTTCGTACCTATGATGTCATTTCTTGCCGATGCTCTTTTATGCACTTTCATTGCCACTGGGACTCCATCTCTAGCTCTATCTTGTAGCCACTGCCACCTCCTGTCTCTTTTTTTCTTCTTCTTCTTCTTCTTACTGGATTGAGAAAAACCATCCTCTTTTTCAGCAATGTCTTGGTCTCTCCCTCCTCCAGTTATCACCTCCAATTGTCTTATGTCTTTCTCCATCATATCCTGGAGTGATGTTTTTCCAGAGTCTGCACATTCCTTCTTTTTTTCTTTACCAACCTCTCTTCTCTCTCCTTCTTCCTTAGTTGAAACCACTGACTCCATTACTTTTATTGTACCCTCTTTGATTGCATCTCCTTCACAATCTTCTTTCTCAGATTAGTTTTTGTTTGAGTAACTTCTATGGCCTCAGTCTCCTCCCTTTCTATCAGTGTTTGCATCATCTGGGTAATATCCTGAGATTCTAAATCCTCTGATGGCTCAGGAAAATAGTCTGGGAAGTCTACTTTTCCTCTCTCATCTTCTGAATCTATCTCCTCTTCTTTCTGCACACTATCCTGTCCTTTACCCTTGGTACTTTGGCTCATCTGAATCTTCTTACTATCCTCTTTTGTTTTCTGGTCTTCATCACCATAGTTATGACTGTCTTGGGAATCTTCATCTCCTCTTCTCCTCTTATAGTCCACTTTTCCAGCTTTTGGGTCACCAGGGAGAAAGGTTTGTTGCCTGCTCCCCTCTGGGTTCCAAGTAATTTTATATCCTATCTTGTTCAAGAAGACGTCCCATTGATCTTAGTTGGGTCTCTACATAACACCTTTACTCTCACCACTTCCCTGATTAGGAATTAGGCATGGTTTTTGCCGTTGGATCTTCATCAAACAGCTGAAAACGATATACTACAGAGTGATATCAAACGATATACTACAGAGTGATATCAAACAGTAGAAGAGGAATAATATTTTCTGATGAACAGTCAAACCTACACTGTGCAAATAGTGTTTTGCTGTAACGCTAGACTCAGCTTACTGTTCTAATATGGCCCTCTGCATTACAGTAGAGGATCCATGTCCGAAAAAGATTGCCTTATTGATTGTACCGCACTCTCAGAGATCATAGAGATAAGAATACATGGCCTCCAAGAAAGTGCCTTCTCCCTACCATCTCTACGGACACCCCAGCTTTTGGATTGGGATCCCATGTAGTTTGAATAGGGACTGCAAGTTTAGCAGTCTTAGGTTTTCACTACCATCAGATTAAAGGTTTCAACGGCCTGGATTTAGGAGCAGTACTGTTTGCTAGCATTTACTACAGTGTATGCTACAGGATTCATCAGCTACAGTAATATGATGTTCAGTCTTCTCAGGCGGAGGGGAGCCCGGTGCATTGCCTGGGAAAAAGGGAAGGGGGCTGCCTAAGAAAATAATCAAGGCCGCCTGGGAAAATATGCGTGTCAAAATTTAAAATTTTCCGCCAAATTTTTTAATAATAATTTTTAATCAATAATGTTGCAATTAATTAATTAATTAATACATAAATACTATTAGGCACTAACAAACATTTAATACTAACAATAATGCATATATTGCATTAACGAAAAGTGTCGTCAATATGTTACAATATTTTTTACAATTGTCATTTCGAATGCACTATTCATCATTTTTACAATTATGGCATCACGTTGTTCTACTTCGAAGAGACTTGTATTCATCATTTGTTGCTAGGCTGCCTTCTGGGGTGAAGAACCGTCCATCCTTGTGACAACACTTACGGTGGATGAAGTGGCAGAGATCCCGCTGCACATTTTTAATGCCTACATCGTCAAAGCTAGTTCGATGACTGCATGCACGAAAGAACGAGAATATATTAGTATATCATTTAGATGTGGAGTTCTCCATTGGACTTATACGTTGAGTTGAGAGACTTACATCCTCTGCGTTGGTCCTGTACCTCCCATTAATCCTGAGAAATTCACATGTGTAATAACCGCAGAGGACACTGCCTTTAGGTTGCTTGTGATACTTCATGACATACACATAGAAGGAATTAGTTAAACATTGCAAGTAAAAGAATTTAAATACATTAAGTGTGTGGAGTATTACTGGCCAGTGTGTATGCACTAGCAGCTTCTCCCTTTTTTGCAGTTGTTCCCCACCCTTTACCTTGTAGTAGTTATACGCACTGTAAGGATATTAGCGATTCGTATTAAGGCGGAGATTTAATTATAATACATGAAAAGTAGATATGCAACCATCAGAATCACTTACTACTGTAAGATTGTTAGAAAATGTCTGTACATCCTGTGATTATAATCAAGGGGGTCCAGGACTGTAACGGTCCCCTACTTCGGGTAGATCAGGAAACAAATGTAATGATCGCTACATAGTAATGACAGTGCAGTTAGTCACAGATGAAATAACACGGATATGTACATAGAAATCTACGGGACTTACTTAAAGTTGTATGCGGCCATTATGACTCTTTTCTATTGAAATTTCAAGAAAGCCCGTCCAATGTACTGTGCCACATTAAGCAACTTGGTCTTGTGCAAGCCCTTCTTGTATTCCACTATCTCTTCAGGCGTCTTGTTCTTGAGCTGCTCGTAGTTTGGTGATAGCGTCACGGTATGCTGGGTTTGATAGATCCTTATTGGATCCAGATAACCGATGGGAACCTTGGTCTTCTCAGCATCCATGTATTGCATCCTATAAAATAAGCTTGTTAATAATAATCATAGGCTTATGTATTCTATTTATTGATTTGTGTAAAAAATGCACGTTCATATACTCACAGGCACCATGCACCAACAAAGTTTATGTCCATCTTTTCTCGACGATAGACGGCGCGAAGATCAGCGAAATCAAGCCATAATAAACCTTCGTCGGTCATGGAAGCATCAGGCGGTGATCGAGCAGGTATTGACATTAGGCCTTTCTTGCTGGTGTCTATGTACCATTTATGTAACCTTCTCATCTCCCATGGACCTTCTTCAAGTGCATATTCCAGCCAAAAGGCTTTGCCATTTTCAAACTGTGTCGGGCAATCATCTGATGCAAAGTATGTTGGCCCGGCAAGTTCAGTGGCCTTCTTCTCATCAACTTCTCTTTCACTAGCATGTTTTTTACCACATCTGAAGGCAGTTACCATCCACTTCTCCTTTTGATTATCCTTAGACTTGGAGTTGTGGCTTCTGACCACTTTAGGCACTTTAGACTTACCGGTGCCATTGTCATTGATCGGGGGTGCGTCCATGTCCTCTTTTGTAGGAGATGGGTCCTCAAACACATCTGGTTCTATTTCAACCCATTCCAAACCTACTGTGACTTTGATTTCGGTGCTGACGAATGACACAATTTTCACCTCTGGTTCTATTGCCGACACAATTGCCGATGTAGATGCCCCTTCAGTGCTCTTAGGTTGCTCATGTTCTTGCACCTTATCATCCAATGGTTTGATCTGAGGAGGTCTCGGTGGTTTTGGCGGAGCATCGGTGCTAGTCCTAAAGAATATATCTTTTTTATGCCACAAAACTACAAGGTTGACCGCATCCTCAAGTATGGATATACCATCAGGAGTTGGGATGTCCAGATCGTACGACTCAAACCCTTCGTTCACCACCTGCGGCTGCACTTTCGCATAATCATCTGGAATAATTTTTTTGTGATAAGATCTGCCAGGGATAGCAATTCCGACCGCGGCCTCAAGGGTTCTTCCAGCTCTATCAAGTGGGACATGCAGCCTGCCTGGTGTATTCTCCTTCAATTCATCAAAGGGATAGTCTGGCTCCAGTATTTGGGACGAACCTCCTGGCTTAGGCAATAGACCTTGGTCGATGCAAAATTCCAGCATTTCTCTTTTCAATCTTTCGCTCCCTTCTTCTCTCAAGATTTCCTTGTAGGCGTCACGTTTCTTGTACGAATGGGTGTCCTTTTTGAACCCTTCTTTCCAACTTAGCTTAGAGGACACCCCTCGTACTCGACCCCCATGCTCATGATTTTCCAGCGCCTTGCTAAGCGCATCCTTCTGCCTTTGCGGGGTAAATTCTCCCTTCTTCTATATGCCAGATAAATATTCTATTCTATTAGCAACTCCCTGCAGCTCGAGGTCTTCAAATAAAACTTTCCATTGCTCCGTGATCTTTGGGGTTCTAGCTTTTACCCAGTGCTTTGATCGTTCATTCCAGTCTTTCATTGAAACCGAAACCCCCGCCTTCCTCATTTCGTCCTCCTCTTTTGTCCACTGCTCAATCTTTGGTGCGTACCCACCGGAGCCCAGACGATGGTGCCATTTGTTCTGCTTGGCCAAGTCAGACATCTTCTTGCTCCTCGCCATTTCTTCCGGTGAGGTCTTCAGCTTCACAAATTCGTCCCACTGGGCCGGCGTTATTTTGCCATATTGCGCAAAATGTGTCTTCCCCTTTAGCACAAAGTTTTTGTTCAGGGTGTTTTTCCATCCGCGCCACGCCTTGTCCATTGTTTGCAATGCGCAATTCCTAGCCGTTGCTTCGGATGCCTCAGGGAACTGTATCCTTTTCTTCAACTCCTCCCAGAGGTTTGTTTTCTCTTCTGGTGTTACTTGATCCCAGTCCTTGATCGTGATTGGGATCTTATCCCTTACTATTGCACCACACTAGGAGTTGTATTTTGCGCGTGCAGTGGCAGGGGCAAGCGGCTCCCCTTTTGGGCTTATTTGGGTCACAACATATAACCCGTCGATGAACCTGTTGCCGCTCCTCTCTCCTCTTCTTTTTTTGGGCTCTGATGACTTAACCTTCTTCTTAGAGCCGAATGTTGTAGCTTGGACATCTTCGAGTTGGGCGGCTTTTTTTGGTTACCGTCTAGATCTCCGTGGGCCCGTTTTCTACGATATTAATTAATAAATGGCCGAATTAGTACGAACTACTAGTTAGCACTTACAGAGTTGCCATTAGAACATCATTTTGAAACCCTACCGCTTTCTCGTGGGGGACGTAGTCTTCGTCGCCTTGTTCACCATCATCTTCTTTTTTCCTTCTTTTCGGGCTTTGACAAGGGTCACTTGGTGACAAGTAGGCATCGCCCTCCTCGGGTTCGTCATTGTCAGAACCGTTGGACGCCTCCATGGTAGGTTGCGTGGCAACCACGATGGCCTATGAGGCCTCCACGATGGCCCCTAGAGTCTTTTCTTCGGCTTGGGGTACTGAGCTTCCTTCATTCCCTTTAGTACTATCGGCCATCGTTTTGTACTTCAAACATAATAATGGCAACAAAAATTAATATATATCAAATTATAAAAAATATATGTAACATATATCTCCCAACTAATATATGTACTTATGAATATTATCGAAGAAGTGCCCCATTATAAATGCCCAACTAATATACATAACATTTCCCAAATTACTCACTCCCTATTATAAAAAATATTGATATATCAAAATAAGATTACTAAATTTATCGGAGATGTGCCCTGCTCAACTCACATTTCATCGAAAAGTACCAACCGAAAAACAAGTACATATCGAATTCTACAAAATATTTCAACATATATCACCCACATATCACATATCAATTTTGTCCCCACATATATCATCCACATATCACATATATCACCCACATATCAAATATGTCCCCCACAAATATCACACATATCACATTTGTCCCCTCATGTCATCCACATAGAACCCAAAGGACCCACATGTCATGCAAACCACACACATATAAATACACATGCACCCACATATCACCCACATGCAAACTTCACATTCGGTTGATGACGACAAGGACGACGTGCTACCAACGACGATGTTTGGTTGAGGACGATGAGGACAAGGTGCGGCCGACGAAGACGTTTGGCCGAGGACGACAAGGATGACGATCGGCCGAGAAAACGAGGACGACGATCGGCCGAACCAGGCGAGGATGAGGTAGGCGACGACGGCGGCCGGGGATGAGGGTGGCGGCCGGCGGTGGCGCAGGAGGAGGTCGCGGCGTGCGGGAGGAGGGCAGAGCGGGAGGATGAGCTAGGGCGGCGGCAACACGGGAGGAGGGCAGAGTGGGAGGAGGACGGCGTGGGAGGACGTGGCGGTGCGGGAGGGAGGGAGGTGAAGCGGCGGCCGACCGGGGAAGACGATGCGGCGGCGGTCGGGGACGAGGTGACGACGGATCTCATCGGAGGCAGCCGGGGAGGATGCAGCTGGAAGGACGTTGCAGGCGAGCGGCGGCGGCAGCGACGACGGTGTCGTGGAAAAATCCGGCATCCACACGGCACCAAAATTTCTAGGTTTCCCGCCTGCACTTAGAGATTTTGCCGCTGAGGTAGTCGCCCTTATATAGGGCGTCAATCTTCGCAAGCTTGCATGCCGCCTATGAAGATTGACGCCCTCAAGTCACCGTTCAAATTTTGTAGGCGGGCGCGCCGCCTGAGAAAATTAGGTTAGATGGTATTAAATTCCTGGAAAATCACTAAAAAATAAATGGTATTAAAAATTGAAATTAAAAATGTTAAGATTACTTTATCTATAATATTCCTGGAAAATACGGGACAATTGTTGAAAAATTCTAGAAACTTACTAAAATTGTGAAAAAAATATAAATGGTATTAAAAACTGCCATAAAAAATGGTAAGACATATATTGTGTTAATTAAAACATAATAAATTGCAAAATGAGTGCAGATAACTGTCACGCCCAGAGATTCGCTAACTCGAATTCCAAGCAGAGTGTGCATCCATTCCCTATCCAGGACTGGCCAGGGTACACAAACGACAGAGTTGACATACAGATCCACGTCTTAGAAACATCATAAAAATATCTTACATAAATGCAGCGGAAAGAGATAAACAAGCTATTCTAGATAACTAGACACTCGCAGCGTGGTAGCACCAAACCACGGGCATCCTTGACGGCAACCACAAGTCTACTTCTCTGAATAACCTCCATTAGACACGTACTCCAACTCTGGTGTGGGGAGAAAAATAGAGCAAGACTGAGTACTACCCACTGTACTCAACAAGTCATACTGGAAAGGGAGTAATGATGCAAGTAAAAGCAAAGGAGGCTGGAGGGGTTTGTTTGCATGAAATACGCATTTAAATACAATAGTTGAATGCGGTAAAGTAGTTGAGTTATTTAAGCAAAATTGAACCATCACTGCCCAATGCTACACCATGTTGCGACAGGCCCAAACCACCACCTGAACTAAATCAGTTCCATTAAGTCAGGTTATTAGAAGTATAACTAACCACAGTGAATCTGGTTGACCGCCCATAACCGCGAGTATTTGAATAGTTTTACTCTCATCAGAGGTGTACAACTGTATCCACAAGACACAGCCCCACTACACATTACCGTGCGCCGGCATACCACCACGGTACATCGGAAAGGGACTATGACAGGACTCTTCGCACCACGGTACATCGGTCGAGTGAGTGGCACAGCGACGGGATAGAGAGGAGAGAGAGAGGGAGAAGGAGGGCTCACCGGAGCCGAAGAAGACGATGATGGCGGCGGCGCTAGAGGGCATGGGAAGGTTCGGCGAGTGGGGAAAAACAGAGAGAGGAGAGCGGGGAGGGTTTCTATAGGGGTCTGGAGGACTAGGGTTGGCCGGTGACGCACAGATTCCTCGCCGGAGTTGGGAATGGGGAGGACAGAGAGCCGGGATTCGGTTGCGAATCCCAGGCTCTACGATGCGGAGGGGAGGCGCGGAGTAGGGGAAGTGGATGCGGGCGGCGCGGGCTACGCAGGGATATGGGTGGCGGCGGTTGTGGGGGCGCGAGCGGCGCGGGCGGCGCGGGCATGGCCAGGCGCGGCCGGCCATGGGCCCCACCTGTCGGCGGCCCGGGAGGGAGAGGAAGGCAAGTGGACTTGGCGACATGGGCAGCGGCCTTGGGCTGGCCCGGGGAGGGAGAGGGCGCGCGCGGGCCGAGCCAGGCAAGGGGGAAATGGGCCGACGGCCCGAAAAAAGAAAAAGAGGAAGAAAAAGAAATAAAAGATTTTCCAGGGATTTAATTATTACGGTGAAGGTTTTTAATTGATTAAAATTATTTCTATGGCTCTGAAAATTCCACTAAAAATCCTATTATTGTATTTTAACATGGGGAATTCAAAAAAAATCTCACCATGCCAATTCCACTTATTTAAATACAATTTTAAATTAGGGTTTTGCTCTAATTTAATTAGAAATTTTCTTTTAGGCGATTTATTTAATGAATTTGACGCCAAAAGGGGAAACTCCAGGGTGTGACAAACCTAACCCCCTTAAACGGAATCTCGACCCCGAGATTCGGCGAAGAGGTGCTGATGGGCGGCTTTCAACTCGTCTTCTCTTTCCCAAGTGGCTTCTTCCTCTAAGTGGTGGCTCCATTGAACTCGGCAAAATCTAATGACTTTACTCCTTGTCTTTCTTTCGCTAGTCTCGGGGATGCGGGTAGGCCTTTCCATATAAGTCAAGTCCTTTTGAATTTCAATCTGATCAGGGTTTGCTTGCTCGTCGGGTACCCTTAAGCATTTCTTCAATTGAGACACATGGAAAACATCATGAATGCCGAGCATGTTGGAGGGGAGTTCAAGCCGGTAGGCAACTTCACCTCGGTGCTACAGAATTTTGTACGGCCCCACAAAGAGTGGTGCTAGCTTTCCCTTGGTTTGGAAACGGTGCACGCCTCGAAGTGGTGTGACCCGAAGGTACACATGGTCCCCAACATCAAAGATGAGCTCTCTTCGACGGTTGTCTACATAGCTCTTCTGCCGAGACTTTGCAATCCTCAGCCTTTCCCGAACTGTTCTATCTTTTTCCTCTGCGTCGTTTAGGATTTCAGTCCCAAACAACTGACGCTCTTCGGTCTGGTCCCAAAAGAGCGGAGTGTGGAACTTTCGGCCGTACAATGCTTCGAACGGTGCCATCTGCAGGCTAGCCTGGTAGCTGTTGTTGTATGAGGATTCGGTGTACGGCAGGCTTCTGTCCCAAGCCCCACCAAAATTAAGTGCGCAAGCTCTCAACATGTCTTCCAAGATCTGGTTGACTCGGTCGGCCTGACCATCAGTTTGAGGGTGGTAAGCGGTACTGAAGTTCACACGAGTTCCCAACTCTTCTTGTAGTTTCTGCCAAAATCTCGAAGTAAACTGGCTCCCTCGGTTGGACAAAATCTTCTTAGGTACCCCATGCAAACTCACGATCCTTGCCAAATAGAGTTCTGCCAATTTTTTTTCCGAGTAAGTGGTATGTACTGGAATAAAGTGAGCTACCTTGGTGAGTCGATCCACGATCACCCAAATGGAGTTGTGCCCTATTGATGTTCTTGGCAAACCCATGATAAAGTCCATCCCAATCTCTTCCCATTTCCATTCCGGAATCTGAAGAGGCTGTAGTAACCCTGCTGGTCTCTGATGCTCCGCCTTCACTCATTGACATACGTCGCAGAGCGCGATGAATTTGGCGATTTCCCTTCTCATGCTAACCCACCAGAACTTCTCCTTGAGGTCTTAGTACATCTTGGTGCTGCCGGGGTGAATTGAGTATTGGGTTTGATGGGCTTCCGTAAGTATTAAATCCTTTAGTTCCTTGTTCTTCGGAACACATATTCTTTCTCCCATCCAGATTGTCCCATGTTCGTCCTCAGCGAAGTCCCGTGCTTTGCCGACTCTCATATTCTTCTTGAGTTCAGCTATCTCAGGGTCATTGACCTGGGCTGCTCGAACTTGCTCCACGAGCGTGGGCTGTGCCTCAAGAGTAGCCATGAATCTGTGTTCTACAATACCTAGGTTTAGGTGTTCGAACTCTCGTTGCAATCTACCACACATTCCCTCTGTACAGGTAGCGTTGCAGTAGCTTTTCCTGCTCAAAGCATCGGCCACCACATTGGCCTTACAGGGGTGATAATGTATTCCTAAGTCATAATCCTTGATCAGCTCCAACCATCAGCGTTGTCGGAGGTTCAGATCGGGCTGAGTGAAAATATACCTCATTGGTTAGTATAGACTTCACAACGATTACCAATGAGGTAGTGCCGCCAGATTTTCAAAGCATGAACCACTGTGGCTAATTCCAAGTCATGAGTGGGGTAGTTGTTCTCGTGTGGGCGCAGTTGGCGTGAAGCAAATGCGACCACCCTGCCTTCTTGCATTAATACACACCCCAACCCTTGGCGGGATGCATCACAGAACACCTAGAAGTCTTTCGTCTGATCAGGCAAAATTAATACTGGTGCGGACACCAATTTCTTCTTAAGCTCCTCAAAGCTTCTGTTGCATTCTTCTGACCACTTGAATTCCTCATCCTTTTTCAGCAACTATGTCATTGGCTTGGCAATCTTGGAGAAGTTCCCAATGAACTGACGGTAGTAACCCGCGAGTCCTAGAAAACTCCTGATTTGTGAGACCGTGCACGGAGGCGTCCACTCGGTAACCGACTCCACATTTGACGGATCTACTGTCACTCCTTGAGCGGTGATGATGTGGCCTAGGAACTGTACCTCCTTGAGCCAAAAGTCACACTTGCTAAACTTGGCATACAATTGGTGTTCCTTCAACTTCTCGAGTACCAGGCGGAGGTGTTGCTCATGCTCCTCCTTGGACTTGGAGTAAATGAATATATCATCAATGAATACCATGACAAACTTGTCTAGAAATTCCATGAACACCTTGTTCATCAGGTTCATGAAAAAGGCCAGTGCGTTGGTGTTGGCGTAGAATTTTGACCCGCCTCACAACAAAACGGGTTCCACGTTTCCACGGCGGCCAGGGAGATCTGCTTAACTCCAGTGCAGGTCCAATGGCTTGCCTAGGTGCTTTTAGGGCGTGCCAGTTGATTTGATCTGCAATCAACAAGAATAAACAAGCAAACCAAGTTAGCAGACGACGGCCGATCGGCCAATGGGCCGATGACACATCGTGAAGGCCTAGCCGATAGGGCAAGACTATACCGGCTTACTTGAAGTTATGATAAAGTAAAATCAAGATATGGATTTAATCTCATCGGCCTCAATATATCAATATTGATCTGATGGCATCGGCCGATAAGGTATGAAATAGATAAATACACCAGCTAATACTCTAGTGCAAACCTATATGAACTAATCGGCCGATATAAGTATACTGATCACAGAAAAACCTTAAGATTAATCTATGATCGACACACTTATATTGGTCGATCCACTCGTATAAGTGACAAATACATATGAAAACATAAAACAATCACATGTATTAGATAAGACCGGCTGAAACCCCGGTGCTATCCTTAATTACAATCAAAAACAAGCTTTGGGTTAGATCTCAAAACACGACTAGGGTTGATAGCAACACAAAGTATAAATCGAGAGCTAACTCAAAGAAAATCAAGTCATCGATCGCTTTTGGGGATGGTAGATGCATTAAGAGATCTAGCTAAGCATAATAATTAGACTGCCGTCGGCAATAAACCCTAAAACCAGTAAATCGCTGGCGAAACATAATTAAGATGCTATATCAAGATCTTTCAAAACATGATAGACAACGATCACATCATCGAGGCTTAACATGTCTAAAGCGACACGCTAGCCCCGACGATGTAGATCGTCGGGTACGAGTTCTTACCTCTGCTCCGGGGAAGCAAGAACTCGCCGGAAGTTAACCTCTTGCGAGGGTTGGCGATGCGCCGAAAGATTGTTTGTTGTATTGATTGTGTGAGAGAGTTTCTATGTACAAACTACCGGGATATTTATACCCGAGATTACAACATTGTCCACATAGGACACGATTTTATCTCTAACTAACAAATAAGTCTTTGCGGCAGACTCTTGCCAAAGATTAGATCTAAACCTACTTAATTTACAAGATACAATTACCTAAAACCGAGCCTTATCTCTATTTGGCAATCTCCTTGAAGCTTATCTTAAGCCCAAATCAAGCCCACGCTGATTCTGTCAACTTCCAATCCCTATCGGCCGATGACCGTATTGAACTCATATCAGCCGATACGCTCTTTCCGCTAGTGCCTCTTCCAGTCCGATACGGTATTGAGTCCGATACAAAACTTAGTCCGACTCCAACTTAGCCCTTCTTCTCCGCATCAGTTTCCTCTTTCCTCTCTGAATAGATTACGAAAATCTGCTGTTAACACATGCCCCCCAATTCCGCTTCATTATATAATGTGGCGGAATTAGCTCCGAGGAACTCATTGACTTTCTTGCTAGGGTTTGTCTGAAAACCACGCAGATCCAGATTTACAGCTTTTCCGCCGCCAATTTCTTCACACAATTCCTCATTAGCCACTTGCGCATCCCTATTCCGGTGACTCCTCGGCGTCTTTCCGGCATCGACCCCCTCATCGACGACCTCTTCAACAACACCAATGGCTTCCCTACCGTTCTACTCCTCCGAGATCCCTGAGGTAAATCAATCCCTTTTTGAATTCACATTTTCACTTTCCCGCCGAGTTTTTCAAACTAGGGTTCCTGCTCTTGCCCCCTGAGTCTTATTTTCATCACTTTTCATATGCCATAGGTTTTCAAGGACCAAATTCTAATCCCCACCGATGACAAATCATATCGGTTTCTTCTAGGCCCCATGGGCAACTCTAACCCTACCTGGCTGATAAACGAGGAAACAAACATAATTCCTTTCAAGAAAACAAAACCCAATGTTTCTTCATGGAAGCACACTTTCAGATCCTGGCTGTCGAAGCTCAATGGCTATCGGACATGGTTCAAGAGGATTGCTGTGGCCAAGCAAGCCCATTGGGATGAAATAGGAATCGGCCAATGTATTGCTCTGTCTCTGGCCGATACAAAGAAAAACGAGCCTCTTATGTCAGCCGCCACCTACTTTTGGTCCAGCACCCTAAATGCTTTTTTGTTCCGGCAAGGTCCGATGACTCCAACACTGAGAGATGTGAAGATGCTGACAGTATTAGATATCCACTCCGAGATTAACCCCTTCAATCTCCTTATCCATGGCAGCCACAAATTAAAGACCAAGAAGATTGGAGGCTGGTCTGGATATATATCCGAGCATATGGAACAAGGATCTGTCTCGAAGAGAGAACACGTAGCCTTTCTAACTCTGTGGTTGGAAAGATTCGTCTTTTGCGGATCAACCTGCGGCCCTACGCTGAATTGCCAACACTTAGCTCAAGCAATAGTTGAAAAGAGACAATTTCCTCTCGACCGATACCTCCTTGGAGCTGTCTATCGGCTGCTCTATTCTGCCACTCAAGATCTGATGTTGAAATGGACAGTGGCACATGGAGGTCCATGGTGGTTTATCCAGCTCTGGCTAACAATCTACACCAGCACCATGATTGATCGGCCTCCATTGTCGGACTCGGTCTTCCCATCAGATTATGCCGACAATGAAAATCCCTCATCCAAGAGATGCATGTCTTTTGGAGAAGCAACTTCAGTCTACCCTGGAGCAGATCAATCGGCCGAAGAAATCTCCACTTGGTTCGTCCGATTCTACACAGGGCCTTCATTAATCAAGATGGATATGTTTGTTTATCCTATGGACTCTGAGTTTGAGCTCCCTGCCGATCTGACCCTAAGTGAGCTGAATGATGACATAGTTTCAAGAGAGGTTTTCATGATCGGCATTAGTCCTTGCCTGCTCCCAGTAGGCGTGTTTTAAGGCAGAAGCACCAGCTTGTCATATGAATTCTACAATCCCATGGTGGCTGCTAGACAATGCGGGCTTGGACAACTCCCTATCAGCCTGCACTTCCATCAGCTCCTAGAGAGCAGGGGTATAATCCCATCGGCCCTGATAATGAGTAAAGCCTTGGAGATCAGGATACCAAGCTTGGGTGATTGTGACCGATTATGGCTGAGCTCCTTTATCCATATCAGTTTTCAGTCATGGTGGCAAGAGTGGACTACTCATATTTTCCACCAATCGGCCAGGTTTTATTTGACAGAGCTCATTGACAACATCAGTCCCCAGGTCCCTGATGCCCCAACACCATCAACCAGCAACAATGGGTAGCAGATATCCCATCCTTTAGTCTTGGCGCCATCAGGCAAGTCTGTCATGGAATCGACTATCGACCTTATTGCCCCGAAAGTGTCATCGTTGCTCCAGGGGCCGATAGTCAAAGAGACTACAAAGAGGAAGTTGCCAACAAAAGAGAAAACTCAAAAGGCTGTCAAGAAATCCAAAATTGATGACCAAGCTGACCTTGACGAGCTGGACCCCTCCGTAGAAGAATTCCTGGATGACCAAGTTATGGAGGAGGAAGTCGATACAGCAGCGGCCGATACTGCTAAGGAACCATCAGCCAGGCCAGCTAGAGATCCATCGGCCACAACTACTGTAGATCCGCCAGCCGATGACCAAGCCGACACCGCTCAACCAAGGAGGACCAGACATGCAGTCTGCAAGGTCAATATAATTTTCGTTTTTGAATTTATGCAATTCCCCTTTTACTGGTTCTGCTACAACTTGATCTTTTTCTTCAGGTCATTGCATCGTCTTTGCTCAAAGAGAGAACTCAATCGGCCCCACCACCCAGAACCAAAAAGGCTACCTTGAGAAAACGCGAGCAAGCCAAGGCTCGATTGAGGACTCCATCTCCTTCTCCACCACCCTCTCCAATTGCTTCAGTAAGAGTTAATTTGCCTTATTCCTCTGATAATATAAATATGATCATCATTTTCTTGTTCCTCTCCAGCCACAAGCTCCATCGCCTTCACCACATCGGCCAACCCCCTCGCCTGCTATCTCAGAAAAACAAAAGGAGGCCGATGCAGGCACAACCGATGTCCCATCCTAGGTAAACCATATCACTTTGAGTCCTTCACCGGTTTTTGTTTGGCTGGGCTAACCATGCTCTATCTTGATGTACACAGAACTTGGCTGATATGTTTCCTTTTGACATCGGCCTATTTCTTGACGACGAGGACAAGGAGCCTTCCAGCGCGATCAAGGCATCGGTCTCAGAAGAATTAAAGAACCGGTTATCCGACATCACCAATCGGCTGGAGTCATCATTGGAATCGTTGGTGGAGAACTGCGATCCTATTAGGAGCCGGGTACAAGAAATTCAAGACCAATTGCCAGACGACCTGATGGAGATCATAACACCAGCCATCTTCTTGGAACAGTACCGCTTTAAGCTTCATAGAGCTCAAGAAAGAATAGCGGAGAGGCGGGAGCACGAAGGTTTGGAATCGGCCTTATCTGCCAGCAAGGCCCAAGTCAATTCTGACGAGGCTAAGCTGGACGAGCTGGTCGTTGAGCCGATCGCCTTGGGCAAGAAACTTGAAGAACTCCGCCGCCTTGAAGCAGATCTGCTGTTGAAGCTGGACGCAACCCGCGCAGAGATCCAAGAGGTCGAGGTGAAGATAGCTACATCCCCGAAGGCCATAGAGGACCAAACTGCGAAGCTAAAGGCATCGTCCAAACATTTTGCGGCCCTGAGTAAGTCCTTGAAGCCCATCCCAGGGTCGACGGCCGACGACGCGCAGGCAATAGAAGACATCGATCAAATTCGTCGCAAGGCCATTGCAGCTATCCAAAACTTCATAGGCTGATGTAATATAGTTTTCTTTGTGCATACCAACTTTGATTTTTGAGTAATATGTATCTTATCGGCCAAGTAGCCGAACATAATCCATCTGAAAGTTTTTTGAAGTCCATATTTTGAATCTATCTGGAAAGTTTTTTGAAGTCCATATTTTGAATCTATCCGATAAACTTGAAGACTTGCAGAATAGATATATGCCCCCCAAATTTTGGAAGATGAGGGCTCATGTTGTAAAATTTGAACTAAGGGCGATAGTATGTATTGGCCATCTAAAGGCGATGCATAACACATCGGCTATTATCAGAAATCGGCTGGAAAGCCGATCATGAATCGATCCATACGCTTGGATAATATTTCTTCAAGTACTTCCCATTGAGAGCTTTACCATAAACTTCTCCATCTAATCCTTTTAATAAATAGGCATTGCGAGGAACACATTGATGAATTTGAAAAGGACCTTCCCAATTAGGTGACCACTTGCCGAATTTGTTATCTCTGGAACCGATCGGCAGTATTAATTTCCAAACAAGATCCCCTTCCTCAAATGACTTGGCTACAACCTTTTTATTATAATGACGAGTCACTCTGTCTTTGTCTCGCTTGATTTTTTCCAAGGCCCGTAATCGAACATGTGCCAAATCATCTAACTCATCGACCATAAGATTATGGTACTCATCGGCTGTCAAGTCGTTTTGCAAGGCAATCCTTCTTGAGCCGATGTTAGTCTCCCACGGCAATATAGCTTCATGTCCATAAACCAACTGATATGGCGGCACTTGAGTTGCACCGTGACAAGCCATCCGATACGCCCAAAGGGAATCGGCCAGCGTCGTATGCCACCGTCTTGGCTGTTCATCAGTTTTCCTTTTGATCAACTTGATTAAAGTTTTGTTAGAAGCTTCTGCCTGCCCATTAGCTTGTGCATAATATGGGGAGGAATTTAACAGCTTGATGCCCATGCTCTCAGCAAACTCAACAAACTCATCGGACACGAAAATTGATCCCTGATCTGTAGTCAATGTCTGAGGTAATCCAAACCGATATATAATATGTTCTTTGACAAACTGAATTGCATCCTTGGAATCAACCTTTTTGAGAGGAACAGCCTCAACCCACTTTGTGAAGTAGTCTGTAGCCACTAAAATATACCTGTGTCATTTGCTTGATGGAGAATTAATCTGGCCGATCATGTCTATACCCCATCCACGAAATGGCCACGGCTTTATGATTGGATGCATAGACGATACCGGTGCTCTCTGAATTGCTCCAAACTTTTGGCAATCTTGACATCCTTTGTAGTACTTGAAACAATCTTCTAGCATTGTCGGCCAAAAATATCCAACGCGCTTCAAAAGCCATCTCATTTTATGGGCCGATTGATGTGTTCCACAAATCCCTTCATGGACCTCGCTCATGACAACTTTGGCTTCCTCTAAACTTAAGCACTTTAGCAAGACACCATCAATCGTCCGATAATATAGATCATCATCTAGCAAGACATAGTGTAAAACTTTATACTTCATCTTTCGTGACGCCGATTGAGAAGGATTTCTCAAGTATTCGATGATAGCAGACCTCCAATCATCGGCATCCACGGCGGCAATTTGTACCTCAACGTCTTTCGCCATCGGCCTGTATCCTGATGCCCCCTGAGCTAGATCATTGGCTTCAAAATTCTGCTTTCTGGGTATGTATCTCATTGTCACGATCTTGAAGGCCTGTAGCAACTCCTTGCACTCTTCATTGTAAATCCTGAGAATATCATTTCTGCACTCGTACTCTCCAGAAAGCTGATTGATCACCAATTGAGAATCACCAATAATTTCCACGGAATCGGCCTCGACCTCTTGTAATAACTGCAAGCCCTTGCGAACAGCTTCATATTCTGCTTGGTTACTTGTATAATAAGGCTTGATAGTGAATGCAAACTCGAAGCTTGCCACCCGAGGGGATATGATAACTAGGCCGATACCGCATCCATGTCTGCACACAGATCCATCAAAATACAGTGTCCATGGCATAATGTCTGAATATGCAATTGAATCATCTCTATGTTGGACAATGAAATCGACCAAGGCTTGTCCTTTGATTGCTTTGGACGATTCATATCTAAGGTCAAACTCTGTCAAAGCAAAAATCCACTTCCCAATTCGTCCTTTTAACACAGGGGCCGATAGCATGTATTTCATCACATCGGCCTTACTTACCACAATGCACTCATTGAAAAGTAAATAATGACTTAATTTAGTACATGAAAAATATAAGCATAGACATAATTTCTCCACTGGCATGTACCTTGTTTCAGCGTCTAACAATCTCTTGCTCAAGTAGAAAATAGCTCTTTCCTTGCCATCTATTTCTTGAACCAAAACAGAGCCGATAGACTTCTCATCGGCCGATAGGTATAGCCTGAACGGAACTCCTTTTTGCGGAGGAATCAAAACCGGAGGGGAGCTCAAGTACTCTTTGATGTTATCCAACGCCTTCTGTTGCTTATCACCCCACACAAACTCGTGATCGTCCTTTATCTTCAATAATAGAGTGAACGGCTCTATCCTACCTGACAGGTTTGATATGAAACGCCGGACGAAGTTGATCTTCCCGAGCAAAGATTGTAACTTGGTCTTATTTTTTGGAGGCTTGATCTTCTTTATAGCATCAATATTCTTCTACGTAATCTCAATTCCTCTCTCGTGGACCAAGAAACCCAAAAACTGACCAGCTGATATGCCAAAGGCACATTTGTTAGGGTTCATCTTTAAACCGTATTTCCTTACTCTTTCTAGTACCTTGCATAAATCGGCCAGGTGCATACCATGTTCTGTGGACTTCACGACGACATCGTCTATATAAACTTCGACCAAAGAGCCAATAAGATCGTGAAAAATATAATTCATTGCCCTCTGATAAGTTGCTCCAGCATTTTTTAAACCGAAAGTCATAACAACCCACTCATATAGGCCGATTGCCCCTGGACACCTGAAAGCTATCTTGTGGATGTCTTCCTTAGCCAGGAAAATCTGGTTGTAGCCTGCGTTTCCATCCATAAAGCTGATGATCTTGTGTCCAGATGCGGCATCTACTAGCAAATCAGCCAACGGCATAGGGTACTCATCTTTTGGAGTTACTTTGTTTAGATCTCTGAAATCAATACACACCCTGAGCTTGCCGTTTTTCTTCAACACTGGAACTATATTGGAGACCCACTCCGCGTATCGGCAGGGTCTGATAAAATTGGCGTCGTAAAGCCTTGTAATCTCTGCTTTGATAGCTTCGTGCATATCGGCCTTAAATATCCTAGGAGCTTGTTTAAATGGCCGATAGCCTGGTTTTATAGGTAACCGATGTTTTACAATCGATCGGCTTAATCCTAGCATCTCATGATATTCCCATGCAAAACAATCCATGAATTCTTTCAAAAGATTTACTAATTCATTCTTATAATCCCTTGGTAGTTTAGCACTTACATACGTCGGCCTAGGCCTATCGCCTATTCCTATATCAACTTCTTCAAGTTCATCTGCCGACGTAAAACCTTGTCCCAATTTACCGTCTAATTCATCCACCGCATCTTCTGTGTAGGGACTATCTTGTTCATCTTGTTCATCTTGTCTGGTGGATGGCACTCCTTTGCTAAAGTGATTGCTTTTCTTGATCATCGATCGTCTCGATCTCGCAGTCCGTTACCTTGAGGAAATCGGCCTCCCAAACTCGTCCAGATAGGCAAACGATTCACGATCTCGACTCACTGGCCACGTGTACTGACCGATCGGCCTGCACGATCTCGACTTGGTCCCCTTGCCATTGAATGAGGCACTGATGCATTGTTGAAGGGACGCAACAATTTGCGTGGATCCAATCTCATCCCAACAACAGGCTGTAGGAACCCTTTCCATCAAAAACGAAGAAGGTTGTAGGGATTGTCTTGTTGCCAACTATCAGCTCTACGTTCAACACCCCCTTCGCTTCGGACGCGTTGCCACCAAAGTCCTTTAACACCATATTGGTCTTGATGAGGTCCTCAGGTACTTTTCCAAGCTTCCTGAAAGTTGCATATGGCATCAAGTTTACTGCCGCGCCACCATCGACTAGCATCTTCGTCATTGGCCGCCCATTGATGAATCCCTTGATGTATAACGGCCGGAGGTGCCTGTAGCTAATATTGGTTGGCTTGTCGAACACAGCTTGTTCTGGCAACAACTGTAATTTAGCCGAGGACTGCTCTGTCTCATCGTCGGCTACTGCTTCATCAGCCATCTGTATGTTGTACTCTGCTGGCAATATAAAAACCATGTTAACAGAAGCTGATGCTAATCGTTTACCTTTTACAGATGCGGGAGCCCGAGTTGTCTTTGAGGCGCCTTCATTAGCCTTGACCACCGTAGATTTAATTCTCCATTCTTTTTTAGTCTTGGCAGGCCGATGGGCGCTTGCCGCCTGCTGCTCCTAGATCTGCTCCTTCTGCCTCAGCCTTTGAACCCGTCGCTTTTGTGTTTTGCTAAGTACATCACTTGGGCACCACTGAGGGTTCTGAATTTGCTCGTCGTCCTCAGTCCGACAATCATGGTGCATCGGCCCCAATCTCTCGTGTACAGACTTCTTCTACTTGATCGGCCGATGCGTTTGTCTGCTTGTACTGCCCTTGTTTGATTCTTATTACAAGCAGGTCACTCTTGAATTGATGGCAACCTCATCCCTTCGTTCTAGCAAAATCGAAAAAATTCGCACCCCCAATGTGGGTCATAGGAGTTGTCTTGATCAGCGCACTCTTGTGCTTGTTCTTCCCGCCTCCGCTGATATCTCTTGATAAGGCCCTCCGAGGTCTGGTGAGGTCGCTTGTTGGTCCGACAGGCGTCGCTATCGGCCCTGCCAGCCCGTACCATGTTGACTGGGAACGGGTGTCCTTCTATTTTCATCGGCCTCTTGGCTTCATCAAACTTGATCCTGCCCTGTTCGATGGCCGATTGAATCTGTTGTCTGAAGATCTTGCATTCATTGGTGTGATGTGAATATGTGTTGTGCCACTTGCAATATCTTCTCTTCTTGATTTCTTCAGCCGATGGCAGCACATGACCCACTGGCAGCTGGATCTGTTTTTCTTGCAACAGTAGATCAAATATTTTATCGGCTTTGTTGATGTCGAAGTCAAATTTGTCCTCTTTATCGCCCTTCTTGGCCCATTGGCACGTCGTTGGCTTCCTCATCTGGGCCCACTCGGCTAGATCGACGTCGGCATCAACTTCATCTTCTTCATCGGAGGCGTATTGATAGACACTGTTGATTTTCTTCGCGAACTTCTTCACCTCCTGGAATCTTTGTTCATGGGCCGATACCCGTTGTGCTAGCTGAGCTAGGCTATCAAACTCTTGAGACGAGAACCTTTCTCGTATCGGCCCTAATAATCCTTGGAACGCCAGATCGGCCAGCTGAGAATCGGTCAAACTGAGGCTATAACACCTGTTCCTGATGTCCCTAAATTGTTGTATGTAGTCTGGGACCGATTCGTCGACCCTTTGCCTGATGACAGTGAGATCGGACAGTTTCATCTCTTGTACGCCATTAAAGAAATAACGATGAAACTATTTCTCAAGGTCGATCCATCCTTTGATAGAATTGCAGGGTAGGGAGGAAAACCATGTAAATGCTGATCCTGGCAAGGATAGAGGAAAAAATCTCACCCTCAATGCCTCTACGGCCGATGCTTCACCACATTGAGCTAGGAATTGGCTAATATGCTTGTAAGTGCAGACGCTATCCTGCCCTGAAAACTTGGAGAAGTCCGGGATGTTGTATCGGCTCGGCAGTGGCACTCTGTCGAATTCCTCGGGGTATGGGTGCCGATACACTGTGGAACTCTCCTTGGGCTTTAAGCCGAATTGATCTCGCATCACCTCAGCTATCATAGCGGCCCAGTGTCCTGCAGGATGGTGTGGGAACTCCTGCTGATATGGTTGATGGGCACCTTCTGGCCGATACTGTCTAGGGGAGTATGGTTGAAAGTGGTGATTTAAGTTTTGTGCATCGTACTGCCCCGTAGTATACTGTTGGTAGCCTTGCGGCGCGTTGTAGGCAGCTACTTGTGGAGGGTTGCCTTGCTGAGTGAATTGAGATTGACCAGCCGATGGTTGGTTGACCGGAATTTGTTGTATTGGCTCGACCATCGGCTGCTTCCCCCTCGTCCATTGTGCGAGTTGTTCCTCCGTGACGTGCTGAGGGCTTTCTCCCACTTGCTTGGTTAGGACCAAGGGCATGGTTGACGTTGGTTGGGCCGATGGAGGTGGAATCAGCGCTGTCGGCTGTGGAGCCATACTCAAATCGGTCCTCAAGGTCCGATAAGCAGGGAATTCGTTGTTAGGTAGGAAAATCGGTCCTTGAGGCTTGTACTGGTGAATGGAACCATCTAGGATTGATTTAACTGTATTGGTCGGTGTGTTCACCAGGACTCTGGATTGGTTGATGAGCGCTGAGTGAACCGCGGAGTCGATATGGTCCTGCAGCGTCGGCGTAGCGCAGCGTGTGTCTTCCTCGGTCTTGATGGCTTGATCTTGGGCTGCCGTTGATGTGCTAGCTCCACCTACAAGGCTCGGCATTACCACCTTGGATTTCTGGATGATCGTGCCTTGCCGAGTCCTGGAATATGTTTGTAGATACATATTCTGGAATTGCTCAACCAATTTTGCCATCTCGGCCTTTTGCTCTTCGTTGAGCTGATCGGCAGTGACTGAGACGACGTTCTCCTCCGACTCGTCAGTGTGCTTCGACATCTTGAAGCGGTCTTGTTGTTGTTGTGAAGCTTGTTGTTGAAATCCCACTGGGCGTGCCAAAAGCGTGTTGGCATAGAATTTTCACCCGCCTCACAACAAAACGGGTTCCACGTTTCCACGGCGGCCTAGGAGATCTGCTTAACTCCAGTGCATGTCCAATGGCTTGCCTAGGTGCTTTTAGGGCGTGCCAGTTGATTTGATCTGCAATCAACAAGAATAAATAAGCAAACCAAGTTAGCAGACGACGGCCAATCGGCCAATGGGCCGATGACACATCGTGAAGGCCTAGCCGATAGGGCAAGACTATACCGGCTTACTTGAGGTTATGATAAAGTAAAATCAAGATATGGATTTAATCTCATCGGCCTCAATATATCAATATTGATCTGATGGCAACGGCCGATAAGGTATGAAATAGATAAATACACCAGCTAATACTCTAGTGCAAACCTATACGAACTAATCGGCCGATATAAGTATACTGATCACAGAAAAACCTTAAGATTAATCTATGATCGACACACTTATATTGGTCGATCCACTCGTATAAGTGACAAATACATATGAAAACATAAAATAATCACGTGTATTAGATAAGACCGGCTAAAACCCCGGTGCTATCCTTAGTTACAATCAAAAACAAGCTTTGGGTTAGATCTCAAAACACGACTAGGGTTGATAGCAACACAAAGTATAAATCGAGAGCTAACTCAAAGAAAATCAAGTCGTCGATCGCTTTTGGGGATGGTAGATGCATTAAGAGATCTAGCTAAGCATAATAATTAGACTGCCGTCGGCAATAAACCCTAAAACGAGTAAATCGCTGGCGAAGCATAATTAAGATGCTATATCAAGATCTTTCAAAACATGATAGACGACGATCACATCATCGAGGCTTAACGTGTCTAAAGCGACACGCTAGCCCCGACGATGTAGATCGTCGGGTACGAGTTCTTACCTCTGCTCCGAGGAAGCAAGAACTCGCCGGAAGTTAACCTCTTGCGAGGGTTGGTGATGCGCCGAAAGATTGTTTGTTGTATTGATTGTGTGAGAGAGTTTCTATGTACAAACTACCGGGATATTTATACCCGAGATTACAACGTTGTCCACATAGGACACGATTTTATCTCTAACTAACAAATAAGTCTTTGCGGCAGACTCTTGCCAAAGATTAGATCTAAACCTACTTAATTTACAAGATACAATTGCCTAAAACCGAGCCTTATCTCTATTTGGCAATCTCCTTGAAGCTTATCTTGAGCCCAAATCAAGCCCACGCTGATTCTGTCAACTTCCAATCCCTATCGGCCGATGACCGTATTGAACTCATATCGGCCGATACACTCTTTCCGCTAGTGCCTCTTCCAGTCCGATACGGTATTGAGTCCGATACAAAACTTGGTCCGACTCCAACTTAGCCCTTCTTCTCCGCATCGGTTTCCTCTTTCCTCTCTGAATAGATTACGAAAATCTACTGTTAACAGTTGGTAAGTCCAAAAGACATGACATTGCACTCAAACAACCCATACCAAGTGATGAATGTCGTCTTCGGAATGTCCTTTTCCTTGATCCTCAATTGGTGATAGCCTGATCGTAGATCTATCTTGGAGAACCACGTTGCTCCTTTCAGCTGATCAAACAGATCATCAATCCGGGGTAGCGGATATTTGTTCTTGATAGTTACATCATTGAGGGCGCGATAGTCGACGCACATCCTCTTTGTCTTATCTTTATTCTCCACGAAGATCACCGGAGCACCCCAAGGTGACGTACTCGGGCGAATGTATCCTTTCTGCAACTGCTCATCGACTTGCTTCTTGACTTCCACCAGTTCGTTGGCTGCCATCCTGCAGGGCCTCTTGTGTATCGGGGCTGTTCCCGGTACTAAGTCAATCCGAAATTTGATTTCTCTCTTTGGTGGCATTATGGTTAAGTCATCTGGGAAGACCTCAGGGTACTCTCTGATGATGGGATATCCCCCAACTTCTTAAGGTCTTTTCCTACTACTACGGTCTGTTCCATCCCATCGACCTGATTCAAGCACACTCTCTGCTTCTGGGGTGTCGGTGACTGGAATGTCACCACTTCTCCATTTCCATTAACCAAGGTGATGGTGCGGCTTGCACAATCAATAACTCCCTTGTGCCTTGTTAACTAATCCATCCCAAGAATGACATCTAGGTCTTTGGATTCAAGAAGGATAAGGTTGGCTAGAAATTTGGAATCTTGGATTTCTATTGCCGCAGAAGGATAGTGTTGAGCCGTGGTCATCTCATTCCCAGGAGTGTAAACCCACATAGGCGTTCTCAGTTCCACTACTGACAACCCATGCGTCCCAGCAAAACGCTTTGATAAAAAGGAATGCGTAGCACCAGAATCAAAAAGTGTGATGGCCGGAATTGAGTTGATAGGAAACGTACCCGGTACCACTTCCGGTGTAGTATGCGCCTCCTCTGCTGATGCATGGTTGACGTGGGCATGAACAAACTTGGGTCCCAGGTGCCTTGGCTTTGGACACTTATCGGCGAAGTGGCCGGGCTCGTTGCAGTTGAAGGAGACCATTGGCTTTTCGCTAGACTCCTTCTTGAGTTGAGCTGATTGAGTCGGCTGAGCTGGGTTGCTGTTGGGCTGTCCACTGTTGTTTGTTGCAGTTGCCAGTGTTGTTGGTGTTGAAATTGCCGGGGTGGTAGGGTCGGTGTTGGCGAACAATCATGGTGAAAGGTCCACCCTGCTGTCCGGCGATGAACCGGGGCTTCTGTTGGCTCCCCTAGTGTGCCTTGAGTTGAGCTGCCTTCCTCTTACGGTCCATCTTGTTGCGCTGGTCCTCCTGACAGATTGCCTTGTCGACCAACTTTTCAAAGTCAGCATAATCTCCCAAGGTTAACTGGTTGGTCAGTTCATCATCCAGATCGGAGAGAAACCTTTCCTGCCTTTCTGCATCGGTGCGCACGTCTTTCGGGGCATAGCGCGCGAGACGGTTAAACTCATGAAGATAATCCATCACCGTCCGGTTGCCCTGGTGGAGTGCTCTGAATTCCCTCTTCTTCTGTGCCATCATGCCGTCGGGAATTTGGGCCTTCCTGAAGCTGCGTTAGAACTTTGCCCAGGTTTAACCAATGTTTGGCACCATTGGTTGCGAAAATGAATTTTTACATGAGTCGATGAGGTCGCCAGAAACTTTGTGTGATGCTAAAAAGAAACCGCTCAAAAAATAAATGGTATTAAAAATTGAAATTAAAAATGTTAAGATTACTTTATCTATAATATTCCTAGAAAATACGGGACAATTGATAAAAAATTCTAGAAACTTACTAAAATTGTGAAAAAAATATAAATGGTATTAAAAACTGCCATAAAAATGGTAAGACATATATTGTGTTAATTAAAACATAATAAATTGCAAAATGAGTGCAGATAACTGTCACGCCCAGAGATTAGCTAACCCGAATTCCAAGCAGAGTGTGCATCCATTCCCTGTCCAAGACTGGCCAGGGTACACAAATGACAAAGTTGACATACAGATCGACGTCTTACAAACACCATAAAAATATCTTACATAAATGCAGCGGAAAGAGATAAACAAGCTATTCTAGATAACAAGACACTCGTAAACAAGCTATTCTAGATAACTAGACACTCGCAGCGTGGCAACACCAAACCATGGGCATCCTGGACGGCAACCACAAGCCTACTCCTCTGAATAACCTCCATCAGACACGTACTCCAATTCTGGTGTGGGGAGAGAAATAGAGCAAGACTGAGTACTACCCACTGTACTCAACAAGTCATACCGGAAAGGGAGTAATGATGAAAGTAAAAGCAAAAGAGGCTGGAGGGGTTTGTTTGCATGAAATACGCATTTAAATACAATAGTTGAATGCGGTAAAGCAGTTGAGTTATTGAAGCAAAATTGAACCATCACTGCCCAATGCTACACCATGTTGCGACAATCCCAAACCACCACCTGAACTAAACCAGTTCCATTAAGTCAGGTTATTAAAAGTATAACTAATCACAGTGAATCTGGTTGACCACCCATAACCGTGGGTATTCGAATAGTTTTACTCTGATCAGAGGTGTACAACTATACCCATAAGACACAGCCCCACTACACATTACCGTGCGCCGGCATACCACCACGGTACAAAGGAAAGGGACTGTGACAGGACTCTTCGCACAATCCTCCCTAACCAAGCACACCACACCACAGGTTTCGCCCTCAACTTTAAACCAAGGCAGGCAGCCCCCTCTTGTGCCTAGGTGAATCCGGCAGCTGATCAACGAGTATACCTCCGTCGACCCAACTCCATCATGCCCACCCTTGCCTGGATGCGTCGGCTAGGAAAAGCCACACTTCAAGCCCAGCCATTACCCATGCTGGCTTGTGGATTCTAGGGTTTCCCGCGAACCGGACCTTAATTGTCCTAAGCACGACCATCAAAACCATGTGCTCATAACCCACCATTAATCAGGTTTTAGTTGGACCAATTAATTAATCATTCACGATTAACCATCATGAACTACCATTAAATATCCATCATTAAGTAATAGTGAAGCATTAGTTATCCCAATAGTGTGCTAATGTTTCTAAACAGGGCTAACCATGTTCTAACCTAGCAACTACTCAAATCATTTCCCAAGCTACCAAAGGAACAAGATATTTAGAACGTAAAGCTGAGTACAATAGGTAATTAAGCCCATAAATGACATTATAAAACAATGCAATATATAGAGAAAAATAAGACATTCGTAATTTAGGTACAATATGTTCAAGTGAATAAGCATGACTTGCCTTTCTCTTTTGCTGGATCGACCTCTGCAACGACCTCGAAGTACACAGGAGTGCTGGAATTACCGAAATCTAAACGAAAAAAACACACAAGAAAACAGGCTATAAGTCTATTGAAACAGAGAACAAAGCCATTTTTAATGGATTCTAAGCATTTTTATGAATTTTCTGCAACTTGAATGGACTCAAACGGAGTCCAGATGAATTAGTTATGAATTTTAGAATATTAACTATGTTTTTACTATAAACAGAAAAATACTTATTTAATTTATTGCGCAATAATCCCTAGGGCTAATGTCAGCGGAGGAGGCGCGGCGGCGCCGACTCGGTGGCATGGGGCCCCGGTCCACGGTGGACCGAGTCCATCGGCTGGCAGGCGAGCGGCGCACCACGTGGCGCACGTGTCGCGCCGGCGTGGCGGCCACGCGACGGCCATGCGGCGCGACGCCACGCGGCGCACACATGGCACTGACGCGGCGGCCACGCGGCGTGACCACGCAGCAGCCACAGCGCGGCCATGGTGCAGTGGTGCACGCGACGGCCGGCACGAGCGGCAGCCGAGCGCGCGCGAGCGGCGGTCAGGCGGCGGCTGGGCGAGCGGCGGCCCGGGAGGGAGAGGAAGGCCAAGTGGACTTGGCGAGGGGGAAATGGGCCGACGGCCCGAAAAAGGAAAAAGAAAAAGAAGATTTTCTAGGGATTTAATTATTGCGGTGAAGGTTTTTAATTGATTAAAATTATTTCTAGTGCTCTGAAAATTTCACTAAAAATCCTGTTAATGTATTTTAACATGGAGAATTCAAAAAAATCCCACCATGCCAATTCCACTTATTTAAATACATTTTTAAATTAGGGTTTTGCTCTAGGTTAATTAGAAAATTTCTTTTAGGCGATTTATTTAATGAATTTGATGCCAAAAGGGGAAACTCCAAGGTGTGACAATAACCCCTTACATACCATCATTACATGACAGACCATTCCATAAAGACATTATACATATGTTATCCATGGAACCATATACATATGTTATCCTTTCATGTTTTTCCCCTCTCCGTCCTTGCGCATGTAAGGCTTCATGGTATTCTCAATAGATGCCTCTACAAGCTTAATCTTTTGTAGAAATTGAGTATAAAGGGGCATACTATCATACTGGTTGTAATCTTCGACATCTTCGACCCCGTCCACTCCCAAGATCTTTTGTTTTCCTGGTAGAACTATTTCTTTTTTCACACTCGCAGGGTCTCTCACATAGAACACCTGTGCCATGCGATCGGCGAGTACCCAAGGGTCATCCTTCTGACCCATATTACCAAGGTCAACAACGGTAAATCCATACTTGTCAACATTGACACCGTTTGGGTGTTTTACCCACTAGCACTTAAAATAGGGGGGAATTGCATTGTGAGTCCATAGTCAACTTCCCAGATTTCTTCAATAAACCCAAAGTATGATTGTTTTTCCCTTGAGGAATCCATTGCCTCTACTCGAACGTCGCTGTTTTGAGTGACGGTCTTACTATCATGGGTTTTTGTACTAAACATGTATCCATTAATGTCATATCCCTGCCAAGAATTGACTGTACTTGATGGACCACATGAGAACTGCTTCATAGTTATTCCATCGGTGGTTTCTCCATCCAGTAAGTTCAGTTCTCGCAACCAATCTATGAAGAGACGTTTGTGTTCTATCATGATCCACTCATTTGTGCGTCTCTTATTGTTAGCTCTTAGTAGTTTGAGGTGTTGCTCGATGTAAGGCTCAACAATAACAAGCTGATGAAGAACGCTGAAGTGAGCTTCTCGAACTGATTTGTAATCATGGTCGACGAATCTCTTCTTTCCCTTTGTCCCCCTACCAGTCAATCTCCCCTCGTGTCGAGGTACTGGTACTCCAATTGTCTTTCCATCTTTGAGGTAATTGATACAGCACTTGACGACCTCTTTTGTATTGTATCCCTCAATCATTGAACCCTTTGGATGGAAACGATTCCGTACGTAGCCCTTCAAAACAGCCATGTAACGCTCGTACGACCACATTTGATATAGTTACAATGGGCCAAGCGCAATTATCGGGGGCACTATGTGAACCATGAGGTGCTCCATTATATTAAAATAAGATGGAGGAAAACACATCTCAAATTGGCATTGTGTCTCATGTGAGAATGTACGAAGACGTGCTAACTCTTCAGGATTGATGACTTTCTGTGAGACTACATTGAAAAAGTAGCACATCTTTGTGATAGCAACCTTTAAATGTTCCGGTTTAATGGCCCTTATAGCAAAGGCGAGAAACACGGTGAGCAATACATGACAATCGTGTGAATTATAACCAGATACTGACAAATCTTTCATGGAGACTAGTCATCTGATGTTTGATGAGGAACCTATGGGCACTTTCACATCGTGAAGGGATTTGCAAAATGCATTTTTCTCCTCAGGTGTTAGTGTGAAATAGGCTGGTGGGAGATAAACTTTGTCATTCTTCTCTCCTTCTTGAGGGTGTAGCACATCCCTAATTCCCATTTCTACTAGGTCTTTACATGATTGCAGACCATCATTCGTCTTGTTTGGTATGTCCAGCAATATTCCAATGGTCTTGTCGAACACATTCTTTTCTAGATGCATGACATCTATAGCATGCCGAATCTCCAGATCTTTCTAGTACGGTAGGTATTTAAAGAAAATGGAATGCTTCTTGAATGGGGGAGGGAGCTCATCATCTGGTTTCTTACGCTTTGTCCCCTTTGAAGATTTCTTAGTCCCTTTTCCGAACATGCATTCTATATTCGCTGTCTTGCCACATACTTTTTCCTCGGGTGTAGGTTTTGGTGAAGGATCATTCTCTTCAGTACCATCAAATTCTGACATCATCTTGTGGTACTTATGATCTTTGCGTAAGAACCGTCGGTGTCGCAAGTAAACAAGCTTGTTGGAACCTAGGAGGTACCTGTAGTACGTTCCATTCAAGCATATCACACACCCTGTTTTCCCTTTAATCTACCCTGATACTGCAAACATGGCGGGGTAATCGTTAATGGTAACGAAAATGATGGCCTTCACTGTGAAGTATTGTCTTAAGTACTTGTCCCACACTTTCAACCCTTCATTCCATAAATCTGCCATATTTTTCAACAATGGTTCAAGAAATACATTAATATCAATACCAGACTGTCGGGGTCCTTGTATCAGGATACAGAGTAAAACGTATTTTCGCTTTTGACAAAGCAAGGTAGGAAGATTGTACATGGTGAGAAGCACCGACCAAGTGCTATGTGAGCTGCTCATGTCCCCAAAAGGATTAACTCCATCAGTACTCAGGGCAAACCTAATATTCTGTGGGTCTTTAGCAAATTCTGTGTACTTTGCATCAAAGTTTATCCATTGACAAGCATCCGCTGGGTGTCGGAGCATCCCGTCTTTCTTGCACCCTTCTTGATGCCAGCACATTAGTTCCGCATCTCGGGGGTTTGAGTACAAACGCTTAATGCGGTCTTTCATAGGAAGGTACCACATCACAAGTTGCGGGATTTTTCTCTTAGTTTCCTCCAATGTGTCAACCTCTTGTAGGCAAGTATTGTTATTTGACTTATACCGGCTAGCACCGTATGTTGGGCATTTATCCAACGAAGAGTACTCTTTCCTGTACAATATGCAGTGGTTCACGCACGCATGAATCTTTTCCACACCAAGAGAAAGGGGACATATGAGTTTCTTCGCTTGATAGGTGTTGGATGGTAATGAGTTAGGTTTCGGCAGCATGATTTTCAAAAGTTCAAGAAAACTGTCAAAACTAATATTAGACTATCCATATCTCGCCTTCAACCTCATAAGTTCAAGAACTGACCGTAATGTTGAGAACTCAGTGTCACAACCCTTTGACTCATCGTACAAAACATTGTTCGCTGCTTTTTGTAAAGCTTCGAAATTATCTAAACCCCTAGCCAATCCAATTAGCACCTCAAGTTCTGCATGGCGTAGCATTTCCTTTAGATCAATATTATTATCACCACAACTATCACCATCAGCATACTCCATGTCATCAACATCTGGCCAATCTTCTTTGTCATCAGGTTCCACTTGATGCTTGCCATGATGTGTCATATTACGTAGTAATCCATAAATCCACGAATCACTAAGTGCTCCATTACGCTTGTAACATCTGTCCATACTTTTTTATTCTTACAGTCAGCACATGGACAATGTATCTCCTTTGTATTGTTGTTTTCAGCGTGCGCCTTGATAGTATCAATAAATTTAGATACTTCATCTATATATGGCGGCAAAAATCTCGGCGTATGATACATCCATTGGCGCCTGTCCATATCTCTGGAAAAATTTCATTTACAACTATATTAAAAAAATCTTAACACCAAATATTTGTAAATAAACTTAAATTCACTCTAAAGGATAAAGAAATATTAATAACTAAGGGATGATGATGATCTATGAATTTGTATACACTTATTTTTTGTACATAGACCTAGGGGATGAACATTTTTCTCTTTCCTGTCTAGATCTAGGAAATGGATGAGAGCAAAAAACCTCACTTTGGGTAATTAAATTATCACATTCAACCACTGGAGGATGAGAGGACCACATGGCATCAAAGAGTATACATAAATCCAACATAATCATATCATAGGAAAGTAAAAAAAAAACATGGTGCTTTTTCTTCACTATTTTGCATGCATAGATCCATCACAAAGAGATGTTTGAAATTATTAAAAAATATGTAACAAGAGTGAAAAGGTATGGATCTAACCACTGTAGAAAAATCCCTCGAAGATTTGAAGTTCAAAACCTTCTCTCCTATATTTTGGTTGTTTTCAGAGAGAGAAACTTCGGATGGATGAATAGGTGCTTGGGAAGGAAGAAGCTATATAGCCTCATTTTTACAAACGGACCACATAAGAAGTCCGCCTGCGAAAATGATTTTCGCAGGCGGACCACATTAGGCGTTCTCATGCGATAATCGTAGGCGATGCCTTATGTCGTTCGCCTAGGAAGATCATTTTCGCAGGCATCGACTTATGTGGTCCATCTATAAAAATGTATCTTCATAGGCGGACGACGGTCTCGCCTCCGGTTGTCCTTTCGTAGGCGGTCATTTGGCTCGGAGTATCATCCTCGTCTGGAAAGAAAATTCCATCGTGTGAGAAAATGTTTTTTTAGTAGTGAACTACAGGTGATCCCAATTCCCAGCTTTTGTATGCAGGATATCAAATAGCATCACAACCATCCTTCCGGGCGTATGACCGAATATGCATGGTTTTCCCGGTGCCACCCATTTCCAACCAAATAAATAAATAAGTATATATAGCATCTGCAGACTGCATCCATATATATATATATATATATATATATATATGCTCAAAATATTCGCTGCAAGTTTCGAGTATATAAGTATTAACACGAACACATGCATGGTTATGTCGTTCTATGTATATATATATAGTCAGGATTCAGCCGTGGTCACTTTTTGTCGTCCCAACACATGTAGTCTGTACTCTGTAGACATTACTAGTGACTTGAAGAGCAATAGAGGGGAACTGCAAGCATGCACAATTAGTGGGGCAGTAAAAATTTAGGATTTACTTGACAATTAATACCATGATGGTTAGTACGTCTATTTGGCAGCGAAGATAGTAAAGACAAGTGGATCGAGTAAGGTAGTAGCCCCTCCGTATAAAATTAAAAGGCTTATATTTTTCTAAATGGTCTTAAATAATATATTTTAATTATTAATTTATTTCATATTATGTTATCAATAAATATAAAATTAATATCACATAAAAATATTTTAAAATATTTTTAAAATATGTTATCAATAACAGGTATTTTAAAATATTTTTAAAATATGTTATCAATAACCGGTAGTGATATAACATGCATAATACTATCTTTGTTTCATATTATAAGTAGTTTTGTCTTTTTTTAATCAAATTTCTTTAAATCTGATCAAGTTTATAAAAAATATAGCAATAATTTGAACACAAAATAAATGTATTATCAAAATATATTAAATATTGATTTTAATGGAACTAATATGATGTTGTATACGTTGTTAAATTTTTTAAAAAATTTTGTCAAACTCAATGATTCGAAAAAAATCAAAGCAACTTTAGCATAGATATTTCTAATCTAATAGGATGTACACTGCCTACACAGATGTGTGTTCTCCCAAAGTCCGGTCAACCGATACAAAAGTCCATGAAAAAATCTAATAAAATTTGAGACAATATGTACATTTTTAGATAATGGAATATAAGTATGTACATATAGCTAGCATGCCATAAAACCTCAAACCTAAGTCGATTCCAGCAGGAAAAAGCAGAAATATAAAACTACAATATCGTCAACTAGGGCTAGCGACGAAGATATCTAGAACTTGTACTATGCCACAAAAATTTTAGCTTTGCAACAGAAACCCTCAAATAATCTCTCTTTTTTTATGATAATTTTGTCAACTCGATCATCTGTACTTTTGATTCCTTTTTTAAAGAAAAGCAGAAAGTCCATGTTACGAGTGAACTAGAGGTTGCCGAGAAGATATATTATATGATGATATCATCCCTATCTTTGCAAGAAACAAAACATTTGCTATTTGTAAATCAGCAGATTTTTTTAATCTGTACGTTATCCAAACTTGTGCAACATAAAAAAAATCAACTTTAGTTTAAAATTCACTGTAACATTTACTTTGTTTCATCTTCTATTTCCTGGATTAATCTATGTCGTTTGATGATTAACATTGATGCCTTTTCTTGGTTTATCTAGCTGCTACCCGTATGCGCACGCGTGGTGAGCACGTGAAAAAAAATACATATGTATGTGACGTCGTCTATTAATTCTTTGCTCCGTCACGATTAACAGGTCCAAACAAATATATATATCATTTGGAGTTAAAATTGCCAGTAGAAATAGCGGTCGATCGAAACTAGCTAGAATTACAATTACGCTTGATCTTGATCCTAAGCTATACGCAAAGAAAAGCACAAGTTTTACAAACGAATTCAACGAGTGTGTTTGAGAGAAGGAAAAAAATTAAGAAAATACGTAAAACGCACCGGCATGAACAGCTCATCTGTGTCGAATGGGAACCCTCATTTGTATCGACGAGAGGCTCCGTCACGAAATAAAGGTCAGTGATGTGAAAAGCCATCTTTGTTGGACTAGTCGCCATCACCGATGACAATTATTTTTGTCGGGCTAATATTAAACCCCGTCATCGATAGGTTTGACCTAGTAGAGGAGTCAAATTAGGGCCCGTCATCGATGAGTCATCCATGACGGGCCCCAACTATAAACTGACAAAAATGACTATATCACATTTGTTTGTATGGTTTGAGGACTAACACGGATGACTCATTCGTGATGGGCTCTTTGTTAGACCCGACGTCTGTTATGTATATCAGCATCGGTTATTTATTCTAACTCGTCACCTATGAGTAATTTATCAAAAAAAATAAATTTTACTTTTTGGCTAGCCTCAGGTCTTTGCTTGTCATGCCCACTGCAAAATAACAGAAACATATATATATATATATATATATATATATATATATATATATATATATATATATATATANATGTTTACAGCAAACCCAATATTCACACATCCATTCACATATGTCATCAATCCTTACACTGACAATCACATCAACATTCACAATCACCAACCTGCCGATATATATCTTCAAGAGTGAAGGATCAAAACCTACAAAACCGAGTTATAATTTGGAACAAATTATGTAATTACCATTGCAAATGTATACATTAATTGTATTACATATAATATTATACATAAATGTTACATAATCACATGTTTTTGACAATAATTAAAAAATGTTCAATAAATTTTGGTCGAGTTACTTTAGAATAAGGATCCTTTTGGTGATACGAGTTCCACAAGTAAGAAGACAATTAGTTTTTCTATGATAGATTCGAAGTTGTCCGCCGAAATTTTGCTAATTTTTTTCTGCAAGTGAGCACAAAGTTAGTATATATATATATTTGTGTGTGTGTATATATGTACACAATTGAACTAATAGTTTTTTTTTGTGTGAGCACAAATCTCAAGATAATCCACAAATCTCAAGATAATCTAAGTCACAGTACATGCATAATAATTCACCAAGTTACTATCACTCCATTCAATATACATACATAAAAAATTACCATACATTTCCTATATGTATTAATACACTAAGAAAATCACCCTAAATTCACCCAACACCACACTAAATTTACCTTAAATTCACCCTAAACTACACTAACAAATTCATCCTAAATACCAACCCTAAATTCACCTAAATAGCAACCCTAATATTACCTAAGTTCACGGACTTACTGCACTCGGGACGCGGCGTTGGGACAGCGGTGGCGCTCGGGGACAACGGCGGCGCTTGGGACGGCGGTGCAGCTCGGGAGGAGGGTGGCAATTCTCGGGGACAACGACGGCGCTTGGGAACGACAGCACTCAAGCAAGCAGCAGCGCCGGGCTCAGGAAAGGTCGGGGGCGACGGTGCTCTGGACCGGCGGCGACTCTCAAGAGGACGGCGGCGTCGGGCTCAGGGGAGGTCAGGGAAGGCGGCACTCGGGAGGACGGCGGCACCGGGCTCGGTGGAGGTCAGGGACGACGGCGCTTGGCTGCGACGGCGGAGTGAAGTGAGAGTAGATCTAAGGGTGTGTGATCTGTGAAGAACCCTAGTCTTTAGGTGGTCAAACCACATCCGTGACATCCTCAATTTACCTCCGTTATGGATGGCAGACATCGGTAACAGTCTTTGGTTAAGGACCGTTATGAAGTCATCTATGACGGCCGTTGATTAAATGCCCGATTGAGATGTAGTCATCTGTGATGGGATTTGGTTAAAAGGCTGATTGAGCTGTTTCTCATCCATGATGGGCCTAAGTAAAAGCCCGATTAAGATAATATCTCAATCGCTTGTATCTTCATGCCCGTCATGGATAGGATTTTTTACTTTTTTTGTAATAATAGACATATTACTATTTTGTTTTTTGTGCTTCTTTGAGGGTTGACAAATGTTGAGTTTTCCTTATTTTTTTTAAGGTTTAGGGTGTTCTAAGAAAGCTATGCCAATATTAAGTGGGAGTTTGCCATTTCCTTCCTTTTGAAACAGAATTTATTGAAACGTTGGAAACACCCTAGCTTTTCAACGTATACATAGCAAACCCGATTGTTGAAATATTGAACCAAAATACTTGTTTAATTGCAAGAAAGGCTTACATAGCAAATCAAATTAATACAAAGGCTTTCATTACGAGGATAGGAATTTGGAGTGAATAAAAAATAATACATGCTACAAGGATACGCCTTTCGTTGTGATCTGAATGAGCATAGGCCACATCATCTTCGGATCATTGTCGAGGTCTATGTGGGGTCTTACATGAAGATTTTGGTTGCATTCATCTTCATCGACGACGTTGTTGACCCCAACAATTCTTCTCTTTCCATCCGTAATGACGTGCAGCTTCTTGTGTGCCAAGTCTTTTATGTAGAAAATCTGCTCGACCTATTTCGCAAGTATAAATGGTTCATCGACGTATCCAACCTTGGTTAGATCTACAGTTGTGAAACCTTCCTTGTCAACTTTAACACTAGTGCATAAATTCACCCATCAGTAACAGAACAAAGGGACTTTGAACTTCATGTAGTTCAGCTCCCTGATCTGCTCTATGCAGCCATAGTATATGTTGGACCCAAGTTGATCTTGAAATGCATTTATACGAACCCCGCTGTCCTGTACTATGCTCTTGTCATCTTGTTCGACGATGTAAAATGTATATCCATTAATATCGTATTCTTGCCATGTGTCAAAATCCCAACAAGGACCCGCCGCCAACATCCTTACTGTTTCATTTAGACCATCGGTCGACGTTGCAATACGGTTCTTGAACCATTCGTTGAAATGAGAGTTATGCTCTCTGTTGATCCACATATCCGATCGACCCATGTTCTCCTACCGGGTCTTCGCTAAATGCTCCTCAAAATATGGGGCAACTTCTGCCATATGTTGGAGCACTGAGAAATGGGCCTGGGCATAGGCATCTTGATCTGAGACAATTCGTTTCCTGCCTATTATGTCAACACCTAACAACCTTCCATTATGACAAGATGTTGGAACTCCGATAGGATCGGTCTTGGACATGTAGTCGACGCAGAACTCAATAACCTCCTTAGTCGTGTACCCTTCAATGATGCTCCCCTTCAGTTTTGCTCTATTTCGGACATACAACTTCAGAATTCTCATGTACCTCTCGAACAGGTACATTTCTCTTAGAAAAGCTGGGCCACACAATTTTGTTTGCTTAACAAGATGAATAGGCAGATGAACCATGATATTGAAAAAAGACATTGAAAAATACATCTTCAAGTGCCAGGGAGTTTTGACAATATCTTCCTGCAACCCATCAAGATCTTCGGGATCTATAACCTTCTGACCGATTGCATTGAAGAAGGCGCACAACCGCATCATCGTGTGGTGGACTTTTGGTGGAAAAATATTTCTTATAGCAACTGATAAGAGTTGTGTGATTAGCACGTGACAATTATGGGACGTCATTCCAACCAGTTTGAGATCATCCAACGAAACATACTTACTTATCCTTGTTGAATAGCCCGATAAAACTTTTATATGTTTCAAGCAGGATAACATTTGCATCTTCTCATTCTTTGACAAGGTGTGGCAAGGTGGAGGGAGAAACATTCTTCCTGTCTCTGGATTAGTTACTGGCGTAAGTTCACTTCGAATATTCATCTCCTGAAGATCTAGGCACGTGTTCAATCCGTCCTTTGTCTTTCCAAGAATATTTAGTAGTAATCCGACCAAACTCTCGCACACATTCTTTTCTACATGCACGAGATCAATGCAATGACGGACCTCAATATCTTTCCAGTAAGTAGTCGCCAAAATATGGATTTTTTCTTCTACATACCCTTGTCTTTTGCCTTACCATGTTTTCTTTTCTTTCCAAACTTATTAGTTATGTCCTTGACCATATTATGCACATCATCTCCGACCAAGTCCGCGGGAGCAGGTTGAAGCTCTCTTTTACCATTGAAAATTTTGTTCTTTCTTCTAAATGCGTGACGTAGCGGGAGTCATCTCCTATGACCCATGTAAATCATCTTTTGTGATTTCTTCAGCCACTTATTGCGTGTATTTTTCATACAATCAGAGTAAGCCTTCTTTTCTTTGACAGTTTGTCCAGAAAGATTATCAAGTGCGGGGTAATCGTTAATGGTGCAAAACAATAGAACATGAAGGCTGAAATTCTGCTAACCATACGCATCCCAAGTTTGCACACCTTCTTTCCAGAGTGTTTCTAGATCATCGATAACAGACTCCAAGAACACATCAATATCATTGTCGGGCTGTTTCGGTTCTTCGATTAACAAGCATAGCATAATGTATTTTTTTTCGAAGCACAACCATGGTGGTACAATATAGTTTGCAATAAGAACTGGCCAGATGTTGTGAGAACTGCCCATATCTCCAAAAGGATTCATGTCATTCGTACACAAACATAGTCTCATGTTTCTAGGGTCAACTGCGAAATCTGGGTATTTTCGATCGATATTTCTCCATTGAATCGAATCTGCATGGTGCCTTAGCATACCATCGTTTCTTCTTTTTGTGGCATGCCAACGTACTAACTCCGCTTCCTTGGGATTGGCAAAGATTCTCTTGAAATGATCAACAATAGGTAGGTACCACACAACCTTCGTCGGGTCACCTCTGTTTGACTTTTTTCCTTTGTCAGAACTTCTTTTTCGCTTGTATCGAGGAGCCTTGCAAACAAGACAAGCCTCTAGGTCCACATATTGCTTGTGGTACAATATGCAGTCGTTTGGACAAACGTGAATTCTACAAACGTCTAACCCCAAAAGACACAAAACCTGCTTTGCTTCATATGTCTTATTGGGCAATGTGTTCTCCTAAGAAAGTATGACTTTCAATATACCCAAAAGTTCTATGAAACTCTTGTTTGTTCATTCACTATTTGTCTTTAGCTTCATTAGGTCCAGGATTGCTGATAATTTGGTGTGCTTCAATTTACATCCGGCGTATAGAGGTGTCTCTAAATCACTCACCAACCTAGTGAACTTCATAGAGTCTCTCTCGTTGTAAGCTGGCTTCTCAACATCACGCAACATATCTTGCAGTAGATCATGATCAACATCAACCATTTCATTGCCCAGTGGAGAAGGAACAAACATGTCATTTTCATTTTCATCTTCTTGATTTTGTGCGTCATTACTCGCAGCATTTGCAATATCGACTGATTCTTGCTGTCCATGCTTCGTCCAACATGTGTAGCCTTCATGAATCGTAGACGTATCAGATAAGCATGTAAATCTACTCTGCTATCAAACATGTTTTCATTTCTGCAATCTGCACAAAGACAAGTCATGTAATCGTTGTTTCTTCTTTTTCTCTCCTCCTCTGCGACGTTTATAAAATTTGAAACACCACTTCTATACTCTTTGCTATGTCGAGTAGTATTGTACTTCCACCAACTTCTGTCCATCGCTGCAAAAATAAACAAATATTACATAATTTTTGTAATATAAGTATTACCAAATTTGTAGGGATTTTATTATTTTCCAAATATCTAAATAGACATTTTCTGAATTTTCTTTTTTTTTAACAAAAAACAGACAAAATTCTCCCTCCACACCTCCCACTACAAATGTGAACAGTGGGATAACCATATTTTTGGACAGTTGAAGTATTTATAGTGAGCAATAAATATTAATAATAGTCAATAAATAAATGTCGGTGACGGGCTTTATAGATATCTTTGTCGGCCTTAAGGCCTCCCCATTACCGATGACTATCATCGGTGACGGGCTTAAACAGTTATCTTTGTCGGGCCTTTGTTTGAGCCCGTCACCAATGAGTGTCACTCGTGATAAAGATATTTTTTGGCCTGACAAAGATTATGTTTGTCGGACATTTATTCTAACCCGTCATGGATGAGTGTCGTCGATGACGGGCTTGGCTTAGAGACCTATGAAAATTATCTGTGAGTGGACATTTGTCGGTGTTCATTCCGACCCGACAAAAATGACGCCGGTGTAACGGTTGGCGAAGCTCCGACACGAATAGGCCGTTCACGATGACGAGTTCTGTAGTAGTGACGAGATGAGCCATTAGTATATGATTAATTAAGTATTAATTATTTCAAACTTGAAAATGAATTAATATGATTTTTAACGTAACTTTTTATAGATTTTTTTAAAAAAACACATCTTTTAACAGTTTAAGAATTGTGCACTTAAAAAATTAAGTGACTTTTCCTCTATTTGTCCCTCTTAGAGTACAGCCGAAGTACGTACCCGCGGCTTACCTACTTATCATATTAAATCCTTAGTTTTCGTAACCCACTACCGGTGAATTAGTATAGATCCTTAGCCTTGCCAGTTGCCACATACTAGCTCTCGCTTCTATTCTACCATACTTAGTAGAATGCGGTGTTTCCTACGTGCCACCTATCCCTAATAACGCAATAGTGCACTTATAAGTTCTTAATGGTAATTTACACCAACAGGTCAATTAGCTATTTCTATTTTTACTAGAAAAAATACTCGTGCGTTGCTACATGAAAATAATAAATTTACGATAAACTTAATATGGTTATGGATTTTTAATTGAAAATTCACCTATAACTGTGCATTGCTATGAAAAAAAATAAATCTATGATAAACATAATATGGATCATTAGAAAGTCGGGTGAAATGGTTGAAGGATTTCAATTTATAGGTGTGGAGATTATGGGTACCGGATACCCATACGGCTAGCTTATCCGACTGTCTATAGGGGATAGGTTATGACTCATGATTATGTAATCGGCTTAGGACTTGAGTATTATATTGCCTTGTATAATAAGGAACGACTTATAATACTAAGTTGGGAATATTATGGAGTCCTACATGGTATGTAATTAGGTCTTCGACTTGTGAGCCTGTCCTCCAAACCTATATAAGGAGAATAGGACGTCCCTTGAGGGATAGAGCTAGACAGAGAGAGATAGATTGAAAGAGATTGACATAAGAAATCAAGAGATCAATAAACCACTTGGAGGATCAAATCCCCGAAACAGGAGTAGGGTATTACTTCTTTATAGAAAGCCTGAACATGTCTAAATCCCTTTGTCTACTAACCCATCGTGTTTGACACTTGACTGCTACCCCCAATTTCTTATTGCCGAAACCAAGTTTCGACAGATGACGCGCCAGGTAGGGGCAGTGCGTCAAGATTTCTTCTTCATCTCGTCGACAAGCGCGATGGGATCTTCATCAGGCATCGACGACTTCGCCTTCCCTCCGGGGCAGGCGTTCCGCTTCGGTAGCCTCGACTTCGTCACCGACAATTTCGGCAAGATTTCTCTCCTTGATTCGGATTCAAACCAGTCGGGAGGAAAAAACCATTCGGCGCCGTTCGGGCTACCGGACGACGCTGAGATCGACCACAATCTTCCGTCTTCCGAGTTGGAATCGATCCACTTGGGAGAATCTTCTTCGTCATCATCGGGCTGCGATCCGGGCTCGAGGGAAATCGCCGTCATACTTCAATCGTTCGAGTCGTGCTCGTCTACGGAACTCAATGAATACCTCAGTTCTTCCGACTTTGACGACCTCTACGACATCTCCACGGACGACTTCAACGACTCCGACTTCGACAAGGACTACGATCCAATGTTCTTCAACGTCCTGATGGCCGAAGTAGCCGAGACCGACTTGGCCATGGCCCGAAGGATTGCGGAAGAGGAACGAGCCAGGCTGAAGCAAGAGCGCAAGCGCATGGAGGAGGAGAACAAGCGGGAGGAACTCAAGCGAAAAGAAGCAGTTGACAAGAGAAGACGAGATCCGAGGACGACTGGGCGCTCTGCTCGCTAGGCCATACTTCAGACTCGAGTCGACAACGCCAACATCTTCCTCACGCCTCAACAGAACGCAGTAGCCACTCTCACCCTCATCGATACCGTCATCGAGGTGGCGCCCCCTGCGGTAACACAGATTCTAGATAAGGTCAAGACTATCGTCGCAGCCATAGCCAACGGTGCTCCCGCAAGCTCCGCGCGAAGAGCTACCGAGTCCGTCGCCGAGACACGCGAGGGCAGCCACCTACCATCGATGTGATGTAAAGATTACCGGAGACCTGAGCTGAGCAAGACACCCGCCAAGGCCAAAGACCCTCACCATTACGCAGCATGGAAGAATCAAGAACAATCGGCCGACTCTCATGAGAGAGGTCACGGTCGACCACCCATCCACAATCAGATTCGTCATGACTACGATTCCAACTACCAAAGCAGCTCACGAAGACCCCCACCGAGTGACTTGAGGAAGGTACTGGACCGGCGTCATCGTGAGTGCAACCGGCCCTATTATGAAGACCGAAGGAACTCACCCGACAACTATGACGATGGAGTACCCGCGTTCACTCGGGACCTGCGTCGAGTGGATTGGCCGAGTGGATTCAAGCCCACAGGGATCGACAAGTACGACAGCAAAACCAACCCCGAGTTGTGGTTGACTGTCTACACCCTCGCCATCTGCGCAATAGGAGAAGATAGCAAAGCCCTGGCAAACTACTTGCCCGTTGCTCTCGTCGACTCAGCCAGGAACTGGCTCACAGGCTTACCAAGAGGTTCGATTGATTTATGGAGCGAGCTTCGGGACCACTCCATCGCCAACTTCCAGGGTACTTTCGAAAGACCCGGGACCCACTTCGATCTCTACAACGTGATTCAAAAGCCAGACGAGTCGTTCAAGGACTACATCCGGCGTTTCTCGGAGAAGCGAAACAAGATCCCCGACATCACCAACGACGTCATCATAACCGCGTTCCAGAAAGGCGCCCGCGACGAGTTGCTGATCGGCAAATTCGGGCGTAAGTAGCCGAGGACGGTCAAGAAGATGTTCGAGACAGCCAACTCTTACGCCAAATCCGACGATAAAGCCTTACGGCAGGCCAGGCACGACGAGCAATCCGGGAGCATCTGGTGTCCTGAAAAGGACAACGGCAATGGCAACGGCAACAACGGCCAAAAAGATCGCAAGCGTAAGCCTGAGGATCTGGTCGCTACGACATCCTCTGACGTCACCGATGAAAATACCAAAAAGCTAAGTCATCATTAATTTTCTTCTTTATATGATATTTTCTTTTTCCTCTGCCTCACTACATCAACTGGTTCTCTGTTGAGCAGCGAGTCGGGGGCTACAGATGTTATATCATATTTTTGCAATAAATTTTATAATGTTTATCTCGATTGCTTACGAAATAATCCGAGTAAAAAAAGTGCCGATCGAGTTATGAAACTCTATTTTCCTATGCTTTCCGTTTGGTTTGTCGATGGATAGTTGCCTTTGGGCCGAATCCTAGCATCCGGGGGCTCGTTGGATGGAGTGTATAACGCAAGGTGCTAAGTATTACTCGGAAGAAATCAAAAGCATAGAGATAAGATAATTTGTTTTCTGCTTTAAACAATTACAAAAGTATCCGAGTAGTAAATTCTGATATGTGAAACTTTGTCCCATTAATGACGAACTCATGTCAATGACTAGTCGGGCAGAGTGTTTAAACGTGAGGAGTCATCTACTCGGGGAAATCAAAACCAACAAGAGAAGAAATACATACTTATAAATATTTTAAAATGCTTGAATTTTTCTCAAGTACTATATTTACATCAGATACTACTCATCCTACATGTTTATATTGCAGGATCAGTCAATTATACATCGTCAGCCTCCAAGTTTTTCAAATGTCAAGTTCAAGATTTAATTTATATGTCATGGTCAAGTTTGGAGTTCTACCCGGATATTGCTTCAAGTCTCCCAAGTTCGGTCTAGAGAGTTTGGAGTCAACAACCAATCAACTCAGATTCAACAAGTTGGTCAACAATATCAATATCTATCTTCTCCTATGGAAGTATCTTCAACGACTACGATATCAAGTTCTACTACCATCATCATAAATCAAGAGGCATTGCATTAATCTTCATCATGCACACGAGTTTGGACTTCGTCTACACTAAAATTTGGTTAGGTCATCAATATTCAGGTGTGGCTTGACACGTGTCTCTAGGGACTTAAGCAGATTTGCCTTGGCAATATGCGCATGTCTTATTGCCCAATACCTTCACAATCCTTTCATACAGCAGTTACACAACTTGTTGAAGGTTGGTACGATGCAACTTGGAAGGTGACAAACAGTAAAGTTTTTTATAACTATCCTGATAACTTTTTTATATGTTGTAGGAGCTGTTTGGATTTTACAAAGCATTTGATTTTTTATTATAATCAATGCTGATTTGCCATCTTGGTGTGCTCTTTTTTAAGACCAGTATTAAAGCTTGAGCTTTTTAATATTTTGGTCACATTTTTCAGATGACTGATAAATTTATTATGAGTTTATTAACCTGAATTTTCTATTCCTGAGATTGGCTGAGTTATATGCTCCGAGAGGACTCGGGCATGGCGACTCGGATAAGCATGAGCTTGCCAGTACTCGGGTTCATTATACACTATGCCTTGATTATAAGGTTATGTGTTATCTGATTTTTTATGATTGCTTTTAACTTGAGCTAGACATTTATTTATATCACTCGGATGAATATGATTATTATCGTTCTTGACTATATGCTTAGATTATTTTAACTAAACACATAGTCGGGGGCTACACCTAATTAGATGCATCAGTCGATGCACCTAAATATATATTCTTAAGAAATTTTTGAGATATTTTTAGCCCTTCACAGCCTTTCTATTGGATGATAAAGCACTCGGGAGACCTGGGCAGAGATGATGGAAGCACTCGGCTAAGAAGGTACTCGGCTATGTGTTATTTTGGTTCGAGGCAAAGTTATCTCGTCGACTGTGAAGGTCTCAGTGGCTACTGTGGAGATTATAGGTACCGGATATCCATACGGCTAGCTTATCCGACTGTCTATAGGGGATATGTTATGACTCATGATTATGTAATCAGCTTAGGACTTGAGTATTACGTTGCCTTGTGTAATAAGGAACGGTTTATAGTCCTAAGTTGGGAATATTGTGGAGTCCTACATGGTATGTAATTAGGTCTCCGACTTGTGAGTCTGTCCTCCGAACCTATATAAGGAGAACAGGACGTCTCTTGAGGGATAGAGCTAGACAGAGGGAGATAGATTGAAAGAGATTGACATAAGAGATCAAGAGATCAATAAACCACTCGGAGGATCAAATCCCCGAAACAGGAGTAGGGTATTACTTCTTTATAGAAGGCCTGAACCTGTCTAAATCCCTTTATCTACTGACCCATCGTGTTTAGCACTTGACTGCTACCTTCAATTTCTTATTACCGAAACCAAGTTTTGCCAATAGGAATTGATAGAGGAAAAGGAAACTATCATTCATTCATGATACTGTAGTTACAACGTTGATATTTTTTTTCTTAAAACCCCCTTTAGTAATTCTTCCTATCTGAAGTGGTAGGTGATTGAAAACGAGAAGCATAACCTTGTGGCTGTAGTTGCCTGGACCTTTTTATTTTCTCCTGCTTTTTTTTCCAAATTCACTGTTTAATTGATAATTCTTAAACGAAGAGACCCTTCAGTTTGTCTTCACTACTTCATCGCATCAAAATTGAAAACCATCGTCTAACATAATAACCATATGCTGTGCGCCGTTTAAATTTCATCCTGCATTGTTCAAATCAAAATCACGAAAGCACTGCGCAGCAGGCAACCTATAAACAGTAACAGGCCCAAAACAAACCAGCCCAAACTTTTCCTTTTCTATTTTCCTTTGGCCCAGTCAGCGTACACGGTCAACAGCAAAACCTATCATACTTGGTCGGACACGGCTGTATGTAGGACGCGGACGACGCCTTGCGAAGCGGAACCGGAACCGATGTGATCTTTGGCATTGAACATATTATCATCCTCAAATCGAATCGTAATTTGGTAATAACGACAAACGAAAATTAAGATGAGTATAAAATCATCTTCAATTTTTATAATAAATAAAAATATGATATATATGGATCAGGATGAAGATGTGGCCCCACAGAACACGGCGGTTATGTTTTCGCTTTAATTCACACAACATGGTAAAGACAGAGACCTACTACAGGACACGTACATGTCGCTGACTGGAAGGGCAATATAGAGCCTATATGTAAATACATATGTCTTTGTTTAACAACCAACGTTAAACGATGCGATGATTCATTAAACAAAGTAAAAAAATTATAAGGCTAAGCATCCTGGAGACAATAGCAAAGAAAAAACACCATTACCTCATACTGACAGCACCTACACAGAACCTAGTAAAAGGCTAACACCGGACCGACCACCGATAAACATGATCGACCGTCGATAGACCAACAAACAACCTATAGCCGAACCGTCCAAAAACAAACCCTAACAGCCTAGCACCGCACTCAACTATATCCATGTCTTTGGGATTAGAGGGGAGAGAGTGAGAGAGAAGGATGGAAACCATTCTTCTCCACAAGGCCCACCAATATTGTCAGCTTGCAATAGCTAGGACACCATGCCGTAAGAGGACAAACATCTAAAGAGAGCACGCACAAGTTGTCTGAGAGAAGTTTTGGCAAAGGGACCTCTTAGACGACATCACCAGAGAGAAAAGTGACGATGAGCATCGACGCTGCAATCCGTCGAGGTTTCAAGGAGAACCAACACAGGGTTTTCACCCGATAGCCCTACCAGAGAGAGGGACGACTCAACAATGCCCCCCAAGAGGGAAAACAACACCACGAAACGTCATCGTTGTTGGCCCGATAACGTCGAGCTAGGTTTTACACCTGCCGCCCATCCCCTGTCGATCCGCAGCTATCGCTCCATTGCTCCACCACCGGCCAACCTCCGTTAGTGCAAGGACACCGCTGAACCGAGGTTCCCACCGGTCAGCCGCCGCATACCCTGTGGCACACCCACCATCATCGGCCTCCTTGCCAACGCCTCATCCTCTCACGCCGTCAGCCGGGGCCGGCCTCCCTGCTGTCGCCCACACCGACCTCCCGCGTCGGCCTCCCGCCACCATTGGCACACGCCGAGCTCCGTCGGCCGTAGCTTCTCGTCGACCTCCACTGCCGCCGTCCACAACATGTTGTCATCTACCGCCACCTTGCCTCTTCACCATGGCCACACCCCACCTCCTTGCTTCACCTCCTTGGCTGCCCCCGCCTCCACGGCCTCCTTGTCGCCTTGCCCTCGTGGTGGCCTTCGCCGTCAGTGGAGGACAACGGATCTGGCTGACAGACACCAAAGACCGATCGTCCCCGTCACCGCTCACCGCGTCAACCAGCCTGTTAACGACGGATTTTGGTAATCGACTTGAAGAGAAAAGAGCAAACCGAAGCAGAGAGGAAGGATTGAGTTGGAGTCGGACCAGGCTTCGTATCGGACCCGGTAACCGTATCGGACTGGGGAGGTGTTGCCATAGAGAGTGTATCGGCCGATACGGATTCGGTTTGGTCGTGGGCCGATACGGGTTGTGAGTTGACAGCGTCAATGTGGGCATGGTCTGGGCTCGGAATAAGCTTCAAGGAAGTTGCCAAATAGAGATAAAGCTCGGTTTTAGGCAATTGTATCTTGTAAATTAAGTAGTTCAGATCTAATCTATGGCATAAGTCTACCGCAAGGACTTGTTTGTTAGTTGTAGATAAGATCGTGTCCTACAAGGGTTCTGTTGTAACCTCGGGTATAAATATCCTGATAGTTTGTACATAGAAGCTCTCTCAGAAAAATCATACAACCAATTCAATCTACTTTCGACGCATCGCCAACCCTCATAAGAGGTTGACCTCGACGAGTTCTTGCCTTCCCAGAGCAAAGGTAAGAACTCGTCCCTGACGATTGGCATCGTCGGGGCTAGCGTGTCGCTTTAGGCACGTTAAGCCTCGATGATGTGATCGTCGTCTATCGTGTTTTGAGTAATCTTGACAGGCGTCTTAATTATGCTTCGCCAGCGGTCTATCCGTTTTAGGGTTTATCGCCGACGACAGTTTAATTGTTATGCTTGGTTAGATTATTTGATGCATTTACCATCCCCAAAAGCAATCGACGGCTTGATTTTCTTTGTGTTAAGTCTCGATTCACACTTTGAGTTGCTATCGACCTTAGTCCTGTTTCGAGATTTAACACGAAGCTTGTTTTCGATTGTAATTAAGGATAGCGCCGGGGTTTCAGCCGGTCTTATCTAATGCATGTGATTATTTAGGTTTTTGCATGTGTTTGCCACTTATACATGTGGATCGATGAATATAAATATATCGATCACAGAGTGTTTTTTTTTAAAAGACTTCTTTGTGGTTGGTGTATTTATGTTAGTCGATTGACTTGTATAAGTTTACACTAGAGTAATAGCTAGCGCAGTTATCCTCATGAAACCCTCATCGGCTAATTTCATTAATCTGTCACACGCTTTTAGCATAGGCCGATGAGGTTAAATTTTGTCAATTTGCTTATTATAACAAGTAAGCCGATACAGCTTTGCCCTATCGGCTGAGCTATAACAATGTGACATCGGCCTATCGGCCGATCGACCATTGTTTTCTGATATGGTTTATTTGTTTCTTGTTGATTGCAGATCAAATCGACTGGCATGCTCTGTGCACGACTAGGCAAGCCAATTTGGACCTGCACTGGAGTTAAGTAGATCTCCCAGGCCGCCGTGGTAACGCGGAACCCGTTTTGTTGTTGGACGGGTCCAAATTCTGCACCAACACGCTTTTGACACGCCTGGTGGGACCAAGAACGCAAACTCTGCAACCACAACAAATCTTCTCAAGATGTCAAAGCAGGTCGAGATTTCCGAGGAGAACATCGTCCCTGTGACTGCCGACCAGCTCAATGCAGAGCAGAAGGCTGAGATGGAAAAGCTGGTCGAGCAGTTCCAGAATATGTACCTGCAAACATATTCTAGGACTCGGCAAGGCACCTTGATCCAAAAATCCAAGGTAGTTATGCGGAGTCCCGGAGATGGAGCTGGCACGTCGGCGGCGGCACACGACCACACCGTCAAGACTGAAGATACTGCAGCGCCGACGTTGCAAGATAGGATTGACTCCGCAGTTCATTCTGCGCTAGTCAACCAATCGGGGATCCTGGTGAACACATTGACCAATACGGTCAAATCGATCCTAGATGGGTCGATTCACCAGTACAAGCCTCAGGGACCGATTTTCTTACCAGAAAATAAGTTCCCTGCCTATCGGACCCTGAGGAACGACCTGAGCACGGCTCAGCCGACAGCGCCGATGCCACCCTCATCGGCGCAGCCAACAACAACACTGCCACTGGTCCTCATCAATCAGAATGGGGGAAGCCCTCAGCACATCACGGAGGAGCAATATGCTCAATGGACCAAGGGGAAGCAACCAGTAATCGAGCCGATGCAGCAAGTTCCTGTTCACCAGCCATCGGCCGGACAGCCACAAGCCCCGGTGTTCAACAATCCTCCACCTCAAGCTGCATACAATGTGCCACAAGGCTACCAGCAGCACACCGCAGGGCAGTATGGCGCGCAAAATCTTAATCACCACTACCAGCCGTACTCCCCCAGGCAGTATCAAGTAGAGGGCTTGCAGCAATCATATCAGCAAGACCTCCCACATCGGCCCGCAGGATACTGGGCTGATATGATAGCTGAAGTGATGCGAGATCAGTTCAGCTTGAAGCCCAAGGAAAACTCTACAGTGTATCGGCACCCGTATCCTGAGGAATTTGACAGAGTGCCATTGCCAGGCCAATACAAGATCCCGGACTTTTCAAAGTTTTCGGGGCAGGACAACGTCTCGACGTACGAGCATGTCAGCCGATTCCTAGCACAGTGCGGGGAGGCATCGGCTATCGAGGCGTTGAGGGTGAGGTTTTTCCCTCTATCCTTATCAGGGTCTGCATTCACGTGGTTTTCATCTTTACCCTGCAATTCCATCAGAGGATGGATAGATCTGGAGAAACAGTTTCACAGGTATTTCTACAATGGCGTACAAGAGATGAAACTGTTCGATCTAACTGTCATCAGGCAACGAGTGGATGAATCGGTCCCAGAGTATATCCAGAGGTTTAGAGACATAAGGAACAGGTGTTACAGCCTCAGCTTGACCGATTCCCAGTTGGCCGATTTGGCATTTCAAGGATTGCTAGGGCCGATACGCGAGAGGTTCTCCTCGCAGGAATTTGACAGCCTAGCTTAGCTAGCACAACGCATATTGGCCCACGAACAACGATTCCAGGAGGCAAAGTAGTTTGTCAAGAAAATCAACACAGTTTATCAGTATGCCTCCGATGACGACGACGAGGAAGATGTTGATGTTGACCTGGCCGAATGGGCCCGGATGAGAAAGCCGACAACTTGCCAATGGGCCAAGAAGGGCGACAAGGAAGATAAATATGACTTCGACATCAACAAGGCCGATAAGATATTTGATCTACTATTGCAAGAAAAGCAAATTCAGTTGCCAGTAGGTCACGTATTGCCATCGGCCGAAGAGATCAAGAAACGGAGATATTGCAAATGGCACAACTCTTATTCACACCATACAAATGAATGCAAGATCTTTAGGCAACAGATTCAATCGGCCATCGAGCAAGGCAGAATTAAAATCGATGATGCCAAGCGGCCGATGAAGATCGAAGGACACCCGTTCCCAGTCAACATGGTGCGGGCGGACAGGACCGATGGCAGTACCCATCGGACCGGCAAGCAACCTTATCAGACCTCTGAGGGCCTGATTAGAAAATACCAGCGACGACAGGAAGAACAAGTTCAAGGCTACGCCGATCAAGACAACTCCTACGACCCGCATTGGGAGTGCGAGTTTTTTCGGTTCTGCTGGAATGAGGGAATGAGATTGCCATCTATCCAGGAGTGCCCTGCATGCAATGGTGCAGAAGATTTGATGAGGACACAACTAGCTCGGATATAACCATGACTACCTTGTGTATTAATCAGCCAAAGGTTAACCAGTTCTACATAAGATTTACTTGTTATATTTTTCAACATACGTTGCTACACAATGAGTTTTGTTTGTTTTCGTTTGCAGAGGTACTTGCTTGGATGAAGGAAAAGAAGCCGAGCATAACGAATGCATGGAATAACAAAGAAGTTGATTGGGGACCAAACCAAGACCTTCTCCAAGTCGACTTCGGGTGCAATTCGGAGTCCAGGACCAGTCTGCACTAAAACGGGCGCCCAGGTCGCATACGTGCTCGGATTGGGGCCTTCTTTATATGGATGGAAAGCTAAGAAGATAACCTTTCCAATGGATCTAGTCCCATGTCCAAATTCGTTACGAGTCATCAGGAATTGACTGAACAAGTTGACGTTTAGAGTCTGTCCCGGCGCTGCGATGCCGTATTTGGGCCTTTGGCCCGTGTATCGTGTTGGAGCCCATTAGGGTTGCATCAAGGGGTGCTTGCACGACCCTAAACTCCATATATCAGTAGCCATCGCTATCTTTAGGTTTTGGGTTTTGCTTAGATTAATCTGTCAAGAACAGTTTCGCCGCTAGATCGGTTTGTAAGACCCCAACTTGTGAGCTTAATCATTCATCTGCAATTTTGGTTGTATTCTATCTCGTTCTTGTTTGTGTTCTTCGATTGGCAAACAGGGATTAGCCTTCTCGGTGAGGTCACCCGCGTTTCGACACGGGCGATAACCAGAGGAGACGTGGTGCTGCGATTGCGGGGCTCAAGAGCGTGCGTGTTCAAGAAGCCGGATCGATTTGTGTCGTGACTCCATCTAAATCGTTGTTTATCAGAACCTTTCGAAAGGTCGGAAACTCTAGTGCACATCAAGTGGTATCAGAGCCAGGTTGTTTATCCAATGACAGATAGTAATGTTGAATAAAAATCCCAAGTCACGTGCCCTTAGTTGCTGGTCTACTCGTGTCCTAGACAGTAGTGGCAACAATGATGGCACAAATGAATATGACACTAGTAAACAGCAAGGAAGGACTGGCAGACAAGCTTTGGCGAGTCTCAGCAAAAATAGCAAAACCGCAAGGCTGATAGGCTCAACGGAGCGCGTCGTGAGCTCGAGGCACTAGTGGAAATCAACTTTTCTTTTTTTTTCTTTTTTTTTCTTTTCTTTTTTTTATTTTCCAGGAGCACAAAAATAGGAACACCACAAAGTTACAGCTCAATCGGAGTTGATATGTGGCCTATGGAATTTTTTGATACCACTATTAAGAGAGTGCAGAAACTTGTGAGCTCAAACAAACAATTTTGCAAGCCAAATTTTGGAATTCTGATTTCGCCAAACCCGCCAAAGGGGGGGGAAAATGGATGTAAATTTTTTTTTGTCTTATCCGAAAAGTTAAAATTTGCCTGATTCCGAGTCCGTATGCAAAAGTTATGGCTGTTTGAAGTTTGGACTTCCGGCTAGGTTTTCCAAAGGGGATATAACCTAGTCTTTTTGCGGTGGAATTGGGATATGGTGGCAGCGGAGTATGTAGGGTGTTCTGGTGATGCGTGGTGATCTGATGGGTGTTTATGATGGAGGAACGACTCTCAAAGGATGAACCCTAACACATGGTGAAAGGTGGCGGCTAGGGTTACAAAGGAAAAACACACGACTAGACTAAAACACGCACTAGACCAGCAACAAGAACTTAAACTAGGACTCAAACTCAACACTACGGACTCTGAAAAAGAATCATGCAAAGGCTAAACACGGTCTAGGTTAAGGTAACTAACGACTAAATTTTTTTTTTGCTTTTCTGTAGACTCTAGGATTATTGCGAAAACAAAAACTAATCTAGGGTAAAGAAACTGGGTGAACCTGACGGTGAACCTAGAGCTCTGATACCACTTGATGTGCACTAGAGTTCACGACCTTCCGAAAGGTTCTGATAAACAACGATTTAGACGGAGTCGCGACACAAATCGATCCGACTTCTTGAACGCGCACGCTCTTGAGCCCCACAATCGCAGCACCACGTCTCCTCTGGTTATCGCCCATGTCGAAACGCGGGTGACCTCGCCGAGAAGGCTAATCCCTGTTTGCCAATCGAAGAACACAAACAAGAACGAGATAGAATACAACCAAAATTGCAGATGAATGATTAAGCTCACAAGTTGGGGTCTTACAAACCGATCTAGCGGCGAAACTGTTCTTGACAGATTAATCTAAGCAAAACCCAAAACCTAAAGATAGCGACGGCTACTAATATATGGAGTTTAGGGTCATGCAAGCACCCCTTGATGCAACCCTAATGGGCTCCAACACGATACACGGGCCAAAGGCCCAAATACGGCATCGCAGCGCCGGGACAGACTCTAAACATCAACTTGTTCGGTCAATTCCCGATGACTCGTAATGAATTTGGACATGGGACCAGATCCATTGGAAAGGTTATCTTCTTAGCTTTCCATCCATATAAAGAATGCCCCAATCCGAGCACGTATGCGACCTGGGCGCCCATTTTAGTGCAGACTGGTCCTGAACTCCGAATTGCACCCGAAGTCGACTTGGAGAAGGTCTTGGTTTGGTCCCCAATCAACTTCTTTGATATTCCATGCATTCGTTATGCTCGGCTTCTTTTCCTTCATCCAAGCAAGTACCTCTGCAAACGAAAACAAACAAAACTCATTGTGTAGCAACGTATGTTCAAAAATATAACAAGTAAATCTTATGTAGAACTGGTTAACCTTTGGCTGATTAATACACAAGGTAGTCATGGTTATATCCGAGCTAGTTGTGTCCTCATCAAGATTCTTATCAGGGCAGCTCAAGCATGCAAGCGCATCGGCCGGCCAAGCAAAGAAAATCTGTTCATGAAAGGTTAGGGCCGATGCACCAAGACCAACAGACCGAAGCCGAGGAACGGGTCCAGAACCCTCAATGGTGCCCAAGCGATGTATTCACTAAGACACAAAAACGGCGGGTTCAGAGGCTAAGGAGGAAAGAACAAATCCAAGAGCAACAGGTGGCAATAACCCATCGGCCGGCCAAGACCAAGAAAGAGTGGAGGATAAAATCCACGGTGGTAACGGCCGATGAGGGCTCCTTCAATACAGCCCGGGCCTCTGCGGCTTCAAAAGGTAAACGAGCGACATCGGCGCCTGTTAACATGGTTTTTATACTGCCAGCAGAGTACAGCGTGCAGGCGGCCGATAAAGCAGTGGCCGACGATGAACAATCTTCGGCTAGGCTACAGTTGGCACCAGATCAAGCCATCTTCGACAAGCCAGTTGACGCCAGCTACAAACACTTGCGGCCATTATACATCAAGGGATTCATCAATGGGCGGCCGATGACGAAGATGCTGGTCGATGGTGGCGCGGCAGTCGATTTAATGCCATACACAACCTTCAGGAAGCTCGGGAAGGTACCTGAAGACCTTATCAAGACCAACATGGTATTAAAGGACTTCGGTGGCAACGCGTCCAAAGCGAAGGGGGTACTAAACGTGGAACTCACCGTGGGCAGCAAAACAATACCCACCACCTTCTTCGTCTTCGATGGAAAGGGTTCCTACAGCTTGTTGTTGGGACGGGATTGGATCCACGCAAACTGTTGCGTCCCTTCAACAATGCACCAATGCCTCATGCAATGGCAAGGGGACCAGGTTGAGATTGTGCAGGCCGATCGGACAGTACACGTGGCCAATGCCGATCTCACAGTATGGGAGATGGAGGGAATCGACTGCTTGTTCGGATGAGTCTAGGACGCCGATTTCCTCAAAGTAACTGACTACGACATCGAGACGATCGAAGATCAAGACAAGCAGTTACTTTAGCAGAGATGTGCTGTCCGCCGTTGAAGATGAACAAGTTAGCCCCTACACAGATGATGCGTTGGACGAGCTAGATGGCAAGTTGGGACACGGTTTTACGTCGGCCGATGAACTTGAAGAGATTGATATAGGGATAGGTGATAGGCCTAGGCCGACGTACGTAAGTGCTAACCTGCCAAAGGAATACAGGAGTAATCTTATAAATCTGTTAAAAGAATTCATGGACTGTTTTGCATGGAAATATCATTAAATGCCAGGATTAAGCCGATCGATTGTAGAACATCGGCTACCAATCAAACCAGGCTATCGGCCGTTTAAACAAGCTCCTAGGAGATTCAAGGCCGATATGCACGAAGCTATCAAGGCAGAGATCACACGACTTTATGATGCCAACTTCATCAGACCTTGCCGATACGCAGAATGGGTCTCCAACATAGTTCCAGTAGTGAAGAAAAATGGCAAGCTTAGGGTATGTATTGACTTCAGAGACTTGAACAAAGCAACACCAAAAGACGAGTACCCTATGCCTCTGGCCGATTTGCTTGTCGATGCCGCGTCTGGACACAAGGTTATCAGCTTCATGGATGGGAACATAGGCTACAACCAAATTTTCATGGCCAAAGAAGACGTTCACAAAACAGCCTTCCGATGCCCAGGGGCAATCGGCTTATATGAATGGGTTGTCATGACATTCGGTTTGAAAAATGCTGGAGCTACATATCAAAGGGCCATGAATTATATTTTTCATGATCTCATCCGCTCTTTGATTGAAGTTTACATTGATGATGTCGTCGTGAAGTCACGAGAATATGATATGCACTTGGCCGATTTACGCAACGTACTTGAAAGAGCGAGGAAGTATGGCTTAAAAATGAACCCTAACAAGTGTGCCTTTGGCGTATCGGCCGGTCAGTTCCTGGGTTTCTTGGTCCACGAAAGAGGAATCAAGATTACACAGAAGAATATCGATGCTATAAAGAAAATCAAACCTCCGACGAACAAGACTAAGTTACAATCTCTACTCGGCAAGATCAATTTTGTTCGACGCTTTATATAGAACCTGTCAGGAAGAATAGAGCCGTTCACTCCGTTATTGAAGATAAAAGAGGATGAAGAGTTCGTATGGGGTGATAGGCAGCAGAAGGCGCTGGACGATATCAAGGAGTATTTAACTTCTCCGCCAGTTCTAATCCCTCCACAGAAAGGGGTTCCGTTCAGACTGTACCTATCGGCCGATGAGAAATCCATCGGCTCAGTCTTGGTTCAGGATATTGATGGTAAGGAAAGAGCTATTTTTTATCTCAGTAGGAGGATGCTAGACGCTGAGACAAGGTACACACCGATGGAGAAATTATGTTTGTGCTTATATTTTTCATGTACTAAATTGAGGCATTATTTACTTTCCAACGAGTGCATTGTGGTGAGTAAGGCCGATGTGATGAAATACATGTTATCGGCCCCTGTGTTAAAAGAAAGAATTGGGAAGTGGATTTTTGCGTTAACAGAGTTTGATCTCAGATATGAATCGGCCAAAGCAATCAAAGGACAAGCCCTGGCCGATTTCATTGTTCAACACAGAGACGAGTCAGTTGCATATGCAGATATTGCGCCATGGACAATGTATTTTGATGGATCCGTCTGCAGACATGGATGCGGTATCGGCCTAGTTATCATAACCCCTCGGGGGGCAAGTTTTGAATTTGCCTTTACTATCAAGCCTTATTATACTAACAATCAAGCAGAGTACGAAGCGGTGCTTAAAGGCTTGCAGTTATTACAAGAAGTCGAGGCCGATTCTGTAGAGATCATTGGTGATTCACAACTGGTAATTAATCAACTTTCTGGAGAGTATGAATGCAAAGATGACGTCCTCAAAGTCTACAATGAAGAGTGCAAGGTGTTGCTTCAGGCATTCAAGATCGTGACAACGAGGCATATACCCAGGAAGCAAAACTTCGAGGCCAATGACCTGGCTCAGGGGGCATCGGGATACAGGCCGATGGCCAAGGATGTACGGGTTCAAATCGCTGCCGTGGACGCCGACGATTGGAGATTTGCTATCATTGATTATTTGAAGAATCCTTCCCAATCGGCGTCACGAAAGATGAAATACAAAGTATTACAGTATGTTCTGTTAGATGATGATTTATACCATCGGACGATTGATGGTGTCTTGCTCAAGTGCCTAGGTCCTGAGGAGGCCAAAGTCGTTATGAGCGAGGTCCATGAAGGGATTTGTGGAACACATCAATCGGCCCATAAAATGAGATGGCTGTTGAAACGCATTGGATATTTTTGGCCAACCATGCTAGAGGATTGTTTCAAGTATTATAAAGGATGTCAGGATTGTCAGAAGTTTGGAGCAATTCAAAGAGCACCGACGTCGGCTATGCATCCAATCATAAAGCCGTGGCCGTTTCGTGGATGGGGAATAGATATGATCGGCCAGATTAACCCGCCATCGAGCAAGGGACACAAATATATCTTGGTGGCTACCGATTACTTCACAAAGTGGGTTGAGGCCGTTCCCCTTAAGAAGGTTGATTCTAAAGATGCAATTCAGTTTGTCAAGGAATATATTATATATCGGTTTGAGTTACCTCAGACGATAACCACCGATCAAGGATCAATCTTCGTGTCCGATGAGTTCGTCCAGTTCACCGATAGCATGGGCATTAAATTATTAAATTCTTCTCCTTACTACGCGCAAGCTAATGGACAGGCAGAGGCTTCTAATAAGACTTTAATCAAGTTAATCAAGAGGAAAATCAACGAACAGCCGAGGCAATGGCACACAACGCTGGCCGATTCCCTTTGGGTGTATCGGATGGCTTGCCATGGTGCAATTCAAGTGCCTCGTATCAGCTGGTTTATGGACATGAAGCGGTGCTGCCGTGGGAAACCAACATCGGCTCAAGAAGGATTGCTTTGCAAGACGACTTGACAGCCGATGAGTACCATAATCTTATGGTGGATGAGTTAGACGATTTGGCGCATGTCCGATTACGGGCCCTAGAGAAGATCAAACGTGATAAAGATAGAGTGGCTCGTCATTACAACAAAAAAGTTGTCGCCAAGTCGTTTGAAGAAGGGGATCTTGTATGGAAATTAATAATGCTGATTGGTTCCAGAGATAATAAATTCGGCAAGTGGTCACCTAATTGGGAAAGTCCTTTTCAAATTCATCGCTGTGTTCCTCGCAATGCTTATTTGCTCAAGGGGTTGGATGGCGAGATTTATGGACGAGCTCTTAATGGTAAGTACTTGAAGAAATATTATCCTAGCGTCTGGATCGATTCATGATCGGCCCTCCAGCCGATTTATGATTACAGCCGATGTGTTATGCATCGTCTTTAGATGGTCGATACATACTATCGCCCTTAGTTCAAATTTTACAACATGAGCCCTCATCTTCTAAAATTTGGGGGGCATATATATATATACAAGCGCGGAATTTTTTAAGGAATTTTCTTCTTCAGAGTAAGATCGAATTCGGCTTTCTGGCCGATGAGATTGATTGGTAAAGGGACATCTGTTCGCAGGATGGATTTCAGAAACAATTTTCACACTAGAATTTTCAACGAGACCGATCCCTGTTCCATGTGTTCAGAGATGTACCCAGACCAACCTCCAATCTTTTTGGTCTTCAACTTGTGGCTGCTATGTATCAGGAGGCTGAAGGGGTTGATGTCGGAGTCAATGTCCAACCCTGTTAGTATCTTGACGTCGATCAGGGTGGGGGTCATCGGACCTTGTTTGAACATAAAGGCGTTCAAGGTACTGGACCAGAAGTAGCTGGCGGCCGACATGAGTGGTTCGTTCCTTTTGGTATTGGCCAGGGACAAAGCGATGCATTGGCCGATCCCGATCTCGTCCCAGTGGACTTGTTTGGCAGCAGCAATCCTCTTATGCCAGGTTCTGTATCCGTTAAGCTTGGATGGCCAGGACCTGAAAGTATGTTTCCATGAAGACACATTGGGCTTGGCTTGCCTAAAGGGGATTCTGTCTGTCTCGGCATTGATTAGCCAAGTTGGGTCGTGATCGCCCATGGGGCCTAGCAGAAAGCGATGAGATTTGTCGTCGGTAGGGATCAAGATTTGGTTTTTGAAGACATAGATCATGAGAAGGACGATGAAAATATAAGACCCGGGGGGGGCAGAGAGTAAAAACCCTAACTTGGAGAAATTGGCGGAAAAAAGCGATAATGTGGATTTTGAAGGAATTGACTTACCGCAGGGATCTCGGAGGCATAGAACGGGGCGGAGGCCATTGTTGTCGTTGAAGGGGTCACTATGAAGGGGGTCGATGTTGACGGAACGCCGAGGGGTCGCCGGAGTTGAGAAACGCGAAGGGTTTGTTGAATTGGCGGCGGAAGGATTCGAATCTGGATCTGCGCGGTTTTCAGATTAGACCTAGCAAAGAAGTCGATGGATTCCTTGGAGCTAATTCCGCCACATTATATAATGAAGCGGAATTGGGGGGCATGTGTTAACGACGGATTTTGGTAATTGACTTGGAGAGAAAAGAGGAAACCGAAGCAGAGAGGAAGGATTGAGTTGGAGTCGGACCAGGCTTCGTATCGGACCCGGTAACCGTATCGGACTGGGGAGGTGTTGCCATAGAGTTTGGTGCAATTCAAGTGCCTCCGTATCAGCTGGTTTATGGACATGAAGCGGTGTTGCCGTGGGAAACCAACATCGGCTCAAGAAGGATTGCTTTGCAAGACGACTTGACAGCCGATGAGTACCATAATCTTATGGTGGATGAGTTAGACGATTTGGCGCATGTCCGATTACGGGCCCTAGAGAAGATCAAACGTGATAAAGATAGAGTGGCTCGTCATTACAACAAAAAAGTTGTCGCCAAGTCGTTTGAAGAAGGGGATATTGTATGGAAATTAATAATGCCGATTGGTTCCAGAGATAATAAATTCGGCAAGTGGTCACCTAATTGGGAAGGTCCTTTTCAAATTCATCGCTGTGTTCCTCACAATGCTTATTTGCTCAAGGGGTTGGATGGCGAGATTTATGGACGAGCTCTTAATGGCAAGTACTTGAAGAAATATTATCCTAGCGTCTGGATCGATTCATGATCGGCCCTCCAGCCGATTTATGATTACAGCCGATGTGTTATGCATCATCTTTAGATGGCCGATACATACTATCGCCCTTAGTTCAAATTTTACAACATGAGCCCTCATCTTCTAAAATTTGGGGGCCATATATATATATACAAGCGCGGAATTTTTTAAGGAATTTTCTTCTTCAGAGTAAGATCGAATTCGGCTTTCTGGCCGATGAGATTGATTGGTAAAGGGACATCTGTTTGCAGGATGGATTTCAGAAACAATTTTCACACTACAATTTTCAGATCAAATTCGGCTGCGTGGCCGATAAGGTTTGTATTTACACGGTAAAAACAAGAAATAGGTTACATCACCCTATAAAGTCTGCAATAGCTGCAATGACTCTACGACAGATTTGTTCAATATCTTCTATAGCTTGGGCGTCATCGGTCGTCGACCCTGGGATTGGCTTCAATGACTTACTCAGGATGGCAAGATACTTGGCCGATGCCTTGAGCTTTGCCGTCTGGTCTTCGATAGCCTTGGGTGATGCAGCTATCCCGGCTTCAACTTCCTGGATTTCGTGGCGCGTGGCTTCCAGCTTCGATTCTAGCTCTGCTTCGAGACGACGGAGTTCTTCAAGTCTGTGCTTCAAGACAATCGGCTCCACCGCTAGCTCGTCCAACTTGGTCTTGTCAGCATTGACTTGAGCCCTGCTAGCGGACAGGGCCGATTCCAGTTGCTCACGCTCTCGTCGCTCTGTGAGTCTTTCTTTTGCCTTGTTGAGCTTGAATCGGTATTGCTCCAAGAAGATGGCCGGTGCTAGAATCTCCATCAGGCTTTCGGGCAGGTCATCCTGAATTTCTTGTACCCTAACCCTGATGGGGGTGCAATCTTCCACCAAGTACTCCAATGAGGACTCCAGCCGATTGGCGATGTCGGTCAGCCGATTCTTTAGATCATCAGAAATTGACGCCCTGGCTGTGGTGGGTGGCTCCTTGTCCTCATCATCAAGAAACTGGCCGATATCAAAAGAAAACATATCGGCTAGGTTCTGCAAATATCAATATGGGTCGAGGTTAGCCTCGTTAAACAGGAATCGGCAGAAAGGGGATCAGGGTAATCGTGGTTACCTGTGTTGGAGCATCGGTGGTGCTTGCATCGGCCTCTCTTTGCTGTGTTGAGGCAGTAGGCGAGGGGGTTGGCCGATGTGTTGAAGGTGATGGAGCCCTAGGCTGGAAAAGCAAGAAATTGGTAAATAGGGTTATGTAAACAGCAAGACAATGCGAAAATCAACTCTTACCGAGACAGTCGGAGAGGGTGGTGGAGAAGGAGAGGGAGTCCTCAATTGTGCCTTGGCTCGTTCGCGCCGTTGTAGAGTGGCTTTCTTGGTTCTTGGTAAAGGGGCTGATCGAGTTCTCTCCTTCAATATAGACGACGCCGCAGCCTGAAGAGGATATGAAGTTAAAGTATGGCATTACAAGGAGATTATGTAAACGCAAAGAAGGGATTATATTGACCTTGCAAACTGCATGTCTGGTCCTCTTTGGTTGGGGGGCATCGCCTTGGTCATCGGCTGGCGGGATCTCAGTAGCTTCGGCCGATGGCTCCTTGGTGGTTTCGGCCGATGGGTTCTCTTCTTCATGTGCATCGGCCGCTGCCGCATCAAATTCCTCCTCCATCATTTGTTCATCAAGAAATTCTTCCAAGGAGGGGTCTAGCTCTTCGGCATCGGCCTGGTCATCGGTTTTAGCCTTCTTGCTGGCTTTCTGCGATTTGCTTTTGGCCGGCGCTTTCCTCTTGGGGTTTTCTTTGGGCATCGGACCTTGGAGAAGCGATGCCACTTTTGGGGCAGTAAGGCCGATGATTGACTCCATGATAGTTGATCCTGACGAGGCTAGGGCTTGATGATAGAAGATGTCTCGCCCACTATTGCTCACAGCCGGAATCGGACCATCGGGGACCTGAGGGCTGATGTTTTTGATAAGGCCCGTCACATAGAATCTGGCCGATTGATGGAAAATATGAGCAGCCCACTCTTGCCACCATGTCTGGAAACTGATATGAACAAAGGCGCTCAGATGCAATCGGTCACAATCGCCGAGATTTGGGAGTTCGATTTCCATCGCTTTGCTCATGACCAGCGCCGATGGAACCGTGCCTCTGCTTTCTAGGAGCTTATGAAGATGCAAACTCACAGGAAGCTGTCCAAGCCCGCACTGTCTAGCGGCCACCATTGGATTATAAAATTTGTAAGACAGGCTGGTGCTTCTTCCTTGAAATAGGCCTACTGGGAGCAGGCATGGGGTGAGGCTGATCATGAACAATTCCCTTGACTCTGAATCATCATTTATCAAACTCAGTTGAAGATCGTCAGGGAGTTCGAAGTCTCGGCCCGATGTGTAGACAAACATTTCCATCCTGGCCGATGGAGGGCCGGTGAAGAAGCGGATGAACCATGTAGCCATATCCTCGGCCGATTGGTCTGCGCCTGGGTAGACAAAAGCTGCTTCCCCATAGGACATGCATCTTCTGGTCCTGGGGTCTTCATGATCAGCATATTTGGAGGGGAAGCAGGAGTCCGATAACGGGGGCCGATTGACCATGGGGTTGGTGTGGATGGTGAGCCAGAGCTGAACGAACCACCATGGTCCTCCATGGGCTACAGTTTGTTTTAATATCAAATCTTGTGTGGAGGTATGAAGCAGCCGATAGACAGCTCCCAAAAGGTATCGGCCCAAGGGAATTTGTTTCTTGTCGACCAAAGCCTGAGCTAAGTGTTGACAGTTTGTAGTGGGGCCGCAGGTCGATCCACAAAAGACAAATCTCTCCAACCATAATGTCAGGAAGGCTACATGTTCTCGTTCCGAGACCGATCCCTGTTCCATGTGTTCAGAGATGAACCCAGACCAACCTCCAATCTTTTTGGTCTTCAACTTGTGGCTGCTATGTATCAGGAGGCTGAAGGGGTTGATCTCGGAGTCAATGTCCAACCCTGTTAGTATCTTGACGTCGATCAGGGTGGGGGTCATCGGACCTTGTTTGAACATAAAGGCGTTCAAGGTACTGGACCAGAAGTAGCTGGCGGCCGACATGAGTGGTTCGTTCTTTTTGGTATCGGCCAGGGACAAAGCGATGCATTGGCCGATCCCGATCTCGTCCCAGTGGACTTGTTTGGCAGCAGCAATCCTCTTATGCCAGGTTCTGTATCCGTTAAGCTTGGATGGCCAGGACCTGAAAGTATGTTTCCATGAAGACACATTGGGCTTGGCTTGCCTAAAGGGGATTCTGTCTGTCTCGGCATTGATTAGCCAAGTTGGGTCGTGATCGCCCATGGGGCCTAGCAGAAAGCGATGGGATTTGTCGTCGGTAGGGATCAAGATTTGGTTTTTGAAGACATAGATCATGAGAAGGACGATGAAAATATAAGAGCCGGGGGGCAGAGAGTAAAAACCCTAACTTGGAGAAATTGGCGAAAAAAAAGCGATAATGTGGATTTTGAAGGAATTGACTTACCGCAGGGATCTCGGAGGCATAGAACGGGGCGGAGGCCATCGTTGTTGTTGAAGGGGTCGCTGTGAAGGGGTTCGATGTTGACGAAACGCCGAGGGGTCGCCGGAGTTGAGAAACGCGAAGGGTTCGTTGAATCGGCGGCGGTAGGATTCGAATCTGGATCTGCGCGGTTTTCAGATTAGACCTAGCAAAGAAGTCGATGGGTTCCTTGGAGCTAATTCTGCCAGATTATATAATGAAGCGGAATTGGGGGGCATGTGTTAACGACGGATTTTGGTAATCGACTTGGAGAGAAAAGAGGAAACCGAAGCAGAGAGGAAGGATTGAGTTGGAGTCGGACCAGGCTTCGTATCGGACCCGGTAACCGTATCGGACTGGGGAGGTGTTGCCATAGAGAGTGTATCGGCCGATACGGATTCGGTTTGGTCGTGGGCCGATACGGGTTGTGAGTTGACAGCGTCAATGTGGGCATGGTCTGGGCTCGGAATAAGCTTCAAGGAAGTTGCCAAATAGAGATAAAGCTCGGTTTTAGGCAATTGTATCTTGTAAATTAAGTAGTTTAGATTTAATCTGTGGCATAAGTCTACCGCAAGGACTTGTTTGTTAGTTGTAGATAAGATCGTGCCCTACAAGGGTTCTGTTGTAACCTCGGGTATAAATATCCTGATAGTTTGTACATAGAAGCTCTCTCAAAAAAATCATACAACCAATTCAATCTACTTTCGGCGCATCGCCAACCCTCATAAGAGGTTGACCTCGACGAGTTCTTGCCTTCCCAGAGCAAAGGTAAGAACTCGTCCCCGACGATTGGCATCGTCGGGGCTAGCGTGTCGCTTTAGGCACATTAAGCCTCGATGATGTGATCGTCGTCTATCGTGTTTTGAGTAATCTTGACAGGCGTCTTAATTATGCTTCGCCGACGGTCTATCTGTTTTAGGGTTTATCGCCGACGACAGTTTAATTGTTATGCTTGGTTAGATTATTTGATGCATTTACCATCCCCAAAAGCAATCGACGGCTTGATTTTCTTTGTGTTAAGTCTCGATTCACACTTTGACTTGCTATCGACCTTAGTCCTGTTTTGAGATTTTAACACGAAGCTTGTTTTCGATTGTAATTAAGGATAGCGCCGGGGTTTCAGCCGGTCTTATCTAATGCATGTGATTATTTAGGTTTTTGCATGTGTTTGCCACTTATACATGTGGATCGATGAATATAAATATATCGATCACAGAGTGTTTTTTTTAAAAGACTTCTTTGCGGTTGGTGTATTTATGTTAGCCGATTGACTTGTATAAGTTTACACTAGAGTAATAGCTAGCGCAGTTATCCTCATGAAACCCTCATCGGCTAATTTCATTAATCTGTCACACGCTTTTAGCATAGGCCGATGAGGTTAAATTTTGTCAATTTGCTTATTATAACAAGTAAGCCGATACAGCTTTGCCCTATCGGCTGGGCTATAACAATGTGACATCGGCCTATCGGCCGATCGACCATTGTTTTCTGATATGGTTTATTTGTTTCTTGTTGATTGCAGATCAAATCAACTGGCACGCTCTGCGCACGACTAGGCAAGCCAATTTGGACCTGCACTGGAGTTAAGCAGATCTCCCAGGCCGCCGTGGTGACGCGGAACCCGTTTTGTTGTTGGACGGGTCCAAATTCTGCGCCAACACAGCCCCATGTGTTTGTTGCCACCCTCGCCACCGCACACGCCGCCTGATATGGATTCGCTAACAGGAGTGCCGGGTTTGGTCACAGGAGAGCCGGATCTAGCCGCCGACGCCCCACCCGCTGCAAGCTTCCGCTCTAGTCCTGTCGGTGCCCCAACCACCGAGGCCACGAGCAAAAGGAAGAGGACCCCTCAGCCACTATTCTTGCAGCGGCTCGGCTTTATCAGCGATGAGGTTGGGGAAAGTAGGGGGAGAGGGTGGCTATGGGGTTGGTGTGTTCATCGCCCATGTCGCCCTGGAGCAGAGCGACACGGGGCCACAAGACAGTGCTACATACATGTTGCATATTTTAAGAGCAATAGAGATAGGTGTACATGGCGCCTTAGACTTAAAGAGCACTTAGGCTTTGTTCGGCGCTAGTGGTTCGGAACGCGCACAGTGTCGCACAGCGTTTTTCCTCCCGCGCACGCTTTTCAAACTGCTACACGGTGAACTTTTTTGCAAAAAGTTTCTATACAAAAGTTGCTTAAAAAAATCAAATTAATCCATTTTTGAAAAAAAAATTAGCTAATACTTAATTAATCACGCGCTAATGATCGCTCCGTTTTCCGTGTTTACTGTGCGCGTTTGGAGTTAACGTTGCCGAACAGACCCTTAATATAGCATGTTGAGTGATGAGCAGTTAATAGTTGGACACAATGGCTATCAAGGGCTCATCATTTGATACTCAAAAATTTCACATTATCTGTGCTGAAGTATTTGTCCAAATTGATAGCTATATTTTGGTTGGCTTCAACTACAGAAAAAACTCGCGGATCGAGTTGGCTCATTTGTTGTTTTTAAAGTACTAGTACTATATCTCTATCCTTTCTCTTGGACATCTCGCCGACGTTTGCTGATAGTGACTATAAAGATCATAAAGTTTCTTTTTGTTGCAAGGCTTGTAAGGCTGTGTTCTAAACAACTTAATGGCTAAACTGTGGTACATTTCTTATATTTTTTATATAAATCAAGTTAATATATTTTTCAAATATATAATAGTTAAGATTTAATTAATCGTGTACTAATCGTTCTTCTCATTTTACATGCCATGAAAAAGCTCAGCGGATTGGGAAAGTTACTGTATTTATTTGTTTGAGTAAAACATTGCCATATCCTAGCTAAGAATTGTCCTATAACTACATCTAATTGCAACCGAACCGATACTTAATTAGTCCCAAGCCCTGAAATTGGATCTAATTACTAAATGCCATAAAAAAAAATTCTAATAACTTGACAGCGCTGAGAGAGTGTGAAACTGTCTTGCCAAACAACTGCAAAGCTAAACTGCTTTCAAAAATCAAGAAACAGTAAAGGATAGATCTGCTTTCATTTTTTGGTAAATTTTATAAAATCCTGTTTATTATCATCCAAGTTATATAAAACCACATAAATTTTAGCATGTGGCACATTATCTTAGATATTATGGTCCTAAAGTTTAAAAAGCACACTATTTGACTATTTTAACTTTGATTCACCACTACAATCTATCTCAAATTTACGAGGATTTTATCCATCGTATAAATGTTATATCCTTTTTTTTAAATTATGATATAATAGTATATAAAAAAGGGTTAACGATGTGGTTTTCGGAAACTTTAGAAATATAATATCCGAGGTTATATGTCATATGCCAAAATGTTTATAGTATTGTGTAACTTGAATTATATTAAGTTGGGTTTTTATTAAATTAATTTACTTTGGTTTTTTGACAGGGTAACTTGATGAAGCCTTGCCTCTATTGCCACCTTGAGATCAGCGAGATCAACATGAGATTTCTCCGCCTTCGCCTCTGCCTCGGCGCTCTTCTGCTCGTTCTCCTCCAGTGTCTTCAAGAGCAAATCGAGTTTGCAATCCTGCGCCATCAGTAACGCCGCTTGTTTGGTGATGTAACGTGGATTATCTAGGATCGAGTCTCGCAACCAACTCCAAATTCAGCCAACCCTACCGAGGCAAGTTTCCTTTTTTGCGGAATCTTGCTCAGCGAGCAGTTCCAATCCTCGGTTGGTGATTCTACGACCAAATCAAGAGGAAAATAGCTTTCAGAGAGCTCTGATACCAGATTTGTTAACTCCTCTCAACCCAAAACACAACAAACGCAAGAACAGATAGAACACGCAAGAATCATGAACTCGAATTGGTATTATTTCTCTCGCGTCCAACCGGACCGAGCCACCGCCATCGTCGCCATCAAAGTCCAGCCGAGTTCAATCTCCTCCACCAATACAGTTACATCTGTCTCCAGCTCATATGTCTCTCTACATAATATTTCCGATGGGCCTAATAGGCCTTACAATTAGTTGGCCCAGTTTGGCCCAATGTACTTAGGGTTATCCTTCTTGGCACATTTATCGTTGACGAAGACGTCCTGTTGTTTTCCGCTTTCGTTCTGTTCTTCATCAACGACATCTTCATGTTTCGCGTCCAGCTCGTTGTCGCCTTGGCTTGATATCGCCTCAGGAACGGTCCTGAAAGAAAATCCTTGTGATTTTGTCTAACTTGAATTGGGTTTTATTAAGTTTGCTTTTTTGACAGGGTAATTTTGTTTGTGAATATAGGTCTCCTAAATTTGGGCCCGATTGCTTCAGCCCAAGTAAAAAGATGGATTTGGGCCTTGCGAAGTCAACTATACCGGTAACCCGTTCCCCCCCGAACTCGTGTGAGCATGGACGACGACGAAGTCGCCGGCGGCGAGGCGGGACCTGCGCCGGCGGCGACGGGCGGCCACGCGGACCGCGTATTCCGGGCCCTCGCGCTCGCCTCCCTCTACATCCTCGTCCGACGGTGGCGCGCCGGCGGGGCCGGTCTCGCGGAGCGGCCGTCGCCGGCGGAGATCGCGGCGGTCGTAACGCTGTGCGCCTCCGTGGCGTGGCTCTACGCGCTCCCCGCCGTCGGGATCCGCCGGACTAGCGGGATCTCCTCCCGGCGGTGGCACCAAGATTAGTCGACAGCTCGACATGCCTGGGTAACCACCCTCTGTCTCTCTTCCCCCAACTTTTTTTTTGTTCGATTTGATCTCTGGTCCATGTGATTTGATGCAAAGCAAAGAAACAATGATATGATATGATTCAATTCGAGCCTATAATTGCATGAGATATTCCGAAGCATCTAGTGAATGCGTAGCTACTTATCTGAGCCTTGAGGTGAATTATTCACTGTCTGTCCGGAATAAGGAGAGCAATGTGGCCCTGAGCCAGTCGCTTCTATGGCCATTAGTGACTCTGCATAAATCATCAGAGGTTACTAAACTGTCAGTTCATGTTGGAATTGATTTGCTCTTTTCTTTACAGCTCAAGCAAATATGCTTGAAAAGAAGTGCTTTTATTTGAGTCGAAATAAAAGAAGAAACCGTGAATCATCTTCGAATCATGCCACAATGTCTTTCTAGGAAGGGATCGTATCTGATCAGATATGTATAGCTCGAAATAGAATTGGATGATGATTATTTGGTTTGATATATGCAGCTCGATCAGAAAAATGCTTCCTCAAAAAAACCTTGCCTAATGTTGCAAATGTGTCATAGGTGCCTTCGCAATTTGAAACAACTGACCGTTCATTGGGCCACTTAATGATGTGCATCTCTAGCCAAATGGCATTTTCCACTTATTGAACTCAGAAATTACAGCCTACCATGAATTGTTATAAATAGCGAAGCAGATCTAAACTCTAACAAGCATGCCAATAACTTCCCATCTTAGATGTCCTGAACTACATCGGCGAGTCATTTCTCTAAATTTTTGTATGGTTCTCCTGCTAGAACTAGAAGCGTTTATGCATTCAATTTTCTCGATACTGCCATTCCCCAGTGCTTTAACCTTTTTTTGCAAGTAATAATTTATATTAGATCTGAAAACATAAATGGAGATTATTTTTGTACTACATTTCTTACATCGACTTACGTCTTTTTTACGCTTTTAATTATATTTCTTGTTTCATTGGCTTAACTCGTCGGAAGAGCATGTGTTGCCATAGATTTTTATGCATTTGCAAACTGCAGGCCTTAGAAAAAGAAATCAAATGTCTTGTTCTCTCGATGCTTATGATTATGGACTGTTATGAAGTGGCAATGCTCCTATAAGCAAAAATATAATATATAAAAGGACCCATGAAATAATTGCTGTAATATTTTGAAATCCAAGAAATGCCCACTGTCACTGTGTCAACACTACATTAATTAGAAAGGGTGTTCTATTTCCTATCCAAAATCATATTACGTTGTGAAATTCTTTCAAAGGCATTGTGTGTTTGAAAACAATGCAAGTCCTACTTTACCGGTGATAGATCTACATTTTTGTGTATCTAATCCCAAACATAGTGTACTAATTGGGTAAAAAATCCAAAGCCTGATGGGTAGTTCTTTTGCATGTTCCTGCCTATGCCCTCTTGGATGATCACACAGAACATCTGGACTAGGTGTCTACTATGATTTCTACGAAAATTACAACCTGCAAGTTGACCCATCTTCAGTACCTCAACTCAACTGTAGAAAAAAAAGCATCCTCCACTGCTAGTGCGAAGGCCAGAAGTGCAATGTTACTGTTCATGTCTAAGAAATTGAAAATTGTAGCAGATGACCCAATTTTTTCTCAGGAAGGATCCATCAGTCTCCAGCCATGTATGAGTCTTTCCCAGGATGAAGTGGTGGCTCTAGAAAGGAATGAACTCTAAAATCTTGATCTCTGTTCTCAGGTAGTTCCACAGAACCTTGGAGAGCTTATGGCAGCTTTGGTTATAGTTTAAGCACCAGTTGCTTTTGCTAGAGGATAGCTTTTGGACTTCTTACCCTTCAGCTGTCTCTGTTGCCATGGCAGCTCCCTCTCCAACTCTCGCGTGGGTCACAAGGACATAAAGGCACCATAACCAGCCTTTTGTTATTGGCCTCATTAATTGTATAATCGAGGATGCAATGTTCTCTTGGTGCCACTCATCCCTAACTAAGAGAACTAAGCGATTAACATTTTCCTACTACATATGTTTGCCGAGGATATTCTCCACCAAGTTCTTGGAGAATAATAACATTGATAGGTTTATTGTTTCTATGTATATATATATATATATGATCAGGATAGAGATGCTGTCCGCTTTTGCTTAATGTACTGTTTTCGCTTTATGTGTGGCGGAGTCGCTGAGGTGAGAACAAAAGATACTTATAATATTGTAGCATGTACACATTGAAAATATGTAGAGGGGTAGAGATTGTATGCATACTGCAGATCGGCTTATTAACAAGTGATAGAGGTAGTAAAGTTTAGTAGATATTACAGACTTGAAGAGCCATAGAGCATGGTGGGGCTGTAATTTTAGGAGAGGTAGTAATTTTAGCATGGACCTACAAGTTGCTACCTCCTTTCTAAAATGTAAGTATTTTTACGTGTTTTCAAATATATTTAAATATCTCTTCATCAAAATAATATGGGGAAACACACATAAATACTTATATCTTGGAATTGAGGGAACAATGATGCATTCTTTGCCTATGTTTTCTCCATGCTCTGGTTTACAGAAGCAGAGAAGACAAGCCGCTCATCGATGTGACCTCCATCGGTACAGTCTGGCCGGCCCAATGTACTTGGTAATAATAAAAATTAGTCCATTACTTAGTAATCATAAAATGCGAATATTTAACTGTAGCCATCACTACTTTCTGTTTCTTTTCTCCTATGGTATGGCGCGAGGCGTGTAAGGGCTACAAGTGGATTGGCCCGTGAATCTATTTGTAGGCTAAATAAGTGGGTAGCTCGACGGGTTACTCACTTACTTAATTTATAAGTGGGTTAGCAGGTCGACCCACTTGTAACCTTAAAGATGTCTAGAGGCATATATGCAAACAAATCAAAGATGTCTAGAGGCATATATGCAAACAAATCATTTGCAGTTAAATTGTAGTTTCGGACACTTAGCAGTAAGGGCATGTTTGAATCTCCAACTCAGCTTTTCAACGGTACATAAGGTAAGCTACACATGAATAATTGAGTATTAATTATTATAAACTTTAAAAATGAGTTTATTTGATATTTTAAAAAAACTTATATATAAAAGATTCTTGCAAAAAAGTATTATTTGATAGTTTGAAAAACGTGCTAACGAAAAACGAGAAAGTTGTAGATTAAAGTTGGAGAAAAGAACACAGACGACTTAAGCATACGATCAATCGAATGGGTGATTTTGACAAGTATGCAACAATAAGGCGCGCGCATTCTGGCTCTGGGTGATTTTGGGGTAGCTCAAGCAGAAGCATGCATACATGCCCACTGGTACTCTACGTCTGTTCGTTCTACATTGATCTTATGCTGTTACAAGTGAGATATGAGATCTCTCTCCTATGCTAGAGACTCCTCAGATGCATCCTAGCTCTGTTTTGAAAACATATAATATATTTACAAATACTTGATAAACATTTTATATCACATATGAAAATCAATTGTAACCACTGAACCATAAAAAAAACTTGTTGAAACATCCAAATAACACCGCGTTTAACACTTGCAAATGAAATAGTGGAACATCACAAAGTAGTTATTGAAACATCTAAATAAGTGAAACATCACAGAGTAGTTATTGAAACATCTAAATAACACCACATGCAATATTTAAAAAAGTCCATTGCAAAAGGAAAAAAAAGTTAAGTGCAACACAGTTGAATTTTCAGTGGAAACATTCGCTTCTTGCATATGAAACATCAAATTTTAGCGGTTAAAACATATATTTATATTTTTATCAAAATATAATTATGTTAGATCTTATCGTAAAGATTTAATCGCAATGAATAAAATGATATGATCAGATTATAAATCCGATAAATAATAAAAGAGAAAAAAATAATTCAAATGGTTCTAAAACAGGAGCTACACCATGCATGCAGGGGGAGAGGTTAGAGGATGAAACCCGATCATCTAACATTGCTCCAGTGACGCCAGAGGGACATCGTGCGTCTCTCGTCCACTCGATCCTTATCGCAGGCCCGCATGTTCCTCGTTGCACGAACCAGCAAGCAACGCGGCCGAACAGGCTCGCGCTCGTGCCATGCAAGGAAAATCGGCCCATGAACAGCCTCATGCTCGCCCTGGCTGTTGCGCACCTGTTTGCTGCCCGGACATCTGGAAGCAAGTAAGGGTGCCATCCCTGTCAGATGGAGGGCGACAGGGCGGTTGATGAACAACTAGGGATTTTTTTCACTTTGATCGTAAGTCTCAACTATCTGCATCTCTTTTACCATGTCTCTCATGGATTGCTTCTTAGAATTGATCAAACTCCCCATATCAGGTTGCCATTGATCAAGCTTCTCCCTTTTCCATAGAAGAAACACTTGATTGAAGGTACAAAAAGTACAAATCAAGTCTCTGCCATCAAAGTCATGAGATAGAAGGAGATAGGTTGGTAATACAACTCTATGCTTGTGTATTCAGTTTTCTGTCATCATGCGTATGCACTAGTCTCATACTCGCTACTATTTTTATATAGAGAGAGATGCTACTGCCATGTTTGGTACCTCAAGTTGGAATGAAATTCAAAAGTTCAGATGAGGCTTGGATATTTTGGCGTTGCTATGGAGGTAAAAAAGGCTTGGAGGTCACGAAAAGATACACAAATAAAAGAGAATCCAATGGCAATGTTACGTCATGTAGATATGTTTGTGAAAATGAGGGTCATCGAGGAAAAGACAAAAGGGATCATCTAATAAAGTGTCCTCAAGCTGAAACTAGAACCGATTATCAAGTCCGCATGAGTGTACTAATTGATAGGAAAATGGGAAACTATAAAGTGACTGAACTGATTTTGGAACACAATTACCCTTTTCATTTGTCTAAAGCCTTGCACTTGATGCCTTCAAAAAGGAAAACTTCAGATTTGCCTAAAGCTTTTGAAATTGAAACAGTCGACAATGCGGGAATTGGGTCAAAGGCAACACATGAGTTGGTAAGTCACCAAGTTGGTGGATCACATAATCTTAGCTACAACCTTCGTAATCACAGGAACTATTTGCAGAGCAAGTGGCAAAGAGAGATGGCATATGATCAAACAGGTAGAAAGTTTATGTGTTTTTTAGACAAAATTACCGAGAAACCCATCATTCCAATATGCATTACAAATGAACTGTGAAGAGCAGATAGCAAACATATTCTGGGTATAAAAATGATAAGTGATTATGCACATTTTAGTGTTGTCGTTAGTTTTGACACAACTTTTGGAACAAATAATGGGACTAGGCCTTTTGGAGCCTTTGTTGGATTCAATCATTTGAGAGAAGCATTAGTTTTTGGTGACATCCTTGTGTACGATGAAACGATGACTCATTCAAATGGCTCTTTGAGATCTTTCTAAAAGCACATAATGTGAAGCAACCTAAAATAATATATACAGATCAAGATGTTGCAATGAAAAAAACTGTTAAGGAAGTAATTTCTAAAGCATGGCATGAATTTTGCACCTTTCATATTTCACAAAATGCCGCTAATCATCTGACTCAAGGGAATAATGGAGAATCTAGTATTCTCTCAATTTTTAGTGCATGCATCTATGAGGAGGACTTGAGCAGTGATTATCTTTTGGCTGATGAACCATTTTAGCAATGAAAATGAGGCCCCCAGAGAATAACCTCTAAGTTTAGTGATAGTCAGTATGACATCAAAATAATTAAGGGATAAAAAAGAAAGACCTCGATGGACTTGCTTGGCAGCAGCAGCTAGCTAGATGTGCATGCATGCTGGCCTTGGCCCAAGCTAGCAGATCGCATGCAGCTAGCAGCAGCCGCTCGGCAAGCAGCAGAAGCAGTGAGAAATTTAGTCCCACCTCGCTACCCAAGCTAGAGAAACACCAGCTTATAAGGAAGAGACGAAGGGTTATATGTATGGATTAATTCCTGGTGAACCATTTTACACAAGTGCAAGTGAATTAATTTAGAGGTGTTGTTTTTTAGTGGTGGGCGTTACTGTCAGTAAGTAAAAACTCAGTTATATTTTTGCAAGTCTCTATGCATGTTTGCCAAGTCTCAAATTGACAGCATTCATTGTTGTATATATAGTTAGTTTTCTTTTGCCATTTTGCAAGCAAACATTATGGGACCAAGTTTGTATAAATGTTCGTCCCTCACATGTTCAATGTAGCAACAGCATCACATTTTAATTTTCAGCAGCACATTCTAATGTCTTTTGCTGTACTGATGTTACAATCTCTTTTGCCATACTGAATTGGGACAATAATCAGTATTAATCTCTTCACGTTTTCAACTTGACACAATAATCAGTATTGAGTCACAATCCCAATTGAAATAGATTTACAATTTCAAATCAGTTTACAATCTCAAACCATATCAATTTATAATCACAATCTCGAGTTGTTGTTGTCGCCCTCCTCAGGGTGTTGGTGGTCGTCCTCTGTCATGCTCAGAAATTCACGAACCAGAATTCCCAAGCAGAATGTGCATTAAGCCCCTGTCCAGGACTGGCCAGGGTACACAAACAACAAAGTTGACATACAGATCTACGTCTTACAAAACATCATAAAAGTCTTACAAATACAGTGGAAAGATAAAACGAGCTGAACTAAACAACTTGACGCTCGCATCGTGGCGACTCCACTCCATGGGCATCCTTGACGGCACCAACGAAGCCTAGTACTCCGAGTAACCTCCATCTGAGAAGTACTCCAGCTCTAGGGTGGGGAAGATAGAGCAAGACTGAGTACTACCCACTATACCCAGCAAGTCATACCAAGAGGAGTTATAATACAAGTATTTTCAAGGGAGGTGTTGGCGCAGAATTTCGACTCGTCCAGCAACCAAACGGGTTCCGCGTTACCACGGCGGCCTGGGAGATCTGCTTAACTCCAGTGCAGGTCCAAATTAGCTTGCCTAGTCGTGCGCAGAGCGTGCCAGTTGATTTGATCTGCAATCAACAAGAAACAAGTAAACCATGTCAGAAAACAATGGTCGATCGGCCGATAGGCCGATGTCACATTGTTATAGCCCAGCCGATAGGGCAAAGCTGTATCGGCTTACTCAATATAATAAACAAATTGAAGAGATTTAATCTCATCGGCCCATGCCAAAAGCGTGTAACAAATTAATGGAATTGGCCGATGAGGATTTCACGAGGATAACTACACTAGCTATTACTCTAGTGTAAACTTATACAAGTCAATCGGCTAACATAAATACACCAACCACAAAGAAGTCTTTAAAAGCACTCTGTGACCGATATGTTTATATTCGTCAATCCACATGTATAAGTGACAAACACATGCAAGAACATAAATAATCACATGCATTAGATAAGACCGGCTGAAACCCCGGCGCTATCCTTAATTACAATCGAAAGCAGGCTTCGTGTTAGATCTCGAAACAGGACTAAGGTCGATAGCAACTCAAAGTGTGAATCGAGACTTAACACAAAGAAAATCAAGCCGTCGATTGCTTTTGGGGATGGTAAATGCCTTAGATAATCTAAACTAGCAAACTGATTCAACCATCGTCGACAATAAACCCTAAAACGAGTCAACTGCTGACGAGACAGAATCAGAAGACCGCGTCAAGATTAACTAACACACGATAAACGACGATCACATCATCAGGGCTTAACGTGCCTAAAGCGACACGCTAGCCCCGACGATGTAAATCGTCGGGCACGAGTTCTTACCTTGCTCTTGGGAAGCAAGAACTTGTCGGAAGTCAGCCTCTTGCGAGGGTTGGCGATGCGCCGAAAGTAGATTAGTTTGATTGTATGATTGATTGAGAGAGAGTTTCTATGTACAAACTATCGGGATATTTATACCCGAGGTTACAACAGAGCCCTTGTAGGGCACGATCTTATCTACAACTAACAAACAAGCCTTTACGGCAGACTTTAGCCACAGATCAGATCTAAACTACTTAATTTACAAGATACAATTGCCTAAAACCGAGCTTTATCTCTATTTGGCAACTTCCTTAAAGCTTATCTCGAGCCCAGACCAAGCCCACATTGACGCTGTCAACTCACAACCCGTATCGGCCCACGACCAAGCCGAATCCGTATCGGCCGATACGCTCTTTATGGCAACGCCTTTCCTAGTCCGATACGACCACTGGGTCCGATACGAAACCTGGTCTGTCTCCAATTCAATCTGTCTTCTCTACTTCGGTTTCCCCTTTTCTTTCCAAGTCGATTACCAAATTTCGCCGTTAACACATGCCCCCCAATTCCGCTTCATTATATAATGTGGCGGAATTAGCTCCGAGGAACTCATCGACTTCTTTGCTAGGTCTTGTCTGAAAACCGCGCAGATCCAGATTCAAATCCTTCCGCCGCCGATTCAACAAACTCTTCGTGTTCTTCAACTCCGGTGACCCCTCGGCGTCTCGACGACATCGACCCCCTTCACAGCAACCCCTTCAGCGACAACAATGGCTTCCGCTCCGTTCTACGCCTCCGAGATCGCTGCGGTAAATCGATTCCTTCAAAATCTGCATTATCACTTTCTCCGCCGATTTCTCCAAGTTAGGGTTTTTATTCTCTGCCTCCCGGGTCTTATATTTTCATCGTCATTCTCACGATCTAGGTCTTCAAAAACCAAATCTTGATCCCCACCGACGACAAATCCCATCGCTTTCTGCTAGGCCCCATGGGCGATCACGACTCAACTTGGCTAATCAATGCCGAGACGGACAGAATCCCCTTTAGGCAAGCTAAGCCCAATGTTTCTTCCTGGAAACATACCTTCAGGTCCTGGCCATCGAAGCTTAACGGATACAGAACCTGGCATAAGAGGATTGCTGCTGCCAAACAAGTCCACTGGGACGAGATTGGGATCGGTCAATGCATCACTCTGTCCCTGGCCGATACCAAGAAGAACGACCCACTTATGTCAGCTGCTAGCTACTTCTGGTCCAGTACCTTGAACGCCTTCATGTTCAAGCAAGGTCCAATGACCCCCACCCTTATAGATGTCAAGATACTGACAGGACTGGATATCGACTCTGAGATCAATCCCTTTAGCCTCCTGGTAAACAGCAATCACAAGTTGAAGACCAAGAAAATTGGAGGCTGGTCTGGGTACATTTCTGAACACATGGAATAGGGATCGGTCTCAGAACGAGAACATGTAGCCTTCCTGACGTTGTGGTTGGAGAGATTCGTTTTCTGCGGATCGACCTGCGGCCCTACTACAAATTGTCAACACTTGGCTCAAGCTTTGGTCAGCAAGAAGCAAATCCCTCTTGGCCGATACCTCTTGGGAGCTGTATATCGGCTGCTTCACATCGCCACTCAAGATCTAATGCTGAAACAAGCTGTGGCACATGGAGGACCATGGTGGTTCATTCAGCTCTGGCTAACCATTTACACCAACACCATGGTTGATCGGCCACCTCTATCGGACTCTCGCTTTCCATCAAAATACACCGATCACGAAGATCCCAGGAGCAGAAGATGCATGTCCTATGGGGAAGCGGCCTCCGTGTATCCAGGCACAGACCAATCGGTCGATGACATGGCTACATGGTTCATTCGTTTCTTCACCGGCCCTCCATCAGCCAGGATAGACATGTTTGTCTACACATCGGACCGAGATTATGAACTCCCCAACGACCTTCAGCTGAGCTTGATAAATGATGACATGGAATCGAGGGAGTTATTCATGATCGGCCTTACCCCGTGCCTGCTCCCAGTAGGCATATTTCAGGGAAGAAGCACCAGCCTATCCTATGAGTTTTACAACCCAATGATAACTGCTAGGCAATGTGGGCTCGGGCAACTCCCCATCAGCCTGTATCTTCATAAGCTCCTAGAGAGCGGAGGCACGGTTCCATCAGCGCTGATTATGAGCAAGGCGTTTGAAATCGAGCTCCCAAATCTCGGCGATTGTGACCGGCTGCATCTAAGCGCTTTTGTCCACATCGGCTTTCAGGCATGGTGGCAAGAGTGGGCTGCTCATATTTTTCACCAATCGGCCAGATTCTATGTAACAGAGCTTATCCAGGGTATAAGCCCTCAAGTCCCAGATGGGTCGATTCCATCCGTGAGCAACAGTGGACGGAAAATCTTTTATGCTCAAGCCATAGCTCCATCAGGCTCAACTATCTTGGAATCCATCATCGGCCTTACTGCCCGAAAACTGGCGTCGCTTCTCCAAGGTCCGATGCCCAAAGAAAACCCTAAAAGGAAAGCGCCAGCCAGAGGTAAATCACAGAAAACCAGCAAGAAAGCTAGAACCGATAATCAGGCCGATGTCGAAGAGCTAGACCCTTCCCTGGAAGACTTCCTCGACGAACAAGTAATGGAGGAGGAGGTTGACACAGCAGCGGCCGACACACATGAAGAAGAAAACCCGTCGGTCGAAACCACCCAGGAGCCATCGGCCGAAGCTGCTAAGATCCCACCGGCCGATGACCAAGATGATGCCCCGCAACCAAAAAGGACCAGACACGCAGTTCGCAAGGTCAATATAATCTCTTCTTTGTGTTTACATAATCCCCTTGTACTGTCATACTTTAACTTCATATCCTTTTCAGGCTGCGGCGTCGTCTGTGTTGAAGGAGAGAACTCGATCGGCCCCTTTACCAAGAACCAAGAAAGCCACTCTACAACGGCGCGAACGAGCCAAGGCACGATTGAGGACTCCTTCTCCTTCTCCACCACCCTCTTCGACTGTCTCGGTAAGAGTTGATTTTTGCATTATCTTTCTAATCACATAACCCTATTTACCAATTCCCTGCTTTTTCAGCCTAGGGTTGCGTCACCTTCACCACATCGGCCAACCCCCTCGCCTACTGCGTCGACACAGCAAAGGGAGGCCGATGCGAGCACCACCGATGCTCCAACACAGGTAACTAGGATTACTCTCATTCCCTTTCTGCCGGTTCCTGTTTAACGAGGCTGACCTTGACCCATGTTGATATTTGCAGAAACTAGCCGATATGTTCTCCTTTGATATCGGCCAGTTTCTTGACGATGAGGACAAGGAGCTACCCAGCACAGCCAGGGCACCAATCTCTGATGATCTGAAGAACCAGCTGACCGATATCGCAATCGACTGGAGTCCTCGCTGGAGTACTTGGTGGAAGATTGCACCCCCATCAGGGTCAGGGTACAAGAAATTCAAGACGAACTGCCTGAAGACCTGATGGAGGTCCTAACACCGACCATCTTCTTGGAGCAATACCGATTCAAGCTCAACAAGGCCAAAGAAAGACTCGCAGAGCGACGAGAGCGTGACCAACTGGAATCGGCTTTGTCCGCCAACAAGGCCCAAGTTAATGCTGACAAGACCAAACTGGACGAGCTAGCGGTGGAGCCGATCGTCTTGAAAAACAGACTTGAAGAACTCCGTCATCTCGAGGCAGAGCTAGAATCGAAGCTGGAAACCACGCGTCAAGAAATCGAAGAAGTCGAAGCCGAGATAGCTGCATCACCTAAGGCCATAGAAGACCAGACGACAAAGCTCAAGGCATCGGCCAAGTACCTTGCAACCCTGAGCAGATCGCTAAAGCCGATCCCAGGGTCGACGGCCGATGACGCCCAGGCTATAGAAGACATCGAGCAGATTCGCCGTAAAGCCATTGCAGCTATCGCAGACTTCATAGGGTGATGTAGCACATCTTGTCTTTATACTGTGTAAATACAAACCTCATCGGCCAAGTAGCCGAATTTGATCTGGAAATTCCATGTCTGAATATTACTTCTGAAATCCTCTTTGCAAACAAATATCCCTTTACTATAATCAATCTCATTGGCCAGAAAGCCGAATTCGATCTTACTCTGAAAAAGAAAATTCCTTTAAAAAATTCCGCGCTTGTATATATATATGCCCCCCAAATTTTAGAAGATGAGGGCTCATGTTATAAAATTTGAACTAAGGGCGATAGTGTATATCGGCCATCTAAAGACGATGCATAACACATCGACTGTAATCATAAATCGGCTGGAGGGCCAATCATGAGTCGATCCAGACGCTGGGATAATATCTCTTTAAGTACTTGCCACTAAGAGCTCGTCCATAAATCTCACCATCCAGCCCCTTGAGCAAATAAGCATTGTGAGGAACACAGCGATGAATTTGAAAAGGACATTCCCAATTAGGTGACCACTTGCCGAATTTATTATCGTTGGAACCAATTGGCATTATTAATTTCCATACAAGATCCCCTTCCTCAAATGACTTGGCGACAACTTTTTTGTTATAATGACGAGCCACTCTATCTTTATCACGTTTGATCTTCTCTAAGGCCCGTAATCGGACATGCGCCAAATCGTCTAACTCATCTACCATAAGATTATGGTACTCATCAGCTGTCAAGTCGTCTTGCAAGGCAATCCTCCTTGAGCCGATGTTGGTTTCCCACGGCAGCACAGCTTCATGTCCATAAACTAACTGATACGAAGGCACTTGAATTGCACCATGGCAAGCCATCCGATATGCCCAAAGGGAATCGGCCAGCGTTGTGTGCCATTGCCTCGACTGTTCGTCGATTCTCCTCTTGATTAACTTGATTAAGGTCTTATTAGAAGCCTCTGCCTGCCCATTAGCCTGCGCATAGTAAGGAGAAGAATTTAATAATTTAATGCCCATGCTGTCAGCAAACTGGACGAACTCATCGGATACGAAGATTGATCCCTGATCGGTGGTTATTGTCTGAGGTAACCCAAACCGATATATAATATATTCCTTGACAAACTGAATTGCATCTTTGGAATCAACCTTCTTAAGGGGGACGGCCTCAACCCACTTCGTGAAGTAATCTGTAGCCACTAAGATATATTTGTGTCCCTTGCTTGATGGCGGGTTAATCTGGCCGATCATATCTATTCCCCATCCATGAAACGGCCACGACTTTATGATTGGATGCATAGCCGATGCCGGTGCTCTCTGAATTGCTCCAAATTTCTAACAATCCTGACATCCTTTATAATACTTGAAACAATCCTCTAGCATGGTTGGCCAAAAATATCCGACGCGCTTCAACAGCCATCTCATTTTATGGGCCGATTGATGGGTTCCACAAATCCCTTCGTGTACTTCACTCATAACAATTTTGGCCTCCTCGGGACCTAGGCACTTGAGTAGGACACCATCAATCATCCGATAATACAGGTCATCGTCCAGTAAGACATAATGTAAAACTTTATACTTCATTCTTCATGACGCCGATTGAGAAGGATTTCTCAAATACTCGATGATATCAAAGCTCCAATCATCGGCATGCACGAGAGCGATCTGAACCTGAACATCTTTAGCCATCGGCCTGTATCCCGATGCCCCCTGAGCTAAATCATTGGCCTCGAAGTTCTGCTTCCTGGGTATATGCCTCATCGTCACAATCTTAAAACCTTGTAGTAACTCCTTGCACTCCTCGTTGTAGACTCTGAGAATATCATTCTTGCATTCATACGCCCCAGAAAGTTGATTAATTACCAGTTGTGAATCACCAATGATTTCTATGGAATCGGCCTCGACTTCTCGTAATAACTGCAGGCCTTTAAGCACTGCTTCATACTCTGCTTGATTGTTAGTATAATAAGGCTTGATAGTAAAAGCAAACTCAAAACTTGCCCCCCGAGGGGATATGATAACTAGGCCGATACCGCATCCATGTCTGCAGACGGATCCATCGAAATACAATGTCCATGGCACAATATCTGCATATGCAACTGACTCATCTCTGTGTTGAACAATGAAATCGGCCAGGGCTTGCCCTTTGACTGCTTTGGCCGATTCATACCTGAGATCAAACTCTGTTAAGGCAAAAATCCACTTTCCAATTCTTCCTATTAACACAGGGGCCGATAACATGTATTTCATCACATCGACCTTACTTACCACAATGCACTCGTTGGAAAGTAAATAATGCCTCAACTTAGTACATGAAAAATATAAGCACAAACATAATTTCTCCACCGGCGTGTACCTTGTCTCAGCATCTAACATCCTCCTACTGAGATAAAAAATAACTCTTTCCTTACCATCAATATCTTGAACCAAGACTGAGCCGATGGATTTCTCATCGGTCGATAGGTACAGTCTGAACGGAACCCCTTTCTGTGGAGGGATTAGAACTGGCGGAGAGGTTAAGTACTCCTTGATATCGTCCAGCGCCTTCTGCTGCTTATCACCCCATATGAAATCCTGGTCGTCCTTTATCTTCAATAACGGAGTGAACGGCTCTATTCTTCCTAATAGGTTCGATATAAAGCGCCGAACAAAATTGATCTTGCCAAGCAGAGATTGTAACTTGGTCTTGTTCATCGGAGGTTTGATTTTCTTTATAGCATCGATATTCTTCTGTGTAATCTCGATTCCTCTTTCGTGGACCAAGAAACCCAGGAACTGACCGGCCGATATGCCAAAGGCACACTTGTTAGGGTTCATTTTTAAACCATACTTCCTCGCTCTTTCGAGTACCTTGCGTAAATCGGCCAGGTGCATATCATATTCTCTTGACTTCACGACGACATCATCAATATAAACTTCAATCAAAGAGCCGATAAGATCATGAAAAATATAATTCATGGCCCTCTGATACGTAGCTCCAGCATTCTTCAAACCGAATGTCATAACAACCCATTCATATAGGCCGATTGCCCCTGGGCATCGGAAGGCTGTTTTGTGAACATCTTCTTCGGCCATGAAAATTTGGTTGTAGCCTGCGTTCCCATCCATGAAGCTGATAACCTTGTGCCCAGACACGGCATCGACAAGCAAATCGGCAAGGGGCATAGGGTACTCGTCTTTTGGTGTTGCTTTGTTCAAGTCTCTGAAGTCAATACATACCCTAAGCTTGCCGTTTTTCTTCATTACTGGAACTATGTTGGAGACCCATTCTACGTATCGGCAAGGTCTGATGAAGTTGGCATCATAAAGTCGTGTGATCTCTGCCTTGATAGCTTCGTGCATATCGGCCTTAAATCTCCTAGGAGCTTGTTTAAACGGCCAATAGCCTGGTTTGATTGGTAGCCGATGTTCTACAATCGATTGGCTTAATCCTGGCATCTCATGATATTCCCATGCAAAACAATCCATGAATTCTTTCAACAGATTTATAAGATTACTCTTGTATTCCTTTGGCAGGTTAGCACTTACGTACGTCGGCCTAGGCCTATCACCTATTCCTATATCAACCTCTTCAAGTTCATCGGCCGACGTAAAACCCTGTCCCAACTTGCCATCGAGCTCGTCCACCGCATCATCTGTGTAGGGACTAGCTTGTTCATCTTCAACGGCGGACGACACATCTTTGCTAAAGTAACTGCTTGTCTTGATCTTCAATCGTCTCGATGTCGCAGTCAGTTACTTTGAGGAAATCGGCGTCCCAGACTCGCCCGGACAAGCAGTCGATTCCCTCCATCTCCCATACTGCGAGATCGGCATTGGCCACGTGTACCGACCGATCGGCCTGCACGATCTCGACCTGGTCCCCTTGCCATTGCATGAGGCATTGGTGCATTGTTGAAGGGATGCAACAGTTTGCGTGGATCCAATCCCGTCCCAACAACAAGCTGTAGGAACCCTTTCCGTCGAAGACGAAGAAGGTGGTGGGTATTGTCTTGCTGCCCACGGTGAGTTCCACGTTTAGGACCTCCTTCGCCTCGGACGCGTTGCCACCAAAGTCTTTCAACACCATGTTTGTCTTGATTAGATCTTCAGGTACCTTTCCAAGCTTCCTGAAGGTTGTGTATGGCATCAAATTGACCGCCGCGCCGCCGTCGACCAGCATCTTCGTCATCGGCCGCCCATTGATGAATCCCTTGATGTATAACGGCCGCAAGTGCCTGTAGTTGTCGTCGACTGGCTTGTCAAATATGGCTTGATCTGGTGACAACTGTAGCCTAGCCGAAGATTGTTCATCGTCGGCCACTGCTTCATCAGCCGCCTGCACGCTGTACTTTGCTGGCAGTATAAAAACCATGTTAACAGGCGCCGATGTCGCTCGTTTACCTTTTGAAGCTACGGAGGTCCGGGCTGTATTGGAGGTGCCCTCATCGGCCGTGACCACCGTGGATTTTATCCTCCACTCTTTCTTGGTCTTAGCCGACCGATGGGTTATTGCCACCTGTTGCTCTTGGATTTGTTCTTTCCTTCTTAGCCTCTGAACCCGCCGTTTTTGTGTCTTAGTGAATGCATCGCTTGGGCACCATTGAGGATTCTGGACCTGTTCCTCGGCTTCGGTCTGTTGGTCTTGGTGTATCGGCCCTAACCTCTCATGAACAGATTTCCTTTGCTTGGCCGGCCGATGCACTCGCCTGCTTGAGTTGCCCTGATAATAATCTTCTGCTCCGTTGCACGCAGGGCACTCCTAAATGGATGGCAACCTCATCCCCTCATTCCAGCAAAACCGGAAAAACTCGCACTCCCAATGTGGGTCGTAAGAGTTGTCTTGATCGACGTGGTCTTGAGCTTTTTCTTCCTGCCTCCGCTGGTATTTTCTAATTAGGCCCTCAGAGGTCTGATAAGGTCGCTTGCCAGTCCGATGGGCACTGCCATCGGCCCTGTCCGCCCGCACCATGTTGACTGGGAATGGGTGTCCTTCGATCTTCATCGGCCGTTTGGCATCATCGATTTTAATCCTGCCTTGCTCGATGGCCGATTGAATCTGTTGTCTGAAGATCTTGCATTCATTTGTATGGTGTGAATAAGAGATGTGCCACTTGCAATATCTCCGTTTCTTGATCTCTTCGGCCGATGGCAATACATGACCTACTGGCAACTGAATTTGCTTTTCTTGCAACAGTAGGTCAAATATTTTATCGGCCTTGTTGATGTCGAAGTCGAATTTGTCTTCTTTGTCGCCCTTTTTTACCCATTGGCAATTTGTCGGCTTCCTCATCCGGGCCCACTCAGCCAGGTCGACATCAACATCTTCTTCGTCGTCATTGTCGGAGGCATACTGATACACTGTATTGATCTTTTTTGCAAATTTCTTAGCCTCCTGGAATCGTTGTTCGTGGGCCGACACCCGTTGTGCTAGGTGAGCTAAGCTTTCAAATTCCTGCGAGGAGAACCTCTCGCGTATCAGCCCTAACAATCCTTGGAACGCCAAATCGGCGAGCTATGAATCGGTCAAGCTAAGGCTGTAGCATCTGCTCCTTATGTCCCTGAATCGTTGGATATACTCCGGGACCGATTCGTCGATTCGTTGCCTAATGGTGGTCAGATCAGACAGTTTCATTTCTTGTACGCCGTTATAGAAATACCTATGAAACTGTTTCTCCAGATCTGTCCATCCTCTGATGGAATTGCAGGGTAAAGATGAAAACCACGTAAACGCAGACCCTGACAAGGACAGAGGAAAAAATCTCACCCTCAACGCCTCGATAGCCGATGCCTCCCCGCACTGTGCTAGGAATCGGCTTACATGCTCGTAAGTCGAGACGTTGTCTTGCCCCGAAAACTTGGAGAAGTCCGGGATCTTGTATCGGCCTGGCAATGGCACTCTGTCAAATTCCTCGGGGTACGGGTGCCGATACACTGTAGAGTTCTCCTTGGGCGTCAAGCCGAACTGATCACGCATCACTTCGGCTATCATATCGGCCCAGTATCCTGCGGGCCGATGTGGGAGGTCTTGCTGATACGATTGTTGCAAACCCTCTACTTGATACTGCCTGGGGGAGTACGGCTGATAATGATGATCAAGGTTCTGCGCGCCATACTGCCCTGTGGTGTGCTGCTGGTAGCCCTGTGGCGTATTGTAAACCGCCTGTGGTGGAGGATTGTTGAAAACCGGGGCTTGCGACTGTCCGGCCGATGGCTGGTTGATATGAACTTGCTGCATCGGCTCGATCACGGGTTGCTTCCCCTTGGTCCATTGTGCATACTGCTCCTCCGTGATATGCTGAGGGCTCCCCCCTGTCTGCTTGGTAAGGACCAATGGCAGTGTTGTCATTGGATGCGCCGATGGGGGTGGCATCGGCGCTGTTGGCTGAGCCGTGCTCAAGTCGTTCCTCAGGGTCCGATAGGCAGGGAACCTATTTTCTGGTAAGAAAATCGGCCCCTAAGGCTTGTACTGGTGAATCATCCCATCTAGGATCGATTTGACCGTATTGGTCAATGTGTTCACCAGAATCCCCGACTGGTTGACTAGTGCAGAATGAACTGCGGAGTGAATCCTATCTTGCAACGTCGGCGCTGCAGTACCCTCGGTCTTGATGGCGTGGTCATGTGCCGCCGCCGACGTGCCAGCTCCATCTCCGGGACTCGGCATAACTACCTTGGATTTTTGGATCAAGGTGCCTTGCCGAGTCCTAGAATATGTTTGCAGGTATATATTCTGGAACTGCTCGACCAGATTTTTCATCTCAGCCTTCTATTCTGCATTGAGCTGGTCGGCGGTCACAGGGACGATGTTCTCCTCGGAAATCTCGACCTGCTTCGACATCTTGAGGAGATCTTGTTGTTGTTGCTGGGTTTGCGTTGTTTGGTCCCACTGGGTGTGCCAAAAGCGTGTTGGCGAAACACAACTTTTGGCAAACGGTGGAGCGTGGTCTCTCTGGAAGTGAAGTTGAAAATCGATGTCCCACCGGGCGTGCCAAAAGCGTGTTGGCACAGAATTTCGACCCGTCCAGCAACCAAACGGGTTCCGCGTTACCACGGCGGCCTGGGAGATCTGCTTAACTCCAGTGCAGGTCCAAATTGGCTTGCCTAGTCGTGCGCAGAGCGTGCCAGTTGATTTGATCTGCAATCAACAAGAAACAAGTAAACCATGTCAGAAAACAATGGTCGATCGGCCGATAGGCCGATGTCACATTGTTATAGCCCAGCCGATAGGGCAAAGCTGTATCGGCTTACTCAATATAATAAGCAAATTGAAGAGATCTAATCTCATCGGCCCATGCCAAAAGCGTGTAACAAATTAATGGAATTGGCCGATGAGGGTTTCACGAGGATAACTACACTAGCTATTACTCCAGTGTAAACTTATACAAGTCAATCGGCTAACATAAATACACCAACCACAAAGAAGTCTTTAAAAGCACTCTCTGGCCGATATGTTTATATTCGTCAATCCACATGTATTGACAAACACATGCAAGAACATAAATAATCACATGCATTAGATAAGACCGGCTGAAACCCCGGCGCTATCCTTAACTACAATCGAAAGCAGGCTTCGTGTTAGATCTCAAAACAGGACTAAGGTCGATAGCAACTCAAAGTGTGAATCGAGACTTAACACAAAGAAAATCAAGCCGTCGATTGCTTTTGGGGATGGTAAATGCCTTACATAATCTAAACTAGCAAACTGATTCAACCATCGTCGACAATAAACCCTAAAACGAGTCAACTGCTGATGAGACAGAATCAGAAGACCGCGTCAAGATTAACTAACACACGATAAACGACGATCACATCATCAGGGCTTAACGTGCCTAAAGCGACACGCTAGCCCCGACGATGTAAATCGTCGGGCACGAGTTCTTACCTTGCTCTTGGGAAGCAAGAACTTGTCGGAAGTCAGCCTCTTGCGAGGGTTGGCGATGCGCCGAAAGTTCATTAGTTTGATTGTATGATTGATTGAGAGAGAGTTTCTATGTACAAACTATCGGGATATTTATACCCGAGGTTACAACAGAACCCTTGTAGGGCACGATCTTATCTACAACTAACAAACAAGCCTTTACGGCAGACTTTAGCCACAGATCAGATCTAAACTACTTAATTTACAAGATACAATTGCCTAAAACCGAGCTTTATCTCTATTTGGCAACTTCCTTAAAGCTTATCTCGAGCCCAGACCAAGCCACATTGACGCTGTCAACTCACAACCCGTATCGGCCCACGACCAAGCCGAATCCGTATCGGCCGATACGCTCTTTATGGCAACGCCTTTCCTAGTCCGATACGACCACTAGGTCCGATATGAAACCTGGTCTGTCTCCAATTCAATCTGTCTTCTCTACTTCGGTTTCCCCTTTTTTTTCCAAGTCGATTACCAAATTTCGCCGTTAACAGGAGGCAAGGGGTTCATTTGCATAAAGAAGGTATAAAGCAGTAGTTGAAAGTAATATAGGTGTTGAATGTAATTAAGCAATATTAATTAACATTACCCAACGCTAAACCATGTTGCGACAAGCCCAACCATCCACCTAAACTAAACCAGTTTCATTAAGTCCAATTATTTCAAATGGTGAGACTAATCACGGTGAATCTGGTTGATCGCCCATAACCACGGACATGGCTATTCGAATAGTTTTACTCTGATAAGAGATGTACATCTGTACTCACAAGACATAGCCTCACAACATGTTTTCGTGCGCCGGCATGCCACCATGACATACCAGAAAGGAACTATGATAGGACCCTTCGCATAACCCTTCATAACCAAGCACACCACACTTCAGGTTTCGTCCCTACCCTTAAGACCAAGGTAGGAAGCCCCTCTTGTGCTTGGGTGAATCCGGAAGGCGCATAGACCGTCGCAGGGCCCATCCAAACCCCATCACGCTCACCCTTGCCTGGGTACGTCGGAATGGAAAAAGCTACACTACAAACCCAGTTGTTGCCCATGTTGGCTTGTGGTACGCACGGTAATTCTTTTAGGATTTCCCATGAACCAGTCCTTAAAGCCATGGACGCGTCTATCAAAACCATGTGCCCACAGCCCATCATTAGGCATATTTTAGTTGAATAATACCATGGTGGTACATGTCCGATGTCATCATCATTAATCTAAGATGTAAATTAAATGTGAGATTCTCATAGTGAGCTAGTTGATCTAAGCATGACTAAGCATTTCCTAAACCAACATCTAGTCATATTGAATCCCAAGTTATCAATGATGTAAGGTAAACAAGCTATGGCTGAGTACAATAGGAACCATCCCACATGACATTATAAAATAATGCAAATTTAATAGAAAGCAAGATATTTGCAAAACAGGTACAATATGTTAAATGAGAATGCATGACTTGTCTTGCTTCGGTGCTGCTGGGACCTCTGCAACAACTTCAAAGTAAAGTAGAGCGTTGGAACTGCCGGAATCTACGCAACAAACAAAGCTCCCAAGCAAAACAGGCTATAAGTCTATTGAACAGGAAACAAAACCAGTTTTAATAGATTCTAGACATTTTTATGAATTTACTCCAATTTGAATGGACTTAAACGGAGCTCGGATGAATTTTCTATGAATTTTAAATGATTCACTATGTTTTTACTAATAAAGAGAAGTCCTTAATGAATTATTGCGCATTAAACCTGAAGGTTGACGTCATCGACAAGAGGGCCCCAACTGTCAGCTGTGCAAGGGGGGTGACGCATGGTGGACCGAGTCCACCGGGCCGAGGAACAGGTGCACCACGTGGCACACATGTGGCGCCGATGAGGCAACCACACGACGGCCATGCGGGCGGCCAAATGGACGGCCCCGATCTGCTACGTGGCAGATCGGATGACGGGGAGCGGCAGTCGGGAGCCATCGGTGCTCACGGTTCAATGTTCGCCAGCTGTGACCATCTAGCACAGCAGAGGCGCGCGGAGCAGCAACGGAGAGAGGAAAGGAGAGGGGGTGGCTCACCGAGGCTCGCAGTGATGGGAGGCGGTGTGAGGACGACGATGGTGAGCCAAAGACGGCGGCGGGATCGGGTTGACGTCGACTGTGGCGAACTAGTGATGAGGAAGAATGGCGAAAAGTGGATGGGCTCCGGCTTTACGTAGGAAAGGAAAGGAGGGAGGTTAGAGGATAAATCGAGGTGCACGGCGAGCGGCATTGCCGACTGGAGGCGATAGGGATGGTGAGGCTCACCAGCGACCGAAGAGGAGCGAGTCCCGGTGATGGGGAGCGTTGACCGAGCGGTGGCCAAGGTGCGGACGCGCTCGGTGAGTGCGGCGGTGGCTGTGCCACGGCTCGACAGTGGCTCTAGCGGCGGCCGGAGGTGGTGGACGACGGCGGTGCTTGGGCTAAGTGGCGTGGGAGGTGTTTGGGGCACGGTAGGGCGGCGACGAATGGGGAAAAAGAGAGAGAAGGGCTCGAGGAGGGTTTTATAGGGCTGGAGGAACGCGGACGTGGCTGGGGAGAGAGCGGATTCGCCGGTAACATGGGGGAGAGAGAGAGAGAGTGAGTGGAGGGATTCAAAAATCAAATCCTGGGTTGTTTGAGGGTGCGGCGCGAGTGGGAGAGGTGGGAAAGTGGGGCGGCAGTTGCAGCGCGTGCGCGAAGTGGGCGGAAAGAGGTGCACAGGGAGCACGAGCAGCGATTGCGCCTTCGGCTCCGTCGGCTGAAGGTAGGAGATGGGCCGGACAGGTGGGCCTTACCTATCGGTGACCCGAAGACGGGGATGCACGGGGCACGGTTGGGCCGTGGCCACGAGCCGGCCGAGCAAGGAGGGAGGGCGTGGGCGTGCATGCGGGAGGCCGGCGGGAGGAGTTGGGCCGGAAACAACCCAACGACTGAAAAGGAAGAAAGAAAAGGGATTATAATTTATTTAATTTTGATAATTGATTTTGAATTACTAAAATTATTTTCTTTGCTCTGAAAATTTCACTAAAAATCCAGTTAATGCATTGTATCATGGGGAACTCAAACAAAATCCCACCAAGCCAATTCCACTTATTAAGAGGGTTTATTAAAAAGGGATTAACTCTTGGTTAAACTTAAACAATTTGTTTGGGCAATTTTTTTAATAAATTAAGGGTAGGAAGGGAAAACTTCAGGTGTGACAAACCTACCCACTTAAACGGAATCTTGACCCCAAGATTCGGAGGTGCTGGCGAAGAGGTGTGCGCGGGCGGCCTTCAGCTTATCTTCCCTTTCCCAAGTGGCCTTTTCCTCAGAATGGTGGCTCCACTGAACTCTGCAGAACTTGGTCACTCGGTTTCTAGTTCTTCTCTCATTGGTTTTAAGGATGCGAGTTGGCTTCTCCACTGTCATGCCCAAAAATTCACTACCAGAATTTCCAAAGCAAATTGTGTATTAAAATCCCTGTCCAGGACCAGCCAGGGTACACAAATGACAAAGTTGCCATACAGATCCACGTCTTACAAAACAATAAAAATCTCTTACAAAACTGCAGCGGAAAAAGGAAACAAACTATTCTAATAAACTAAACACTCGCAACGTAGCGGCTCCACTCCACAGGCACTCCTCAACGGTAGCAACAAGCCTACTCCTCTGAAAAGTCTTCCTCTGAAACATACTCCAACTCTGGTGTGGGGAAAATAAAGCAAGACTGAGTACTACCCACTGTACTCAACAAGTCATACCGGAAAGGAAAATAATGATGCAAGTAATAACAAAGGAGAGCTGCAAAGGCTATTTTGCATAAAATACGCATTTAAAAAGAATAGTTGAAAACAGTAAAACTATTGAATTAATTAATCATAATTAAACCATCACCGTCCAACGCTACACCACGTTGCGACAGGCCCAAACCACCATCCGAACTACACCAGTTCCATTAAGTCAAATTATTAGAAAACTCAACTAATCACAGTGAATCTGGTTGATCGCCCATAACCGCGGGCATGGCTATTCGAATAGTTTTACTCTGATCAGAGGTGTACAACTGTACCCACAAGACACAGTCCTACAACACGTTACCGTGCGCCAACATACCACCATGGTACACCAGAAAAGGAGCTGTGACAGGACCCTTCGCACAACCCTTCCTAACCAATCGCACCACACCTCAGGTTTCGCCCTCGCTCCCTTACCCGGCAGCGGGCAGCCCCCTCTCGTGCCTTGGTGAATCCGGCAGCCAAGCAATCGGTATATCCCTGGCTGACTCAACTCCATCACGCCCACCCTTTCCGGGGAACGTCGGCTAGGAAAGAGCTATGCTACAAATCCAGCCATTACTCACGCTGGCTTATGGAAAGTATGGTAATTCTTCCAGGGTTTCCCGCGAACCGGTCCTTAATTGTCATGAGCACGACCATCAAAACCATGTGCTCACAACCCACCATTAATCAAGATTTTAGTTGAAATAATTATTAAATCGCCCACGATTAACCATCGTGAACCATCATGAAATAACCATCACTAAATATTAATGAAGCTTTAATTATCCCATTAGTGAACTAATGTTTCTAAGCATGGCTAAGCAAGTTCTATTGTAGCAACTACTCAAATTAATTCCCAAGCTATCAAAGGAATAAGGTAAATGCAATATAAGGCTGAGTACAATAGGTAAACTATCCCATAGGTGACATTCTAAAACAATGCAGTATTTAGAGAAAAATAAGACTGTTTCACAATTTAGGTACAATATGATCAAATGAATAAGTATGACTTGCCTTGCTCTTGCGCTGGGTCGACCTCGGCAACGACTTCGAAGTAAACGGAAGCGTCGGAATTACCGGAATGTACGCGACAAACAAAGCAAACAACAATACATGCTATAAGTCTACTAAAACAGAGAACAAAACTATTTTTCATGGATTCTAGACATTTTTATGAATTTTCTGAGACTTGAACGGACTAAAACGGAGTCCGGATGAATTAGTTATGAATTTTTAAAGTTATCTGTGTTTTTACTATAACAGAAAAATCCTTAATTATTTATTGCGCAGTAAACCCTTAGGGCTGACGTCACTGCTGACGTCAGCGGCTAGGGCTGACGTCAGCCGCGGCGGCGGCGGCTGCGCACCACGCGGCGCACACGTGGCGCCGACACGGCGGCCACGCGGTGGCCACGTGGCGGCCACGCGGGACGGGAACGGGCGGCCGAGATCGGCCCGAGTGGCCGATCCGACTGCTACGCGCGCGGCGGCGGCTAGGGTTAGGGTTTGGGCCGAGCGGCGTGCGCGGGCGGCGGCGGAGCGGCGGCTCGCGGCGGCGGCGGAGCGGCGCGACGACCCCGCGGGGCGGCAGCCGAGCGGCGGAGCGGGCGCGCGCACGGGAGCGGCGGAGAGGGGAAAAGGGGCGGCGGCGGCGGTGCTTACCGGCGGCGAAAAACGGCGGCGGCGCGGCTTCGGCGACGGCGGCGCTCACGGGCTAGGGTTAGGGCGACGGCGGCACGGGGAAAACGAGGAGGGGAGCGCCTCGGGGGGGGAATAAATAGGGGCGGCGCGGCGGGAATCCCGCCGGGATTCGCGGCGGCGCGGGCGCGGCGGCCGGCCGTGTCGGAGGCGGACTCGGCCGCGGGCGGGCCCACCCGTCAGCGGGCGAGCGGCGCGGGGAGGCGGCGCGGACTTCCGGGCGGCCTTGGGCCGGCCTGGGAGGGGATTGGGCCGCCTTGGGCCGAGGAGGAGGAGGGCGAGCGGCGGCCGAGCGGGCGGCTTGGGCCGGCCGGGAGGAAGGAGAAGGAGGCGCGCGCGACGGCGGCCCGGGAAGGAGGGAGAAAAAAAAATGGGCCGACGGCCCAAGAAGGAAAAGAAAAAGAAAAAGAAGAAGAAAAAGGATTTCCCAGGGATTTATTTATTGCGCTTGAGAGTTTTTAATTGGTTAAAATTATTTTTAGGGCTCTGAAAATTCCACTAAAAATCCTGTTAATGTATTTTGACATGGGGAGCTCAAGAAAAATTCCACCTTGCCATTTTCACTTCTTTAATGCATTAATTGATTGGATTTTTCTCCAGATTTATGTAAACAATTTCTCAGATAAATTATTAAATTTAATTTTTACGATTTTGGAGAACTTCGGGGTGTGACAAACCTACCCCCCTTAAACGGAATCTCGACCCCGAGATTCGAAGGTGCTGACGAAGAGGTGCGGATGGGCAGCCTTCAATTCATCCTCTCTTTCCCATGTAGCTTCTTCCTCGGAATGATGGCTCCACTGAACTCTGCAGAACCGGGTAACCTTGTTTCTGGTCGTCCTCTCGTTGATTTCGGGAATACGAATCGGCTTCTCCACATAAGTCAAGTCCTCTTGAATCTCAATTTGATCGGGACTGGCCTGTTCTTCCGGTACTCTCAAGCATTTCTTTAATTGCGAGACGTGAAACACATCGTGAATACCTGCCATGTTGGGTCGAAGCTCAAGCTGGTAAGCAACTTCTCCTCGACGCTCACGGATCTTGTATGGTCCCACAAAGCGTGGTGCCAATTTGCCTTTAGTTTGAAAGCGGTGTACTCCTCGAAGCGGTGTGACACGAAGGTACACGTAGTCCCCTGTTTCGAAAGTTAACTCCCTCCGACGATTGTCGGCATAGCTTTTCTGATAGTGCGACTAGCGCAATCGATAACTCCCTTGTGCCTTGTTAACCAATCCATCCCAAGAATGACATCTAGGTCCTTGGATTCTAGAAGGATAAGATTGGCTAGAAATATAGAACCCTGGATTTCTATTGCCACGAAGGGCAGTAGTGGGATTATCCGGTGATGGAGGAGGAGCGTTGGTGTTTGTTCCATTAGCCTGGGATCCCTCTTGTCCGTTGTTGTTACCACTTGTCCTTGTGTTGACCATCTGAAGGAGAAGAACCAGCAGAAAGAAATGGACAAGAAAGAAAACAGATTGCTCATAACTAAGCTTTAATATATTATTAATTTAACTATAATTGTTCTGATCTAACTTAAAACACTTCCAAAACAGCACGCAAAACTCCTTAATAAGATAGCCATACCATAGGCACATGGTATCGACCATCGACTAACCCCAAGCAACAAACCTAGCACACAGCAACTAACAAGCAATCAAACTAACAAAAACGAAAAAAAAACTAAAGGTAACGAGCCTAATGCTCAGAACGGCTTCTGCAGTCGGTGGAGTCGTAACCAGGCTCCTGCTCATCTACAGAGGACAAAGGAACGGGACTCAACGCATGCTCAAATCCAATTTTAAAAACAATTTTTTTAAAGAACACAGGTTACAAAAGAAAATTTTTGATGCAAGAAACATTTTTTTTTTCAAAAATCCCAAAGACCACAGTTCCCGAATTTTTCCCAAAACAATTTAAAATTAAGGGAAAATGCACATGAAAAAGTTTTTAGAGGGCTCTTAAGGTTTCCAGTTGGCTTGTCCTATGGTCAAGGTCGGCTCTGATACCAACTTGTCACGCCCAGAAATTCACTACCAGAATTTCCAAAGCAAATTGTGTATTAAAATCCCTGTCCAGGACCAACCAGGGTACACAAATGACAAAGTTGCCATACAGATCCATGTCTTACAAAACAATAAAAATCTCTTACAAAATTGCAGCGGAAAAAGGAAACAAACTATTCTAATAAACTAAACACTCGCAACGTAGCGGCTCCACTCCACAAGCACTCCTCAACGGTAGCAACAAGCCTACTCCTCTGAAAAGTCTTTCTCTGAAACATTATCCAACTCTGGTGTGGGGAAAATAAAGCAAGACTGGGTACAACCCACTGTACTCAACAAGTCATACCGGAAAGAAAAATAATGATGCAAGTAATAACAAAGGAGAGCTGCAAAGGCTATTTTGCATAAAATACGCATTTAAAAAGAATAGTTGAAAACAGTAAAACTATTGAATTAATTAATCATAATTAAACCATCACCGTCCAACGCTACACCACGTTGCGACAGGCCCAAACCACCATCCGAACTACACCAGTTCCATTAAGTCAAATTATTAGAAAACTCAACTAATCACGGTGAATCTGGTTGATCGCCCATAACCGCGGGCATGGCTATTCGAATAGTTTTACTCTAATCAGAGGTGTACAACTGTACCCACAAGACATAGTCCTACAACACGTTACCGTGCGCCAACATACCACCATGGTACACCGGAAAAGGAGCTGTGACAGGACCCTTCGCACAACCCTTCCTAACCAATCGCACCACACCTCAGGTTTCGCCCCCGCTCCCTTACCCGGCAGCGGGCAGCCCCCTCTCGTGCCTTGGTGAATCCGGCAGCCAAGCAACCGGTATATCCCCGGCTGACTCAACTCCATCACACCCACCCTTTCCGGGGAACGTCGGCTAGGAAAGAGCTATGCTACAAATCCAGCCATTACCCACGCTGGCTTGTGGAAAGTATGGTAATTCTTCCAGGGTTTCTAAGCATGGCTAAGCAAGTTCTATTGTAGCAACTACTCAAATTAATTCCCAAGCTATCAAAGGAATAAGGTAAATGCAATATAAGGTTGAGTACAATAGGTAAATTATCCCATAGGTGACATTCTAAAACAATGCAGTATTTAGAGAAAAATAAGACTGTTTCGTAATTTAGGTACAATATGATCAAATGAATAAGTATGACTTGCCTTGCTCTTGCGCTCGGTCAACCTCGGCAACGACTTCGAAGTAAACGGAAGCGTCGGAATTACCGGAATCTACGCGACAAACAAAGCAAACAACAATACATGCTATAAGTCTGCTAAAATAGAGAACAAAACTATTTTTAATGGATTCTAGACATTTTTATGAATTTTCTGAGACTTGAACGGACTAAAACGGAGTCCGGATGAATTAGTTATGAATTTTTGAAGTTATCTGTGTTTTTACTATAAACAGAAAAAATCCTTAATTATTTATTTATTGCGCAATAAACCCTTAGGGCTGACGTCATCTATGACGTCAGCGGCTAGGGCTGACGTCAGCGGCGGCCGAGCGGCTGCGCACCACGTGGCGCCGACGCGGCGGCCACGTGACGGCCACGCGGGACGGGAACGGGCGGCAGGGATCGGCCCGAGTGGCCGATCCGATGGCTACGCGCGCGGTGGCAGCGGCGGGCGGCGGTGGAGCGGCGGCTCGCGGGCGGTGGCGCACGGGAGGCGGCGGAGCGGCGGCTCGCGGCAGCGGCGAAGCGACGCGACGGCCACGCAGGGCGACAGCCGAGCGGCGGAGCAGGCACGCGCACGGCAGCGGCGGAGAGGGAAAAAGGGGCGGCGGCGGCGGTGCTTACCGACGGCGGAAAACGGCGGCGGCGCTGCATCGACGACGGCGGTGCTCACGGGCTAGGGTTAGGGTTAGGGCGGCGGCGGCGCGGGGAAAACGAGGAGGGGAGCGCCTCGGGGGGGGAATAAATAGGGGCGGCGCGGCGGGAATCCCGCCGGGATTCGCGGCGGCGCGGGCGCGGCGGCCGGCCGTGAGGGTGGCGGACTCGGCCGCGGGCAGGCCCACGCAACAGCGAGCGCGCGGCACGGGGGAGGCGCGGCAGACTTTCGGGCGGCTCGGACCGGCCCGGGAAGGAGGAGGGGCGCGGGGAGGCGGCGACGGCCTTGGGCCGCCTTGGGCCGAGGAGGGGGAGGGCAAGCGGCGGCCGAGCGGGCGGCTTGGCCCGGCCGGGAGGAAGGAGAAGGAGGCGCGCGCGACGGCGGCCCGGGAAGGAGGGAGAAAAAAAATGGGCCGACGGCCCAAGAAGGAAAAGAAAAAGAAAAAGAAAAAGAAAAAGGATTTCCTAGGGATTTATTTATTGCGCTTGAGGGTTTTTAATTGCTTAAAATTATTTTTAGGGCTCTGAAAATTCCACTAAAAATCATGTTAATGTATTTTGACATGGGGAGCTCAAGAAAAATTCCACCTTGCCATTTTCACTTCTTTAATGCATTGATTGGATTTTTCTCCAGATTTAATTAAACAATTTCTCAGATAAATTATTAAATTTAATTTTTACGATTTTGGAGAACTTCGGGGTGCGACATCCACGTATGTCAAATCCTCTTGAATGTCGATGTGCTTGGAACACTTTTTTTAACTGAGAGACATGAAACACATCATAGATGCTAGCAATGTTGGAGGGAAGCTCGAGCTGGTAAGCAACTTCTCCTCTGTGTCTAATGCTAAGTACACTTAAAGTGCGCATGCACATTTGTTGCCATAATCAAAAAGTTTACAATAAGAACTAAATTACATGGCGTGCAAACTTAGTGGGATGGACATTGCACATTTCATATGCACCAATTGTCCATTTCATATGACGTTTCTCCTATTAGACTATGGTCAATTTTAAGATTAATTGTAATATTTAGTAAGACAAAATAAACCATAGTTGACTTGGTTCATCACTTTGTACATCAATAACAAATATAGAAGACTAAGAGGCAAACTAAGTAAGATCATGTAAATCTTGTCTAGAGATGACAATGGGGATCCGTGACCCGACACCCGATGGGTTTTTACTCTATTAAGAGCTAATCATGTTCTAACTCTTATACCCATGGGTCTACTAACGGGCAAAAACTCTTACCCGTTGGGTACGCGGGGATGGGTCCGTTCTTTACTCACCCATACCCATCAACCCGTGGGTGAAAAAAACCCATAGATTGAGCATAAAACTATGAGTAACATAAGTCCCAACAACTACTAAATCATAGCATATAATTCTTTTCACCTCTTAAGCATTGTTCTAGTCTAGTTATATGAAATTATCATTTGATTTATTGATTATGTAATGTGGTTGTAGAATTTTTTTACTCGCCTTTGAATGCTAATGTGAATAGCATTGTTGCCGGAGAAAATATCGATGGTTTACAGTTCTAATACAACTAATTACAGTACAAAACTATAGGTGCAACAAGTCAATTATATGGGCATGGGTACCCATTGGGTACCCGTTACCCACATGGGTATGGGTATGGGGACGATTTTGTACCCGCGACGGGTGTGGGTATTTAAGCGGGGATATTTAGCCATCGCGGGTGTGGGTATGGGGCAAGGGAACCCGATGGATACGTACCCGTTGCTATCTCTAATCTTGTCATTTGAGGGCAAAGATGAAACTTTACTAAGGGCAAGGGGAGTGTAGCAACTCCAAATTTAGTAATAAAAGCTCATATTCCTCATAAAGGGAAATAAAATTGCCTCTATGTCTTACGTATACTACTCTTGAAATTTTCTTATGTAAGTTTTTGTAATAAATAGAGACATGCTTAATGTCCTAGTTTGAGAAAGTAGTTACATAAGAAAATTAATGGAATTATTTTCGGGTTGAATCTATATGAGACATTATCGAAATTATGGCCTTTTTATTTAGCCACATTTCTAGGGGAGAATAGACGTCTCATTAAGGTAGAGACACTTCACCCTTAGAAATTTCTGACATCGATCATTACTTAGATGATAATTCTCTAAGTAAAATTAAATTAAATTTATGTGATTCAAGTTCATTGAAAATCAGATATTATGCTTTGATTACATAAATAATAAAATCTGTGGAAGCTCATCAAGAGCTCCAACAAGAAAGATTATTCTACCTCATTTATGACTTATAGCTCCATTATGTGGATACTGAAATAATTTTGCATCTCTTAATTAGTGACTTTGCACAATTAAATATACCTATCATAGCTTGAGGGTTTTGTTGTGGAAATACAAGTCACATATAGGGTGCAGACTTAAGAAATATGTACGATGATGTTTTAAATTTCCGCTGCATCATTACTGAACTAAGCTTAAATAAGAATGAGGTGGATAATTGTGACTATAATGATGGAAGTAAGATGTCGTTGAACATTGTGTCATTGTCATTTATTCCATATTACTAGGGGAGATTGGAACATCTGATGAGATAGAAATATTCTTACCCTTAGATTTTAATGGTGTTGTTTAGCTTTAAAAAATTACTAAGTTAAGAAATTAGCCAACAAGTAATTATTTTTTTGGATATATTTACCCATAAGCGACCTTCGATTTTTTTTTAAGAAATTTAACATACTAATGCTAGAAATCAAATGAAGTTATGACATCGGAATGTGGTGGTAAACACTATATGAAGCTTGCTCACCTCGTAAGCTATTAAAATTAAACACTCATCCAAATGGTTTTCAAACCATGTAAGATTAATTGAGATTGATGAGTCAAAACAAAATAAAGAATTTAGTAGAAGTCTCTAAATGACTCAAAATAGTAGGGCATTTAAATGGGTCAATAAAATTTAAGCCAAACTCTAATGGAAATTTCGTACAATTCAAGTGAGATGGACAACAGCATAAAAACTAAAGGTGAGAAAATTCATTCACCGGTACTTTATATTGATGATATTTTATTAGCAAGCAGTGCATATTGTTGTTAGAAACTAAAGAAAATTTTGTCATCAAATTTTGGTCTAAAGGAATACTAGGCTTATATTAGTAAGTCATATATTGACATAAATTAGAAAGATAATTATTTATGAATCAAATGACAGAATTTTGCTATTATTTCAAATCTGGATGCATGCAGATTTGGCATATATTACTTACTGGGAATCTTGAGAGTATTTAATTAAATCGAAACTGGACCACTGGTATTAAGAATGCTTTGTATTATTTGCAAGAAAATTTTAAGTAACATACTCATATTTTTAAAGTTTAGAGTTATTTAGACACTTATTTTGTGAGATGTGTGGATATTTATAAAGATCACTAAGTTAATTTAGATTAAGTTATATCCACACATAAGGGAGCAATAACCATGGAAAAGCTCCAAAATAATCTCTTACTGCATAGTCGACGATGCAGTTAGATTTTGTAGCATGTTATGATTAATTTTATGTTTAAGAATATTTTCCGGAACTAAGTGTGGTAAATAGCGCTCATAAACGACTTATAATTATACTGTATTATAATCTATGCAGTAATAAAACAGAGTTTTCTATTCTAGTAACAACATTATGTGTTTTCTGTCTAACACATCGACATGGTTGTGAAAGATATGTCCCAGGATCGAGTTATTAAGCTGAGTTTTTGCTAATAGATCTATACTCTAAAGGCTCATAAATTAAGTTTAGTTAAGACTATGTTCTGGTCAGTACATGTGTAAATTAGAGCCTTGACTAAGATCCTGAATGAGGGAGACTTTAATTTATCAATCAACCCACTAAATCAAGTTTGAGTTTATTTGAGTATTATAGTAAACTATAGGTCTTGTTGTCTTAGTGGCATTTAATATTGCTATGATACATTGCCTTAAGGAGCTATTTCATTTAGGAGACTCGTCAATTAGTCTCAAAATCAAGGAGAGAATGTTGATTGATTTTATCGACCAATTGTCGATAAGGGTTAGGAAAGAGATTAAAACCATTGATTTCTTATCCTAACAAGAAACAAACTAAGAAATAAATCTATTTTTTGTGTGATCGATAAAAAAGGACTCGAATTAGATGGAGATAAACCCCCGAGCCCCACCAGTGTCGCTATATAAGAAAGAAGAGAAGAGACAGAGGGATGATCCCGAACTCTCTCTCTAACTCTAAACTCTAAACCATTTGTTCGATCAGTTAGACACTGGAAGGGGTTCGTGAGGCATCTCAAGAAGAAGAAGAAACAAGACAAGAAGCGAAGGAATTAGAAGAAGAACAGAAAAGAAAGAAAATCAAGATTGACTTCATGGCTTCACATCAACGTCAATGAATGAATTAATTTCAAGTAAACAGAAGGTGATTGTTTTGTAGGCTAAAGTAATAAGATCTTGTAACTTACACTAATACACAAACAGCTATGGGTGTCGGTTGGGAACCGACAATAGATGTCGGTTTCCCAGCCGGCCCCAATGACACTAGGTCATTGGTGCCGGTCGTAGAACCGGCACCTTTGTGCTCTCCCGGATTCAAAAAAAAGAATACGGCTCCTAGCCGAGCCGATGCTTTCACAGATCACAAATCAAATCCATCACATATCATCATCAACAACAATCATAGATGAACAACAATCACCAATCACAGGTGAATAACAATCACAGATGAAAAGAACTACACAATAATCACAGATGAACAACAATCAGATGCACTAACTCAATCCGGTGGGGTCCCTCTCCGCGCGAGGTCGTCGCTGGCCACCGAGCCCCTCTCCGCGCCGAGGTCGTCGCCGGCCGCCGAGCCCCTCTCCCCGCGAGGTCATCGCCGGCCGCCGAGCCCCTCTCCGCGCCGAGGTCGTTCTCGGCCGCTGGGTCCCTCTACGCGCCGAGGTCGCCGCTGGGGTCCCGAGCTCGTGGGGAGGCCGCTCGTCGCGAGCGACGCTGCTCTTCGGCTAGGAGAGGGGGCGCAGGGAGAGGAGGAGGGGAGGGTGCGGTAGAGAAGGAGGCAAGGGGGAGGGGGAGGGAAGGGTGAGGCGGAGGAGAAGGTGAGGGGAAGGGGGAGGGGAGGGCGCGGCGGACGGAGGAGGGGAGGGCGAGGGGGAGGGGAGGGAGGGGAGGGCGCGTGTGGTGGAGGATATGTGGATAAGGATTGAGCTAGATAGGAGATGCGCACGAGTGTTCGATCGATATAGGCAGCCGGCGGCTCAGCTCGCTAGTGTCGGCTCGGTTTGGTATAGGTGCCGGTTTTTTAAAAGAACCGGTACCTATAATATATTATAGGTGTCGGTTTTTTTAACCGGCACCTATAATATATTATAGGTGTCAGTTCTTTTAAAAAACCGATACCTATAGTATTGGTACCGGTTTTAACTAATGAACCGGCACCTATATTCTTTAAAGGTGCCGGTTTTTTATTTTTTTTCACCATGCGAAGGTGGAAAAATGCCTATAGGTGCCGGTTTTAAATGAACCGACACCTATAAGACCGGTCCCTATAAGGGTTTTTGTAGTAGTGTGCACCAGCAAATACAACAAGAGAACAACCCACCAGAGCAAGATCTCAGACGAGTTAGTTCCTATCAGTCAAATCAAACCAAGTAAAAGCACATTGATAAACCCTAGCTAGGTCACTCCTAGCTAAGTCATGCATACCACTCAAGGATCATTAACTGTTCATGCACATTCAGAGGCTCTTTTTGGAGGGTTGCTAGCTGTAACACAGCCATGATCCTTGGTATCCTGCTGCCTGTTCCCTAGCATATGTGATGTACTCAGAATCAGCGTGTGTAAAACGATATGATCTAGCATGCTTAACTTCCTCCAGACACCGTCTATTCCCAGACAAGCTAGATGTCACACGAATCACAAGCAGGATGTTTATAAATCTCATGAATTCTGAATATGTACCTTTTCTATTCTACAATGTAACATATATATATTAAGGAAAAGGTAAGGTGACAGGAGATATATTGTCGTTCGTCCAAGGGTCCCATGTAATATATTCATATATAGTTGTGAAAAAAATAGGAAGCCTTGAACACCTGTTAAAGGGCCGTGTAGCGTATTTATACAGCTGAGAAAAGCACTCAATGTGGCTATTACAACTTGAGGCGCAATCCAAGGCTCTGGCTTGGAGTGCAGCCAAAGAACGTACACAGAAGAAAGGGAAACAGAAAACACACGCATATATACAAGATAATGATCTTATGAAAACTGAGGTTAACTCAATTGATTAAGTTTCTTACGATGAAACTAACCCATCCGAATTCAAGTAGTGGACAATTTTGTGACTAATAATTCTTTTATTTATAGGTGACGTACCGTCAACAGCAAGATATTCATGGTGACTTCATTAATCTCAAAATTTGCCGATCCAGTCTTTTAAAGATGCTCATAGGGATAGGATGTGCGTGCGTACGTTTGTAGGGATAAGTATGCACGCGTTATGAACGTTTGTGTGTTGTACTATGTTTCTTAAAAAAGTTAATGACCTTATCTCTCTAGCCTATTATCTAACAGTAGTTATATACAAACTGAAGGAGATAGGCCACCATTAACATTAATTGTGTATAACAACGAAATTTGTGTTAAATTGTCCCACATTAGGGCGAATGGCTTTTAAGAACCTAAAATATTAAATTAATATATCGTTTATCCCTTAGAGAAGTGCAGATCTTCAAATAATTTACACCAGTGGCAAGGAAGATAAGCGTTGACGGTAAATCGTTAGATATGCTTCAACAAAGAAGAAAAAAAAACTGGCCAGATAGACGGCAAACATATGTCAATTGGCATCATCTCTCTTGTATTCATCGCTTGTAACATTGTCCAGGGCATGTGCACCTGGTGAAAACACTGGAAATATATCAATTTTCTATTATCTTAGAAAGAAAACATGGCTTGTTACAAGCTTTTTATAATTACATATAATTAATGTCGGTAGAGGTTTCAAGAGTTCGAGGTAACCAAAGAAAAAACATATCCTACTAGTTTTTATAATTAATTCTCTAATCTACATTCACTTTTAAAACAATATCATAGAATAGACGATCCAAACCGAACAACCATTTCAACTTGTAGAATCGAATAAAAAACCAAGCCTACCGGAGAAGGGATGGATGAGAGAAACACCAAAACCAAAACTTTAAAAAAAAATAAAAGTTAACCTCAAATTCAATGAACTCGCACCGTAATCCGATCTGTCAGATAAATTCCAATCTGACCGCAGTAAAGCTGCGGTCTAACTGCCTGCTCAACGCCGGTATGATCACTGCCTTGCCACCGGTTGGACCATCGCCTTGTCGCTGCTGTGACCACCATTGGTTAGACCGCACAATAAACTCCGGTCAAATCGTCAGGATCTAGAAAAGCACATATAGATTAACTTTATTGTATCAATATGTGTTTAAAAGTATCTAAAACACTTATCCCTTAACTCACGAACTAGAATCAAAGTCTTGAAGCAAACTATAACTTTTTTCTCTCACAAAGTCGATATTTTTCTGGCCTCAACCCCTCATCTATATATACCCACATGGTTGCTTCATTCTACGAATCCAACTAGAACTAACATTTCTAATCACATAGAAAACCTACCAAACTACACTAGTACGGATCCTCTTATCTCTGACGGGCCCTCACATGCCTGGACTATTGGGCCGTCAGAACCAAGTCATCTCAATCGGGCCTAAATTTGCGCCGTTGTAGATGTACTCGTGCAGTCATACTCCAGCCCCAAGTACACATAGCCCGTCACCGATGACACTCATCTGTGACGGGCTCAGCTTTAGGCCCGATTGAGATGACCTAGCATATCTCAATCGGGCTCGTCTACAGAGCCCGTCAGAGATGAGGATCATCGGTGACGGGCTCCAAATATGGCCCGATTGAGATGGCTTTAAAGCCCGTCACCGATGACTCGTATCTCAATCGGGCCCTTCTAGAGAGCCCGTCAGAGATATTAGTCATCGGTGACGGGCTACAAATATGGCCCGATTGAGATGTGCTTTAAAGCCCGTCACCGATGACTCATATCTGTGTCGGGCTTTTTGTTGATGCCCATTAAAGATAACTGTGCGCCCGTTAGAGATGTCGGTTCATTGGCCCGATTGAGATATATTTCGCGCATTATAAATAGACCACCCGACTGTTGTCTGAAGTTATCCCACTATTCACTATTTTGATGGGAGGTTGAAGGGGGCGAATTTTTGTTATTTTTTTCCAAAGCAAAATAGAAAAATATTAGAAGTAAGTAAAAAGGTAGTAATAATTTTTTTTAATTTAGTAGTATGTTAACTAATATTTTATTAAATTTTACAGCAATGGATCGAAGTTGGATGAATGCGACAACTTTGAAACGTCATTGCAAGGAGTATAGAGATGGCGTTTTAAGTTTTATGAACGTTGCGGAGGAGAATAGGAGAAGAAGAAATAGCAAATACATGTGTTGTCCATGTAGAGATTGCAAGAATGATAATATGTTTAGCGGAGAGGAGGTACACTCTCACTTGATACAACGGGGATTCATGAAGGGCTACACATGTTGGGTGAAGCATGGAGAGCAAGAATCCGATAGTGGTGCAGCTGCAGACAGAAGTGGTGCAAACAATCATAAAGATGAAGATGAGCATGACATGTTTATACCATCTCCATTGGGCGGTGAAATGGTTGATGTGGATCCTGATATGCTGCAAGAGATGTTACGTGACGTTGAGGAGCAAGCTCACAACGAGAGAGATTTCATGAAGTTCAACAGGTTGGTCAGTGACTCCGAGACACCTCTATACGCCGGATGCAAGGCAAAGCATACCAAATTGTCAACTACCTTGGACCTAATGAAGCTAAAGGCAAGTAGTGGATGGACAGACAAGAGTTTTACGGAACTTTTGGGAATATTGAAGGTCATGCTTCCTGAAGAGAACACATTGCCCGAGACGACATATGAAGCAAAGCAGGTTCTGTGTCCCCTGGGGTTAGAGGTCCGTAGAATTCACGCTTGTCCAAACGACTGCATATTGTACCACAAGCAATATGCGGACCTGGATACTTGTCCTGTGTGCAAGGCTTTTCGATACAAGCGAAAGAAAAGTGCGGGGGAGGGAAAGAAGTCAAAGCGGGGTGGTCCGGCGAAGGTTGTGTGGTATCTACCTATCATTGATCGCTTCAAGAGAATATTTGCCAACCCCAAGGAAGCAAAGTTAGTGCGTTGTCATGCCGAAGATAGAAGGAGCGACGGTTTGCTAAGGCACCCTGCGGATTCGATCCAATGGAGGAATATCGATCGAATGCACAAAGACTTTGCTGCTGATCCCAGAAACATGAGGATATGTCTGTGTACGGATGGCATGAATCCTTTCGGAGATATGAGCAGTTCTCACAGCACTTGGCCAGTTCTTATTGTGAACTATAACCTCCCACCATGGTTGTGCTTCAAAAGAAAATATATTATGTTGTGCTTGTTAATCCAAGGTCCAAAACAACCGGGCAATGATATCGATGTGTTCTTGGAGCCTGTTATCGATGATCTTGAGATTCTTTGGAAAGAAGGTGTCGAAACCTGGGATGCATACGGTCAGGATAACTTCAAGCTACGAGTTCTATTGTTCTGCACCATTAACGACTATCCTGCACTAGGTAATCTTTCCGGACAAACCGTGAAAGGAAAGAAGGCTTGCTCTGACTGTATGGAACATACACGCAGTAGGTGGCTGAAGAAATCAAGAAAGATGGTTTACATGGGTCATAGGAGATGGCTCCCGCTACGCCACGCCTTTAGAAGAAAGAAGAAAATTTTCAACGGTCGGAGAGAACTTGGAACTGCTCCCAAGGATTTGTCTGGAGACGAAGTCCACGACATGGTCAAAGACATAACTAACGAGTTTGGGAAGAAAAGAAAACGTGGCAAGGGAAATGATAAGGGTATGTGGAAGAAAAAATCCATATTTTGGCGGCTACCATACTGGAAAGACCTTGAGGTCCGGCATTGCATTGATCTAATGCATGTAGAGAAGAACTGCTGCGATAGTTTGCTCGGGCTACTACTTAATATGCCTGGAAAGACAAAGGACGGGTTGAATGCTCGCCTAGATCTGCAAGAATTGAACATTCGCAGTGAGCTTCAGCCTGTTACGGACGAAGAGACAGGCAGAGTGTACCTCCCACCAGCTTGCCACACATTGTCGAAGGATGAGAAGATCGCAATGCTATCATGCCTGGCTGATATTAAGGTTCCTTCGGGCTATTCAGCAAGGATCAGTAAGTACGTTAAATTGGAAGATCTAAAACTGGTTGGAATGAAGTCTCACGATTGCCACGTGCTAATCACACAGATCTTGCAGTTGCTATCAGAGGCATTCTACCACCCAAAGTCCGTCACACGATCCAACGGCTCTGTGCTTTCTTCAATGCAATCGGTCAGAAGATTATAGATCCCGAAGATCTAGATAAGATGCAGGCTGATATTGTCAATACCTTGTGTCACTTGGAGATGTATTTTCCACTGTCTTTCTTCGATATCATGGTTCATCTCCTTGTTCATCTAGTGAAACAAACAAAACTATGTGGTCCAGTTTTTCTAAGGGAGATGTATCTGTTTGAGAGGTATATGGGAGTTCTTAAGTCGTACGTTCGAAATAGAGCAAAACCGGAGGGAAGCATCATTGAAGGGTACACGACGGAGGAGGTTATTGAGTTCTGCATCGATTACATGGCCGAGACTGATCCTATCGGAGTTCCTGCGTCTCGCCACAAAGGAAGGTTGGCAGGTCTTGGCACAACAGGCAGAAAAAGAATTGTACCCGATCAGGCATCCTATGCACAGGCTCATTTCGCTGTGCTACAACATATGGCCGAAGTAACTCCATACTTTGAGGAGCATCTAGCGAAGGTCCGACAGGAGAACATGGGTCGATCAGATACGTGGATCAACAAAAAACATAGTACTCGCTTCAACGAATGGTTCAAGAATCGTATCGCACGGAGTACCGATGGCCCAAGTGAGATAATACGAAGGTTGGCAAGGGGCCCAAGCTGGGATGTCGACACATGGCAAGGGTACGATATCAATGGATACACATTCTACACCGTCAAACAAGATGACAAAAGTACAATGCAGAACAATGGAGTCCGTATAGATGCATATCAGGATCAAGCTGGATCGAACACATACTATGGCCGCATAGAGCAGATCTGGGAGATGAACTACAGGAGCTTCAAAGTCCCTTTGTTTCGTTGCAGCTGGGTGAATATTCGCACTGGAGTAAAAGTCGACAGGGAAGGATTCACTTTAGTGGACCTGGCCAAGGTTGGATACGCGGACGAACCGCTCGTCCTAGCGAAGCAGGTTGTGCAGATTTTCTATATACAAGACCCCGCTAACAAGAAGTTGCACGTCGTTAGGGATGGCAAACGAAGAATTGTTGGGGTTGACAACGTCGTCGATGAGGAAGAATATAACCAGAATGTTCATGTGAGACCTCAAATCGACCTTGATGATGATCCCAAAGACGAAGTGGCATACGCTCGTTCAGACCATTCGGAAGGCATATCCTTGTAAACAGAGTCTTCGTAGTACTGTAAATTGTAAATAGATATAACTAATGAAGTATTTTGTACCGGTGCCTTATGATCTGCATATTTTAAATTCATGTGTGTTTTAAAATTTAATAGCAAATTTACACTGTTTAAATAAGGCATAGGTTAATTATAATAATTTTTTAAAATTTAATGGCAATTTTAAACTAATTTAATAAGGCATATTTTAATTTAACAGAAATTTTACACCATCTAAAAATGTAATAGCAATTTTAAATCGAGTACAAGTTAATTATAAATGATTTTATAAATTAAATATCATTATTAAATACAACTGATTACAAATATTTTAATTCCATAGTGGGATGAGCTTATCTCTATCGGGCATATAAATAATGTCCGTCAGAGATGAGCTTATCTCTATCAGGCGTATTAGCTCTGCCCGTCACGGATGATTGTCATCCGTATCGGGCTTATTGGTTGTTCCCGTCACGGATGATTGTCATCCGTATCGGGCTTCTTTCTTGTGCCCGTCACGGATGATTGTCATCCATATCGGGCTTAGTGCTTGTGCCCGATGGTGATGACCTACGACTAGGTTTTCTACCGATCCAGATCTGACTCTAGATCGGTAGAAAACCTAAGTTTTTCACTCTCCCTCTCACCCTCACTCGCACTCTCTGTCACAACCGCCGCCGCCGCCTCCTTCCTCTCACTCTCGATCTCTCTCCCGACTGCCGCCTCCTCCTCCTCGACGCCACCGCCTCCTGGACGCCGCCTCCTCCTCCTCGACGCCGCCGCCTCCTGGACGTCACTGCCGTTGCTTACCTACAACGACGCTGTCTTCACCGACGAGGACTTCGCCAGCATCTCCCGCATCAGGGACAGCAGGAAGGTTTGGTTAGTGAATATATGAATGTCATTGTGATGTCCCGCTTATTTGTTCCTGATCGATGCTATTGTGTTCTGATGCCATCTCCGTTATAATGTTTTAGGTATTGATAGGTTTGCGTAGTGAATATATCAATGTCTAGGCTCCTAAGTTTATATTGATGGGTTATGTTTCATTGTTTAATGTTCACCCTGTAATAGCCCATGATATCTAGCCTAAGCTAAACAAGAAAAGAAAAGATTGGACTAGAAATAAAACCTTCATTGTGAATCCATAGGCATCTTTGCACTGTACTGTAGAATTTAGTATTTAGAATTTACGGAATGAATTTAGTATGAATTAGTTTGAATTTAGTGTCAAATTTGTTTGAATTAGTATGAATAAGTATTAAATTGCAATGAATTTAGTATGAATTAGTTTGAATTTAGTGTCAAATTTGTTTGAATTTACTATGAATGGGACCATTCTGAATTAGACTGCCTATGCATATAAGTTCTGAAATCTGAGACTTTACTAGTTCAGAAATTTAAAACTTTAGTACTTGTTCTAAATTTCAAACTGTACTTCTCTGTCCTCTTCCTGCCACTATTACCCTGTGATTTCTTGATAAATGGCCAGTGATGAATGCTCAAAAACAGACCATAAGAACAGACCATCTACACTTATTCTTTTTTTTGGGAACTACACTTGTTCTTTTTTCATACAAACAGCCCATCGACACTTGTTCTTTTTTTTAGGAAGCTACACTTGTTCTTTTTTGCATAATAACAGACAATCTACACTTGTTTTTTTTTTGCATAAGAACAGACCATCTACACTTGTTCTATTTTTTGGGGGAGGACTTCACTTGTTCTTTTTGCATAAGAACAGACCATCTACACTTGTTCTTTTTTGGGGGGGACTTCACTTGTTTCTTTTGCATAAGAACAGACCATCTATACTTGTTCTTTTTTTGGGGGGCACTACACTTGCTCTTTTTTGCATAAGAACAGACCATCTACACTTGTTCTTTTTTTTGGGGAACTACACTTGCAAATGATTGTAATTGATGCACAATTTCTAAGCAAAACTGAGGCCATATCTTAACCTTAGCATAAGTTATATACACAACCAAAATAAGTTTTTCTATAAATTTTTTTAACTTTCTTGCTGTACAACAGTTGTATAGAAAATGTCGCAGCAAGGCGAACCCATGTCAGCGACTGCTAGTGGGACAACATCGAGCCAGGCTACTAGGACCCAGAATAAGATCCCTAAGGAAGTGTACACCATAACAGAGGTGGACGATCTGGGATTTCCGACGGCTCCTGCGAAAGCTGTCAAAAAGTTCGCCATAATATGCGGAATCCTTGGGAGGCGGAACTTCACCATATTGAAGGACCACATCGATCTGGTCCCACAAGAAGAAAAAGATGAGGCCTGGAAGCAGTTCAAGGAAAGCTTCGAATACCCCCCAGAGGCCGAGGCAAGACTCAAGCGGCAGGCTATCTGCAAGATGGGCAACTTGTGGAAAAATTTCAAGACCACGTTGGTCACTGACTACGTCCTCAACGCCGCCCAGCCAGAACCATTCGGGAAGTACCCGTTCATCTCACGGGTCGTGTGGGAAGAGTTCCATGCCGCAAAGTCAACCCCTGAGTCTCGGGAAAAAAGCGAGGCCTATAGGAGGTTGCAGGCAAAAAACGTTCACCCGCACCGGCTTGGCACCAGAGGCTACGCCGGGAAGCAGCACGAATGGGTCAAGGAGGACGAAGCTGCTGCTGAATCTAGCACGCCGCCAGTACTTGGTGATATCCCGACCACCCAAGCAAGGAACTGGGCAAGGGCGAGGGTGAAGAAGAATAGTGATGGAACACTAACGTTCCTAAATCCCGAAGATCAAGCGGTGTACCAGAAAATCATAAGTACCACACGTAGATTATGTTTTGGTAGGTTGTATCGTACTCTTGAATAAATTCGTCCTAACTGCATCGCAGGTCGACCTGACTGCTGAGAGACAGTCCTCCCAAGAGATCTGCTCACAAAGACGCGAGGATGACGTCCTCACGAAAGCGTTGGGAAGCGAAGAACACCGTGGACGGACAAGGGGCATTAGCTCCAATGTTCCATGGAAGCTTGGGTTTCCCCAATACGCGTGGCAGTACAGGAAGCACAGGCTTTCAAAGGCGTAGAAAGATGCACGCCTGAAGGCACAACTTCGGGACGAGATTAGAAACGAGCTCCGAGAAGAGTTCGATAACAAGTTGTTACAAGTGGAGGCTCGGGTGGAGGCACGCCTCAGGGAAAGCGAGCCTGCTGCCGCTCCCATAGTAGAAACGAGCCCCACGCAGAGGTGTAGCAGCTGCGCATCTACTGGGGCGGCGGCACAAGAAATACCAGCCCCTAATGCGGTGGACCACATAACGGTAAAACCAATACAAAACGTATATGTTCTCCCCTAACCACAGTACATTATAACATATTATAAAGATACGTATGAATCTAATGCAGGGACCCACATCGTGCACCCTAGTCGTTAGGTGTTGACGCCAAATCCGTACCGCCGATGTGAATTCGGCGCGCGGACACACGAAGGCCTGGGAGATCTGCTTAGCTCCAGTGCAGGTCCTAAAATTGATGAAGCGCAGGCGTGCCAGTCAGTTTGTTCCTGCCACTGACAAGATATGCAAAACAGCAGAACATATAACGTATCGGCCTATCGGCCGATAGCAAAAACAGCCTATCGGCCGATGAGCCGATAGGGCAGAAATAGCCGACCGGCCGATGAGCCGATGGCGCTATTCCAACCAATGCCGATGCCAGCCGATGCAGTTAGGGTTTTGAACCATCGGCCGTGTACTGAGCAAACATTTATATAAAGACAATCGGCTGACGATAACATGATGATGTAGCAATATGATATAGCATAATCCAGATAAATATAAGATAAACATTGATATGAAGATTAAAGCATACATCGGCCAGAAGTCCGATGGCATAAACTCTCAATAAGCAGATAAACAATAAATACTCTGTTGTCATCGGCCGGATCCAATCTATATGTAAAACTCTTGGGCCGATGCAACGTCCAGATAACTCACCGGCTGAAACCCCGATGAAACCCTTATTGGCAGCCAACAAGCAGGCTAGAGATTACGGTTCTAATCACGACTTAGTAGGTCAAACCGAACTGATGCAGCACTAAGTATGAAAAGAAACGCAAGACCTAGACAATCAAGCCCTTGACTGATTTTCGGGGTGGTGGATATCTTAGCCAATCTAATCTAGCAAGGCGATTTAGTTGATACCGGCATAAACCCTAAAGCGAATCTCGGCCGATAAGACTAAATCAAGAAGCCGAATCAGATTGACTAAGATATATGATAATAGGTGCTTACGTTGTTGAGATCAGAACGTCGAAGCCCTAGCCTCGACAACGCAAGCAGCCACAACGAGACTTACCCCTCGCGAGAAGGGCATGAACTCGCCGAAGAAGATGGAAGTAAAAAGGTTGGCGATGCGCCGAAGTTGATTGATCGTGAGATAAAAATTACATGAACTACGGGCTTACATATTTATACCCATAGGCTAACAAAAATCCTAATAGAATACGACTCAAACTTTCCTAAAGATAAGAAGAAAACTAACAAACTTATCCTAATTAAAAGATACAAGCCACATCCTCCTCAAACTCGGTCTTCTCTAGATAAGATCTTCCCGAATCTAACAAGAATCCGACTGCTGAAAATATGGATAACTCCTATCGGCCGCTTGTAGACCTCCGAAGCCGATACAGACTTTGAGGCCGATATTTACTCTGAGCCGATATACAAACCAGGCCGATGATGACTTTGGGGCTTACCAAATTCTGGCGTTAACATTAGGGTGACAAAGGACTTTGCAATTCCTGCCGCAGAGGGTCTAGTGTTCAAGCCCACGCCGGAGACCCGAGTGCATGGGGGGCAGCTGCTAGCCGACCATGCAAAAGTTCAAGTGGACATGATGAAGCCCGATTGGGTTGGCTTCACTCTCCCGCTCCCACCAAATGACGAGGTTCTGACCCTTGGAGCTGCACGCGGGACCTTTATCCAATGGCCCAAGCAGAACATTCAGATAAATTTAACTCCTAGGCCAGCACCAAGTGCTCGACCAGCGCCGCCGCCGCCACGTCCCCCTCCAGCTCTTGTATCTGCCCCTCCTGCCGTTGAAAAAGGAGATCAAGATCTCCAATTGCAGTATGATACAGATTTTGGGGATGACGGACAAGAGGTCTGCAGCAGAGCGTTCCTCCCCCCAGTCTCCACAAAAAGAAAGAGGACGGCATCTTCTCCACCCAAGCTTGGATCACGCAAAAGAGCTGCTGGAAGGGGAAGAGGAAGAGGAAATGTGGAAGGGCCGCTTCTGGCTCCAAAGAAGCTAGATCTTGGCAAGGCGCCATCAGCTCCTAAAGAATTCACATTAGGCATGCCATTGGTCGGAGACAACGCCTTATCAAAGATGGACCCTGCATGCAAGGAGTTGCATGGGTACTATATGGAGAGGTCCAACGCAAGGAGGAAGCATAGAGAGACCTCCATGACGGGCCAGCACGATAGACAGCCGTTCCTCGGCCCTGAAGCCTTTATCGCCGTAGACTTTCAAGATCTATGGGACCTCTACAGGGTGCGAGCAGTCGACACCAACCTCGTTAAGTGCTACTCCTTGTGAGTATTCTTGCATACGAGATATGGTAATAACTATCCTTGTATTACGCTTACCCTAATTCTTGTCTTGCTTCTAGGTTAACTTGGAAGCATGTCCATCGTAATGCTCCCCATGTTGCTTTGCTCGATCCAAGTGTCGTCAACGAGACAACTATGAATTACGATCGAGCCAGCATGGTAGAATATATCAAGGACTGCTAATGGTCCCGCCAAGACAAGGACTTCATTATGTGTGCCTACTCTGAACAGTAAGCGTGTTCCCTACTTACAGTCAAACCTACGACACGTATAGCTTTAGTATTTAACTTGCAATTTACTAATGTCGCAGTCGTCATTGGATTCTCCTGGTCATAGTGCCGAAGTGGAGTTTGGTATACTACCTTAACTCCAATATCAAAAAAGAAATATACGATTGGTCGGCGATCGAGGCTGCCTTGAACGATGCCTGAGACCAATACGTGGCAAAAGGCGGGAGGCATAAGGAAGGGCATCCCACACTCGGTCACAAAAAGGACTTTCCAGTACGTCAACAAGTTGGCGACTAGTGTGGGTTCCACGTCTGCCATAACATGAGGAGCCTCGTAGACAAGGTGACATTGCTCGACCTTGAGGTGTGTGCTTCAGTTGTTTATATACATTAGAGAGGAGATTGCACGATTCATACTAACTTTTCAATTATGTAGACTAACTTGACGCCTCGCATGCATGAAAAACTTTCGGCGATTGCGGAAATCAACTTCAATATCATTAGAGAGGAGATAGCACAATTCATACTAGATGACCTCTTGTCGCCGAAAGGAATGTTTAGAGTCAAGTCCTAGCGGAAACAAATGATTTTGCGACAAACATTTGATTTTTGTAAATATTCTTTGTATTACAATTATGCACGTTCTTCTGTATATATTTGCATTTCTTAATTACATATATACTTGTTCCAATTTATAACTCAGTTTTACAGGTTTTGATGCATGTTGACGGTTTTGTGAATTGGCTGTGAATTGGCTGAAAATTCTGTGAATTGGCTGTGAATTTTGTGAATTGGCTGTGAATCAGGAATGCTGGGAATGGGGTTGCTGGGATTGTCATTTTTTGCAGCGGGCATGGCTAGCAAAGGCCTGAGGCTAGCCAAGAAAACAAATTTTTTTTTGCTGACATAGTCATCCCTGACGGGCATTTTAGTAATGCCCGAAAGAGATAATCATCCGTGACGGGCTCCTAAGAAAGCCCGATAGGGATATAGTCATCCCTGACGGGCTCTTAATATAAGCCCGATAGAGATTAGTCATCCGAACCAGGAATATTTTGACTCAATAGGTGGGGTCAAACCTATCGGTGACGGGCTCTTTGGTAAAGCCCGTTAGCGATGCTAGTCATCGGTGACGGGCTGAGTATTTTGCCCGATTGAGATTAGTCATCCGTAACGGGCTCTACCCAACTTGGTTTGACTTGTATTTCTTGGTCAATCTTATCTGTGACGGGCTGTATTGTTAGGCCCGATTGAGATAACGTTCATCCGTGACGGCCTTGTGCCCGATTGAGATAGTTTCTCACATCACTGACCTTTGGTCTGTGACGGGGGCCCTACCCGATAGTGATGAGGGTTAATGCTCGTTAGAGATAGCCGATCCCACGCTAGTGCTAGCAAAACAACATCTCCATACAACGTCACACTTCAATCTTTTTCTTGGATTCCAATCCAAATTTGACTAATTTTTCCATATACACACAACACTACGTGTATGCCATATGAAAACTTTGACTTTCACATGCATTATTCTCTAGCCTAAGCATACTATGTGATCTTCTTCACCGTCTTAACCTCAACTTCTCTCAAGCCTAGTTCTGATTCACCACTAGCTATATTTTCATGGCTTCAAGCAACACCTGTACATGAACAGCAAAGAAACTTCATATCTGATTACAAGTTCGCATAAACTTGACTCACATTAGCATACAATAGTATCACATATGAATAGAAATAATTAGAAGTCATAAACATGAAACAATGTAGAAATTCCACGAAAACAACCTGAAACCGGCTCCCTCTCAAAGTCTGCCCGATTAGACCGTCGGACCACCTGATCAGACCGGCCACATACCTTCGGTCTGACTGGCCACCTAATGCTAACTGCACTGTTCACCAACACTATTCACCATACTTTTAATAAACACTTACATTTGACAATTGTTCATCACAACGATTAAATCATCACATGATTCTACGCGACATGAATCAACAATGTTTCTTTTTTTATTACAAGTTCATCCTAAAATCCGACGGTGATACTATCACCACCAATTTTTATTATAAACCGGCAATAAAGCCAATGAACCGACCACATTAAATCACGGGTACATGACTAATTAATTAATAAGTCCGGTGTAACCCGTTCCCTTTTATCAAATCGCCCTCTCCGTCTACATCTCACCCTCCCCTCGCTCTCCACCAACGACACTAACCCTCTCCATTAGCAGCGTCAACTCCTGCTGCTAGTTGCCACCGGCAAAGAGTGTTGGTGCTCTCTCTCTCTCCCCCTCCCTCCGCTATGACATTCTCTCTCCCCAGCTTCGACCAGATCGGCCGCTAGCAACCTCGAGGCATCAGATCTGGCCAAGGTAATTAGAGATGGACTCTATATTGATCTAACAGAGAATAAGAGGTTTCTTACTCATCGACTGCAACTCGATGTGCCCTGTACCAATCAAACTTGACAAAGAGGGTCATATATGGACGATTGGTCTGGGTTGTCAAGATCAGAATCCTGATAGCGAGCTTGTAGACCACACTGGGTTTTCATTTCGACAGGTCTGCTGGACAAGTGACGAGTCTCCTGTCCGACATAGTACAGTGTGAAAATAAGGCTGGGACGAACAATTCCTTGTCTATCGTTGATGAAAGAAAAATTGAAGGGCACTGCGACACATCTGGCTATTGATAATAAGAAACCAAGTTCACTAGGGATGGTGTCTAAATGGAAATCACTACTACGAAAACGATTTTTCTGTACGACAACCCCTATAGGTTGCAGGCGGACCGTAACTAGTCGTGTTTGCAAAAATCAACCTCCATTTTCACATACGTCTCCTTAAGAGACTCGCATGCAAAAATATATTTTCGTAGGTGGGCCTCTTAGGAGACCGCATGTAAAAATGAGTTTATTTTCGTATGCAGTCTTTTCAAGAGGCCGCATGCAAAAATATATTTTCGCATACGTACCTCTTAAGAGGACCGCATGCAAAAATAGCCCCTTCTTTTTCACAGTTTTTTCTCCCCTCCTCTATCTTTTCTTCCTCACCACTTAAAATTTTTTTACCATCTCTCCTATCTCTCTTCCTCTCCTGATATTTTTCTCTCCTCTCTCTCTTCCGAGCAGGAGCCGGCGGCGGCGGGCGGCTCGGCAACCTCGGGCGGTGCCGCCGCCACCAGCACCATCCTCGTCTCCACCCGCGCCGCCACAACGACGACGAGGAGGTGGCTGGGAGTGGGCGGCCCCGCGACGGCCGGATCCAGCGCCGCCGACGGTGACGCCATCCCTGTCCTCACCCAGCGTCGCCACCGACGACAACGACGACGAGAAGGTGGCCGAGAGCAGGCAGCCCTGCGACAGCCGGATCTGTCGCCGCCGGAGCCGTGATGGCCGGATCCGTCATCACTGGCGCCGCGACGGCCGGATTCGCGCCGCCGCCATCTAGTGTTTCGATTTTTCATTTTTTTGGATTTTTGTTTTTGCATACGATCGATGTAAGCACCTGCATGCAAAAATAGTGATTTTCTCTTGTGGTTGCGCCTCTCGCATTTAAAAATCGCTATTTTCGCAGACCTATCCGTACTGACAGGCCCCTCGACCACATGAAAAAATCGTTTTTGTAGTAGTCAATGGAATAATTGACAAGAGAGGGTACAATTAAGACATGAAGAGGAGTTAGTTCAAACATGATAAATCAGTTCAGTTCAGTGGGATTGACAAGGAAAAACATGTTCCCACACAATACAGATCAGCTCACAGCTTCTAAGATTTAAATTTGGAAGCGTAAGTTGGTGGGTATGCATGAACATGTTCGTGTGTTTGTTTTAATCTCGAAAATGATTGATTTTGAAAGAAATAATTACCAACTAGCACCAGGTTCTCTGGCGAGAAAAATCATTCTGCCCTGTGGTGCTAGTTCAGCTAGTTGCCATTTTAGCCCAATAGTTCAGCCAGTTCCCTCAAAATAGCCATTGATTTACACCAGGATAGATCTGATATGTCACACGGTATATATATAGAGAACGCTGGAAGAGTGGATGTATATAGCAGTTAAATGTTGGCTCTCTATTCTAAAATATAAATTGGCCTGTGAAATCAAGAAATTCTGCATTGTACTTTCCATCCACAAATTAAACAGTTCGAGGGTGATCAGCCCTCCCACGATCATGCGGAGAGAATCTCAGGTGCTATCATACAGTGTCGTGCTACGAAACTTAAAAAGTGCAAGCAAAAAGTCACAAAATAATGGAAAAAAAAATTCTGAGATGTGCAAAACTATGAAATGTAGTTGCACATAAAAAATCACCTCAAAATTTAATGTACATATTGAGAGGAAAAAACGACTCCAAATAGTGTTCAAAGAGTACAATTAACAAGGGTAGTTTTTGTAATTCCCAATTCCCTATCGTAGGTGATTCAGGCCAGCCTTTACGTACAGGTAACTATGCCGGTGAATCCCAATTCTAATTGAGCTACCCGATTAGAAAAATCAGAATCTGTTGCATGCTTGGTGTGTACCGTGGAGTAGGACGAGAAGGCATTCATTCTATGGTGGAGAGGACGCCTAGGGACAGAGGCGCTGACAGTACGTGGTGAGGACTGAGGAAGATGGACGACGGTGAGAAGGATACCAATTCACCATGTGGCTCGTGGTGGCTAGTTGCCTAGTTGGTAACAGGAAACTATAGGTACTCGTCAACTAGTTGCCGTAGCCCTATTGTACAGTTTCCCCCTTCCAATAGCCGTGCTTTTTCCAAGCGATTATGTTCCAAATGTGATGGATCATGTCACTTGTTTTCCCAATGCCACACATTCTCACATACACTTGTTGGATCTGATGAAATACATCTCGAAAAAAAATCTTTAGGAATGTGGGAGAAGAGAAATATTGCGGATCGGAAACTATCACACACATATATACACACATATACGTGCGCGCGCATCCTTTTTACAGTATATTGGCAACTATCCACTCAACTTACACATAGTCTATGCTGAACATGATACATAATCTGAATATTATTTTTGGCCAATATATAGACAGGTGCACCCTCATTAATTAATGAAACACGAGGCACCAACCCACGTTGTTGCACTGGTTATTGTTAGTGGTGCTGAAAATATTTTAAAAAAATAATCTTATGTTAAATACATTGGTTCTTTTCTAAATTATAGCGGTTTACATTGAAGAGTTCATGCCAATTATAAATAAGTGATAATTTTAAACTAATAAACAATAAATATTACATCTTCGAATTTCTTAATCCTAGATTTTTAATATCATTTAAACTTGGAAAAGGCCAAAATAAAAAACCCATACCATTTTGGGAGCTGAGGGGAACCAAACTAAAAAACATAAGAGTCCAAGTTATTTTGATTATTTACTTTTTTAAACATGAATTTTACCATTATGAACAGTCATGGTAATATGACCTATTTAATCAACATTTAGATTTTTTTTTATTAATGTGCTAGCTCTATACAATTATCGATTTATCAAGGTTCAGTAATCCCCAGAATTGAAATTAGTACCAAGTCATATAGTTGTCTTATAGTCTCATTTAATTAATATTTATTTATTAATATTGCACAATTCTGAAATTCGATGTTAATTAGTATAGCGGGCAATAAGGAAAATGGAAGTTGGTAATCTTTGTAACCAACAAGAAGGTGAGCTGTATAAATAGTACAAAACAAGCGAATTGGAATGATATATAGTCAAATGTTAAGATAGAATTGGTGGTTTTGGGTTAGTCTGTCTGGCAAAAAAGCGATCATGTTGTACGCACAGTCTGGCGGTTTCTGCAAAGGGATTTAATTTCCCGTAAGGATTTTACCACCAGAGAATAACTGCTTCATTCACTACACATGCCATTTTTCTTGTGGTAAATACATGGCAGAACTGGAAAATAACCTTCTGGTGAAAAGCTCGCAAATCGCAATCATCTTGTGATTTCAATTTTAAGGCACGCGTCCCCTATCGATATTGCAACTAGTTCATCCTGGCCAGATGATATTTTACCGCAGCATATCATATGATCAAGTCAGCGCCCACAGATCCTTAGTTACATCTTCACGAAGGCAGGTTAGTTCGACACAAAAGCGGGCACCATTTAAACTGTCATTCTCATGACGACGAAAATCATGTGATAGCAGGGTGGATTACCAAGGGGACGGCGGAGGCTCGAGTCTTCGCTACTATCACAAGGACCATAGAAGTTTTCATTAAATCCTTACTAAATATTTTGTCATTTATGTATGTGAAAAGGGTTATAACTTTGTTTGATTTATTCAGACCTCATGTTTTTTTTTATATTCGTCACTGTATGATAGTCACCTGCAATCGTCCTACTTTGCAAGCAATTACGTACGTTCCAAATGTTTCTCATATGATTTCTCACATACTGTTGTTATTAGGGTATGAAATATATGGAAAAGAGATCGTTAGAGATGATGTGGCGGGAGAGGAGAAATATCGGACGAGACCGCACCATATATATAGACTTGCATATTAATATGAGTAAATACGTTGATCAACTCAACATACACACAGCCTATGCTGATCATCATAGGATCTCACAATTTTTCTTGGCCAATATATATATTGTCAGGTCTATGTTAACACTTAAATATAATACATAGACCGAAAATAAAAAAATATGATCGAATTTGAAAAGGACCTGGCTTGCCTGCGCAAGACCGATCTGTCCGTCATCATAGGACCGATCAAACTGCAAGTCAGAGGCCGATCTGACTGGCGGCATGTCAAACCGGCTGAGTCCGACTTCAAATCCAATTTCGTCCGTTCAATAATTTTCTTACTTGAAAAGGAATTTTTTAGTTCTAATTGGTTTCTACGCCGAATAAGACATGAAGAGAGACAGAAGGTCTCGTGGAAGGCAAGACCAACCTCTTTACCAATCTCTTCCAACACAATTAGCCAATTAAATCGTTTTTTCAATATCACATTTATTTTTTACCTAATTCTAGCCTAGTTTCGTATATCTTCGTCGGTTTGTGTTGTTAGCCGTTCGTCCTCATCTCGAGAGTGCAAATTCTCTTTATAGATTTATCCCGAAAATCTTCCGTTCCGTTCATGACATGGGTGTTTAACTGTTTATCTCTATTTTATTTAAATCGACTTCGCTAGTCAGTTTGATTTATAAATCTCATCTTAGTTTGAATTGTCTAGATTAAGATGATAGGACGATTCCCAAATCAACGCAAAGCTTTACATGCCATATCGTTTGGCGACATCACAAAAAAAGACAGTTACGTACTGTTGTGCAGTAACTGCACGTATACCATTTCAAACAAAAATATACTAGCAGAGAAATCATCCTTAATCCCGGTTAAAAATCCTCATTAATCTTGATTATAGCAACCATGACCAGCAAATCGAGACTAAAAATATATACCAAATCAAAAAAAATGTGAGATGTGGGATTCAAACTCAACATCTCTCACCTTAGTCCTCACGCGTGTTACCATCCCACCTACTCTACACATCTAACTTGAATAGAAATGTTTTCCTTTTGAACTAACTCTAAAGACATCTTTAGTACCGATTGATAACACCAACCCCGATTGATAACACCAACCGATATTAAAAATGTCTTTAGTATGGGTTGGTGTTATCAACCGGTACTAAAAATGCATCTGTAGGATCGGTTGATAATATCAACTAGGACTAAAGATTCACCAGCATTAGTCTCGGTTGGTGCTACCAACCGATACTAAAGATACATTTTTAATGCCGGTTGATAACATCAATCGGGATTAAAGATGTTTCTAAGGACTTGGGCTTTTAGAATCGGTACCAGCTCTTAATCCATTCAATATATTTGTGTGTTTGGGACATTGGATAAAAGATGGATTCTCTTGTAGCAATGGCTCGCCACCAACTATTTGCGTCAGAGCCATGTGTCTTACTGTCGGGCATCTCGGGCAATTGCGTGAATATGCCTGCATGCGATGCTGTCTGTTGCCGCCACCCCTCGTGCTCTCGTGCTCTCGCTCACAACAACATCAATCAGACTCAAACCTAAGGCCCAATCGAGTTGAAATTCCTACAATGTGTATCAGAGTATCTCTGGCCATCGAATAGCCAAGGCGTTTGCCAACAAGTACACCTCTTTTCTAAGAGATATTTTAGTTTTTTAATAGATAATACCTCTATCCGAAAATGAGTTCATTTTTCACCCATTCCATATGTACCAATATAAATACTAAAAGACAAAAATTCTCATGAATATTTTACAATTTGGTCCTTTATAAAAACTTATTTTACAAATAGACCCCTGAAGAAACTTATCCCAAGAATTGTCCTTTTTGGAGGCGCCAGAGTAGCTGGCGCCGTGGTCCAACGGGACGGCGTCAGCATTCTTGGTGCCGTCACCTTGTCACCGTGGTAAACCCAGCGGCCCGACGCTACTAGATTAATTTTCCGTAGTCCTATAAACCTTTGAGCCTCTTTTTACTAATACTTCTTAGTTAGTACTTGTTGAGTTTTCTGTTATATCATTGTATCGAGTTGTTGGTCTTAGCGTTTCGTTGTTTAGAGTTTTGAGTTCTTGCCGCCGCCACCACCATCGTCACCCTCACTACCATCGCTATCACCCACCAAATCTCTTTCCATTTGTGCAATATCTATTTCTTCTTTGAAATCCAATTGCGTTTGAGTCTATCGCCAAAACAGCCATAACTCGAGTGTCCTTTCATAAAACAGTCATATCTTTTTCATACGGATTCAGAATCAGACATATAATATATCCACGGACATCTACAGAAAAAGTTACATCCGTTGCTTCCTGGCATCGGTATCCAGGTTTAGCAAAATCAAAATCTCAAAATTCCACTTGCAAGATTGTGTTTTCGAGGGGAGAAGCTTCGGTACCCATTTCGATAGAACTTTGAAAAATTCTATGGGCCACATATTTTGTCCGTTCGAGTTTAAACTTTCTGTGTTTGGTTCCTGCGTGCTCCTATGTGTGAAAAAAATATTTAAAAAATAAAATAAAAATAAAAAAGTTACACCTCTCTCCTCTACACTAGAGAGAGAAAAAAGAGAAAGATTAGGACGACGGCGCCAGCATTGCTGACGTACTCCTTCGGCCACGTCAGCGTCGGGTGTACCACGGTGGCAAGGGAACGGTGTCAGAGATGCTGGCGCCGTTTCATTAAATCACGGCGTCAGTCACTCTGGCGCTCCAAAAAAACTCATTCATAGGATAAGTTTTTTCAGGGGTCTGTTTATAAAATAAGTTTTTATAAAGAACTAAATTGTAAAAAATGCTGAAAATTCTACTACCTTATTCAATCCTAATACAACTATTTCTCATTTTATCTAATCCCAATGTAATTATTCTCTATTTTTACAATCTCAGATGCAATAATTACTCAAAATAAATTTATTTTTGGACAAATAGGATGAGCCAAAATGGATAGAGGGAGTATTTTAGTATAAAAGACTGACTCTAACTAACTCTGTCCTAACATCAAACTATCTCAAGACGGTGGCTTCATCGGCAATCTATTGGTCCACGTGGCGAAGGTAACTCGTAAGATAAATCCAAAATTAACACTAGGGAAAAAAAATAAAAGACTAAACGAACACAAATCAGTCATCTAGATTCGAGAGTCTTCTTAAGTATCCTCTCTCTCTTCAATTACATTATCTGCCCTTTTCAATCAAAACAAATACAGTATCCATTTCTTTGTCTTCTCCAAGCCTCCGATCGATCAAATTAAAGACAAAATTTAAGGATAAATTGAAGTGATAATAAAGAAAACAGTGTATAAAGAAAATGTAAAAAAATGTAAATAAAAAGAAAATAAAAAAATAAAGCTAGCAGTGAAATTAACTTGAGCCGATTGGTCCAAACGGCAAGTTAAACATTGAGATAAATTTAGAAATTATATGAGAAAAAAGAGTCTAAAAAGGGAAGTTTTGAGACCCGCATTTGCTACCTCAAAACTATAGAAATTCCGCCTCCTTCAATAATGATAAATGGCATGATTAAGGAGAAAAAAGAAAATCCAGAAAACAATTACATACGAAAATAATGATTTTTGAAATTTTAAAATTAATTAGATAATCTCAATTAAAGTGTTCTAAAGTTTTTGTGTTGCAAATTAATTCTAAATAGAACGCATATGCTATACAGTGCGCACGCCAACAGACAAGCCATTCTTAAAAGAAATTCTTGGTGAAAAAATATGGTTTTTCAAATTTTGAAATAAATTAGATAATCTGCATTGAAGTCCTATAAAATTTATATGTTATAAATTAAATCTAAATAGAACACACGGGTATACAAAGCATGCGCCAATAGGCACGCTAATTTTCTAGTTATTATAGTAACTCTAAGCTCTAAAATGTAACCTAGTTTACATATATATTCGACATCAAACTTTAACAGATTTATATTATACATTCTCTAGTTATAAATATTTGAAGTCTAGGATATGGAAACTTTGGCCATCAACTCCATATTACATTTATGGTATGTATAAATTAAAAGTTTTGATATTACGATGGGACTTATCGAGATAAATCCATGTATACCGTTTTTCTTAATATATACTAATCAGCGCAATATAGAAGTTATGATGGTCAAAGTTATATAAAAGTTTAATTGACCAAATTATGTCCTAGACAATGTTAAATATTTACGATGGAACGGAGTAGTAATAAGCAGCAGACGAAGGAATTCTACGGTGTAATTAAGCCATAGTTGAGACTAATAGACATATTCAACGATACAGTGACTTCTCTTTATTACTCTGCAATAGAAGGTTACAAGAATGCAGCCGTATCAAACTATGTACCCTTCAACGAACCCTATTTGTATACTAGATATATATTGTTCCTAATCAAACGCTTCACACTATTAATTACAAATATGGACTCAGAAACTTCCAAAACAATACAATTACTAATAATAACTACCCATATCTATATCTCTTGGAGCTAGGGGTGGGTATCGAGCTCGGCTCGGCTTGACTCGCGCAGCTGGCGGCTGGCTGCTGGAGATCTGGAGTCAGCAAGGGATTAGGGGAAGGGAGATTAGGAGTTAGGGTTGGGTATTTTCGTGGGCCTTTTTGGACTGGGCATTTTGTTGGGCCTTTTTATTCGGGTTGGGCTGCTATGAAGTGGAAGTTTTGGCGATTATCGTTAGTTTCTTCGGGCTCGCGAGGCAGCTCGTGCTGGCTCGTTATCTCTAACGAGCTGAAACATCAGTTCAGCTCGTTACAAAAATACAACGAGCCGAGCCGAATTAAGCCAAACCACCACGAGCCAAACGAGCTATCGAATCACGGGCTTTTCGTCTACCCATAATCGCACCGTCCGCTTCACTTACTGTGGTCGATGCCCTCTGCTCTGCAGGCAAAAGATAACTCCAAATTAACATGATAATTCCATGTTCCTCAGATAAAACATAATAATTCCATGATCAAACTAAGTTAAGTTGCATCTCTTCAATCTCCAAAAATAAATATAAAATAATTAATTATCTGGAGATCAGTTAACTAATTAATTAAGGAAGTGTAGGAACAAAGGGAGCAGTCGTCAAGGGCGGCACTGGTTCAGCTATCAAATTAACAGATAGTGCAACAACAAGTATATTAATTTCACAAAATAGAAACCGAACATAAGATGGAATAATAATATATCTACAGGAAAAGTGTTAAAAAAAAGCGGCGAAATAATAGTACAAGGTCTAAAATGTAAATCTTCAATTAATATGGTTAATAAATAATATTACAAGAATTGATATATAAAAAGGTAAGGCTGAAATGCAAAAAACATGAAGGAGTAGCATGCGCTGTAGAGCTAATAGCCACCACGTATCCTTATGCCCTAAGGTAGTACAGTGCGAGGAGTGGAGCTTTATTTTTTTACTAGCAAAAATACTCATACGTTACAACGGATAAAAATAAATTTTTAATCATTCATCTCCTCACATGTTACAACAAGAAAACTAAAATTATGACAAACATAAGATGATTAGGTTTTAATTTTTAATATCAATAGTACCCTTCAATTTTGAAGATGATTGAAGATGTTGCAATGTGAACAGTGAATTTGGCGGTGCGAGGTTACGGTTCGAATTAGGGTCCGTTCGGTTTCTTTTTCGATGACAATGAAATAAATGAAGCGGCAGATTTGAGCTGGTGGCACTGGCGTAAGAGGTTGATGCGGTCCAAATGGTCATCTGGTTCACTGGTTTGTTATAAATGCAAATAAACGCAATGACGCATTCTAGCTAGGGATTTAATAGTTTCTATATGAGAAAAAACATTGTCTATCATTGCAAGCCAAATAGCCTATCATACAATCATAAAAAAAGTAATAATCAAAACTGATGACCAATATTTGTCTTTCCAAGCATCATTATTGGTGTAAAAAACACACATATATGAGCTACGTCATCATAGGTGCCGGTTTATAATTAAAACCGACACCTATGGTCTCATAAGTGTTAGTTTTTATTAAGAACCGGCATATATGTGATCCTCATATGTGTCGGTTTGTCGTAAAAACCGATACCTATGGTACCGCATTTATAGGTATCGATTTATTATAAGAATCGTTACCTATGCATTGTCCATAGGTACCGGTTTATTATAAGAACCGATACCTATGACTATTAGTGCTGGTTTTGTTATAAATCGGTACCAATGAGTCATTATAAGTATCGGTTCTTAATTTTATCCTATAAAAACGTAAAAAAACATTTTATAGGTGTCAGTTTTAGGCAAACCGACACATATAAGGCCGATCTGTATGTGGTGTTTTGTAGTAGTGTAAAAAATTAGCGCAATGTTATTAAGCAAGAGCTAAGACCTATATATATATATATATACATATATATATATACCTATTATAAATATTCGTAACTTTCTGTTCGTCACTTTTTTTTTCATTCGTCAGGGAGGTAAATTAGGTTTTTTGTTGGGTCGAACGTGTGCTTACGGGCTAAGGCAGAGAAGAGAATGGAGGAAAGTAGGCCGGCAAGGGAGATCAATTAGACTTTTGGTTGCTTGTTGGGTCGAATCTAGCCCAAAAAAGGAGGGTTTTATTTATAGGAGAAAAGTGGGCCGGCAGGGGATGTCTATTAAACTTTTGGCTACTTACTGGGCCAAACCTGGCCAAAGAGAAAGAAGGGTTTTTATTTAGATTTTTATTTAAATAAATATTAAAAAGGTGTTTGTATTATTAAAATTAGCAATTGACCTTTGAAAATTGCAAGAAAATTTTAGTGAGTGTAATTAATTATGGATAATTTAACAAAAATTAAATCCACCCATGTAATTTTATTTCTCACACTTACTTTACTTTACTTGTAAATTAATTTAATTCTACACCTACCTACTTAGAAATACCCAAGTATTTCGAAAAATTTGTATTTTAATTAATTATATAATATAAATCTTTCTTAATTTTTTCTTAATTTTCTCATCTTTTCTTCCTGTTGCAAAGCACGGGCATATCTTGTAGTACAACTATTGTCACTGGATATATATATATATATATATATATATATATATATATATATATATATATATATATATATATATATATCCAGTGACAATAGTTGTACTACAAGATAATTACATGACACTACTAAAACAATCATTTTTCCATGCGGTTGGACCGTCTGTTTGAGTGAAAAGGTTTAAGAAAATAACCATTTTTTCATGCAGGTGGCGTACCACATGCGAAAATCCGATTTTCACATGCGGGTCCCTAGTTGCCTATGGCACCGGTGCCATGGATCCGACTGTCACGGGCCGACAGCAACGGATTCGGCTGTTCCGAGGCCGACAGTGACGGATCGAGCCGCCTCGTCGGCGGTGGCGCCGCTGCTTCCAACCGCCTCCTTCTCGTCATCCCGGCCACCCTCTCGCCAGCGGCGGTGCTACCCGAGGTCACTGCCACCCGGAGGAGAGGAAGAGAGAGAGGAGACGAGGTGAAAAAATTTATAGTGTTGAGAGAGAAAAGAGAGAGGAGTGGAGAAAAAAATCTATGGAGGAGAGAAGGGTATTTTTGTATGCGGACCACTTAAAAGGTCCGCATGCAAAAATCTATTTTCGCATGTGGCCGTCCATATACAAAAATAGACTTATTTTTGCATGCAGCCCGTTAAAAGACTCGTCTGCAAAAATAAATTTTTGTATGCGGACCTCTTAAAAAACCATATGCGTACGAAAATAGAGATCAATTCTTGCAAACGTGAGCAGTTATTGTCCGTATGTAGTTTACGGGGGTCCTCGTACATACGAGAAAAATCATTGCTGTAATAGTGCGAATTTGCAACCGATGCATACCATATAGCCGTATTATACGCATGCATAATCCTAGTAGTAATTACATTGAAATATTGTTCCTAATCAAACCTTCACGCTATTACAAATAGCAACTCATAAACTCCTTAAACTATATATATCTATTACTACTAGCTAGCATTCTCTATACATGCATATGTATTTGGAGCTTGAACCAACAGTTACTAGATCCTCGGGATGAAATCGCGCGCACCGTGCTCTTGCACTTACGGTAATATCCCCTCTGCATTCCAAGAGAAACACGATTTAACATAATAATTCGATTATCAAATTAAGCTGCAGATCTTTATTCTCCAAAAATAAATAAATAAATAATTCCATCAGAACAAGAAATACATAGTTAATTACCTGGTGAGCAGTTAACTAAGGATGTGCAGAAGCAAAAGGAACAGTCGTCAATGGCGGCACTGGTTCAGCTGTGATATATAAACATAAAAAGACAATTAATTTCTCAGATAGAAACTAAACAAATACTACTATCTACTCCCTCTCTTGAAAACAAAAGTCCAATCATTTGTCCAGATTCATCTCTAAGATTAAGTTTTTCCAACAGATTCATCCTTTTTTTTTACAGAGGGAGTAGTTATTTATATCCATAAGCATTCATCCCTTTTTTTTTTTAGAAAATTTAAACACCAGTGTTAAAGAAAAGAATAGATGGCGACTCACTTTTGCACTTGGCAAGTGTGGTCACCGGCAGCGGCACGCCGCAGGCTTTCGGGATGGACGACATGAGGCGCGCGATGTTGATCGGCTCCGGCATCATCTCGTTGATGTCGCCGCCCTTCATGGCGTGGCAGAAGCAGATCGGCGCCTCGTCGACGAGCTTCCGGAAGTCGCCGCAGCATGCGGCCATCGGCTTGACGACGCGGTAGTCGTTGAGGTAGTCGACGCACGAAACCAGACCCGCCAGTGACGGCATGCACTGACTTGGCTCCAGCTCCACCACCGGCGCCGCCGCTGGAGAGGGACTTGGGACAGGTGCTGGTGGCGCTGCCGCTGCCGGAGAGGGCGGCCGGTCGGGGAGGATGCGTGGCAGTGGGATTATTCCCCACGACGGCCGGTTGGGCTTGGGACTCGCCGTCGCCGGTGCAGGTTGGTCCGGGAGGATTGGTAGGATTGGTAGTATTCCGGCTGGACCCCCTCTGTGGCTGGGCCTCGCCGGTGCGGCCGGTGAGTCCGGGAGGATTGGCAGTAGTGGTAACATTCCCCCTGGACCCGCTCTGCGGCTGGGCCTTGCCGCCGATGGCGGCAGGGCGGCGGCGGTGGCGGCGAGGAGGGCGAAAACGAGGAGCAGGATGCTCTTGGGCGGCAACATCTTGTGCTCCGGTGGAGTCGTTGTGTTTGGCTTTCGCTTGGGGTGACAAAACATGTAAGGTGGCTTCCCGCCTATATAGTGGAGTTGGCGTGTACATGAAGGATTCAGAAACGGGTTGTAATAACCTGGGACTTGATTTAATTTGTTGGCTTGATGAGTTCATGGACTCGTGCATAATTAAGCATACCCAGCAAGATTAAACTTCAGTGATATCTATCAAGAGCAACTTGTAGTCTTTTTTTCTTTCTTCCAGAGACAAATTTGTAAGCTTCTACGAATTGCGAGCATTTCCTGATTTGAGGATTTGTCAGCCGAAAGACTCCAAAGTTATCTGAACATAAAACACTTCTCGTAATAACCTGGGACTTACAGTCCGCTATCGTGTGAAAAATCCTGTGTCAACATGCTCACACACAATTATAAACTTTTTGAAGATGGTAACTACGTCCTCTAGATACAAACTATTTTTAATCCGTATGAAGTTCTGACTCATTTTTTAGTCTTTGACAATTACTCATATGGATCATATAGATCGAGGGCCCGTTTGGAAGTTCAGCTTTCGGCCTGATATCGGTGTTAGGTTTGGGCCAGAGATACTTATCAGTTACATTGGACTCCAAAACATCTATTTGGGTGGGCCATTTCTTCAAATAAAACCTCACATTCTCGGCCCTACGGCCCAGAGAAATGTCGGCGGAGCCCACGTTGAGTTCCAGAGAATGTTAAAAATTTACATGTACGTGCTTATTGCAGATTTACAGGTGATTTTTTTTGAACGCATAAGAAGGTCCAATAGTAATTCATACATAGTATAATTGTTTGTGATCAATAGACTAATAATGGCGATTGATCGTATAATTGTTTGTGATCAATAGACTAATAATGGCGATTGATCGCGAGAGCGTGGTCTGATCAGTCCATACCTTTTTTTTTGGCCTAGGTGGTTTTCAGCCTTTCCCTTTTAGCAGCCTGGAATCCGTGATTTGTTTTAACGTTCAAATCCTTTTACGCATGCCGAATCGTATCCTCTTTCTTTTTTTAGCGGGCGATATCCCTTCTTAATAAACGATAGGTACAATTTTACCTTGTCTTTTCTACATTGTTTCGTTAATTTATTTCTTGATTATTTGTATAAGGTTTATACATATAAACTTGCGTATATGTACAAGATATATAAAATTCTATATATATTTTTTTCTATGATCTGGTTAAGACACTACTTGAATTCGCTTTGAACTTATATGCATAAAGTTTGTACATAGGTAGAAAGTTTTCAATCTAGATCTATGTATAAAATTTTCCATACAAAATCTTATGTATAATTTTTTTTTGCCTGCCAAGCCACTCACTGAGTCGTTCAAAGGAAATCATATATGGACGAAACTGTGTGAGCTCTCGTGGGAAAGGAAGCAAGGGCGGATAGGGAGTGTGATATTTTTAGTCCTTTTCCTATTACGTGTTAGAGCCGCGCGGATGTTAAAACAACAATAATTCCCTGGTCTAAAAAAAAAAAGAGAAAACCCTCATAAAGTCAGGTTGGTCATACCTGTTTTTTGGGTGTGGCAGAGAATTAAACCCATCGTCACCTATTACTCGACTGCTCCTTCTCGACTCAGGTATGGGAAAAAGTTTGCACCCGATTCCAAATTGAAATCAGGTTGGAAGGATTCATGGACTTTGGATTATAAATTCATAGTGAGGCTCTGCCCGCAAGCATTTGAACTAGTTGAGCCATTATGTTTTTGGCATGGCAATTGTTCTAGTGTTTTGGATGGCATGAAAAGAGCGTTACACGCGTATTTTCAATGGCTGCCATCTACCACCTGGTTGAAGAGTTTGCTTATAGGATTATGGAGGAATTTTGGTAGTGTTCCCCGCAAGGTTGGCCGGTACCTAACCCAAGGTAATTGAGGAAGCCACTAGATCTTCAATCTGTAGCGTGTGGTGTGTTTTAGCTTGAGTTAAAAGGGGTGGTTATGCATCAACGCTCATGGGTCTTCTATAACTCTACCTAGCCCTCATATACTTTTACATAAAAATATATAAAAATTTAGTCCACCAAATTTTATACCCACCAAATTTTATACCTAGCCTTCAAATTTTTTAATATTAAAAGTTAGACCCATTATCACCGTGTAATAGGTATAAACAGTATAGGCTATTTAGCCCCTCCTTTGCAGGTGAGATTGGTTCTTGCTCCAAACTTCTTCCAATTTTCATAAACTGGCAGTGGATGCCTAATCGCCGCACCGATCATTAGGAGGGAGGTGGGGGGACACTGCGAGGTGAGTAGTTTATCTGGAACGGATGCCTTCCAAAGAGTAATCTTTTACCACCGGCCCGGCGGAAAGAAAAGTTAGTGTCCATTCTCAACTTTATTGCATCAATCACCTTTATATATTTTATTCCCTCTATTTCAAAATATATGATGTCATTGACTTTTCACATAATGTTTGACCATTCGTCTTGTTAAAAAAATTTATATAAACATTATTTATTTTGTTGTAACTTGTTTTATCATCACATATAATATAATCTTAACTTATACTTTTACATATTTATCATATATTAAAAGTCCATTAAATATCCTATAAACACTCTGAAGCCACCACGTAGCACTCCTACAAACGCTCCTACATCTCCACGTGGCATTTTAATAAATTAAAAAATCATAAAAATTTGAGAATAAATAAAACATCTAAGCCATTGATTTTCATTAATATACGGTGGACCCATTATTTTCTACCATTAGATTTATTTATCCAAATAGAAAAGGATAAAAACAAAAAAATAATATTTTATGATAAAATTTAAAATAGAAGATTCAAGTTAACTATATTATTAAAAGAAATTCATTACTTTGGATCGTACATATTTTACGGGTTAGCTATTCTTCACTGATCCATACAATTTTAAGAAAGAACAAATAGATTTTCAAACCTTCTGATTAATAATGTATTTTCTAATTAAACTACTTAAATCAGAAAACTTAAATTATTTTGATTTAAGTAGTTTAATTAGAAAATACAATACCTAAAGTATTTTCTAATAGATCTAAGATTAAATGTATTTATAAAAATAGATAACTTAAAACTAGGACCCATTCGATCTATTTTAAAAACAATACTCCTCTCCCATTCTCCTGCCTCCCATCCTGTCCTCTCCAATTCAATTATGTCTTTTTCTATTTTTAACTAACATAATATAAAAACAGTCATAGCTATTGTTTTAATTATAAGTAAATAAATAAATCAAGATCACATTAGCTATATTTTACTATATAAAAGTTAAAATACATCATTGGAAGGTAGACCCTATCATTTACATGGCAACTAAATAACAACGGAAAATTAATTGAAAATATGTATTATGTTATTCTAAATATTATACATAACAAAAATCAATAAAACGTCCTCAAGAGCGCTCATAAGTTACCGTGTATCGTGGTCTAAAATTCTATTAAAAAATCCAATTAAACTGATGTATCCATTATTTTTAACTATAAGATCTATTTTTTTTAAAAAAAATCTTAAGTCGCCATGTGTCACGTCCTATAAAAAAGAGAAAGAATCTTAAAAATTCTTAGAAAAATGAAACATCTCATCATCGGCTTTCACTTAAATCATTTAAAAAATTAGAAAAATGAAATCTCCTCCACCTCCTCCTTGCTCTCACATGCACACAACACTGCCCGTTCCCTCCCTATTTTTTAGCCATTAAACTAAAAGAGAAACAATCAATAATGTTGGATATTTTTTTTTGAGAAACACAGTACAAACACAGGGGCTCACAACGTGTGCGTACTCACCTCTATAAACGCACACACGCACACCCTATACTTATGAGTACCTCCGAAAGACTGGGTCGACATATTTTGAGATTGATAAAATCACCACGAGCATCAGGGGCTCACAACGTGTGCGTACTCACCCCTATGAATGCACACACGCACACCCTATCCTTATGAGTACCTCCGAAAGACTGGGTCGACATATTTTGAGATTGATAAAATCACCACGAGCATCTTGCTATCGACAGATATGTCACCTACCATTGAAAGAATATTAGCCATAAATGTGAGCACTCGTATCAATTCTAGGACTTAAACCCAGTGGGACAAGTTTCACCATAAGGAACCTAACCGGTTAAGTTACGCTCACTTCGTAATAATATTGGATATTAAAACAACCAAAATTTTTAAGCTATATTTCTGAAATACTCATATGCCTGGTGGAACCATTATTTCTAATCGTTAGAAACAAGCATGTATTCATGGTACATCATGTGTTTCAAAAATATTATCGCACAATTGTATTCCGTCGTTATCATATTCATGTTAAGCTGCATGGAGCCTCTCACCCACTTTACATGAAATGTTCATAGATGGATCACCTCTCAAACTACATATAATAGGTTAGATAAACTCATATATTTAGTGGAGCTTCATGTCCCACCCAATCTATTGTTTAATAAATTATGATAATATATATATAATTAAAAAAATAAAAACACATCACTTTTACTTTACACAATAATTATACCTTCTTTTCAAATGATGAAGAAGATTATAAATAATTGCTTATAGATATTACTTACATATGATATAGCATAAAGCTAATAGGTTAGAAAATTATAAAAACAATTAATGCCGACGAAAACAATTTACGAAGAAATCGTGACAGATGTTCTTCGGTTAATATTTCGCTTTTATAAGTATCACAAACTTAACTTACGACGCATACCCGGGCAAATGTGCGGGCTATTTTTTTAATTTACATTAAATTTTTAAATAAGTCGAATGATTAAATGTTATGAATTTTAAAAAGAGGTAGTCTTAGAGTTAAACCGCCACCACACTAGACACACACACATGTAAGTCCAATCGGCGGTGCAACGTGTCGACCCAGAATATCCAAGTAAATCAATCAGAGTTCAGAGGGGGTGGCCCACACAGCCACACTGATCACAGTTGTGCAAACGGTTGCAGTGCAGTGTGACTGCGGAAGCGCGGTTAGGAAACGGCCAAATTGCGAACAAATTCGCTCCAATTTAACACATCAGCAGCCAAAAACCAAACAGAATATCCAAATTGTTCAACTAATTCAAACCCTCACACAAGTTACATCCTCTCGCTACGAGTCAACTGGCAGTGACTCGGTCGCTGGGCTACAATCAAGCAAGCTCAAGATCAGAAGCTACTAGCAAACATCAGGAGTGCTAATTGATTAACTCAGCTACGAACTATGCACACGCGAGCAGGTTAATTAACGAGACGAAGGCGTACTGTCTTGTTGGTTGCCGTGCGTGGCGCCGTCATCGATCGATCAGCGGGTGCCGGTGACGGCGAGGGGTGCCGGCCGGACGGTGAAGGGTGGCGGCGGAGACAGCGGAGACGACGGCGGCGAGGCGAAGGGGAGGCTCCGGAGGACGAGGAAGCGGACGCGGCGCGGGAAGATGCGGGGCGGCGCCCGCGACAGCATGAGCTCCATGGCGCGCGCCACCGCCGCCGTGTACTCCTCCAGCAGCTCCGCCACGATCGCCACCAGGATCATCCTCTCTCTTCTTCAGTCCTTCTCCTTCTCCTCGCGCCGCCGCCGCCGCCGGTGTCGCGTCGCAAGTGCAGGGTGGTGGGGGCGTTTTGCTCAGCTTTGGATCGAGGTCTCTGGAGGGATGGATGCGATGCTATGTCCGTTCGTTTCTGCTGAGATTTTTCTGTTTTTTATTATTATTATCTTTTTGTTTACCGCAGTACAGTAATGGCGATCTTATCCGATGCCGTGGTGTAGGGGCCGACCCTTGGGAGAAATTGCTACGTGTACATGGAAATGGGTCTCTCTGCAGGGAGATAAATTCTAATCGCTGGAATGGACGTCCACCTATTTCTTGCACGCATAATAGATGGTTATGAAATTTTTTTAAAAAAATTGATAAGATAGATTAATATGTAATATGTCACTTCACAAATATACAAGTTCAAATTCGACTTGTATAAGTTGTAATAAAAATAACAAATTAAACTCTCAATACGTATATTTACACTCAAATTTATTATTTTTGTTACAATTTGTAGAAGTTGAATTTGAACTTACATATTTGTGAAGTGATATACTACATATTAGTCTATCTTATTAATTTTTTTGATATTTTTTCATAGCTATTTAGTTGACATGTAAAAAACGGGTGAATGTCCACTCGAGTGTTTAAAAAAGTTTTGTCAAACGTAATTCACGTGACAAACAATCCCGCCATTCCATATGATAAGAACCTAGAACCAAGTAAAACATTACATAATACAATATCTTATTTAATTCTAGATTCTTATGTTATGGGACGAAAGGATTATTATATATCGACGATACTAATCGCCTTTCAACTAATTATTTGGGTCTTTTAGATAGGTTATTTAATTGGGAACATCTATTATGATATTTGACAAAAAAACATCCATCTTATTCTTGTAAAATTTTTTATACTATTAGATTGTTTTGAGATTCATGCATTACTTTCAACCATAACCCTTCCTCCTCTCCTCCCTTCCCGTCTTCCAACCATCAGAAAATTGTCCCGTCTTTTTCGCTGCCGTCGTTGCTCAATTAAAAGGCGTCAACAGCGCTGGTGAGAACCCTCCCCGGCTGGCCTTCTCCTCCTCCCTTTTTTCTTCCATCATATGACTTAAAAATTTTGTCGAAAGTGTCTTAGTTTACTCACCGGTGACCATCATTACTCCAGCAAGAATGAACGGCCGGTGGCCTCGTCACGAGCGTGCATAGCAATATCCTAATTCATGTCTCCTCTTTCTCTCCGACGTGACCATCGATCGACCAAAAGCAGGGTGTATCGACAAGTCCAAAAAAAAAAAGAACATTTGAACGTGACTGACACTTAGCAAAAAGACAACCAGGAGCGATATTTACTTAACTAACAACTGTACAGTAGTTCTCTGCTTTTTAGCAAGAACCGACGGTTGGTGCTCGGTTGCTGTGTACGCACTTCATTTTAGCAAGGACCCACGATTTGTAGATTCTCTGTAGAAAGGATATTTTGCCTGGATGCGTCGCTTTTGGTAAATGCAGAATTATTGGAAAAAGAGTACAGTGACAGCAGTAAAAGCAGCCAGGCTTCCGGTCTTTGGATTAAGATCGTCCGCAGTCCACGCGTCACTGAGGAGTACTGCACTTGCAGACCGTCTGTAATATCTTCGGTCACCATCCATTGACGGACTATTAGCTTAACTTTAGTAGTCCAAACGGGAGACACGGACAAGGGGTAGGAGAAGATAAAAGGGCTGTTTGATTGAGTACTTCGAATTACTTAAGCTTGCCATAATTCTTTTAAGCTAACTTATTTAAGAGGTGGGTTAATAAAATATAGCCACATTTTAGCTAGCATGAGTCACTCTTGCCACATTTGTTTTATCTCAATAACATGTAGGGCCTACATGATAGAGAAAAAATCTTGTTACATGATTGGCTATCAACCAAGCAGCCATCAAACTCAGTCAAACTTGTCTAACTTAAGGTGTAACAACCTTAAACAAGTAATGGGAGCCAACCAAACAATCCCATAGGACTTAAGCAAATTATGGTATTTATAGAGTTAAGAATTCTATTCGGAGAAGTGATTAAGTCAGCAGTATCCTCGAGATTGGACTGTAGGATCAAATAGCAATAAATAAGCCAACCAGAGGAGGATGAATGGTTGAAGTATCAAAAATCCAAAAACTTTTAGCGAAACTAAAAGTTATCCTCGTTGTCAATTAAGATCGGTCTGACCGAAGTTGACCCGCCGGTCTGAGCAATGTTCAAGCTTCGGTCTGACCACACGATCTCGCCGCCGTCGCCTGTTGCTGCCGGCGGTCCAACCGCCATGGTGCCACCAGTCTGATTGGGCAGATGCCGCCGATTTGACCACCGGTATCTCATTGGTGTGACCGTCAAACCCGAGCAAAACACAAATCGAAGATCTCCCAAAGTAGATTGAACTTCATTACTTCTATTCGTTTTTACAAAGTGCACCAACATCACTCCTGTCACAAATCTCGACTAAACTTGAAACCCTAACTTTTCTCTAAATTCAACTCTTAAAAAATCGATATGGAGAGGCCTCAACCTCTCTCTCTATTTATATCCAAGGTAAGCAACCTAAAGCTACGAACCCAACTTGTACAACAAGTCCTAATCCACTAGAAAATCTTCCCATACAAGTAACAAACTTATCTCAACTCAATTCAAATTTCAATCTTCCTAAATTTGAACTTCTTTCAAATTTGACTCCTTATCCCATATACACACAATCTCCCTATCGTATGCCACATGGAATCTTCATCAATCACGCACATTGTTCTTTATCCTAAGCATCACGTATAATATCATGATCGTCCAGACGTCATCTTCTCTCAAGTTGACTCCCGATCCATCACTGACAATACTCTCTCTAGGCATCAAAATACACCTACACATGAATCAAACAAGAAACCATATTCGAGCACAAGTTCTCTTCAACTTGAGTCAACATTAGCACATAGCAGTATTACATACATATAGAAATCATCTAGAAGTCAAAATCACAAGATAATCACGAGTATCCAAATAAACAACCCAAAATCGAAACCGACACATAGCCGTCCGGTCAGACCGTCAGGTCAGTCGGTCTGACCACGCAATACACGCCAGTATGATCGGCAACCACAGCCCGGTCTGACCGGTCCACATGACCGAAAAACACTTGTTCATCATCTAAAAACCCTATTCATCGTAACCTTGGTCTGACCGATACACAACCTCCGGTCTGACCGGCTGCGAAACCACTTCGCCGATAATCTGCAAATATCAAAATTAATTATCGCAAATACCACTTATTCATCACGTATAAATATTCAAAACACACTTTGATTTCACATGGACAACCAAGAGTGTTTCTTAATTATCATCAACTTAGGGCCACACAATTACGCTCATGCAAACGGATTCAAATTGAATTCGATAAAAAAAACCAAAACGGCAATGCATGTGATTGGCAACCCCACATTGATGTAATGATGTTTGTAGTACGCAGTTGTCTGGAGCGGAACTGAAAACATATTTCATTATTGTTGAATTAGAATAGGTACATGAGCAACTCATCAGCAATAATAGTATTTTGTCTGCTTTGAGCCAGGGGATAAGATGGAAATAATGGAGGGACCAGTCTCAAAACGTTAGCAACCTCCTCTTCACTAGCATGGCTGCCAACAGATGCAGTCCTGCTGCTCTCTGATTTACAGAAATCTTCTCGAAAATGGTATGAAATTAGCTGCTGCTCCCGGTGATTTCCTTGTAGGTGCTCTTGATTTTGCTCACCAGAGCTTCCCTGCAAATCCATTAGAGTACCAGACCTGATAAGAATCTGAAAGGCTAATAGTAATTTTAAAAGAAATCGTGTCATCAAGTTTCCAGATATTAGCGTATATACAAGCACAAAAGGGTATTTGAGGCGTAACCTTATTCACGGTGACCAAATTATGAACATTTGTTACTTATTGAAGTGTATTTACATGTTGTCTAGTTCTCAAGCCAGTATTGATGGATATTATTGAATAAAACATTGTGCTTGGGCTTAAGACATCACTTCTAAATATTTGGTATCAATTTGAAAAGCTCAACCAAATCTTGTCTTAAAAGTCAAATATTCGTAGCCGTAGAGAGAACCATGTATCTCCTCATTTCTTTAACATAAGTTTTTCTGATTAGCATGGTTCAACTTCCAGTCTAAGTGAATTGAGTATATTGATTTATCAATAAGGACTAGAAATCACGCATAACGCATTCCAGCGGTTACAAGTATTTTAGTCTTAGCGAAATCATTGTCATTCATACTGATTGCAAAACGGAACTCCTCCACGGTGTTTATATATACATGCAAAATTTTACGAGTTTAAACCAGAGAAATTGTCAGTTCTGTAACAACAACGGTGCAGTATCCTGTTATAGTAGAACCTGGTGTGAAGAGCAAAAATTAAAACAGGATGTCTAACCTGTCTGGCTGAAAGATGAGGTTCCGGTATGTAAACCACTGCATCAGAAGATAGTAGCAGTTAATTGTTGGAGCTCATAAGACAAGCAATTAACATGCACCGTCTTTCTATGAGACAAGGAAATTCACATCTCAATGCTTCCCACTCACCCCTGTGTACCCGATTCCAACGAGCTCAAGCACGCCGGGCAAAAGAGGAAGCCTGTCGATGGCCTAATCGAATATGCAGAGAGAGAGAGAGATCAAGCAAATTAAGCATGCGCGCGTACGCATGAAGTTGAACTCTACAAGGAGTAACAAGTCCTAGGAAATTAGCATGTGTTATGTACCATCTCGTATACCTTGATGGCGCCTATGGCCGTCCAGAGGCCGACGAGCGCGGCGACGCCGATGGCGGTGACGGCGTACTTGTCCTCAACTTTGGCCCACTGCCTAGACACAAACGGTGGTCATGGTTACGCACATTGCGAAATTAAGAATGGAGATAAGATAACAAAGGATGCATACTGACCGCGTCCTGGGCAGCCTTGACGATCTCCGGCACCTCCGTCTCGCCGCCGGTGCCGTCGGCCGCCCTGATCGCCACGCTTCTCGACGCCCTGAGACCTACTGACAAGACAAGTCGAGAGCCAATGATTCAGTTGTTGTGAATAAAACACAAGAGAGCGAGCCAACGATTCAGTGTGAGGTCTCACCGTACTTGACGCCGGTGGCGGCGACTGCGAAGGCGGCACCGGCGGGGAGGCGGCGAGGCAGCGGGGCGAGGCCGAGCGGCGCGGCGGCGAGGCGGCAGGAGGTGGTGGCCATGGTGGGTGGGCGAGCGGGTGGCGCGGTGGCGGCGGGCGCGTGATCGGTGATCTGTGTGACGTGGTGGTGCGACGCGGGGTGGGGAGGATTTTGGGTTGGATTTTGGCGCGGCGGAGACCACACGTTGCGCCACCGGGAATCGCCCTACGGATAGGTGTCAACTGTAGTTTCAATCGCGATAGGCCTCATCAGACAAGATGGTTTCATGGCCCACGAGCCCACATAGATTGGAGCAGAGTGGCCGGGAGAAAATACTAGTAGTGTGGTTGTCCAAGGTTCGTCCACCCGTCACAAATAAAGTAGTTTCCGACATTGACGCGGTCTCTGAAAGTGCTGCGTTTTTTTTTTCCGAAACAGAGACGCAGACGCTCGTATAAAGTACTACACAATACTAATCTTATTTTACGATGACAATAAAATTTGGTACGGGGTTCATGGTACATTCCCTATCCGTTTCCCAAATGACACTCGTGAGAGTTTTAGGAGACATTATGGTTGAGCTGATCAATAATTCCCTTGCTTGAATTCAATTATTGGTTGGGATGGGAAAAAAAATGAAATTAAACGAAGAGTGGTTGGGAAGGAGTACTACTCTAGAAATGTCTATACTTGTTGATAAATTTCAGATGTTACACACATTCTTATATTTGTGAACGGAACGAATACTCACTAACCAGAAGAAGGCTTAATTTTGATAATATAATATTAACTTAATATGTATGTAGACATCGATAACTTTTGCAAATACAATTTGTCATCAAATAAGAATATCCAAAGATAGCATTCTCATTTGTTACCTCTTTTTATTTAACTCCTTTCGTCCCAATATAGGTCAACTTAAGACCGAATTTGATATATCCTATGATTACGAATCTGGACATAGGACATAGATCTTAAGAATCAATCAGATTTTACATTTGCTATGGACAGACCGAAACATTCTACGGGAGACATACAGGTCGCAAGTGTCATTTCCACATGCCAAATCATCTCTTCATGTCTACAAGTGTTACCCGGCCTTCGGCTGTGTTTGGGAGGTGGAGTTCCTAACTCTACCTCCCCGCATGAAAAATGATGCTGTTTGTTAGTATGTGATTAATTAAGTATTAGCTTAACAAAATTTGAAAAATAAATTAATATGATTTTTTTAAAGTAATTTTACTATAGAATATTGTTAAAAAAAACATATCATTTTGCAGTTCAGGAAGCTTGCGAGAAAAAAAGAAAAAAGAGCATTAAGTTAAAAAAAATAGGAAAAAGAACACACCTGAAGAGGAGGATTTTAAACAAACCTGACACCTGAACCATCGTATTTCCAACTTCACTGGGACCCCTGTAGTACATGCTCACCCGCTGCATTTTCAGGCCATCTCAGCGCGGATCTGGCTACGGTGTTCTGATCCTGAAACAAAGAAGCTGTTTGGTAGGGCCAAAATTGTCCGGTATCTGATTATAGCGCTAGTACCAAATAACCACCTCGTTTCTCGTCTTTAGGTCGAGGTTAATTAGGTAAATTGATATCTCTAAACCATAATACTACAAATCATAAAACCCTTAACTTATAAAATCAGGTTAAATTAAATTCTCTAATAGTATAAATACGTGGTTTCAGTGATGTGGAGCATACATGACAATAAAACAAAAGTTAACCCCACGTGTCAACCCTCACTCTCCTCCCTTCTTCTCCCTCCCGCTGCTCTCCTCCTCTTCTCTCTCCTTACTCTTGATCTCTCCCCCCAAATCAGGTGAGGCATCACGTTGGTGAGCAAGCTGAGCAGCACAGTGATGAGGACGGTGAGGCGAGTTGTCATGTTCAAAAATTTAGCCAAAATTTTAAACTATTTTATGTATAAATCTCTGTCCAGGAATCAAGACAGGGTACACAAAACGACAAATTAATATACAGATCCAATCATAAAATAAATCGTAAATACTTACAAAAGAGACACTTTGTCCTCACACCGAAAAGAACGCAACAGCAGCGAAAAATGAGATGATCCTAGCGGGGCTTCAGCTCCACTCTACAGGCAAAAACTTAACTAGGGTATACTCCTTGGTCCTCTAACTTCGTTTTCAACTCAGAAGCACTATACTTCTAAAAAGGGTAATAATAGCAAAGCTGAATACAACCACCGTACTCAGCAAGCCACACCAATGATGCGGACGTGCAAGAGAAGATAAAGGAAGGTTTGTGGCTATTTGCGTAAAGGCATTTATAAACATTTAGAAATCCAAATTCCATCACGCCCACCGTTACTTGGGAACGTTAGAAAGGGAAAAGCTATACTAAAAGTCCAACAGTTGTCCATTCTTACTTGTGGTAAGCACAGTAATTCTTTCAGAGTTTTCCGTGAACCGGTCCTTAATTGCCATGGGTGCGATTAGAAAAACCATGCACCCATAGCCCATTATTAAGCCATATTTTAGTTGGACAATTATGACCAAAAGGCATGGCTAGATGTGTTAACAGCAAAATTTGCCAAGGATACACAAGGATAAAGATAAATTCAAAGCAGATTCGGAGGAGATGAAGTTGTTTCCAAAAACAGAGCAGCGCATCGGCTGGAAGCTGTATCGGTCGATACAGAATCGGAGTCGGTTAGCCGATACAGACAGTACGAGTTCATATCGAACTCGGGGAGAAAATTTGAAGATATTACCAAACAAGGATTGAGTCCGGAAGAGGCAATTGTATCTATTAACTAGGAATAAAAGTTAGTTGTTTTCTTTAGGGAATTCATGGTAAGAGTCCACCTAGGGACTCGTTTGTTTATTTTGTACTTAGGCAAGTTTGAGTTGTGTCCGATATGGTCAAGATTTGTATATTCGTGTATAAATATATGCCCAGGGTCTTGTAAAAAAAACAACAGTTCAATACACACTCTCGGCGCATTGCCACCCTTTTACTTTTGGGTTAATTTGATACATGCCATTGCAAATATGACATATTAGAAAAATGCCACTACTATTCGCGATATCGGCTACGTGCCACTGGAATTTGGGGAAATTGGAACCATGCCACTCCCGTCCATTTTTCTGTCAACCTCCGTCTAATTCACTTGTGAAATGTCACTTTTGCCCTTTCATTCTCTCTCCTTATCCTTTCATTCTCTCTCTCTTTCTTGCTCGTGCTTCTTCCAGAGGAGAGGAGAGGGAGGCGCCGATGGCTGGGAGGGCACGGGCAGCGGCCAAGCGCGGCGGCGTGGCTAGCGCCGGGCGGCGGTGGCACGGCGCGAGTCGGTGGCGGCGCGGCTCGCGCGGCCGGGGCAGCACGGCTCGTGCGGCCAGGGCAGCACGGCCAGGAGGCGGCGCGTCGAGCAGGAGCGGCAGCGCGCAGCAGCAACGCGGCTGCTGGGGCACGCAGGGTTGTGCAGGACGGCGCGCCGGCAGGAGGAGGACAGGGCGTCGGTGGCTGGGGTAGGCGCTGGCCGGGCGCACCAAGGACGGCCGAAGCTCCACCGGCGGTGGCGCGGCCTGGCGGCACAGCCGGGAGGCGGCGCGCCGGTGGCTCGGCTCGGCCCGGCCTGGGCGACGGCCGGGCAGAGCGTCCGGCCAGGTGGAGGCGGCTCGCGGCGCGGCTCAGCAGTGCACCTGCTAGGACGGCAGGGAAGAGCCCGGGACGGCGTCAGTTCTGCCAAGGCGGCGCTGGCCGGGGAGGGGGGCTCGACCGGACGACGGGACGGGGTAGGCGGAGGGAGGGAGAGGGTAGGCCGGAGGAGGCGGGCACGTCGTAGGAGCCGTACATGGCGACCGCGGCTGGAGGAGGCTGGGCGGCGGCGGCGGCGGCGGAGGAGGAGTTGCGCATGGTGGTGGCGAGATCGGCGAGCGAAGAGAGAGGCTTGGATTGGGAGAGAGCAAGAAGAGAGATGGAAGGGAAAGGGGCAAAAGTGACATTTCACAAGTGAATTAGACGGAGGTTGACAAAAAAATGGACGGGAGTGGCATGGTTCCAATTTTCCCAAATTCCAGTGGCACGTAGCTGATATCGCGAATAGTAGTGGCATTTTTCTAATATGTCATATTTGCAGTGGCATGTATCAAATTAACCCTTTACTTTTACCTCTTGACGAGTTCTTATTTCGAGTTGGGCTGCATCGGCTTCGATCTCTAGCAAGAGGTATGGCTTCTCACAACAACTTGTATCAGCGGATGAGGGTATTGTTTTAGATGTTCTAATCTATCTCGTGCAACTGCTGGCTATCATATATCTTAGCTAATCTAACTTGATGGCTCAATTTGCTTGTATCGACCAGCCCTTTTCTAGGGTTTTGTCGATATCGGTTAAATCGTTTCGTCAATTTGGATTAGCTATGGTATCTACTACCTTGAAAATCAGTCAAGGGCTTGATTTTTTAGACTTATGCTTCTTTTCATACTTAGTGCTGTATCAATTGGGTTTGACCTACTAACTCGTGTTTAGAATCATAAAAACTAACCTGCTTATTGATTGCCAATAAGGGTAGAATCGGAGATTCAGCCGATCTTACCTGATATAATCATTTCGCATTTAAGTTTACATGCTTTATTTTGCTTAATGTGTTATATCTATTATCTTATAGAAGTATATGAATCCTTTAAATATACTAAGCTCGTTTCTAACCTCATGCTGCCATCGGTTATGTTCGATCCGTTGAGATTGAAATATGTTTAGTATATTTGATCAAGATTGATATTCTTATATAAGGCTGTATTGGAGTTCTAGCCGATGCATTATCTGAAATATCCTAAAATATCTCATCTGCTACGATATAAGTTTGTGTAATTACTGGTTTATCTGATCTTGGTTATAAGCAATTAATACTGTCTCATTTGGGTCCGATCTATTATAATTGCTTGTATATAAGAAAAGGATTAAATCAGTAATTACCTGTTATTTCTCTGTACAGCCGATCATGATTGTTTTGGGTCTAATCTACAATATCTACCTATCGACTAGTTTTTCTTTTAGGCCATATAATTGTATGACAATCGACTTTAAAAGATTTCAATCTCATGGTGCATCAATTAGGTTCGACCTATAGGATTGATTCTGTTAAGGAAAACTTGTTTACAATTATAGTTGACCTAAATCTAGTTTTTGGGTAGTATCTTTTACCTTACAGCCGATTCAAACTATTTGCATCGGCTAGTTTTCTACGATATGTCATTGGTCCACCAGCCGATCGGCTATCGTTCACTAACATTGCTTTCTTGTATATCTTGTTGGTTGCAGGATCAAACCAACTGACACGCCCTGAACCCGAAAACAAGATTTGGACCTGCACTGGAGCTAAGCAGAACTCCCAGACCGCCATGTTTTTCTTATCAACACGCTTTTGGCATGCCTAGTGGGACATATTTCAAGGCTTTCATCATGCCTACTAAACTTACAAAAGAGAATATCATTCCAGTCACTGTTGAACAACTGTCAGAAGAATAGAAGGCAAAGATGGAACAATTGATTCAAGATTTTCAAAAGATGTATTTGAAATCTTCAAGTGTTACACAGCAAGGAAAGGTAATACAAAAAGGAAAAGTGATTTTCCCCAAGCCTGAAGCAAAAACTAGTGCATAAAGGGAAACCAAAGCCAAGGTTGAAGATCAAACAATTGATGATAAGCTGACCTTACAAGACAGAATTGATTATGCAGTACACCATGCTTTGATTAACCAGTCAAATGTGTTAGTTAATACATTAACTAATGTGGTAAAAAAGGTGGTGGATGGGACTATAGTTGAGGAAAAGGCTAAAGGACCAATATATTTGCCAAATAATATGTTCCCAGCCTATAGAACTGTCAAGACTGAGATTCCAACTTCTTCGTTAGGTATGCAACAACAACCGATGCAAGGGGGTGTTGATGAGAAAACACGGCGGCCTGGGAGTTCTGCTTAGCTCCAGTACAGGTTCAAATCTTGTTTTTGGGTTCAGGGCATGCCTGTTGGTTTGATTCTGCAACCAACAAGATATACAAGAAAGCATTGTTAGTAAACGATAGCCAATCGGTTGGTAGGCCGATGATATATCGTAGAAATCTAGCTGACGCAAACGAGTCGAATCGGCTGTAAGGTAGAAGATGCTAATCATAAAATAGATTTAGGTTAAATATAATCATAAACAACTTTTTTGTTAACAAAATCAATCCTATAGGTCGAACCCAATCGATGCAGCATAAGATTGATATCTTTTAAAGTCAACTGTCATACAATTATATAGCCTAAATGACTAGCCGATGGGTAGATGTTAGAGCCAAAGCCCAAAACAATAATGATCGGCTATAGAAAGAAGTAACAGGTAATTACTTATTTGATCTTTTTCTTAGATGCAAGTAATTACGATAGATTGGATCTAACCAAGACAGTATTAATATCTTATAACCAAGACCAGATAAATCAATACTTACATGGACTTATATCATAGCCGATTGAAATGTTTTAGGGTATTTCAGGTAATGTATCAGCTAGAATTCCGATACAGCTTTATAGGAGAATATCAATCTTGATTAAATATACTAAACAAATTTCAATCTCGACGGATCAGACCTAACCGATGGCAGCGTGAAGTTTGAAACAAGCTTAATATATTTAAAGGATTGATGTACTTGTATAAGATGATAGATATAACATATTAAGCAAATTAAAGCATGTAAACTTAAATGCAAAACTGTTATATCAGGTAAGATTGGCTGAAACCCCGATTCTACCCTTATTGGTAATCAATAGGCATGTTAGTTTTTATGATTCTAAAGACGACTTAGTAGGTCAAACCCAATTGATGTAGCACTAAGTATAAAAAGAAGCATAAAATCTAAACAATCAAACCTTTGACTAATTTTCAGGGTGGTGGATACCTTAGCTAATCCAAACTTGACAAAACGATTTAGCTGGTACCAACTAAACCCTAGAAAAGGCTTGGCCGACACAGGTAAATTGAGTCATCGGGTTAGATTAACTAAGATATATGATAGCCAGCGGTTGTACAAGATAGATTAGAAAATCTAAAACGATGCCCTAATCCGCCGATACAAGCCGCTGTGACAAGCCATACCTCTTGCTGAAGATCGAAGCCGATGCAGTCCAACTCGAAATAAGAACTCGTCGAAAAGTAAAAGTACAGGATGGTGATGCGCCGAGAGTGTGTATTGAACTGTTTTTTTTATTTACAAGACCCTGGGCATATATTTATACTCGAACATACAAACCTTGTCCATATCGGACACGATTCAAACCTGCCTAAGTACAAAATAAATAACTAAGTCCATAGGCAAACTCTTACCACGAATTCCGTAAAGGAAACAGCTAACATTTATTCCTAATTAATAAATACAATTGCCTCTTTTGGACTCAATCCTTGTTTGACAATATCTTCAGATCTTCTCTTTGAGTCCGATATGAACTCGCACCGTCTGTATCGGCTAACCGAGTTCAATTCCGTATCGACCGATACAGTGTCCAGCTGATACGCTGCTCTGTTTTTGGAAATAACCCTATCTTTATCTTTATTCTTGCGTATCCTTGCCAAATTTCGCTGTTAACACATGCCCCGCAATTCCAGAGTATAGATAAATATGCTGCGGAATTATCTCTTAGATCCACAAAAATCTAGGGTTTTCATATTCTGACCGTTAAAAGCGGAGGCTATAAATAACAATGGCCCCTGACTCAATCTTCACGCCATTAACCTTTTACCATCGCTTAAACCACTGCTTAAACCATACACTGCTTCTCTCTCATCTTCGGTGACCGTATCGATGATGCAAGCTTGTTTGGCGGCGGCCTCGATGATTCCCCTGTCCCGAGCTTAATGGCAACCATCACGGAAGTCCCTGAGGTAAACTTTTCTCAACGCCTTATCGTCTCAATCTTTCTTTGTTTTACATCGGCTCAGATCATAGTCTGCTGTCTTCAATCTCCCCCTTCTTTTGTTCTTCTTTACTGTAGCACCTGAGGAATCAAATCGCAATCCCTGTTCTTGACGAAACCACACACTACTTCCTTGGACCGATGGGAGATGTAGACCCCACATATTTGATAAGTGCTGAAATGACTAGAATCCCTTTTAAGCAAACCAAGCCCAATTTGACCGATTGGTGCCTTAGCTTCAGTTCTTGGCCATCAATGCTCCAAGGATGGAGAAACTGGTATATACGAGTATCAACTGCAAAGCACACCATCTGGGTCGATATGGGAATAGCTCAATGCTTAGCCCTATCTTTAGCTGAGATGTCAAAAGACAAACCCCTAATGTCATCTCATCAGCTTCATACTTTTGGTCTGACACCTTAAATACTTTTATGTTTAACCATGGGCCGATGACCCCAACACTGCTTGATATCTCTATGCTCACCGGCCTACATGTAACTTCATCGGCCAATTTCTTCAGCCTGAGGATAAAATGTGAGAACAAACTAGAGACCAAAGTTGCAGGTGGCTGGTCAGGATATATAGCTAGGCATCAAAAAGCTAGACCAGTCTTTGATAGAGAACATATTGCTTTCCTGAATTTTTGGTTAGAAAGATTTGTGTTTTGTGGAATGACTTGTGGGCCAACAGCAAACTTGCAACACATAGCTCAAGCACTAGCCAATGGTACAGTAATGCCTTTGGAAAAATATTTGCTAGGGGCTGTTTATCAAACATTTGGTCAAGCATCGGCCCAACTTTTATCTGGCAAGCCCATCAGCCATGGTGGTCCTTGGTGGTTTATCCAGCTTTGGCTCAATCTTTATACAGCCCAAGCCATAGAACGGCCACCCTTCATAGAATCAAAATTTCCAACTGATTATGTTGAAGGAGCTGATGAAACAATACGTCTATGTATGTCTTATGGAGAAGCAGTCTCAGTTCATCCTGGATCAAGGTCATCAGCTGAAGAATTTCAAGTATGGTTTGACCACTTCTACAATGGCTTCCCCAAGAAATCAAGGATTTGGTTCCCTTATGAAGATGCCAATTCTTATGAGCTCCCCTTGATATGAGACTGGTTGAAATCAATGATGGAAATGACTCAAGGCCAGAGACATATTTGTGTCGGCCGTTTCTCCTTGTATTCTTCCCACTGGAATTTCTCAGGGCCGACACACTGAAGTCTCCTATGAATTCTACCACCCCATGGTAGCAGCCAGGCAGTTAGGTCTAGATCAACTCCCCATCGGCTTGTATTTTTCAAGAAAAATTCAAACAAGGGGAATTGTTACATCGGCTCCCCTATTTGATCGACGGTCAAAGCTTGAGGACCTGTTCTTGGCTCCTTAATGAATGTGGATATGCACCCAATGAGTTGCCAATTATTTGACCAATGATCGATTAATGGAAGAAACACATCTTCAATCTATCTTCCAGCTTCTACTTGACCATTATTGATTCCTCCATTAGTCCTCAGGTAATTCTTTCTTCTCATATCTCCTTTTTTCAACTTCTTTTCTTTAAGACACTAATATAATATCTTGCTTGCTGCCGATTCTAATCCTCCTACTACTAGTGATAGCGGCCAGCTGATATTATATGCACCAGCACTGCTACCATCTGAAGAACTAGCTCCATCCCTCATCGGCTTCAACGTCCCCTCATAGGATCCTTGCTGCAAGGCCAAATCAGAGAGCCGATACTCAGCACCAAAGGCAAGCGCAAGAAAATAGCCTCTCGCAAGTCTTCCAAGAAACCAAAAACTAAAAAAAAAAGTGGAAGATGAACTCCCCAAAATAGATCCAGATGTTGCAGTTGCCTTAGATGAAGAAGTAGATAATGAAGAAATTGATGTTGCTGCTGCTATGGGTGATGAGCCTGCTGGCGAAGATGAAGGTGCAATCGATGAAGGTAAAGACAATGCAGCCGATGACACAGATAAAAATAGTGAAGCCAGTGAACAACCCCCATCTCCACCTCGTCATCGTGTAACTCGCAAGGTCAAGGTAAATATTGTAATATCTTTTTCTAATTGCAACTATTGATATCTGCTAACATTTAGCCGCTCAGAACAAAGCTTTGAAGCCAGTGCCAGGGAATGAAGCCGATAATGTGCACATCATCAATGAAGTAGACCAAATTCGCCTATGTGCGATATCAGCAATCCAAAACTTTTTGGGTTGATGTAATAGTCTTAAGTCTTGAAACTTCTACTTGAAACACTTGACATATTTTCCATGTAATATGATCATCGACTTTCAAACCGATTTTATTTCTGTCTTTTACATTTATACATTTTTGAAATTTTGGTCTAAGGGCGATAGTATATATCGGCCATCTTAAGACAATATAGTTTATACATCGGCTATATCATACATCAGCTAAACAACCGATTCTGAATTAATCCAAACACCTGGGTAGTATTTCTTCAAATATTTTCCATTTAGCGCTTTTCCAAAAACTTTTCCGTCAAGCCCTTCAAGCATATATGCATTCTTAGGTACACAAATGGATCCGATAGGGTTCTTCCCAATTAGGTGGCCATTTTCCAAATTCGTTATCTCTTGTCTCTATCGGCAAAATCAACTTCAAAATAAACTCTTTCCTTATCCCTTTTGATTTTCTCCAAAGCACGCAATCGGACCTACGCCAAATCTTCTAAATTGTCAATCATCAAACCGTGATAATCATCGGCCGATAGATCATTTTGTAAAGAAATTCTCCTTGAACCGATGTTATTCTCCCAAGGCAAAATAGCTTCATGCCCATATACAAGTTGATAAGTGGCAGTTGTGTAGCTGCATGACATGCCATCCGATACGCCCATAATGAATCGACCAAAGTAGTATGCCACTTCTTAGGCTGTTCTGAATCTTTCTCTTAATCAACTTGATCAAACTTTTGTTAGAAGCTTCAGCCTACCCATTGGCTTGTGCATAATAAGGAGAAGAATTCAGTAATTTGATACCCATACTATCGGCAAAGTGAATAAACTCATCGGACACAAAGATAGATCCTTGATCTGTTGTTATCATCTGTGGAATTCCAAACCAATAGATAATATGTTCCTTCACAAATTCAATGGCATCATTGGAATCAACTTTCTTCATAAGAATTGCTTCAACCCATTTTGTACAATAATCCATTGCTACTAAAATATATTTATGCCCCTTACTTGATGCTGGACTAATTTGGCCGGTCATATCAATTCCCCAACCTTTGAACGGCTATGGTTTGATAATTGGGTTCATAGCCGATGCTGATGCTCTTTGAACTACTCTAAATTTCTAACAATCTTGACATCCTTTATAATGCTTAAAGCAATCTTCCAACATTGTTGACCAAAAATATCCAACTCTTCGAAACAACCATTTCATCTTATGAGCCAATTGATGTGTCCCACAAGTACCTTCATGCACTTCATACATAACAACTTTGGCTTCTTCTAAATTTAAACACTTGATCAAAACCCCATCAATCATCCGATTGTATAAATCATCATCAAACAATACATATTTTAAAGCTTTATATTTCAATTTCTTCGATGCCAATTGAGAAGGATTTTTCAAATACTCGATAATTTCATACCTCCAATCATCGGCATCAACATCTGCAACGTCAATTTTTACATCTTTCAACATCGGCTTATAACCCGATGCATCTTGGGCTAAATCATCGGCTTATTTTGTTCTCTGGGAATATGCTTCATAATAATAATCCAGAAATTCTTCATCAATTCTTGGCATTTTTTGATTATAAATTCTCAAGTTTTATTTTTGCATTCATACTCGTCTATCAGCTGATTGATAACTAACAATGAATCACCAATAATTTCAATCATATCGGCTTTGACCTCCTTCAAAAACTGCAATCCCTTAAATACTGCTTCATACTCTGCCTGATTGTTTGTATAATAAGGTTTAATTGTCAAGGCAAACTCAAAACTTGCCCCCCGAGGCGATATAATTACTAAGCCAATGCCACAACATGCGTACAAATGGATCCATCAAAATACAATGATCAAGGCATCATCACAACATGTCCAATTGAATTATCTCAATGTTGAACGATAAAATCAGCTATCTCCTACCCTTTTACTGCCTTAGCTGATTCATATTGAAGATCAAATTATGTCAAAGCAAAAATTTACTTCCCAACTCTACTTTTCAAGACTAGCATATATTTTACTACATCGGCTTTGCAAACTACTGTGCACTCATTCGAATGTAGATAATGTCTCAACTTTGTACATGAAAAGTATAAGCACAAACATAATTTCTGCACAGGGGTATACCTCATTTCTGCATCCAAGAGCCTCTTGCTAAGATATAATATTGCCCTTTCTTTTTATTCAACTTCTTGAACCAGAACTGAGCCGATAGACTTCTCATCGGCTGACAGGTATAGCTTAAACGGAACCCCCTTTTGAGGTGACATCAACACTAGAGGAGAACTTAAATATCCTTTGATGTTGTCCAAAGCTTTTTGCTGTTGCTCCCCCCATATAAACTCTTGATCGGCTTTCAATCTTGATAATGGAATGGAAGGTTCAATTCTACGCAATAAATTGGAAATAAATCTTCTCACAAAATTAATCTTGCTGATCAAGGATTGTAACTTGGTTTTATTTCGTGGAGGCTCAATATCGTTGATAGCATTTATATTCCTTTGTGTTATTTGAATCCCCTTTCATGAACCAGAAAACCATGTCCAGCCGATACACCAAAAGCACATTTATTAGAATTCATATTTAAGCCATATTTCCTTGTCATTTCCAGCACTTTTCATAGATCGGCTATATGTTCATCAACCTCTTTTGACTTTACAACCACATCGTGCATATAAATTTCAACCAATAAGCCGATGAGATCATGAAATATATAATTCATTGCCCTTTGATATGTAGTACCAGCACTCTTTAATACAAAAGTCATAACAACCCACTCATACAAACTGATTGCACCAGAACATCTAAATGCAGTCTTATGAATGTCTTCTTCAGCCATAAAAATTTGATTATATCCTGCATTGCTATCCATAAAACTTATAATCCTATGTCCAGAAACTGCATCAACTAATAAATTAGCAATCGACATTGTGTATTCATCCTTGGGTGTAGCCTTGTTCAAATCTTTGAAATCAATACAAATCCTAAGCTTTTCATTTTTCTTGACCAATGGTACTATATTTGAAATTCACTCAGCGTATTGGCAAGGCCTTATAAAATTGGCATCATAAAGTCTTGTAATCTCAGCTTTAATAGCATCATACATCTTTGGCTTGAATCGTCTTGGAGGCTTTTGTATGGTTGATACCCTGGGTTGATAGGGAGTCGATGTTCTACAATAGATCGACTAAGTCTTAGCATTCCATGATATTCCTAGGCAAAACAATCTCTGTATTCTTTTAACAACTCTATTAATTCCTTCTTGAATTCATTTGACAATTTAGTACTTACAAATATTGGCCTTGGCTTATCACCAGCTCCAATATCTACTTCTTCTAATTCATCAGCCGACATAAACCCTCGCCCCAATTTACCCTCTAGATCATCTATAGTGTCTTTAGCATAAAAATTGGGCTCATCTCCTATGCCTTTATAGTAAAAGTTGGGGTTCTCCATCACCGTTGACTGTATATTACAATCGGACACTTTTAAATAATCCCCTTTCTAAACTTTTTCAAACAAACAATCAACTCCTTCCATCTCCCAAATAGATAAATTGGCAATAGTAACATTTATTGACCTGTCGGCTCGTACAATTTCTATCTGGTCTCCTTGCCATTGAATCAATCTTTGATGCATCATCGAAGGAATGCAACAATTAGCATGTATCCAATTCCTTCCCAATAGCAAACTATATGATCCTTTTCCATCAATGACAAAAAATGTGGTTGAAATTCTCTTGCCGCCTACTGTTAATTCGACATTCAGAACTCCTTTTGTTTCAAATGAATTGCCTCCAAAATCCTTTAACACCATATTGGTCTTGATCAAGTCTTCTGGAGTCTTACCAAGCTTTATAAAAGTGGTATAAGGCATCAAGTTTACAACTGCTCCTCAGGCAACCAACATTTTAGACATCAGCTTCCCATTGACAAACCCCTTAATGTATAAAGGTCTAAGATGCCGATGTTCATTGTCTTTAGGTTTCTCAAAAACAGCTTGTTCTGACGACAATGTTAACTTTGTCAATGATTCCTCGACTTCCTCATTGGCTGAATGTATGCTATATTCTATTGGCAAATTAAACACCATATTGATTGAAGACGAAGCTATAGCTTTACCCTTGGCACATGCTAAAATTCTGGTCTTATCGGCTTTAATCTCATCGGCTGACACAACTTTGGATTTAACACGCCACTCCTTCCTTGTGTGTTTCAGTCGATGGTTGATTTCTTCTTCAACCTCTTGCATCTTCTCTCTATTTCTCAAACCGCTGTACTCTTCTTTTCTGATTTTTTGTGAAAATTCCAGTTGGGCACCACTGAGGATTCTAAACTTGCTCTTCTTGCTCTTCCTTAACTTCATCTTCAAAATAATCTTGATGAATTGGCCCTAACTGTTGATGAACTGACAACCTTTTCTGTATCGGCTTATTCTCATATCTTGAACTGCTTAATTCATGAGAACTACCATAGTATCTTGCATCTGCATCACTACATCTTGGGCAATCCTCAATTGATGGCAATCTCATCCCTTCATTTCAGCAAAACCTGAAGAATTCACAATTCCTGTGAGGATCAAAACACACTCTATTGTCTTGATAATATTTCTGAACTTGTTTATCCTGTTTCTTCCGGTACTTGCTGATCAATTTTGTAGAATTGAATTTATTTTGCTGATAAGTTTGATAATTCTTCTTATCGGCTTCACCTGTTGTTGTGTGGATGATATTCATAAAAAAAGGATGACCATCAATCTTCATCGGCTTCTTACCATCATCGAACTTGATTCTGCCTTGCTCAATAGCCGATTGAATCTGCTACCTGAACACCTTACACTCATTGGTATGATGAGATCCCGTATTATGCCACTTGCAATATTTTGTTTTTCTTAATTCTTTAGCCAATGGAATCACATGACCTACTGGAAGTTGAATTGTTTCTCCTGTAGCAGCAAATCAAATATCCTATCGGCTTTGTTAATATTAAAATCATACCTCTCTTCTTTTCCAGTGTCCTTAACCCATTGACAGATGACAGTCTTTTTGTTCCTTGACCATTTTGCCAAGCTAATCTTTGGGTATTTTTCTTCTGAATTAGTAGCATAATTTTAGATATTACTAACATTATTGGCCTTTTTGACAAACCTTTTTGTCTCCTGGAATCGTTGTTCATGCGCCAATACCTTTTGAGCTAAATGTGCTAAGCTTTCAAAGTCTTGCAAAAAAAATCTTTCTCTTATCGGCCCAAGCAATCCCTGGATGGCCAAATCAGCAAGCTGTGAATCGGTTAAATTAAGACTATAGCATCTATTTCTCATATCTCTTAACCTTTGAATATAATCTGGAACCGATTCATCAGATTTCTGCTTTATAGATGTCAAGTCCGACAACTTCATCTCTTGAACCCCATTGAAGAAATATTTGTGAAACTGTTTTTCTAGATCGGCCCATCCTTTGACAGAATTATAGGGCAAAGAAGAAAACTAGGTTAACGACGATCTAGATAGGGATAATGGAAAGAGTCTAACCCTCAAAGCTTCAATAGCCGATGCCTTCTCACATTATGCTAAGAATCGGCTGATATGTTCATATGTTGAAACATTATCCTGACCTGAAAACTTTGAGAAATCTGGAATCTTATATTGGTTTGGCAAAGGAACCCTATCAAAATGTTCTGGGTATGGATACCGATATATGATCCCAATATCCTTGGGTTTGAGTCCAAATTGTTCTCTCATTACTTCTACAATCATATCGTCCCATTGCTGCTGCGGTCCATTAGCTCCATACTCTGGTGCTTCTTCATAGTTATTGTACTGAGGTTGATATTGAAACTGTGGGACAGGTTTTGGCCGATATTGATGTGATAAGATTGGTTGATACCGAGAACTCATATATTGACCCAAATATAGCTGATGTGGTTGATGTTGGAAATTTTGTGGTACCACATGCATGTATTGTGGTCCCATTGGTGGTTGCGACATAATTGGTTGTTGAACTGGCTGCTGAATTGTTTGTTTCCCTGTCGGCTGCAAATTCTGAAGTATTCTGGCCGATGGTGGTTGTGTGCCCCTTGTTAACTGCGAAATCTGGTTCTATGTCATTTGCTGAGATGCTTGTCCCTCTTGCATCGGCTGTTGTTGCATTCCTAGTAAAGAAGTTGGAATCTCAGTCTTGATAGTTCTATAGGGTGGGAACACATTATTTGGCAAATATATAGGTCCTTTGGCTTTTTTCTCAGCTATAGTCCCATTGACCACCTTCTTGACCACATTAGTTAATGTGTTAACTAACACATTTGACTGATTAATCAAAGCATAATGTACTACAGAATCAATTCTGTCTTGCAAGGTCATTTTATCATCAATTGTTTGATTTTCAACCTTGGCTTTGATTTCCCCTTGTGCACTGGTTTCTGCTTAAGTTTTTGGCAAAATCACTTTTCCTTTTTGTATTACTTTTCCTTGCTGAGTAACACTGAAGGATTCCAAATACATCTTTTGAAAATCTTGAATTAATTGTTCCACCTCTGCCTTCTGTACTTTTGACAATTGTTCAATATTAACTAGAATAATATTTTCTTCTGTAAATATAGTAGGCATAATGAAAGTCTTGAAATCTGTCCCACTATGCGTGCCAAAATCGTGTTGATGAGAAAACACGGCGGCCTGGAAGTTTTGCTTAGCTCCAGTGCAGGTCCAAATGTTGCTTTCGGGTTCAGGGCATGCCAGTTGGTTTGATCCTACAACCAACAAGATATACAAGAAAGCATTGTTAGTAAACGATAGCCAATCGATTGGTAGGCCGATGACATATCGTAGAAATCTAGCTGAGGCAAACGAGTCGAATCGGCTGTAAGGTAGAAGATGCTACTTACAAACTAGATTTAGGTTAAATAAATCATAATCAACTTTTCCTTAACAGAATCAATCCTGTAGGTCTAACCCAATCAATGCAGCAGAAGATTGATATTTTCTAAAGTCAATTGTCATACAATTATATAGCCTAAATGACTGGCCGATGGGTAGATGTCAGAGCCAAAGCCCAAAACGATCATGATCGGCTGTAGAAAGTAGTAACAGGTAATTACTTATTTGATCTTTTTCTTAGATGCAAGCAATTACAATAGATCAGACCAAAACATGACAATATTAATTGCTTATAACCAAGATAAGATAAATCAATAATTACATGGATTTATATCACAACCGATTGAAATGTTTTAGGGTATTTCAAGTAATGTATTGGCTAGAATTCCGATGCAGCCTTATAGGAGCATATCAATCTTGATCAAATATACTAAACAAGTTTTTATCTCGACGGATCAGACCTAAGCGATGGCAGTGTGAGGTTTGAAACAAGCTTAATATATTTAAAGGATTGATATACTTGTATAAAATGATGGATATAACATATTAAGCAAATTAAGGCATGTAAACTTAAATGCAAAATAGTTATATCAGGTAAGTTTGGCTGAAACCCCAATTCTACCCTTTTTGGCAATCAATAGGCAGGTTAGTGTTTATGATTCTAAACATGACTTAGTAGGGCAAATCCAATTGATGCAGCACTAGGTATGAAAAGAAGCATAAAATCTAAACAATTAAGTCTTTGACTGATTTTCATGGTGGTGGATACCTTAGCTAATCCAAACTTGACAAAACAATTTAGCCAATACCAACAAAACCCTAGAAAAAGCCTGGCCGATACAGGTAAATTGAGTCATTGTATTAGATTAACTAAGATATATGATAGCCAGCGGTTGTACAAGATAGATTAAAACATCTAAAACGATGCCCTAATCCGCCGATACAAGCCGTTGTGACAAGCCATACCTCTTGTTGGAGATCGAAGCCAATGTAGCCCAACTCGAAATAAGAACTCGAAATAAGCCATACCTCTTCAGATCTTCTTTTTGAGTCTGATATGAACTCACACTGTCTGTATCGGCTAACGAAATTCAATTCTGTATCGACCATTGCAGCGTCCAGCCGATGCGCTGCTCTGTTTTTGCAAATAACCCTATCTTTATCTTTATCCTTGTGTATCCTTGCCAAATTTCACTATTAACACATGTCCCCAATTCCGGAGTATAGATAAATATGGTGCGGAATTATCTCTTAGATCCACAAAAATCTAGGATTTCCATATTCCGACTGTTAAAATCGTTGGCTATAAATAACAATGGCCCCTGACTCAATCTTCATGCCATTAACTTTTTACCACCGCTTAAACCACGCACTGCTTCTCTCTCATTTCCGATGATCGTATCGACGACGCAAGCTTGTTTGGTGGCGGCCTTGGCGATTCCCCTGTCCCGGGCTCAATGGCAACTATCACGGAAGTCCCTGAGGTGAACTTTTCTCAATGCCTTGTCGTCTCAATCTTTCTTTGTTTTACATCGGCTCAGATCATAGTCTGTTGTGTTCAATCTCCCCCTTCTTTTGTTCTTCTTTACTGCAGCACCTGAGGAATCAAATCGCAATCCCTGTTCTGACGAACCCACACACTACTTCCTTGGACAGATGGGAGATGTAGACCCCACATATTTGATTAACGCTGAAAGGAACAGAATCCCTTTTAAGAAAAACAGTTTCACAAATATTTCTTCAATGAGGTTCAAGAGATGAAGCTGTCAGACTTGACATCCATAAGGCAAAGATCAGATGAATCGGTTCCAGATTATATTCAGAAATTCAGAGATATGAGAAATAGATGCTGTAGTCTTAATTTGACCGATTCACAGCTTGCCGATTTGGCCTTCTTGGGATTGCTTAGCCTGATAAGGGAAAGATTTTCTTCTCAATACTTTGAGAACTTAGCTCATTTAGCTCAGAAGGTATCGGCGCATGAACAACGGTTTCAGGAGACAAAAAGGTTTATCAAAAAGGCTAATAATGTCAACATTGTCTACAATTATGCTTCTGACTCAAAAGATGTAGACCCAGAGATCGGCTTGGTAGAATGGTCAAGGAACAAAAAGACTGTCATCTATCAATGGGTTAAGGACACTGGAAAAGAGGAGAGGTATGATTTTGATATTAACAAAGCCGATAGGATATTTGACTTGCTGCTGCGGGAAAAACAGATTCAACTTCTAGTAGGATATGTAACTCCATCGGCTGAAGAATTAAGAAAAAGGAAATATTACAAGTGGCGTAATACAAAATCTCATCACACCAATAAGTGCAAAGTGTTCAGGCAACAGATTCAATCGGCTATTGAGCAAGGCAGAATCAAGTTTGATGATGGCAAGAAGCCGATGAAGATTGATGGCCACCCTTTTCCTGTGAACATGGTCCACACAATAATAGGTGAAGCCGATAAGAAGAATTATCGAACTTACCAGCAAAATAGATATAATTCTACAAAATTGATCAGGAAGTACTAGAAGTGGCAGGACAAGCAAGTTTAGATGTATTATCAAGTCGATAGAGTTTGTTTTGATCCTCACTGGGATTGTGAGTTCTTTAGGTTTTGCTGGAATGAAGGGATGAGGTTGCCATAAGTTAAGGATTGCCTAGGATGTAGTGATGCAAATGCAAGATACTATGGTGGTTCTCAGCAATTAAGCAGTTCAAGGCATGGGAATCGGCCAATACGGAAGAAGTTGCCAGTTCATCAACTTCTAGGACCAATTCATCAGGATTATTTTGAAGATGAAGCTGAGAAGGAATAAGAAGAGCAAGCTCAGAAACCTCAATGGTGCCCAATCGGAATTATCACAAAGAATCAGAAGAGAAGAGTACAACAGTTGAGGAATAGGGAGCAGATGTAGGAGGTTGAAGAGGAGATCAACCATCGGCTGCAACGCACAAGGAAGGAGTGGCGTGTTAAATCTAAAGTTGGGTCAGTCGATGAAGTTAAAACCAATACGACCTGAATTCTAGCATCTGCCAAGGGTAAAGCTGTAGCTTCGTCTTCAATCAATATGGTGTTTACGTTGCTAGCATAATATAGCATACATTCAGCCGATGAGGGAATTAAGGAATCATTGGCAAAGTTAACATTATCACCTAAACAGGCTATTTTTGAGAAACCCGAAGACAATGAGCATCGACCTCTTAAACATTTATACATCAAGGGATTTGTCAACGGGAAGCCGATGTCCAAAATGTTAGTCGATGGAGGAGTAGCTGTAAACTTGATGACCTACACCACATTCAGGAAGCTTAGCAAGACTCCAGAAGACTTGATCAAGACTAACATGGTGTTGAAAGACTTTGGAGGCAATTCATCTAGGACAAAAGGAGTTCTCAATGTTGAGTTAATAGTAGGCAGCAAGACAATGTCAACCACATTTTTTGTCATTGATGGGAAATGTTCATATAACTTGTTGTTGGGAAGGAATTGGATACATGCTAATTGTTGCATTCCTTAAACATTGCACCAAAGTTTGATTTAGTGGCAAGAAGACCAGGTAGAAATCATGCAAGCCGATAGGTCAGTAAATGTTGCCATTGCTGATTTATCTATTTGGAAGATGGAAGGAATTGATTGTCTATCTGGAAAAGTTTGGGAAGGGGATTATCTAAAAGTGTCTGATTGTGATATACAACCAATCAGTGATGGTGTACCCCAACTTTTGCTATGAAGGCATGGTGGATGGCCCCAATTTCTATGCTAAAGGCACTGTAGATGATCTACAGGGCAAATTGGGGTAAGGATTTATGTCAGCCGATGAGTTAGAAGAAGTAGACATTGGAACTGGTGATAGGCTAAGGCCGATATTTGTAAGTGCTAAATTGTCAAATGAGTTCAAAAGGGAATCAATAGAGTTATTAAAAGAATATAGAGATTGTTTTGCCTGGGAATACCCTGAAATGCCAGGACTTAGCCGATTTATTGTAGAACATCGGCTCCGTATCAAACCAGGGTATCGGCTGTAGAAACAACCTCCAAGACGATTTAAGCCGGAGATGTATGACGCTATTAAGGCTGAGATTACAAGACTTTATGATACCAATTTTATAAGGCCTTGCCGATACACTGAGTGGGTTTCAAACATAGTACTAGTGATCAACAAAAATGGGAAGCTTAGGGTTTGTATTGATTTTAGAGATTTGAACAGAGCTACACCCAAGGATGAATACCCGATGCCGATTGTTGATTTATTAGTTGATGCAGCTTCTAGATATAAGATTATAAGGTTTATGGATGGCAATGCTTGATATAAGATTATAAGGTTGATGGATATATAGCTCATCTACGAAAAGTGTTGGAAAGAACAAGGAAGTATGGATTAAAGATGAATCATAATAAATGTGCTTTTGGTGTATCGGCTGGACAATTCCTTGGTTTTCTAGTTCATGAAGGGGGAATTGAAATAACACGAAGGAGTATAAATGCTATCAAAGATATTGAGCCTTCACGAATAAAACCAAGTAACAATCCTTGATCGGAAAGATTAATTTTGTAAAAAGATTTATTTCCAATTTATCAGATAGAATTGAGCCTTTCACTCCATTGTTGAGGTTGAAAGCCGACCAAGAGTTTATATGGGGAAAGCAACAGCAAAAAGCTCTGGATAACATCAAAGAATATTGGAGTTCTCCTCTGGTATTGATGCCACCGCAAAAAGGGGTCCCATTCAAATTGTACCTATCAGCCGATGAGAAGTCTATCGGCTCAGTTCTGGTTCAAGAGGTTGAAGGAAAAGAAAGAGCGGTATTTTATCTCTGTAGAAGACTTTTGGATGCAGAAACAAGGTATACCTCTGGAGAGAAGTAATGTTTGTGTTTATACCTTTCAAGTACAAAGTTGAGGCATTATCTACATTCAAATGAGTGTACGATAGTTTGCAAAGCAGATGTAGTAAGACATATGCTATCGGCTCCTGTCTTGAAAGGCAGAGTTGGAAAGTGGATTTTTTCTTTAAAAGAGTTTGATCTTCGATATGAATCAGCTAAAGCAGTAAAAGGGCAGGTGATAGCTGATTTTATTGTTCAGCATCGGGGTGGTTCAATTGGATATATTGACATGATGCCTTGGACATTATTCTTTGATGGAACCGTTTGCACGCATGATTGTGGTATTGGCTTAGTGATCATATTGCCTCAGGGGGCAAGTTTGAGTTTGCCTTTACAACTAAACCTTACTATACAAACAATCAAGCAGAATATGAGGCAGTGCTCAAGGGATTGTAGCTTTTGAAGGAGGTTGAAGCCGATGCGATTGAGATTGTTGGTGATTCATTGTTGGTTATCAATCAGTTGCCAGGTGAATATGAATGCAAGAATGAAGTTTTGAGAGTTTATAATGAAAAATGTCAAGAGTTGATGAAGAATTTCAGGATTATTACTATGAAACATATTCCTAGGGAACAAAACATTGAAGCCAACGACTTAGCCCAAGGTGCATCAGGTTATAAGCCGATGTTGAAAGATGTGGATGTTGAAATTACAGATGTTGATGACGATGATTGGAGGTATGAGATTATTGAGTATTTGAAAAATCCTTCTCAATCTGCGTCAAGGAAGTTGAAATATAAAGCTTTAAAGTATGTATTGCTTGATGATGATTTGTATTATCGGACAATTCATGGAGTTCTGCTTAAATGTTTAAAATTGGAAGAAGCTAAAGTTGTCATGTGTGAAGTATATGGAGGTATTCATGGAACACATTAATCGGCTCACAAGATGAAGTGGTTGCTTAGAAGGGTTCAATATTTTTGGCCGACAATGTTGGAAGATTGCTTTAGGTATTATAAAGGATGTCAAGACTGTCAGAAAGTTGGAGCAGTTCAAAGAGCACCAGCATCAACTATGAATCCAATCATCAAGCCATGGCCGTTCAGAGATTGAGGAATTGATATGATCGGCCAGATCAATCCACCATCAAGCAAGAGACATAAGTATATTTTGGTGGCTATAGATTATTTTAGAAAGTGAGTTGAAGCAATTCCTTTAAAGAAAGTTGATTCTAAGGATGCCATTGAATTTGTTAAAGAGTATATTGTGGAGATTATGGGTACCATATACCCATACAGTTGGCTTATTCGACTGATTATAGGGGATAGGTTATGAAAGATAATCATGTAATAGGCTTAGGACTTGAGTATTGCGTTGCCTTGTGTATTAAGGAATGGCTTATAGTCCTAAGTTGGGAGAGTTATGGGTAATATTGGGAGTCTTATACCGTATGTAGTTTGGTCTTTGACTTGTGAGCCTGCCCTTTGAGACTATATAAGGAGGGCAGGACGTCCTTTAAGGGATATAGAGGCAATAGCAATTAGCTAGACTTTTCTTCATACACAACTCGATCGTAAGATCAATACATAACTCAGTGGATACAATCCCCAAAACAGGAGGAGGGTGTTACTTCTTTATAGAAGGCCTGAACATGTCTAAATCCCTTTGTCTACTAACCCATCGTGTTTGGCACTTGAGCGCTACCCCCTGTTTCTTATGGCCAAAATCAGGTTTTGACAGTTGGCGCGCTAGGTAGGGGTGCGTCAAGTTTTTCTTTTCGCCGACAAGCGCGATGGGATCTACATCAGGCATCGATGACTTCGCCTTCCCTCCAAGACAGGCGTACCGCTTCGGCAGCCTCGACTTCATCACCGACAGCTTCGGCAGGATTTCTCTCCTTGACTCGGATTCGAACCAGTCAGGAGGAGAAAACCACCCGGTGTCATTTGGGTTACCAAACGCCGCTGAGATCTACTCCAACTTTCTCCCTTCTGAGTCGGATCCAAACCACTCGGGAGAACTTTCTACATCAGCGACGCACTACGGTCCAGGCTCCAGGGAGATCGCCGTCGTGATTCAACCTCTCGGATCGTGCTCATCCACTGAGATCGCCGACTACATCAGCTCTTCTGACTTCGATGATCTTTACGATATCTCCACGGAGGACATCAACGACTCCGATTTCGACGACAACTACACTCCGCTATTTTTTGACGTTCTCATGGCCGAAATAGGAGAGACCGACTTGGCCGTGGCCCGTAGGGCTGCGGATGAGGAACAAGCCAAGTTCGAAGAGGAGCGCAAGTGCAAGGAGGAGGAACTCAAGCGTAAAGAAGATAACGACAAGAGAAGGCGCAATCTGAGGGCGGCTGGGCTCTCCGCTCATGACACCATACTTCAGACCCAAGTCGACAACACCGTCTTCCTAACGCCCCAACAGAATGCGGTCGCCGCACTGACCCTCATTGACACTGTCATGGACGTAGCACCCCCCAACATGACTCCAATCCTAGACAAAGTCAAGACCATGCTAGCCGCTACAACCCCACTTGGCGCTCCCACGGGCACTGCTCGAGGAGTCACTGAGTCCATCGCCGAGACACCCGATGGTAGCCGTCTACCACCGATGTGATCCAAGGATTATCGAAGACCCGAGCACAGCAAGACCCCTGGCAAATCTAACGACGTCCTTCATCATGCAACCTGGAAGCGTCGAGACCAGTCGGCTGACTCTCGCGAGAGATGTCACGGTCGACCACCCGTCCATGATCGAATCCGCTATGACAATAACTCCAGTTACCAGAGCGGCTCTCGAAGGCCCGCGCCGAGTGATTTGAGGGAGGTAGTCGACCGGCGTTATCGCGAGCGCAACAAGCCTTATTATGAAGACCGAAGGAATTCCCCCGACAACTGCGATGAAGGAGTACCCGCGTTCACTCGGGACCTACGTCGAGTGAATTGGCCGAGTGGTTTCAAGCCCGCTGGGATTGAGAAATACGACGGCAAAACCGACCCTGAGTTGTGGTTGACCGTCAACACTCTCGCAATTCACACAGCAGGAGGAGATAGCAAGGCCATGGCAAATTACTTGCCCGTCGCTCTCGCCGACTCAGCCAGAAATTGGCTCGCAAGTTTACCAAGGGGTTCGATCGACTCTTGGAGCGAGCTTTGGGATCACTTCATCGCCAATTTTCAAGGTACCTTTGAAAGACTCGAGACTCACTTCGACCTCTACAACGTAATCCAGAAGCCCGACGAGTCTTTAAAAGATTACATTCGGTGTTTCTCGAAGAAGCGAAACAAGATTCCTGACATCACCGATGACGTCATCATAGCCGCGTTTCAGAAGGGTGTTCACAACGAGTTGTTAATCAGCAAATTCGGGCGCAAACCTCCAAGGACAGTCAAGAAGATGTTCGAGACGGCCAATTCCTACGCCAAGTCGGACGACACAATCAAAGCATCACGTCAAGACATGCAATCCGGGAGTAGCTGGCACCCCAAGAAGGACAACGGCAACAGCAACGGCAACGGTGGCCAAAAAGATCGCAAGCGTAGGCCCGAGGATCTGGTCGTCACAACATCAAACTACCAACAACAGCGTCCACGCGTCAGCACCTACGACAAGATCATGAATGCTCAATGCACTCATCACCTAAATCACAAACATGCGGCCAAGGACTGCTTCATCTACAAGCAGTTCGCCAAGCATTACGTTGCCCATCCCACCCCATCCCAACAGACGGAGCCGGTACCTCAGGAACCAAGAAGGACGATGCAAACGATGGCTCAGAGCGCTTCCAAGACCACAGGACTGAGTTAAACCACATTTTTGGAGGGCCACTCGCATATGAATCAAAGTGGAAGCAGAAACTGACTGATAGAGAAATCAATGCAGTTCAGCCTGAAGTTCCACGTTACCTACGATGGTCGGAGGTGGCTATCACGTTTAACTGCTCGGATCATCCCGACCGAGTGGTTCACCCGGGGCGGTATCCCCTGGTACTAGACCCGGTAGTCCACAACGTCAAGCTCAAGCGTGTCCTCATCGATGGTGGCAACGCCCTCAATATCCTCTTTGCCAGGACACTGGATGAGATGCAAATCCCAAGATCTGAATTAAAGCCAAGTTTGGCCCCTTTTCATGGAGTCATCCCATGTCGAGCACCCGAAAATTATATTGTCCGGTGTCATTTGTGATCACCACATGATTTTGGGAGAGTGGGATCCATACACGCATTATAGCCACTCAAGCCTCAATGTGCCCCATGATCACAATTAATCACCATTCAATATAAATAATGTAGTGCCGAATATTGAGCAAAAGAGACATTGCTGGGACTTAGCGTGCCAGTCAACTTCAGCCTGAGACATGCCCGTCAAACCACACGAAGGCAGCGACCAGATGTGTTACACATCCCAGGAGACTTGACAATTTGCTAAGCTCTACAACATCTCGTTTGTTCAACATCCATACTCATGTCTAGATAGTTCTATAAGCTAGAACATACCAAGACACTTTCATCAAAGCAAATGATATTCACAAATGACTACTAAACATAAATAACTTAGAATCTAAGTCTAGGATATGTATATGGCCGAACGGCCTAATAATTCAAGGTTCTGGCGGAAGCTTATTTACCCAAGACCCATAAGCAATTCCGACTGGGGGGTAAACCCCTAATGAACCGTCCTGAAAAGATCAACGAAACCCGTAGCACTCAAGTACCTGCAAAAGTGGATATTCCAGTCTAACAAGTGTCAGTACATAACCTAAGTCAATGCACTGGCAAGACAATACAATCCTACATACATGCTAGCTCTAATTATCAAAGAATGGCTATTTGTAGGTTCATTTGCATAAAGCTAAGTTGGTTCACAACATTTCACAAAACGGTAACTTTGTAAACATTTATAGAATAAGTATATAAAGTAGAGCATGGTGATCAATATAAATAATTTTAGCAACATAATCATCATTTCTCCTCATCATCATCATCATAAGTCATAAACATCATTATTCTCAAAATCATCATCAAATTCCCATCCTTAACCATTTTTATAAAGTAATTTTAGAAGAGATAAAATTACACTCATGCTATTTCCCCAAGTCGCTCTTGACCATGAGCACGGCTAACCGGTTAGTTTTAACTCTGCAGAGTTCGTACAAATCCACATGATGCGATAAAAGCCCGGAGGCTACACTCTAGTTGGTTCGGTGCCGGCCTAGCACCCCACACTCTACAATTTGAGTGCGGACTAGAGGTCACAACTTAGCCGTTACATTGCCTAGTGTCTAGCCTTGCATCAGTGACGGCAAGTGTAAATCCATCCTGGGAATGACCCAGAATCGTTAGGTGGCGGGCCCACGCCTTAAACCTAACACCGTGGCAGCGAACACATCCGTTCCCCCACGAGGCACTATACCGTTGAATTGGATAGACTTAGACGTCCATGCTGTGAGGCGGACCATCCGTCCCCTCACAGAACACACCCAGCTAGTCTTGTTGCTAGCATTATAATCAACACACACCCATGGGTAGTTCCTATGAATCATCGCTCAGACTAATTCATTCTACTCCGGCCTACCAATATGCAAGGCTAAACACTGGACAACTTAATAAGCTAAGGTCATCCCATACTAACACATGTGGTAGTACTGTATACTTAGTTGGTAACATAGAGTTCAGTCCTTAATCGACTCAGGCGAACGCTCCCCCTATCGGTGCACAACTACTACCATATGTACACCACTCGCCGCCCAAGTCTAGAAATATATTTAACTCCATTTTATTTCACAAATAACTGGAGGCTTCACCTCTGTCCAGAAGTCTGTCCAGAAGTCGTAAATTGCCCATTTTCAAATATATAAAGTGATCACAATGTTTAAAATCATTTCACTAGGCATGGCTAAGCATACGATATCATATTTAGCAATTATAAGCCCACTTGAGCACATAGTGAGTACTCTAAACCATTCTAAGGTTACAAACATCAAGGACAACAATTCTCAAGGAGGATTATGCAACAAATAGGTCATAACTACCATTCTATTGTTTTCAAATAATTTTTCCAAACATAACTATCTAACGTGTGCAACTTTGCAATAGAAAACGTTTGCCCAATAAACATAGGATCAAATTGTTCAAAGGAGGAGGGCACTTGCCTTAGTTAGAATCTCCCTCACGGTCAGCGATAAAATCCAAACTTCTCACCGAAAGCGGTATCGTTCACTGTACGAAATAACGGTAACGATATAAACACCAAAATAAACAAGGATCCAAAATGCTTCTAATATGCATGAATTCATTATAGTAAATAGGTACTGACTATACATGATTTATAGTGAAGGAATTTCCATTTTATCATTTATATTTTAGGGTATATGAATTTTATAAGTTCTATACTAGTAGTAGGTTATTTAAGTCTTAACTGACTTAGATCACATTTTTATTTAAATGGTGTTAAGTTTCTAGTTACAGCAGTAGAGGGTATGGTTTTCTAAGATTAATATAATTGGTTTCATAATTTTTAGAGATAGTATGAATTCCTTATAAATTTTAGAAATTGAATTGTACATATGATAGTCATTTTGTTATACGAATTATCAGTGTTATTTCCAATACAAAAAGTGTCCAATTTTATATCACTAAATTAAATCTCATACTTTGCTGATTTTACATAAATTTAGTTCACTCCATTTGGAGTTTAAATGAATTACAAATTTTACAAGTTCCATGTTATCTATTTCATATTTAAAAATTAGAAAGAAATATCCTACTGTAAGTGGTAAGTTTTATACTACCAAATTAAAGATCATAAATTTTGTGAGTCATCTGGAATTTGGTTCACTCAAATTGGAGCTAAGATGAGTTTTCTAGGAATTTACAAAGTTTGCACAAATTTTCAATTCAATTATTAATGCTTTGGTTATTTCCTATGTATTTTTCCCAATTTTAATTAGAATGGGTCCACTAGCAGTGACTGGCAGTTTTGCAGAAAAGCCCTCGGAGTTCTTGGATTAGAACCCGAGGTCCTTTGCATGTGTTAAAGGAAACAGGGCCCACCTGTCATTGAGACGAGGGGTTGAAGAGGAGGCCGCAGCAGCCGACGCAGGAAGGAGGCGGCACGGGCGAGCTTGCCGTCGGCGTCAGCAGCGAATGGCGGCGAGTTGGGCGATGCGGCCAAAAGGGAAACGATGCACAACACCTTTACGCACCCGAAGGTGGTGATCTTGTCGCCGGAGATGGCCGGAGTTGACACCGGCGACAGCGCGAGCGGCGACGGCTTCTGGCTGCAAGCGCAAAACGAGGCATGGACGGTATCCGGCCGACTTAACACAAGCAAATGGTTCTTTTGGGCACTAGGAGACTCACCGAGAAAGCTGCGATGGATGGGGACCCCCGGTGGGGCGACGGTGATGGAGAAATTCCCGGGCGGCGGCAGAAGATGGAGGTCTCACGGCGGCGGCTTGCTCCGGTCCTCGATCTGCCAGGGAGAGGAGGGGAGTAGCTTAGCAATTGCACAAGGGTGCTCTACACACGGGGAATCGTTCTGGAGCTCACCGGAGTGGATGGAAACAGTGATGGAGCTCGGCGGCCGGAGTTGGAGAAGATGATGGCGATCTCCCTCCTTGGTGCACCATCGGCTGGGAAACTTGGGCCTTTTGGAGAGGAGGCCGAGGTGGTAGTGATGGCGAGGCGGCTCGGCCGGCGGTGGTCTCTTTTGTGCTGCCCGACGATGATGCCACCACGGCGGCGCTTGGAGCGCGCACCGGAGCTCCCGAGAGCACGATCGCGTTCCCGTCGATTGGCTCGGCGATTGAGGGCGAGGTCGGCGGGGATGGAACCGGCATGGTGGAGAGGTGATGGAACACGAAGGAGATGGGGATGGCGATGGCTTGACGGCGATCGGTGGCGCTTTCTTCCTCACGGCCGACGACAGAGTTAAGGGCGACGGAGAGGGTGAGTGCTCCCTCCCTCAGTGCGCTCGGTGTCTAGGCGGAGAGTGAGGAGAGGCGACGCGGCTGGGAGGAGATGAGGGCGAGATCAGCGGCGGCCACGTCCCTGGACACGCGTCGACGGCTTCCAGTGCTCAGGCAGCGCTGCTCTCTCCTCGTTTCTCTTTCTTTCTGGGTTGAGCGGTGGGGAAAAACGGTGGACAGGATGAGGGCCGAGCTGGAGAGACTTCCATGTGGGTCCCAGGGCGGTGCAACAGGGATAGAGTGAGAAGATGGGTAGAAATTCTGGTGAGTGTACTGTTTAGCAAATTCTCAGGATTATTTCTTTCTCTCTTCTTTGTAATACTATAATTTAATTTCTAGACCAGATAAATTAGAGTGGATTTTTGTGGAGATAGATAAATTGATCTAGTTTCCATTTTCCTTGGTTGTACTCAAAAATTCGTTATATTTTAATCTCAGGAAAATAAATAAATCTAGTCCAGCTGAAATTACTTTGAATTTTTAAGAGGTCAAAAATAATAAAATAAATTCTATAAAAATTATATTAATTCATGATAAATCAGCTAGTATTTGAATAAATTATGTTCCATATACATTTTCATATAATTTAATGCACTTTTGGATGAGGTATGAGTTTTGCCGATTAGGGTTTAGGGTTAAACCTAATTTTCACTTCTTCAACCAATTAATTGAGGGTCTATATTTAAATATAAAACCATACCAAAATTCCAGTGAGTCTAACATATGGAGTAGAACCCACATGAATTTTTCCATGATTTTATCTTACACTAATTATTTTTAGAAATTCACTAAGCTTATCCTTACACATAGGTTTCCTATTATAAAATATAATTAAATGATTGTAAAATTATATTTAGATTATTCTTGACCTGACATGATGTTGTTGAGCATGATTTATACTTTTAGTTACTCAACTTTATGTTTTACATGTATATACATTCTTGTAAATATATATTTAGTATTTGCCTCAAAGTTTTAATTTATATTCATCCTATTATGAAATGCTAGTAAAATCCAAAAACAAGAAAAAGACTCAAGTCTCAACAATACATTATGCAAATACATGCACACACTATGTTTTAGTTTTATTCCTTTGAGCTATCAAGTAAAAGGTTTTAAATTAGTCGCCAATTTGTATTTTTAAACTGGTCATATTAGACTCACCTAGGTCTTTAGTTGAAAATACTAGTATTCCTATTTAGGAAAAATTCTTCTCGACATTTTTAGATGAAAAATTTGAAATTCAAATTTTGGGTATGTTACATCCCAGGGATGTCATCTACGCCACTTGGGCAAATCATTCTAGTCACCTTTGGCACTCAGGAGAATTTTCGTACAGAGAACGTCAGCTTTGAAGTCGTCGACTTTGAAGCAGCTTACCACGAAATCCTCGGAAAACCTGCGGTTGCCAAATTCATGGCAGTCCCACACTACACCTATTTGATGATGAAGATGCCCGGACCTAATGGAGTCATCTCCCAGCGCAACGACGTCAAGCAAGCCTTCACCTGCGACAAGGAAAGCTGCGACATGGCCCAATCTCGTGAGAGATTACTCGGCCAACAGGAGGTCCGATTAGCCACATCAACATCGGAAGAAGGCAAAATCCCAGCAAAGAAGTTGGCCAAGACAGGAAAAGATGACGCCAAGACGAAGAAGATTTCACTTGATCCTTCTGACCCCTCCAAGACTACTATGATAGGCGCTAAGCTAGATTATAAATAGGAAAGCGCGCTCATCACCTTTCTACAAAATAATAAAGATATATTTACTTGGAAACCATCTGATATGCCTGAGAGAGGTGATTGAGCACTCACTAAATGTTAAAGAGGATGCAAAACCTATCAAACAATAGCTTCGCCGCTTTGCGCAAGATCGAAGAGATGCTATTAAGGAGGAACTCGCCAAGCTTCTGGCGACTGGATTCATCAAGGAAGTTTACCACCCCAACTGGTTGGCCAACCCGGTTCTAGTTCGGAAGAAGACAGGACAATGGCGCATGTGTGTCGATTACACCGACCTCAACAAGTCTTGCCCCAAGGATCCTTTCAGGTTGCCCTGCATTGATCAAGTCGTTGACTCGACCGCTGGCTGCGAGCTTTTGAGTTTCCTTGATTGTTACTCGGGATACCATCAAATCAGCTTGAAGGAGTTCGACTGCCTGAAGACATCTTTCATCACCCCGTTTGGAGCCTATTGTTACATCACAATGCCGTTTGGCCTTAAAAACACTACAGCTACATATCAGCGCATGATCCACAGATGTTTACAAACTCAACTCGGGAGGAACGTGGAAGCCTACGTCGATGATGTTGTCATCAAAACCAAGCAAAGACAGGATTTGATCGCTGACTTAGAAGAAACTTTCTCAAATATTCGAGCTTTCAGGATGAAGTTGAACCCAGAGAAGTGTACTTTCGGAGTGCCGTCAGGGAAACTACTCGGCTTTATAGTGTCTCACCGTGATATTGAAGCTAACCCAGAGAAGATCAACGCCATTCAGAACATGAAGCCACCGAGTACCCAGAAGGATGTCCAAAAGCTTACTGGATGCATGGCAGCCTTAAGCCGGTTTGTTTCTAAACTCGGGGAAAGAGGCATGCCCTTCTTCAAGTTGCTCAACAAAACAGACGAGCTCCAGTGGACCCCGGAAGCCCAGAAAGCTTTTGAAAACTTCAAGAATTTTCTCACAACACCACCCGTGTTAGCCTTACCATATCCTCAAGAGCCATTGCTACTCTACGTATCCGCAACTTTTCAGGTGGTCAGCACGGTCCTGGTCGTAGAACGAGAGGAAGAAGGACGAACCCAGAAAGTTCAAAGACCAATTTATTTCGTTATTGAGGTGTTGGCTGGATCCAAAATACGCTATCCCCATGTATAGAAATTATTATATAGAGTTTTAATTACCGTCAGAAAGTTAGCTCATTATTTTTAAAGTCATTCGGTTACTGTGGTTACATCCTTTCCACTCAGCGATGTCATTCATAATCGGGAGGCTACTGGGTGTATTGCGAAGTAGGCTTTGGAATTGATGCCATTGGATATTACTTTCAAAGCAAGAACATATATAAAGTCCCAAATCTTGGCCGACTTCATGGCCGAGTGGACCGAGTGCCAAGGAGACGTGTCTGTCGCCCCGGTAGGATGCTGGGTTGATATACATCACCTCGCATTGAATGCGAGCCCTGACTGGGGTAATGTGTCTCTGTTACCTCGAGTACTAGTGGATAGGTGGCAGATGTGTCCCGAGCAACAACCCACGGGGAACCGTACCTGGGGGTTGCTATGTCCCAAGCATAGTCCACAGCAAGCCATGCCCAAGGGCGAATGTGCCCGAGCACTGCCCACGATGGGCCGTGTCTAGGGGCAAATGATCCCCGAGCACCGCCCATAGGGGTCATGCCCGGGGGCGGACATATCTCGAGCAACCATGCTTGAGGGTCGATGTGCCCCAAGCACAACCCAAGGGGGGTCGCGCTCGGGGGCAGGTGGTAGGTTTGCCCTCAACAGGACCCTGGATCCCATTTCTCTGACATTGGTTTTAAGCAATTTGTAATGCTTTGAGATATGTTGCTATATTTTAATTATATTTTGAATATATTTGATATATTTGACATGAATTTGTGACATTGTGATAATCTGGAGCATCAAGTAGGACCACCCAACGAATCATTCCTAGACCCGCCAATGTGACCGGTTCTTGATGAAGCCATGAGAGTTGCCTTTCCCTTAGTTGCGTTGGTGATGGAGTCATGGTAGCAGGACGCCGGTGATGAGAATCACCATGCGGCAGCGGTGGCTATGGAAATCGCCAAGGCGGAGTTCATCCTTCGTTCCCCTTCACCGCACCTTAGTATTGATAGTCAGATGTTTTGGTTAGGCTAAGCCAATCGTCACCAACGAATAGGTAGCGTTCCTTACATTTGCATGAGCTGAGGGGATCGGGAGGAGTCCGTTGCATGGATAGCGCGTCCGATCATCACACGCATGAGAGAGAGAGAGAGAGAGAGAGAGCAACGTGCGCTTCAGGCCGTGAGAATCGGTCCTCCATGTTAGGCGCGCATGGGCGTGTGATGGGCCAAGTCCATGTGCACATTTCTCTGGCTCGGTGTCCAGAGATCAATCTAACATAAAACCCTCAAACCTGTCGACTTGCATGCTTAAGCCCAACACTTGGAAATTATATATTTACAATGGTGGTTCCCACGAATATGAACTAGAACTGAACACTGTAAATTGCTTAATCAAGAAACATCAACCATTAAAAACTCTATAAGAACCAAGGATCATAAAAATGGCTAGGACAACCATAACAGGGCCAACTATAGGACTTCCCTGTGTAATGGTGTTCATGCTCCAAATGATTCCTCTCTTCTGTAACAATCTCGAGTCACGAGGTCTGCTCAAGGGTTGTTTCATGAAGCAGACGTAGCTAAGTCACTACATGGTAAGGTGCACGGCAGTGGAGTTGCTCAAAGGCGATCAAACTCCCCCCTAGTACAATTACGGCTTGTTTGCTTTGAAGGGAATTGAAATGGATTGGAGGGGATTGAATAGAATAATTTCACATCACAATAGGTGTGGAATAAATCCCCTTCAATCCCTCTCTCATGAGGATTAAGAACATGGCCTTACAGTATTGCCATCGACCTGAAGTTATTAACTGTTCCATCCATTGGAAATCTAAATGCCTTATTTGAAAGAAGAAAATTGATAGTAATGTTCTCACATAGCAATGATGATTATGGTATCTAGCTATCAACGCTTAAAACGGTTTAACAGAGCAACAATTGTGTTTGTGACAGCAAGAAGCAGCAGGACAAAGGCAACTATTACAGAGATGATCACCCAAGGATTTGTACAGTAGTTGCGTGTGAGGGCTGCTCGCCATCTGTTCTGACGCTTGCTGTGGTACTTCATGATTTCTTCAGTGATGCTCCCGAGGTAGTTCCTATCAGAGGACGAATGTGCCCCGCTGTTAATTTGGCTGAAGAAGCCGTTGGCGTACTCTTCCTTTGTCGTACCGTTGATGAGAATCCCTTTGAGGTGCAGCATCCTGGCATCCTCCTGAGTTCTAAGCAGGCAACCCATAAACGCCGCATAGGAGGTAATATGGAAGCGGGTGTCAGGATAGCACTGCTCAAATGCGATGAGATTCCTCAAGACGAAGTTGCTGTGATCGAAGATCTTCAGCTCTGGGATCTCCAGCACCCCTCTTTGGAATGTTATATCCATGAACACCTGAGCATTGTTTTTCTTTCTGAACTTCACTCCGGACTCCATCAGCTCCTTTACACTCGGTATCCAGAATGGCAGGGCCTCCAGCGTTATGTTTTGCTGCTGGTCTGTGCATTCCGGAGAGTTATTTGGTGGAAGGATTGATAGGTAAACCAAATGGAGCAGATGATGTACTCGGTCGCAATTGATGGTGAACTTTGCGTCCTTTCTTAATGGATATAACGTGCTAAATAGCTGGAGTCCGCCAGAAATTAGCCCCTGTCGTTCCGATTCTTGACCATTATTCACTGATCTGATCAGCAGCCTGTGCAAGGCCAGGATGACAAAAAATGGTATCTGGTTTTGAAGCAGGAGCAGATCATACTTCACCAAGTTCCATATCCAGCATCTCCCGATAACCTGAGTCCAGTCGTCATCGTCGTCGACCACGTTGTCACCCTGCACTCGTTGTCCGGCGGCACCGGTGTCGTGCTTCAGAAGGAGATGGAGAATGAAACAACCATCGAGCATCATCATCAATGCCAACTCACTACTGCTCATAGAGATCTCCTCCGAGTAGGAGCCACGAATTCTGGGCTCCAGATTCTGCATTTCCTCCAAGCAATTCTGCAGCAAGTTTTCTCGTGTTATTGTGTGTCCTCTCGCCGAGCATGAATTGGACATGAGCTTGTCAGCGCACCTCCATTTGTGGTCTTGTAGCTGCTTCAGCTTGCTGCCTGGGATTTCGTCACGAAAATAAGGGCCAATTCCGACAACCATAGGCTTGTAAGCTCCTTCGTCTGTAGCCAAAATTTCAGGCGGAACTCTGTAAATTGTGCAAGGCTCATGTCGGATCGTATCTAGGTTCCTCCTTGATGTGGCAAGACGATCTTGGACTGACTGAAGAAAACTGCGCCTCACTTGTGCTCTATCCGGCGCATGTCTACCGTTCTCAGCCCCCACGTGTCTTCTGTTGCCAAATGCTTGCGCAGCGCGCTCTAGTTCTCTAGGAGTTCGCTCAACCCACGCACAACACTGATACCGTCTTTCTGTATTATTCATATCGCCTCAGTTGTATCCCCTTTCAAATAAATGAAACCCACCGATATAAACTGTGCTGAATTTCTTGTATCCTGCACGAAGTAACAGGATATTATAAAGGATGGTGATTTCTCTTATAAAAAAAATGAAGTTTTCTCCAATCCTTAGTGAGGTGCTCTTTCCGGGTTAATACTTATCATTTTGCATAATAATACGGTCTTTAAAGAATAACTTTGTCCACTTGTTTTTATTAATATATATATATATATATATATATATATATATATATATATATATATATATATATATATGATTTTATTGAAGTACTTAATCTATATATATAGTCTTCATATTTATAAGACAAGTATTCTTTTGCGATTAAGACAAATATTTTAGATGTTATTCGTAATCAAAGTTTTAAAAATTTGACAATAGCCTTGTCATTATGGACAAGTATTATCAACCCGGATGGAGTATATATATGTAAATATCTTCCAATCATTTGAAAGGTAAAAAATTTTAAACTGACTGGATTTGATAAAAGTATGTGAACAACAATGTCAATACTTTTCTGGTCCTTGAGGGGAATACCTCGCTATAGAGAGTTCTATGATGTTTGCGAGGTATGTAGAGGTACTGAGGGGTGGAGCAACGTGAACCGTTTATTAAAAGAGGGCAAGACATGGAATAAAATAATTGTAATTGATGGCAGTGGTGTAATTAACTCATAAAATATGAGTATTTTTTAAAGGGATTGTTGGCTCGATCTAATCGGCAGTAGGAAAACAACATAAATCACTCAACCGGTTATTTAGATCGGTAGGGGAAAGAAAGAACAAAGATCGTGCATTTAATTGTGTTGACGTGGGTTAAAATGTTGACTTGTTTACGGCTAAAAACCCTAGCTCCCCAATTTCCCTTTCCCTCCTCTGTCGCAACCTCTGTATGACAGCAGGCGACGGCCAGCGATAGCAAGCACCAAGCAGGCGTGGACAGGCGAGCGGCGAGGGCTTCGACAACTAACATGGCAGCCGGCGGCAACTAGGAGCAAGGACAAAGACCCAGCCATGCAAGATTGAGTCAGATTTTAACCTATGCAATCACTTATATTCTAATCGATCATGTTTTAGGCACAAAGAGTAAATCTGAAAAGACCACGCAAACAATGTAATGGATATGAGGATGACTTAATCCATACGGAAGAACTACAGATACGGTACCTATGTACCTATCACTAATATCAAAGATAATCCTACCCTTACATATTTACTAGCAAAATTATCTTTTTATCCTTCCTACCTAAGTACCTCAATCAATACTTAAATATATTTTACGTAGTACCTTTCACTACGGAGCGTTGGATCTTTATCATTTTTTGTATGCAAACACTGTAAAACTTCTCGTTTGGCCAAGGCCAGGGCTGAGTTCGGTACCTCCCTCCTGCCGATCCATCGACTTTCGGCGGGGAATCGCTCCGTCCTCCTGAAGCTCCCTGAGTGCCGCGCCATTCATGGTTGATTCGTTCAAATCCATGGATGAATAACGGAGAAAGTGGGGAGGTTTATGGAGGAGGTTAGGGGTTTTGAGAGCTAGAGGTTGAAGAGGAAGAAAGCAATGAACAGTTGAAGCAAACGGACTCGAAATGAATCATGTCATTGAAATGTAAAGTCTGGGGTGATGATTCAAATTTCAAGGAAGAAGCTGTGAAATTCCCCACGAGGTAGTAGCACGTTAACATTCGACGGTTAGAATTCTGACCTGTCCAAATTTAAAATCCAACGACGTTGTGGTAGATTGCTCGGACGAAAGAACTAAGTTGTCAACTTTACCCTATTTGAGTGGTCCCCGAGTAAGTTTATTTTCTCGACGACATGGCTTCTCAAGTAACTGTTACTAACGTCAGAATATGTACATTTGTATAGAGGTCGAGGGTCATTGTCAATATTATAGCTATAGTATACCCTGTTTACCTATATACTTACCATCACCCAGAATAATGTTACCTATTTTTATACAACAAGATATTCTTTAGTATGGATAAAAATATAGATAAGAGAGTAAAATACAGAAAAGAGAGTAATCTTGAACGTTTAAAAAGGACTTTGTAGTCCTACCCGGGAATGGCAAGGTTCTGTCTACCATGTCATACTTGGGCTCCCTAAGTTGTACTTAAATAAGAGGTCATATTCCGGTATAAATATAGAGCCTCACAAGAGAGGATATCGAATTACAAGTCATAGATATCAAGTCACATCAAGATTACGTTAGGAGGAATCCCCACAACTAGCAACAGACTACAAACCGCTGACTTGCTTGTCGAGGCAGTTTGGTAGGCTAGATTAGCTAGCTTGCTCCCTCTTTGTACTCGGTATGATACATCACAGATCCAAGCTGTAATGCCCTGATTTCCGTGTAACTGTTAAAAATTATTTTAATAAAATCATATGTCCAAAAATTTGGTACTTTGAGTGTATTCAGGTTTATGTGCAAAGATCTCAATTAACTTAATCCTTGTGCCCTCAAAATCTTGCCCCAAATATTTTCTTCAAAAATTGAATTCTCACGATTTGAATTTCGAGGTTCGAGTTCCCCCTCCTAAACCGTTCCAAAAACATACTCAAAACACCCCCTATCAAAAATCACTCAGATCTTCAATTCTTATGTTAATCAAACCTCCTTTTCCCTACCTTTTTAGTGCACCCAAAATCTAGTACCAATATTCAAATTAAATCATTTCTATGTTCCTAAAAAGTTTTATCTAAAAATCCCCCACCTAAATAAATCTTGGGATTCGAAGTTTGAACTTCGAACATCCCTTCCTATATCGCTCATAAAAAACTTCTCTATTCCAATTCTAAATCTAATCTAGAAATCCCAAGACCCATCCATTAAGTTCTTTAAAAAATTCCTTGAACTCTACCAGAGTATTTAAATGAGGAATTAAATCACCCCATCCTTTATTTGGATCCAATTCCTTCTGTACCAAAATGTTTCCCTAAAATTTCCGTTCGAAAATGTTTCCCTAAGTTTGACCGAGTTTGTAGAAAAATATACTAACATTTTTAATACAAAACAAACATATTACTAAAATATATTCAATGTTAAATTTAATGAAACTAATTTTGTGCTGTTGATGTTGCTAAATTTTTGATGAGGACATCCCAGCCATGCGTAACCCAGATGCTTCGGTTACACCGGATACATTGGTTATGCCTGTTACGCATACTGCTACAGCAGCCCCACCATCGGTTACTCCAAGTCTAGCTTAGGTTATGCCAAGTCCAGCTCCGATTACACAACAAGACACAAGTGCAACACCGGTTACACAACACCAAGTATCAGATACACCAACACATGTGTATGAAGGCCTGGTTACGCGCAGTCGTGCTAAGAAACTTTAGCAAGAGGTGCATGCTTTCCTCTCTAAGTTACACTTTAATATTGATGAGAATGTTATACTACCTAAGTCGTGCACTCTACTTGTACTCAGCTTTACACAAGAAGGAATCCCGCTGGGTTACACCAAGGAGGCAGAAGGTTACACAGAGGCCACCAAGACAGCTGCAGATGCTCCAACTTCTTATCAAAGTCTGTACCATCTCGGAAAGAGATGGGGGTCATGATATACATGGTTGGAACGGGCTTCAACTCAAGTTTCCAACGCAACAAATGGCACATCATTTGGACTTCCCAATAAGGAGTAATTATCAATTTACTGAAGGCTACGCAGAAGCCCAAGAGACGCGCGTGAACCGAAGAAGACTTCATGAATGACTCCACCACTTAGCCTTCCACCTCCCAACGTGGTGTTTTCAGTTCCCACCCATCTCATACTCATCTAGGAGAGTTGTTCCTAGGATAAATAGCCCATATGTACTACTAAAAACACAAGTTGATTATTGATGAAGATATAGCCTATATGGTTTTGCTGCCGAGCAGCTGAGTGCCTTGCACACCCCTTGTTCTTCCTTGTTCTTCTTGGACTTGTGAAGAGATCTCTCTGAGGTCCCCTACTCCATGCTCTACGGTTGCCAGTTCGGTTGCGCCGTTTTGTGTGGTTTAGTCCCGTAATCTGTGCTCTACGGTTACCAGTTCGGCTGTGCCGTTTTGTGTGGTATTACACCCGGATTGTGGTTCTGCGGTCGTTCGGAGATCGAGTCGAAGTCCCCAAGGTTTCGGTGCCTCTCTCCCCGTCGCTTGGTCGCATCCAAACCTTTGTCAAGTATAAAGCTACTTACCCGCTGCTTGCAGCAAGTTATCTTGGTTACAAAGCCTACTGCCGTGAAGATCGGGCCATCCCAGGACCTTTCTTGAAGCGGTCCATATCATGTGGTATCAGAGCCAGGTTGTCACGGTAGGTTTTGTTATCACCCACAGATTTATCCTTTATTCTACCATTTGTTACTGATTTGTTCATGTCCTAAAGTCCACTGAAAGAGCTACAAAAAAAATCCCATAGCCCTTTTGTGGTACTGTCACTTTGTGTGTTGCATTCATCTAGTCGCTTTTCACCATCGTTGTTCTTCCGCCGTGTTTTATTTTCAGTTGTTATCCGCACCTCTCATATATGATCTTGTGTTTGCTGAAAAAAAAAGAGTAACAAAAAAAAGTGTGAAAGAAAGAGTCAAAAAAAGAAGGAAAAAAAAGAGAAGAGAAGTTGAAAGAGGGTGTATTGCGGATTGTGTAACTTCAAGTTTCAGATTTGTAACCTCGTGTTGGCGGTGTTCTAGATAGCAACATTTACATCTTGTTGAATGGTTACGCACTTGGTTACAGTACCATAGCCTTCCTTCAACAGCCACCTATAGCTCCACAAAAAAACCCGTAAACCGGACCTCTCATCTTGTAACCTTTCGACCGCTTAATCACAGCTGGGGTTACGCCACATTAGCACATTCACAGTCCTTGAGAACAGGCAAGAACTTGGGTAAGCAAGAGGTGAGGTTGTGTGATTCCACAAATTTTTCCTATTCCACTATATATTTTGGCTTGAGCTAACATGGCAGGATCTGATTTGAGTATTCATGGTGGTCATCATGGAGATGAAGAAGCCCCTGTTGCACGAGCTGAGTTACATCATCTACAAAACTCGCTCTTGCAAGCCACGGAGAGGATGTTCAATGAACGTCTTCCTGCAGCGGGTGGAAGGGTTCCACAAAATCAACATGAAGAATCTGGTGATGAAAATTTTGGTTTTGATGATGGTTTTCATGATCGTTTCAGAGATGGTCGTGACCGTCGTGGAGGAGGTATGTATGCTGGTCATGGTGGCCGACGTGCAGGAAGTGATCACGGACATGGTCGTCGCTTGCACTTTGATGATGAAGAGGAATTTGATAACTCTGATGAGGGATCTGATGATAATCCGTTTGCAAACCATGGGCGGTTTGGACGTGATCATGATCGTCGTGGTGGTGGTCGTAATGATGGAGAACATCTTTGTGGTCGCAATAGAAATGATCCGGATAATATTGCTCGTGTGAAGTTAAGTGTTCCAAAATTTTTAGGAAAGGAAAATGCTGATGCATATCTTGAATGGGAGGAGCAATGTGATCAGATTTTTAGAGTGCATAATCTCTCCGATCAGAAGTGTGTAAACCTTGCTTCTGTTGAATTCTCTGGTTACGCTCTCACTTGGTGGAATCAACTACAAGAAAATCAGCTTGGGTTGGGACGTGATCATATATCTACTTGGGCTAAAATGAAGAGAGTAACGAGAAGACGTTTTGTTCCATCAAGCCATCAACGTGACCTTCACAATAGGTTACAAACATTGAGACAAGGCTCTAAATCAGTTGATGATTATTTCAAGGAAATGGAGTTGCTCTTGATCAGGTCTGGAGTTAGAGAGGATGAAGAGTCAAAAATGGCAAGATTTTTGCATGGTCTTAATTCTGAAATTTCAGATTTTGTTGAGATGTTTCCATATCATAATTTACAAGACCTTGTTGATCAAGCTATCCGCACCGAGAGGAAGATTCAGCAAGAAGGACTTGGTCGGTCCTATGGGAGTCGATCTATCTCAACTCCATGGCGCCGGCAGCAGCCCGGTACCTTTGTTGGTGGTGGTCGGTCTCAAGGCGTTGCTACTAGACCTTCTCCATCCATTGGTGCTGCAAAAACAACGGTTTCTAGTGCTTCTTCACCTGCAATTCAGCGAGAAACTCGACGCCCTACTACAAGTGCAGCAGCCCCTTCGGTTATGTCAGCCGCTGCATCATATTCACATAGCCGAAGCATTGTGTGTCACAAGTGTCAAGGCCGTGGACATATTGCTGCTGAATGTCCTAGTAGGAGGATGATGATTGTGAATGAGCAAGGTGAATGGGAATCTGAAAGTGAACCTGAAGATGAAGGTCCAAAATATGATGAAGAAATTTTGGGCAATGAGAATGAGATCCAACCCGATGAAGGTGACAATAATTGCTTTATTTCTCGCCGTGTGCTTAGTGTTACTGTTGTAGTACAAGAAGAGAATGGACAGCGGCACAATCTTTTTCACACCCGTGGCATGATCAAGGACAAGCTGTGCCGAATTATTGTTGATAATGGAAGCTGCAATAATATTGCAAGTCAAGAGTTGGTAGAGAGAATGGGTCTGAAACAACGATGTCATCCTGATCCATACAAAATGCAATGGCTTAATGATAGTGGTGCACTACGTGTAACCAACATGGCGACGGTTCCTTTCTCCATTGGAAGATACAATGATCAAGTAGAGTGTGATGTTGTGCCTATGCAAGCATGTCAGCTGTTGTTGGAAAGACCATGGTTGTATGACCGTGATGTTCAGATTTATGGTCGAGCCAACAAGCTTATGCTCATGTACAAAGGAGAAAAAATAATTTTGCTTCCTTTGACGCCGGAGGAAATATTGCGAGATGACATCAAAAGAAGACAGCGAGGGAGTGAGAAACACTTGTGAGTGACCCACAAATATAGTGAGCGAGTGTCTCCAAAGCCAAATAAAACTCCACAGCCACAAAGAACCGAGCCAAAGGGAAAAGAGGGTTTAGTGATGATGGCTAGGAAGGGGGATTTAAGAGAATTGAGTGAACCCAATGCCATGTTCTATGTACTCTTGTACAAGGACAATTTGCTTACCACTAACGACTTACCTTCTACTTTGCCTAGTGCTGTTTTTGATGTGCTACAGGATTATGAAGATGTGTTTCCGGAGGAAGTACCACCAGGGCTGCCACCAAAGAGAGGAATTGAACATCAAATCGACCTTGTTCCTGGTGGATCACTTCCAAACCGTGCACCCTACCGCACCAACCCGGAGGAACAAAAGAAATTCAGTGCCAAGTGCAGGAGCTCATGGACAAAGGGTATGTAAAAGAAAGTCTTTCACCTTGTGCAGTCCCTGTTCTTTTAGTTCCAAAGAAAGATGGAACATGGAGGATGTGTGTTGATTGTCGAGCCATTAACAACATCACAATAAGGTATAGACATCCCATACCTAGAATTGATGACATGCTTGATGAGCTTAGTGGTGATCATTTTTACGAAAATTGATTTGCGAAGTGGTTATCACCAAATAAGAACGAGAGAAGGAGATGAATGGAAAACAGCTTTCAAAACTAAGTTTGGATTGTATGAATGGTTGGTGATGCCTTTCGAATTGACCAATGCACCTAGTACTTTCATGAGATTGATGAATCATGTGCTTAGAGCTTTCATTGGAAAATTTGTTGTCGTTTACTTTGATGATATCTTAATTTACAGCAAGTCTCTTGATGAACATGTTGAACATATAAAATGTGTGCTTGCTGTTTTGAGGAAGGAATGCTTGTATGCTAACCTTGCTAAGTGCACCTTTTGCACCGACAAGGTAGTCTTTCTTGGCTTTGTTGTTTCAGCTCAAGGTGTGGAGGTGGATGAGGAAAAGATCAAAGCTGTACGTGAGTGGTTGCCTCCACAAAATGTGAGCCAAGTGCAAAGCTTCCTTGGACTTGCCGGCTTCTATCGTCGGTTTGTGAAAGATTTCAATACCATTGCTGCCCCAATCAACGAGTTGACAAAGAAGGAAGTGCCATTCCAATGGGGTGCAGCACAAGAGAAGGCATTTGAAGAGCTAAAAATAAAGTTGACAACAGCCCCACTCCTTACACTTCCAGATTTTGGTAAGACCTTTGAAATTGAATGTGATGCAAGTGGTGTAGGGATTGGAGGTGTGCTCATGCAAGAAGGAAGGCACATTGCATACTTCAGTGAAAAGTTAAGTGGTCCAACTTTCAATTATTCAGTTTATGATAAAGAACTTTATGTTCTTGTGAGGAGTTTGGAAACTTGGCAGCACTACCTTTTGCCTAAAGAATTTGTGATACATTCAAACCATGAATCATTAAAACATCTTAAAGGTCAATTAAAACTAAACAAAAGACATGCTAAATGGAGTGAATTCATTGAATCTTTTCCTTACATTGTCAAGTACAAGAAAGGGAAGGATAATGTTGTTGCTGATGCTTTGTCCCGACGTCATGTTTTGTTGTCTCAACTAGATACTAAAATTCTTGGTTTGGAAAGTGTTAAAGATTTATATGCAACTGATTCATACTTTGTTGAACCATTTTCCAAATGTGGTGATGGGAAAGGTTGGGAAAAATTCCATGTGCATGATGGATTTTTATTTTGAGCTAACAAACTTTGCATTCCAGATTGTTCTGTCCGTCTATTGCTTTTGCAGGAAGCTCATGCCGGTGGACTCATGGGCCACTTTGGTGCTAAAAACAGGAGCAAGTGTTGGCTGATCACTTCTTTTGGCCCAAGATGAGGAGAGATGTGGAGCGATACGTTCTACGCTGCGTAACCTGCCACAAAGCTAAGTCACGCTTGAACCCTCATGGTTTATACACTCCTTTGCCTATTCCTAAAGTTCCATGGGAAGACATTTCTATGGACTTTGTTCTTGGTTTATCTCGAACCAAGAGGGGGAGGGATTCAATCTTTGTTGTGGTTGATCGTTTCAGCAAAATGGCTCATTTTATTCCTTGCCACAAGAGCGATGATGCTTCACATATTGCTGAATTGTTTTTCAGGGAAATTGTGCGTCTATACGGTGTGCCACGAACAATTGTTTCAGATCGTGACACAAAATTTTTGAGCTACTTTTGGAAGACTTTGTGGGGAAAACTTGGTACAAGGTTGCTATTCTCCATATTCTCCACGACATATCACCCTCAAACTAATGGACAAACCAAAGTTGTGAACCCTTTGCCAACGTTGTTACGAGTTGTCCTCAAGAAGAACTTGAAGCTTTGGAAAGAAAGCTTGCCTCGTGTGGAGTTTGCTTATAATAGGGTAGTACACTCAACCACAAAATTTTGTCCATTTGAGATTATATATGGCTTCAAACCTACTGCTCCCATCAATCTTTTGCCTTTGCCTATGTAGGAACGTGTGAACTTTGATGCAAGCAAGCGTGCTGAATTTGTCAAGAGGCTTCATGATCAAGCTCGAGCCAACATTGAGAAGATGACCAAGTTGTATGAGAAGCGCGTAAACAAGGGACGCAAGAAGATGTTGTTTGAACAAGGAGACTTGGTTTGGGTGCATTTGCGCAAGGATCGTTTTCCTGACCAACGCAAGAGCAAGTTGCAGCCACGAGCAGATGGTCCATTCAAAGTGCTTCGAAAGATCAATGATAATGCATATGAAATTGATTTTCCAAGTACATATGGAGTTAGTAGCAGCTTCAACGTCGTCGATCTATCTCCATTCTTTGGATTGGAAGAGTCGAGGACGACTCCTTTTCAAGAGGGGGAGGATGATGAAGACATCCCAGCCATGCGTAACCCAGATGCTTCGGTTACACCAGATACATTGGTTATGCCGGTTACACATACTGCTACAGCAGCCCCACCATCGGTTACTCCAAGTCTAGCTCAGGTTATGCCAAGTCCAACTCCGGTTACACAGCAAGACACAAGTGCAACACCGGTTACACAACACCAAGTATCAGATACACCAACACATGTGTATGAAGGGCCGGTTACGCGCAGTCGTGCTAAGAAACTTCAGCAAGAAGTGCATACTTTCCTCTCTGAGTTACACTTTAATATTGATGAGAACATTATACTACCTAAGTCGTGCACTTTACTTGTACTCAGCTTTACACAAGAAGGAATCCCGCTGGGTTACACCAAGGAGGTAGAAGGTTACACAGAGGCCACCAAGACAGCTGCAGATGCTCCAACTTCTTATCAAAGTCTGTACCATCTCGGAACGATATGGGGGTCATGATATACATGGTTAGAACGGGCTTCAAGTCAAGTTTCCAACGCAACAAACGGCACATCATTTGGACTTCCCAATAAGGAGTAATGATCAATTTACTGAAGGCTGCGCAGAAGCCCGAGAGACGCGCGTGAACCAAAGAAGACTTCATGAATGACTCCACCACTTAGCCTTCCACCTCCCAACGTGGTGTTTTCAGTTCCCACCCATCTCATACTTATCTAGGAGAGTTGTTCCTAGTATAAATAGCCCCTATGTACTACTGAAAACACAAGTTGATTATTGATGAAGATATAGTCTATATGGTTTTGCTGCCGAGCAGCTGAGTGCCTTGCACACCCATTGTTCTTCCTTGTTCTTCTTGGACTTGTGAAGAGAAATCTCTGAGGTCCCCTACTCCATGCTCTACGGTTGCCAGTTCGGCTGCGCCGTTTTGTGTGGTTTAGTCCCGTAATCTGTGCTCTACGATTGCCATTTCGGCTACGCCGTTTTGTGTGGTATTACACCCGGATTGTGGTTCTGCGGTCGTTCGGAGATCAAGTCAAAGTCCCCAAGGTTTCGGTGTCTCTCTCCCCATCACTTGATCGCATCCAAACCTTTGTCAGGTATAAAGCTACTTACCCGCTTCTTGCAGCAAGTTATCTTGGTTACAAAGCCTACTGTCGTGAAGATCGGGCCATCCCAGGACCTTTCTTGAAGCGGTCCATATCAATTTTTCTATAAACTTGGTCAAACTTAAAAAACTTTTACCAAGAAAAAAATCAAAAGACTTATAATATGATACGGAGGGAGTAATAAAGTTTACTATGCAGTTGGGCCACCTCCTCTCCCTTTCTCTCATGGCCCACCGTCTCCCTCCTCCGATCCTCTCTCTTTCCTCTATTGGGCCAAAGCCCAACCCTTTCCTCCTTTTGATTTAGGCCCAGCCCATCATTCCTTTTCGCCGTCTATGTAGCCCAGCGCAGCGAGGCCTCTCCTGTATTATTCCTCATCGAGTCAGCCGCCCTTGCCCGAAACATATGCTCGACGAAATGTCAAGCCGGGCTAGCCCGGAGACCTTGTCCCATGTGCCGCACCGTGCATTGACGTCCGCACCTAAACCACTTGCCACGCCAATTCCATGCCGTGCTGTGACAAACTACGGATACCTATGCCTAATCTTTATAATGATCCTAATTATATTTATGGAGGACATCCACAAGATGCTTGATGTGGCCAATATAATTATATTACACCACCACCTCCTCTTAGGCCACAACATCCGCAACCAAGGTCTAAGAATATGAAGTAACGTCTGAGGAATATCATTAGAGAAGCATTTGGAATTGAGCCAAGGAATCGGGCTAGGGTTTACCAAAAGTTGTATCCTGATCATTTTGACAATATCCCATATCCTCATGGTTTTAGAGTCCCTGAGTTTACTAAGTTCAATGGTGAGGATAGTAGGACCACATGGGAACACATAGGCCAATTCTGAAAAGCTAGTAACACGGATGCTTTTAAATTGCGCTTGTTTTCTTTATCTTTGTCCGGTATCATTTTTACATGGTTTACTTCTTTACTGGCAAATTTCTATTTATACTCAGGCTCAATTAGAACATAAGTTTCATGATTACTTTTATACTGGTGAAATTGAGCTTAGGTTATTTGATCTGACATCGGTTAGGCAAAAGTACAAGGAGTATGTTATTGATTATATCAAGAGGTTTAGAGATGCTAGAAACTGATATTTTACTTTGAATATAATTGAAAGAGATTTGATCGACCTTGCTTATAATGGCTTACTTGCTCCTATTAAAGAAAGATTAGATGGCTAACAATTTCTTAATGTTAGTCAACTCATGCAAAAGGCTCTGGCTTAAAAAAATCAGGTTAAAGAAACTAAGAGGTTTATTAGGTCTAATGATAAGAAATCCAATGTTAGTAGTGTTGATTGCCCTGATGATAGTGATGATGATGATCATGATCATGATTATGATATTTGTGTAGCTAAGTGGTCATGGACTAATAAAACAAACCATTCATTTGCTCTAGTTTGATACCGACTCCTCTCAAGGATCGGCAAAATGAGGTTAAGTATAGTTTTCATGTGGTCAAGTGTGATAAGATTTTTTATTATCTTTTGAAGGAAAAATAAATTAGATTATCTAAAGTCCATGACATACCATCTTTGGAGGAATTGAAATGCCATGCTTATTGTAAGTGGCATGATTCTTATTCTCACGCTACTAATGATTGTAATGTGTTTCATCGACAGATTCAATCGGCCATAGATGAAGGACGATTGAAATTTACTGAGAGTTCCAAGATGAAGCTAGATCATGATCTTTTCCTGGTGAGTGCCATTGACTTTGATAACAAGAAGGTGTTGATTCGATAGGAGCAAGCCGAGCCTACCAAGGGGAAGGAGATAGTGATTGGAGAGCCTCGGCCTAAGATGATTGCTCCAAAAGGCTCAGAGGTTGGAGTATGGAAGAAGAATAAGAGTGATGCTTCAAACTCTAAAACACCACGAAAGTCAAAGGTGTCTTTTGAGATGCTTTTGAACAACTATGAGAAGGGGAAGGCCGGACAACGTCCCAACAAAGGGAAGAGGTCAAGATCACCTCCTAGAGAGAGATTTGGTCAATCACCAAAGCAATTAGAGCCACTTTTCCCTTAAAATTCATAAGTCATGCCATGGTGGCCTTGTCCAATGCCCCCGCGGGGTTGTCCTTTTCCTTACTTCATGATATGGGGGGCACCACCACCAATGTATGAGTTTGTACCGTGAATGCAATTTCATCAAGAATAGGTGGAACCACGAAGGTCAGTGCATGAGCGGTTGACTTTGCCAAACAAAAGCCGGTTTCAATCAAAAAATCGGTTTGAGGAGGAAAGAGGAGAAGAAAAGCGTGTCAAGATGGATACAAGAACTTCAAAGGTGATTGCCATCAAGGTGGGGTCTCATGAGGTGCCAATACCTACTAGAGAAAAAACCATGTTGGTCCACAGCAAGAAGACCAAAATCAAAGCTGATGCAGCATGCAACACCGGTCTGATCAAGCCTTCTGGGCAGTCTGACCGGAGGTCACCGACCAGTTTGACCGCGCCTGGCCGGTCTAACCGGCGGCTTATGGCCGGTCTGACCGGGCACATCCAGGAGGTGTTTCGAGGTTCTCGTCTTCATCGGGTAAGATTGGTAAGAGATATTATATTGCCCCTGGAACAAAGCCAAATTCAAGGTGGATGTCTAAGAATTTAACGGCTTCACAAAAGAGGAGATTACAACATCTTCGTGCTCAACAGTTGAAAGAGAAGAAAGCCGAAGAGTAGAGAGCTAGAAGAATTAATGAGTTGCGGCTGCCGCCAAGACAAGAGTGGAGGCCTAAGTCAATAGGGGTTGAGAAGCTGATGATTGCTCAAGATGAAGATGAGGATGACTTTGATGAAGGTGAGTCACCGGTTATTAGCAATGATTCGCCGTCGAGGGGGAATATGAATGTCAACATGGTGTGTGTGTTTTGCGTCATGGATGAGGCTGAAATTTCCCAACTTTCACTAGGCCCGAGTGATGCGGTTTTTGATAAGCCTAATGAGTCTAATCGTCATATGAGGCCACTTTATCTCAAGGGGCACAATGATGGAAAGCCGATCTCTAGGATGTTAGTGGATGGAGGTGCCGCCATGAATTTGATGCCATACTCACTATTCAAGAAGTTGGGACGTGGAGATGAGAAGTTGAAGAAGACCAACATGATGCTCAACGGCTTTAATGGTGAATCAACAGAGGTGAAAGTGATCTTTTCTATGGAGCTTACCGTGGGAAACAAGACATTGCCAATTGCTTTCTTCGTCGTCGATGTGCAAGGTACGTATAGTGTTATTTTAGGTCGTTGTTGGATTCATGCCAATTGTTGTGTTACTTCTACCTTGCACAAATATTTGATTCAATGGGATGGCGATGAGATTGAGATTGTTCAAGCGGATACATCGGCCGAGTTTGCAATGGCCGATGCTTCAGTTGAGTAGCAATATGGAAATATTCAATGCTTATCAGGGTTAGAAGTTTCTAGCTATGATTTTATTAGTAAGGATGGCTTTGTACCTATCTTTTTAAAGCCGCTAATTTAGCACGGCTAGGCAATATAACCATGTATTATGAATAAAGACGTCAATTTAGAGTGATTGCAAAAGAGGGTGCAAGAATATCGGTCTACAAAGAATGATATTGGTGAATCCATAGAAGATTTTGACGAAGTAGAGAAGTTGGGTCAAGGTTTTACATCGGCTGATCCATTAGAAAAGGTAGATATAGGTAATGAAACTATTCCAAGGCTGACTTTTGTAAAAAAAATATGAAAGCCGATTATAAGGTTAAAGTAATCGAGTTACTTAAAGAATATGTTGATTGTTTTGCATGAGAATATCATGAGATGCCAGGACTTAGACGCGAGCTTGTTGAGCATTGGCTTTCAATAAAATCAGGATTTAGGCCTTATAGATAGCTACCTCGTCGCTTTAATCCTAACATATATGATCATGTCAAAGAAGAAATAGACCGATTGTTGAAGGCAGGGTTTATTAGGTCATGTAGATATGTGGAGTGGGTGTCCAATATTATTTTGGTTGAGAAGAAAGGGAGTGATAAGATTAGAGTTTGCATTGATTTTAGATATTTAAATAAAGCTACTCCTAAAGAGGAATATCCTACACCTATAGCTGACATGTTGATTAATGATGCTTCGAGAAATAGAGTCATTAGCTTTTTAGCTTTTTAGATGATAATGCCGGTTATAATCAAATCTTTATGGCGAAGAGGACATGTTCAAAATGGCCTTTAAGTATCCTAGTTTTGTCGGCTTGTTTGAGTAGGTTGTCATGACTTTTGGGTTGAAAAATGCCGGTGCAACGTATCAAAGGGCAATGAACTTTATCTTTCATGATTTGCTAGGTATTATCTTAGAAATCTACATTGATGATATTTTTATCAAATCGGATAGCATGGAAGGTCACATAGCCGATTTGAGTTAGCTTTTGAGAGGATGCGCCGGTATGATTTGAAAATGAATCCACTCAAGTGTGCATTTGATTTATCGGCAAGGATGTTCTTAGGGTTCATGGTACATGAGAGAGGTGTTGAAATTGATCCTAAGAAGATAGAAAAAATTAGAGAATTCAAAGCACCGACATGCAAGAAAAAGGTTCAGAAGTTGCTAAGTAAGGTTAATTATTTGAGGAGATTCATATTCAACCTAGCCAGTAAAATTGATGCTTTTGTTACTATACTTCGCTTGAAAAGAAGCCGATTTTACTTAGAGGGCAAAACAGCAAGAGGCATTTGAGGGACTTAAGAGGTATTTATCATCTCTGCTCGTGGTGCGAGCACCTAAAGCTTGAGTTCCGTTTCAGCTTTATATTGCCGCCGAAGACAATGTCATTGGTGTTGTTTTAACACAAGAGGAAGATGGCAAGGAGCATATCATCATTTATTTGTGCCATTGTCTTTTGGATGCCGAAACAAGGTATGTCTTTATAGTGAGGCTTTGCTTATGTTTATACTATGCTTGTATCAAATTACGACGTTACTTATTATCTATTATTTGCATAGTTGCTTGTCAAACTGATCTTATTAAACACATATTGCAAAGGCCAATTCTTAGTGGGAGAATTGGCAAGTGGGCATATACTTTGATTGAATAGGATTTGGCTTATGAATCGTTGAAATCTAGGAAAGGCCAAATCATGGTTGATTTTATATTAGATCATCATGTGGATATTGCTTATGATAATGAGGTCTATTTGCTTAGTGTTACACCATGGAAGCTTTATTTTGATGGTTCTTCTTGCAAAGAGGGACAAGGTATAGGTGTAGTTTTGATTTTGCTTAGTGGTTCCATCTTTGAAACATCGGTTCGTTTTGAATATTATTGCACAAATAATCAAGCCAAATATGATGTTTTGTTATTCAACTTACAAGTATGGGAAGCTATAGGGGCTACACATGTAGAAGCTTTTGGTGATTCCGAATTGATAGTGCAACAAGTTGTCGGGGTATATAAATATTTTGATTGGTCACTAAATAGATATCTTGATCAATGCTTAGACAACATTGTCAATTTTGATGATTTTGTCATTAGACATATTGATAGAGAGAAAAATTCTAGAACAAATAATTTGGATCAATAAGCATCTGGCTATAATGTTAAGAGCGGTATGTTTTTTATCTTAGAAAAGTCAGTGCTTGCTTTCAAAAGTTTGGGCAAAATTGGCAAAATTACGGACCTCGGATGGTCTGACCGACGCACTGAGGCCGGTCTGACCAGGGCAGACCGGCGGTCTGACTGGCCCAGCATGGCCGGTCTAACCGAAGATATTGTCCGGTCTGATTGGCCTGACGTGGCCGGTCTGACCGGGTCCCAATAGGGGGTTGGGGGGCACGAATTGTTGAATAATTTAAAGGCCGAATTAGTTGTAAATTTGGACGTTTGTGCCTTAGATTCAAAAGAAGATTGCAGAATTCCCTTAATAGATTACTTGAAAAATCCTAGCCTTAGGGTTGATCAGAAAATTCGACGGCAAGCATTCAAATATACGTTGCTTGATGATGAGTTATATCGCCAAAATATAAATGGGGTGTTGTTGAAGTGCTTAGATAGTGATCAATCCAAGGCTGCTATGGGAGAAGTTTATGAGGGGATTTGCGAAACTCATCAATCGGCCCACAAGATGAATTGGTTCCTTAGGAGAGCGGGGTTTTATTGACCAAAAATGATTGATAATTGTTTCAAGTATTATAGAGAATGTGAAGCTTGTCAATGGTTCAGCAATGTTCAATTGGTGTCCGTCGTCGTGTTGAATCCTATTATCAAACCATGGCCGTTCCGAAGTTAGGCTTTGGATTTCATAGGTCAAATTTATCCTTCGTCATCAAAAGAGCACAGGTTTGTGCCAGTTGCAACGGATTACTTCACCAAGTGGGCCGAAGCCATGTGCCCCTCAAGAATATGACTCATACGGAGGTAATTGACTTTATTTTAAAGCTTATTATTCATAAATTCAGAATTTCTCAAACTTTAACTATGGATCAAGGAGCTTCTTTTATGTCTAAGGAAGTGAAAAGCTTTGTTGAACCATATGGTATCAAATTGTTAAGTTTTTCTCCTTACTATGCTCAGGCTAATGGACAAGCCGAGTAGAGTAATAAAATTTTGCTGAAATTAGTCAAGAAAAAGATTGAGGAACACCCAAAGAGATAGCATGAGGTACTCTCTGAAGCATTGTGGGCTCACAGGATATCTAAACATGGTGCTACCAAAGTTACTCTTTTTAGTTGGTCTGTGGATAAAAAGTTGTTTTACCGATAAAGGTGAATCTTGGCTCTCTTAGGTATATCAAGCAAAATGATTTATCAGTTGAGGAGTATAAGACATTAATGGGAGACAATCTTGATGATGTAACCGATAAGCATCTAAAAGCATTAGAGGAGATAGAAAAGGAGAAGAGAGTAGCCAAAGCCTACAACAAGAAAGTGAAAGCAAAATTATTTCAAATAGGGGACTTGGCATTGAAGACGACTTTGCCTTTGGGTTCTACATCTCAGAAGTTCAATAAGTGGTCGCATAGTTGGGAGGGTCCTTATCGAATATGTGGAATCATTCGAGAGAATGCGTATTTTCTTGAAACTTTACAAGGAGAACGATTTCAGAGAGTAATCAATGGAAAATACTTGAAAAAATACTTCCCAAGAACCTGGCAAGATGCCTAGGAAGTGATATGGCCGGTAATTAGATTATTGCCCTAAGACCATGTGTTCTATACTTTTCAGCTCTCAAAGATAACCAAAAAGGCATGGGGCATGTGTTATCACCCAAATTTGACACCTAGATTCTAGATAGGAAAGGACCGAGTTTCCTTCACGGGGCCGGTCTGACCGGTGGCATGTGACTGGTCAGACTGGCTGGGTCCAAGTCTGAAGCGAATTTCACCGAGTCTTGGGTTTCCTTGCATGGGGAGATATTTTTTTAGTTCTAATTGGTTTCTACCTAGAGATTGACATGGAGAAGGTCTTGTAGGAGCCAAGACCAACCCCTTTATAAGGGACAAGGCCAGTTCAATTGGACACACAATCTACTTTCAAAGAAATTAGCCAATTGAATCGCTTTTTCAATATGCATCTACTTTTTGCTTAGTTTTAGCCTAATTTTGTCCATCTTCATCCGTTTGCACTGAAAGCTGTCCGTCCTGGCCGCGAGAGTGCGATTATCCCTTTGTAGGTTTGTCCCGTAAACCTTCCGTTCGCTCACGAGACGGGTGGTTATCTTCATATCAATCTAAATCAGCTTAGAGGTCTGTTTTGATCTCTAAATTGGCTCCGCTAGTCGGTTTAGTTTTACAAAACCCATCTCGATTTAGCTTTTGCTAGATTGGAGTGGTTGATGACTCCATATCACCGCAAAGCTTTAGGTGTCCTGATCATGATTGTCTTCTTGCCAAAAAAAAAGTTGCCAACACAAAGCCCGGCGTCCACGGCAAGCCACCGCTGCTGCCCACTGAGCTCTATCCAATGAACCATTGCGCGCACGTCATCCGCTCTCTGCCTTGCGTCCATGCCAAAAGCTTACGACGGCTGCCGGTGACGGCTAAAAACTCTCCCCAACCAAATGGGCTGTCTAAGAGAACGAGAGAAGACCTGTGGGACCCACGTAGGCCCTACCTCTTTTGATTTATATATGCATATTAATACTCTTAATCATCATATGACATGTGGGCCACCGTTGTAATCTCTGTTTAAACCCTCTTTTAGTGTTTGTGCCTTTGAAATGTGGGACCCACCGTAGCCACCGAGCCATCCATGTCAGCCCGAGGAATTCGGGGATACCAGGCTAAGGCGCCTTCAATGGGCCGAACTACACTGCCCATGGCCAGCCTGCCTGCCTTTGTCACTCGATCCATGGGCCACTCGATCGAGCCCACCAGGCCAAGGTCCACCGATCTCCTCCTCCTTCCGCGGTGGACTTAGTCCACCATGAACCACACTCATGAGCCCCACCCCCAACTCTCACTAACGTATGGACCCGCATGGAATATTCTCGAAGAATATTCATTTTTGGATTTAATTAAAAACTCCCAAAATCCATTTCTCGTCAACCGTAACTCTGATTGTCTCCGTTCAACTTCTATCACTTTCCTAAAATTGAGATCTATCAATTGGAGCTACTAGTTTCTCATAGATATTATTTACACTATAGGGTTTTGTGTGGTTTACTCTTTTTGATTGCGTAGCAAATGATTCGGAGGTTCAACACAAGCGTATTTATCGAAGATTTGAAGACCAATAGCAAGACAAGCCACTCTTTGATTATATTGCTCCTAGTTTATAAAATGTATTGATTTCAAATTGCATGTCTAGTGTACAAGTTATTTTAATCAGCCTCGGTCTAAGAGCACAACCGATGGACCAACGTAGTAGTTGCATTATTTTATGTAGGCTATTGCTAAACCTAACCCTTGTCGCTCCATCCAAGTGGTACTAAAAGGTACCTACACTTCCCGAGCATAGGTACCAACCAACACCACACTCACCGTTGTATTGTTGATACAGAGAATTGGGTTGTGAAATCGTTGCGAAAACCTGACTCGTGGAGGCCGTGGATTTGAAAATGAAAGATGGTTTGCGAAAGCTCGCGATGTGGAATCTCGCTTGCTTGGCTTGGCTTTGTATTTGCATGTAAGGACCAATTCCTCGAGGAATTACATTCGAGCCAATTACAGTTTGCTCCCACGGTGTTGTGAGACACACCTGGATGAGTAATTTGTTAGTTATAATTATCTTGTATGCCAGTGGTTGTGGGGACAACGGGAATGAGGAAATGAAGTTGTGTGTTCTGATATTCAGCCTTTACTTTTATATCTACTATTATGAAAATTGAAGATGTTTCCACCACCCCATTTGGTAAGTTGTCGTCTGAATCCACTTTGCGTTCACTCGCCAGCCATGCATCTGCTTTGTGTGCGTCGGTCCGTTTGATATGGTACTTTCACTAGCCAGCTGCGCCTACGCCTAGCCTCTTTGGGTGGGCATTGACATGGGCGGGCACAGAGATTACGGGCGAAAGCCCAGCCTTTTCGGGCCAGCAATGGTGAGGCTTATGGGCGTCGCTTTTCTCTTGGGGCATTGTTGAGTGATCTTCTCTACCTACCCTGATGGATTTCTTCAGGTGAAAACCACATCCAAGCTTCCCAAGGCTGGCGGCAGCAGCACTTTCAATGTCATATCCTTCCTGAATCCGCCGTTTAAAAGATCCATTCTCTTAGTGATGTCGTGTTCCTGTTTCTTCAGTAGCGGGAACTAGATGTAGACGCACGGTGTGGTTTTTTTTTCTTGGCTATAGTTTTCCAGGATTGTAGATTTGTATTTTTTTTCATGCTCTATCAATACTAAACGTCGCATTATCTTGTACGGGTTGTTTTAAAAAGAGCCACGCCAACGCCCACGCATTGCACGATGTCTGCTCACCTAGTCCCCGCCCCCATTCTCTAGCGGCAATCAGCCTGCGTCCTAGTCCGAAACAACAAGGAAAAGAAAAAAATAGATTGTTTCCTTTCCTATTCTCTTCTGTCCTTCTGCCGCATGCGTTCGACGTTCCCCAGCATTGCTGTGAAGAGAAATCGATCCCAACACCCCAAATCCCTTCACCAACCGATTGATTACATATGATCTAGCCGCTGGAAGAGAGGATGATCAACCATGTGGGGAGGCGGTGTACGTGCTGCGCTGTGCATGAGTGCAAGGCACTAATTGGACGGGGTTGTTTTCATCGTAATCCCAGTATTTTGTCTTGGCGCCTGGCAACGGCATATGTTCGTCGCCAAGCACACACTGGTCGCCGCCTTGCATTGCCGGCCCAAGCCCGTGTGTGAATGGTGCAACTGTGGTAGTCCACTATGCCGCACCTCCTCCGCTCCTCCCTATCACCACGAGCCACCGTCTCCGATCGAGCACCAAGCGCACCTCTCCATAAGCAGGATAAAACCCATAGTGGCATCCTTGGTCACCGCACTGACAGTCGTACCATCATATGTACAGTGCTCTCTCCTTCTACTAGTGGGTCCCACATGTCAGCCTCCCTATTTCTTTTTCATGCCTTCTTCTCGTAAGATCTATTTCCACGAGTCATTTTCTAAATAGTATGAAACCAATAAATCTTTAGTAAAACTAGACTTGTCATCATGGCATCATATTTGTAAAATAATACCTTACATTATATACTACTTGGCACTATCCATAGCATCAAGTATATAAATCATTTCAGATTATTTCCCCAACATTCCATATCATTTGAATTTTAAAGGTAGTAAGAACTCAGAGTAAAATCATTCGTCTATACTCAACACATATCCTTATGCCGCTCATAACCGTGAGCGTGGCTAACCGGTTAGTTCAAAACTCTACAGAGCCCGTACACTGTACCCATATGATGTAAAATAGTAATCATGTAAAACATGCCACACGATACTGAAGTACCCGATTTACTACTCACAACATAGCCTTTACATTACTCATGATTTAGCCTTGCACCAGCACGATAGGTGTGATTCCATCCTAGGCATATGACCTAGAACCGTTAGGAGGCAGGCCCACGCCTGAGCCTAACACCATGTAGCGAAAACATCCTTTCCTACCATGAGGCACCATATCGTTATATTGGACAGACTTAGACGCCTAAACTACCATATAGGTAAATAGGTAGTTCCTATGAATCATCGCTAAGACTAATTCATACTACAACGGCCTACCATAATGCAAGACTAAACCATGGACAACTTAATCAACTATGGCTATCCCATAATAGCACATGTGGTCGTACTATAAACACAAGTGACTGACATTGAGTGAAGTCCTTAAATATCTCAGGCATACACTCCCCCTATCGATACACAACTAAATACCATATGTGTACCACTTGCTGCCCAAGAAGTAAACATTCTTTTTCTCATTTTAGTTCACAAATAAATACACATTTACTTCCAATGAGTGGTTATTTAAAATCAATAAGTTTCAGAATAATAGGATGCCCATGACGATAGTAATAGTTTGTTCTGGGCATTGCTAAGCTAGCATCTCGATACTTGACGTATAATAAATTTATCAAAAGGTAACAGTATCTAAAATATCCTAAGGGTGCCAAATAATAAGTGGAGTTTTTCAAATTGATAACATGCAAGTTTTAGGTATAACTATAACCATTCAAATTACCCATCTTTTTAATTTGGAAATTAACCATGCATCTTTGCAAACAATATTTTAAACCTTCAAATATAGGATCAATATGGTCAAAGGAAGAGAGGAAGGTGGCTTGCCTTGTTCTTGCTCCGCACCTTGTTCAGCTATATAATGCACCTCCTCAACGAGAATCTGATCGTCATCTAAACATACACGTAAAATTCGAATTATATTTGTGCAAAGGAAAATTTAATATGCTCTAAATTAAATGCTGTTCTTAGGGTGATGTGATACTGTGTTGACTGAATTTTTAGTGCAAGAATTTCTATTTTATCAGTTCCCACTTAAAAGTTATAAATTTTCAAAGTTGGAATCATTTAATTAAAGCCTATATGCACATTTTAAATACTTAAGACATAAATCTCTAAGGTTCTGTTGAGTTTAGCATTTACAAATGATAGAGCATAAAAATATGAATCCAACAAAATTTAGTTTGAAATTTTTGGAGTTATAATGAATTTATTATGAATTTTCAAAGTTAAAGTCTTTTTTCAGTTCATCAGAAAACACTTTACTCAATTATTCTGGATTTTACTAAATTTAAAAGAGTTCGGGTCCACCAGTCAGTGACTGCACATTTGCTCTAAAATCCCTAGGGTTCTGGCAAATTGATCCCGCAATCCCTAGCACGTGGCATAGGCATTTATTCAAAATAGCACTCGGGTTCCTTCATATTTACATCAAGGTCCTGTCCCCACATGTAGGTGGCTGCTTAACTTACTAAAACGTCCCTGGAGATTCTAACCCTTCACAGACTAACCCTTAGCGCAGCTAGGGTAGAGCAGCGGCGCGGCAGCGAACTTTGCGGTGATCCTGGCGGCGAATGACTGGGTTCCAGATGATGCAGCTATTGGGAAGAAGGTAAAGGGCTCCTAGACGAAGCTAGCGATGTTCATCTTGCGAGCTATGGCAGTCTATTGCGATGGCAGTAGCAGGAGAAGCGACGACTCGCCTCGGCTTGCATGTGCATATTGATTTCGCGACCTATTCAGCACGCGCGCGAGCATGCATGTGGTGCTAGGGACGTCTCAGAAGCTCACCAAAGGGTAGACAAGGCCCGGCAAGCTTCCAAGCGCTCGGCTCAGTCCCGATGGCGGCATGGCTTGATGGCTGTCGTCGACGAGGTACCTCCGGATCCAAGCGGTCTAGGAGGAGTACATGCATCGATTAGTGATGACATGGAGTAGCTCAAGGCATGACGAATCGTCCCGAGACTCACTAGAGAACGAGGTAGAGCTGGATGAGGTCGGCGGCCGGAGATGAGGAAGATGAAAGGGATCTCTCGATTTAGAGCTTCACGGCTCGATTCCTCTGGGGTTCACGGTCGTCTTGAAGTGATGATTATGCTGGCGAAGTAGCTCGAGCGAACGTGAAGTCTTGGGGCCGGGCTACGTTGATGACCTCCACGGCGGCGCTCGAAGTTCACCAATGGCTCGAGTTGACGCGGCGCGCATTCCCGGAGATGGGCTACACCAAATCAACGGGGCTTTGAGAGGTTAGAAACGACATCGAATATAGACCTTGGAACGTGGGTTAACCAGGATTGAAACGCACCCGATGATGCGGAATGGCGGAGACGATCTCACCGGCGCCGAAGAAGACTCCTTCGCTGATCGAGGTTGTGGGCACCCAAAAATTATACCGTCCAGTGCAATTTGTGAACACCACATAATTTTAGATGAGTGAGATCCATACACGCATAAATAGTCACTCATCTTTCAATGTGCCCATGATCACAAATTGACACCATTCGATATAAAATCCATAATGCCGAATAATGAGCAAAGGAGATATTGTTCGGACTCAGCATGCCAGTCAACTTCAGCCTAAGACATGCCCGTCAAACTACATGAAGGCGGCGACCAAATGTGTTACACATCTCAGGAGACTTGACTCAATTTGCTAAAGCTCTACAACATCTCAATTGTTCAAAATTCATACTCATGCTTAGCTAGTCCCCAGGAAAAGCGACTAGCCTTGCACTTTCATCGCAAGCAATTGATAAACATCACGAATGCATAAATATGGATAAAAGGACAGCAAGGTACATATTTCATAATGGGGTTCAACAGCCCATCATACAACACAAAATATAGCAGTAGAAGTTTTATAATTTCACATAAGCAAAAGTAAGACCCGTGGTTTGCCAACCATCCCACAAGGGCAACCAACCGGGGCAAGAGCCAAGCTGAAAAGGCTACTCACTACCCTCACCGCCCTCGGTAGGGTAGTAAGAACAATCAAGCACGCCGACATCCTCGTCTGAAATTTTGCAAGCATCGGGTTAAGTACAAGATTGTACTCGCAAGTCTTACACATTAATATATATACACATAGAAGAGAGGAGTATGCAAGCTTCTACCTTAAAAAGATGGTATAATGGTTAAGTTTTGCATAAAGCCAATTTTATTGAGCAAATAGTAAGTTGAAAACATAGCATTTCTAAGATAGCATAATCTGAAATTTTTGGACAGCCAACATGTAAATCTGAAATTGAATCACAAATAAGCACAACCGGTTCTCTCATCGCCATCCATGGGCTACCATTGCCCAACCATGGATTACCAATGTAACTATCCCCATAACCAAGACTAAACTAATCCATTTAACTCAAGTTTGATGCTAACATAGCCTAACTAACACATCAAGCGATCGTCCTGTAACCGTGGACACGGCTATTCGAATAGTTTTACTCTGATCGGAGGGGTACATCTTTACCCACACGAAATGAACAAGGATCAAATGCTTCACACGCACACAAGTGTGACCTACAAGTGATACAAGCTCATAACATGTCCTTTCCTAGTCACACCCCAACCACCTAAACCACGCCTAGGCCCTCGACGACTTAGCCACGTGTGTGTGATGTGGCTAAGGCAGGCTCACCATCGCGGGAGAAACCCCCTGCCAAAACCAGGCACACCCAGGGCATTTCAAAGGGAAAACCACCCTCACGAATGACCAGCGAAGCATAGATGATCACAGTGCAACATAGTACTAAGTCAAGCCGTCCCATACCCGGCGTGTGGAAGTACATAAGGTGCTTGAATAGATGTCAACATGTTCGGTCCTTAACAACTCAGACGAGGCTATTTGCATCAGGGAAAAACCACAATCCCGTCATCGCCCTATCACTCGTCCAAGTTAAAGCATGTTTTCCATATAAATCAATTAGTGAGGTAATCAGATTTTATGCCCATGAATCGCAGATGGTGAATAAATTCAATCGATGGCTCCATCCATCGATTTTTAACACTACTAGACCTAAGCATGGCTAAGCATCGGTAAAACAATAAAACCTTCCCAAGTATTTCTATCCAGAGGTTACAAGGATAAATGACCACAACAAAACAAGGAAGGATATGCAGCAATTAGGTTATATACAACCCTAACCAATACCGATAATTTTGTAGTAAATCAACACGTGCATATATATTGTTTTGCAATCAAATCATTTTAGCAAAAATAGGGATTCTATATGCTTAGATGCTTGCCTTGCTGCTGTGAGAAATCACACTCAGTCTCAGGTTCTTGTTCCACATACTCCGAAACGTCTGAATCTACCGATAAGAGGCAATAATGCAAATAAGATTCAAATAAACATGCATATGCAACATGCTCTATAAATCATGGCCTAATTATAGTAGGTAGAGAGTATGATAAAATTATTTTAGAAGCAAGAATCATCCCATTTACATTTATGGTTTGAGAGCTATAAAAATAACAAGCCATATACTCTAAAAATGGCATTTCTGTAATTATACATGAATTAACCTAGGTCATAACATATCCTATCATTTTCTAGTTATATTTTATAAGTGCTATCATTTTTAATTAAAAGAGAATAACTCATTGGTTATAACAAAACTTGGTTCACTGCATTTGGAGTTAAAATGATTTAGTTATGAATCTTACCAATTCAACAAAAAGAGGATTACTTAATTGTTTAGATTTGTTTTAGGAGGTAGTTTTGTCAAATTTTTTTCATCCAGATAAAAGGGTACATGCTTCTAGGATGAAAAGCAATGGCTTCATAATTTTGGGATTAACCATTAATTTACTAGAGATTTTACAAGTCCTAGATGTAAAATAAGTGTTTTTGTGTTACTCACAATTTTAGTTACATTTTCTGTACAGAAGTGGGAAAAACTTTATTTTACAAACTTAAAGAGCACAAATTTAGGAATACACAGAAATTTGGTTCACTCAATTTGGAGTATAAATGAATTTTCTACAAATTTTACAAGGTTTTATGTTAACTATTCCATATTTGAAATTTTAGAAATAAACATCATAATGTAAGCATCACATTTTATTTCATAGTATTAAAGTTCACAATTTTATAAACCTACTAGAGTTGGTTTCACCTCAAAATGAGCTATATTTGATTTTATATGAATTTCACAAGTTTGGAATAATTTTCAGTTGAAAAGATAAAGATTTATCCATTTCCTTTTATTTTTGCAGAATATAAATCATTGGGGTCCACAAGTCAGTCTCTGGTCAATATGCAAAAAGACCCCTAGGGTTTGCAGGAATCAACCCGCGGGACAAAGGCACGTGCTAATACATATAGTAATAAGAGTCCCTAAGGTTTCCTCTATTTATAATTAGGTACTAGTCGCATATGTCATTCTATAGGATCTTACAAATCAAACCTTGCAACTTTTAAACTTCTGCTAAGTCGAGTGTTAGGCGCCCAATTATGTGGGGTCCACTTGTCAGTGACTCGGCGGTTGAGGAGACAGGGCAGCAGCGCACCGCCGAGTTTCTCGCCAGCGGCAACGGCGAACGGCGGCCGATCTCGGCGGGTGACTAAAAGAGAAAATGTAGAAGAGTTCTCGACGAAGCTATTGGTGGTCATCTCATTAGCTGCGGTGGTGGGAATGGACGGCAACGACGGCGCAGGTGGTGGTTGCTCTCGGCATGCATGTGCATGTCGAGCTCCGGCCTGAACCCGTGTGAACTAATGCATGCATGCGACTCTGCAAGGCCCTGGAGTCTCACTGAAACGTTGGAAGAAGTCGGCGAAGCTCGGACAGCGACGGTGATGGAGAAAACTCCCAGGCGGCGGCAGGAATTGGCAGAGCAACGGCGAAAGCGCTCTTTGGTCTTTGACCTGCTAAGAAGAGGAGGGGGACGACTCAAGGATCACCTGGGATGCTCCACGAGTGAGGAATCAGAGTAGGGCTCACCGGAGAAGGAGGAGTTGAAGATGGAGCCCGGCGGCTAGAGTTGAGGAGAAAACGGCCGATCTCCTTATCCACGGTTTCGTGGTTCAATTCCTTCGGTCGGCAGCTCCTTGGGGTCGAGATGAAGATGGTGGTGCGGCGGTTTGGCCTGATCTGGTTGGAGCTGGCCGGACGACGTAGATGCCACGGCGGCAGCGCTCTGAAGCTTATGTGACTGCGGCGGTGTTCCGGCGTCACAGCTGCACAACACGGGATGAGGTCAAAGGGGATGGACTCGGCATGGTCTGGAGGTGACGGAACACCGAGGGAGGAGGAACGACCGTGGCTCAAAGGCGGTGGCGACGGTCGTCGTCTTCACGGCCGGCAAAGGAGATGGAGGAGAATGGTGGCGAGGTAAGCTTTCTCCCTTGGCTGGTTCAGCACAGGAGCGAAATGAGAGAGGAGGCGAAGCTCTGGAGAGGTTATGGGCGAGCTCGACGGCTGCCACGACAACGGACATGCGTCGAGCACCACCGACGCCGCTCTCTCTCGCCCTCGGTCTCTAACTCTGCTGAGTTAAACGGTGGAGCAAATGCACAGAGGTGAATGCTAGCTCGTATAGCTGCCGTGTGGGTCCAGACGATGTAAACAGAGGAAGAGTGAGAGATATGGGTAGATAATTGGGTGAACTACTGTACAAGTGTTTACAAACAATTTTTCTTATTTATTTCTTCCTCCCATATTTATACTTCCACCATTTAATTTGTGTGCATGAAAAATAAATGTGGATTTTCCGGTAGGTAGATAAAAATACCTAGATTCCATTTTCCTTGGTTTCACACAAAAATAATCTATATTTTAATCTCAAGAAAATAGAGAAATTCAGTTCAGCCAAAATTGATTTGAATTTTTAGAAGGTCAAAACCTATAAAATAAATTATGAAAAAATTATATTAATTCATGATAAATAGATTAGTATTTTAATAAATTATATCCTCTATACATTTTCATGTGATAAAATGCACATATGAGATGTGTATCGATTTTGCCGATTACGGTTTAGAGTTAACCTATAGTTTGACTGTTTTGACCTAAATATTTGAGGTATCAAATGTACATATTAAATTATACCAAAATTCCAGGAAGATATATATATTGAATAGTATCTACATGAATTTCCCCATGATTTTATATTGCACCAATTATTATTAAATATTCGCTGAGCTCACCTACCTTTAAATGTTCCTACTTTAAATGTATATTTAAATGATTGTAAAATTATATTTTGATTTGTAATTAACCAGAGATGTTGTGTTTAGACTTTACTTTTATTTCACCATGCTCAACCTCACAAGATCCTTATGCACTAGTGTGAATAAATTAGAGTTGGACTAATGGCACTTAAGGTGGCAATTAGTATAATGCTTTTATTATATAAATATAAATTAACAGGGAAGCATACTTGTGTTTATGAAAATGTTTTACAAATCACATAAATTTGAGAAGGAAGAAACTTTACATCATTTGCAACTCCACACATAAACACTAGCTAGTTTAACCTTAACCTGGTTGTATATTCAAAAAATTTTGATTATCAACTCGAAAACATATTTTTATTATTTAGTTGAAGTCAAAATTCAAAATTCAAATTTTTGGTATGTTACAGAAGATTCTAAATCGGTCGTCCTCGGTTTCTCCGCAAAAATGGAACACTGGTGAGGGGAAGAGGATGTGCGTCGGTCGACAGGGTTAAGTATGGCGGTCGTCAGTAAGGTGGAGGTAGAGCGGCGCTCGGCGCCGTCGACGCGTGTTGTCTGCGTGTCCGCCGGGGAAGCGGCACTAGCTTGACATGGAGAAGCCTGTGCAACTGACAAGGGTGTCCCACCAAGGCCTGGGCCCACCTGGCAGTGTAATGCTGTGTGTGGAAGAGAAGAAGCAGAAAATTTGGCTAAGTCCAAATCTGTTGCTGGAATTCCATCTTTGCCCTCAGTTTAAAATAGTTTTCAAGGACATTTAGGTCAAGATCCAAATGGCAAAATGGTAACATACAATTTCCTCTACAATTTGGACCAATTTCCCAAACCAAAATGTTTTTGATCTAATTTTAGTGAAGTGCCAAATTAGGCTCCAGAGAATCTGAAATTTTCAGATTTTGATTTTAATTAAGTACTTTGTTTGAATAATTAAATAGGCAAATAAAATCTAGCAAAAGTTATAGTTTACTCCACACACCTGGGTCAAGCTAGTTGAATTATTCCATTATTTATAATGTTTTAAATTATTATTTTGATAGTTTAATCATCGGATTCATTTACGTAAATAATTACAATGCATATAATTTAAAATAAACAGGGGCCTAGGAAAAAGAAAATTTACCTGAAACTCAAAAAAGAAGATTTTTATTTTTTTTCAACAACCATTTAATATTACATAGCCTCCTAAACGTTTTTGGCGGTATGTTACACGGGGACGGAGTCGCTGGGCACTCTCCAGTTGCGCTCAAACACGGTCGCCGGCTCGACATCCCATGCGGCGGACAAGGCGGCAGCAGATCAACAACGACGGCAGAGCAGCGGATGAGGAAACTCCAGACGACGAAGGCAGCAACCGGAGCGGCGACGCTGCTGCTCGCGGGCGTGGGCGGCGACGGTGGCCAAAGCGGATGTCAACCGGAGCGGCAGCGCTGCTGCTCGCGGGCGGGGGCAGCGGCAATGCTGCTTGTAGCGGCACGGCTTCTCACGTCAAGCGCTGCTGCTCACGGGCAGGGGCGATGGCGACGTTGCGCATGGATAGTGATCCGGCGCCGACAACGCTGCGCGCACAGTGATGCGTGGTGCAGGAGAGAGAGAAGCGAGAGAGGGGGATGGGAGAGATTTTGGGTGAGGCCCACAAATGGCCAGCCGAATAGCATGGCCAAATTTGGCCACTGAGCATGGCAATTTAGCAAGGCAGATGGCTTGGCAAGCCAGTTAGCAAGGCAGATGGCTTGGCAAGCCAGTTAGCAAGGCTGTTGGAGGCTGGATTTTGGGCAAAATTGTCAAATTTTGGCTTGGAGAGCCATTTAGCATCTCTCTTGGAGATGCTCTAAACACCCAGTGGCCGGTGGATCATTTAGGCTTTGTTCGGCTGCATGCACTCAGAACATGTACAGTAAACACGGAAAACGGAGCGGTCATTAGCACGTCATTAATTAAGTATTAGCTAAATTTTTTTTCAAAAATGGATTAATTTGATTTTTTTAAGCAACTTTTGTATAGAAACTTTTTGCAAAAAAGTTCACCGTGTAGTAGTTTGAAAAACGTGCGCGGGAGAAAAAACACTGTGCGACACTGTGCGCGTTCGGAGTGCATGCAGCCGAACAAAGCCTTAATGTGAATCAATTTTTGCAATTAGGGTGAAGTGAGCGCAACGAACTAGCTAGCCATATGAGCCAACGTTACGATCCGTAACTTCCAAATACTACTACACATGCAAAGTGTCAAAATTCCATATGATTATTTTTTTCCGTTATAACGCAGAGCACTTTGCTATCATGTAAAATAAGAAATAAGAGAGATGTGAGATGATATGAGAACTTACTGCAAGGTTGGATCTGAACCTACTGGTTGATGCAGTCAGCCAGTCCTCTACTCCTGTGCTATATCCTAGCCTAGGCTGTCATGGGCATCCAGGATGGGAAGGCTCACTGGCCACTATCTATATATATCGCTGTATCTAGACATCAATCATTGTCTGCCTATTCCACTTGGCATGCGAACAGGTCAGTGAGTCCACTGACGATTAAACGTCTATATATGTTCGATTATCCTACCAACCGGATGGAAAATTAGTGATTCCTTTGGAGTACACTATAAAAAAACGATTTTAAAAATACCTTTTATTTTTCCAGAGTGACCAAAAGTATCCCGTTTGTAAAAATAACGAAAGGTCCTGTAGATCTGTCTATAAAAAATGATTTTTATGCACCGGATAAAATTGATTTTACATGCGTGGAGGACATCCTAAAAAAATTCCTCTTTATACCTATCTATATAAAGAGGTCTACAGCAAAAGAAAAATAAGAGTGCTATTACAAATTGTATCGGCCCGTCCTCTCAGCCTCCCCCCTCCAGCCCCTCTCTCACCTAAATCCGACAGAAGGGGAGGAGGCCGGTGGCGGTAGCGCCAGTAGCTGAGGAAGTACTTGTGACAGCCCTACACTCCCCTCCCCTCCCTCTACTAGATCTGGCCAGAGAGAAGGAGGCTGGCAGCGACATCAGCCGAGAGAGCTGCGACGATGGCCCTCCACTCCCCTCCCTCTCCCAAATCTGACCGGAGGGGATGAGGCTGGCAACGGCGGTGTCCTCTCCCCTCCCTTCCATTTCCTAGATTTAGCCGAAGAGGAGGAGGTCGGTAGCGGTGGCAACAGCGGAGGGGGTGGCGCGATGGCTCCTTCCCTTCCCTCCCTCTCTTGGATCTGGCCGAAGGGGAGGAGGCCACCCGTAGCAGCAGCAACAAAGAGGGCAGCTACTCCTCTCCACTCCACTCCACTCTCCTCCCCTCCCTCTCCCAGATATGGCTAAAGATGAGGAGGTGGCCAGCAGTGAAGTGTGGTGGTGGTGGTGGCAAGAGAGGCGTTGGCTCCTCCAACGGCCGGCGGCGGCTCATCCATGGAGGCTTCAGTGGCCTTTGTCCTCGGCGAGCTAGCTTGTCCACGGCGGCTAGGGTTCTTGGATTTAAATTTTGTGGAAAAATTTTGATGGGGAGCTAGGGCGGCTAGATGTCAATTTCTGTGAATGTTGGATATCAATTCCTGTGAATGCGAATTCTGGGCTAAATTCTGTGAATTTTTTTTAATTCCTAGGTATTTTCTAGAGTTTTTTCTCAAAAATAATCGCAACAGGCAGTGCTTCTATAGAAGCCGTTTACGAAAATCGATTTTCATATACGAGCCTTCACCAACCTGGAAAGACAGTCGATTTTCTAGGGCTTTAGTCACAGGTGGGGTATCCATCCACCTAAAAAACGATTTTTGGCCACCTGCAAAAGACATGTTTCCTAGTAGTGATCTGTCCAACGACGGAAGTTAGAAATTGATCTCTTTTTGACAGACGGATCATCTTCCAGAAGCCATTTTTATAATATTTTTAGGCGCGCAAATGCATGGGTCATCCTACTAATTATTTCCTCTATCCTCAAATATAGAAACTTATAGCGTTTAAATTTTGTCTGAAAAATATAATAACTTTTCCACATCCTCTCATCTCATTCAATTACAACCATCCCCTATTTTACTATATCCATGTAAAACTTCAGAAAACCATATATTTTGAGATGGGAGTAGTATGTATAAATAAAGAATTAAAGATAAACGAATGAACTTGTAGATAGTACAGTCACTAAGATTGAACTTTCTTAGGTGTATCTTCTGTCCATCTAATGGCTGTTGAGCTGCTTAGGTTGTTGTGTCATGTCTGTGGGTTAATAGGATATTCCAGCATGATCAGCGACGTGTTACAGTGTGCTCTATTAGAGACAAGCTGATGGATATCGTGCCCTAACGCTGAAGCCTTAATTTTCCCTATCCTGATAACCTATCTGATCGATTGGGGAACATGCATCTACTTGGCCAACCACTGACGGCAAAATATATCCACAACTGCCAGTAGCAATGCGCCGTGTAGTATGAGCAATGATGCAATATCATTACAAATAAATTTTAATCACACAGCTGGTCAGGCCTGCAAGATGAGCGTTAATCACGGCGAGATAAGCATGACGCTGGGATAAACTAATTAAACTGTCTGAAGAAGGCCAAAAGAAAAAATGTTGAATTATGGTATCGATCGGTGTCCCGAGTAGTCAACAGATCAAGTTGTAACGGAATGTTTTGAGCTGGATGGAACATTTTGAGTTCTTGTAGCGACGCTAGCATCCGCTTGTAGAAGAAATGGGGCAGGCAATATATCAGTGTTGGACAACCAGGTGAACGGTGAGAGAGGCTTCAGAGCAATTAATTTGTGGAAACAGCACGAGGTAGTATTTCACTAATTTTTTTCCACACAACATTGTGAGGAACAACACAGTGTTTGCATGATCTTTTCTTAACTTTTGATGCCTTTGACAGTAACGGAGGAGCTGCTTAATTAGTTACAGAAAGCCATGGAAGAAGAAGACAGTCGAAGCGCAGTGACCAGCACCTTGGTAGAGAGGGTCCAAGGCGTGCTCGCCGCCGCGTGCATGGCGGAGGATTCGTCGTCGCCGCGGCAGCCGTGCATGATTTTCCAGAGCGCAGCTGTGGCCTGCAGCGAATGCGATCGAAGGTGGTTAACTGAGCCAAGAGCGGTTTGCATCGGTCCATACACACGGCTACGGTACCACGGTGTTGCGAGGCTGGAGACGATGCAGAATCACAAATGGCTGTGCACCGGAAGACTGATCTACGCTCGAAACAACCCTAGTGATTCCGGTACGATCAGACGGTGTCTGGAGACGATCAAAGGACTCGAGCGACGGATAAGAGCGACCTACTTCGACGAGCTAAGCCTGAGCAGCGACGAACTGATCCTGACAGTTTTGCTCGACGCGTGCTTCATTCTTTTCCTCTTGATTCTCCACGCAGATCATCCCAGCAGCAGCAGGGAGCAGTTTGGCATCAGTGATTATCTGAACGAAGAGCTCGGGGATCACCAGATCCGGAGCATGGTGAAGCATGATCTGCTTCTGCTCGGTAATCAAATCCCTTTTTTTGTCATTCGAGCGCTCTGCAGCGAGATCATGCCTGACAGGCCGCACGAATCACTCCTCGTCAGTGGCGCACTCCAGCTGTTCAGCACCATTTGGCACTGCAAACCAGCTAACTCCATGGCTGTCAGCTGCGACAAAATACTCCATCTCCTCCATCTGTTCTACTTTTCAGTTCTCCCAGACAGTCACTGCGACGAAGAAGAACCAAGAAGTCTGCAACGACCATTCCAAGGGGTACGCGTAGAGCTGCCACCAGCAACGGTGCTAGAGAAAGCAGGGATCAGATTCAGGCCAAGAGACAACGGTTGCAGCTTCGTGGATGTCAAGTTCATCAACGGTGCCCTGCTAATCCCACCATTGCAGGTTGATGGCAACACTGGAGTGGTGCTAGGGAGTTTGATCGCCTTTGAGCAGCTTCACTGTTGTGCACCATACCATGTAACTGGCTATGTCTCATTCATGAAACAACTCTTGACCGGATCTCATGACTCGAGATTGTTACAGCAGAGGGGTATCATTCGAAACATGAACACCGTTACACACAGAACTTCAATCTTCAGAAATCTTATCTCTGACGACTACTACTATGTTCCCTGCAATTCTGCAATTACAGAATCATTTATGGATACTACTGGATACTATGGAAGGCGATGGTTACGGAGCTTCACAAGTCCTATTGTTGGGCCTCTTATGGTTGTCCTGGCCATATTTCTGATCCTTATTTCTCATAGAATTTTTAATGGTTAATGTTTCTTTTGTTTAAGCAAGGTATTTGTGGTCTAATAACCATGTTGAGGTCTACGTCCTCTGTCCTAAAAAGAATTAACTTCTAAAGATAAATCTAAACAAAAATTTGTTCAACTATCTTCTTAGAAGTTGGTTTTTTTATGAAACAGACAGAGTATTTCATATTTGTGCCACCATTTTAAAATTATAATTTCCAAGTGTTGGGCGTAAGGATGCGAGCGGGGGCTTTAAAGACTTGTGTGTCTGTTTTTTATTAGTGGATGAAATGTGAATTATCATGAGTGGATTCTACTGTTCTTGTTTTACTGCCAAAGACAAGTAGTATGTCAAAATGTTGGGGACTGTTGAGCATTTTCCTTTTGGTGTACAACAAGAATCTGCTTCTAAGTAAAAGTATTTAGTGTTAAACTGTTAATCAAGTAACAATCAGCCAATCCCTGCTGCCTTTCTTTAGAAAGAAACTTATGCCAAATTTGAAATGGCGAAGTTTCAAAGGATTTTTGGAGGAAGTGACAGTGAGGCAGTGCTGGTCCTACTACGTTCAAGCACTAAACGCGGAAGGTAACGGTTGCAGGGGTACTGCCGTCCTGCAAATCATTGGAGCCATTTACTGAGTTTGTTGGGGGCGCCTAGATGGTGCGCGGGTGCTGGCTGCGTAAGTCGCGCGGCCGCTCGCGCAACATGCTAATGCTGGCGCAACGACGTGCCCGTTAACGTTAATGACATCGCTTAGCATTAATGTTTTTGATAAAGTAATAAATAAATAAATAATTTAGGTAAAAGTTTTGAAATTTTGTGTAGAGTTTTTTTAATATTTTAGTTGATAGTTTCAAATTTTGAGTTTATTGCTGAAAAATTGGGTGGATTCTTTTTCAAAAAAGGTTGAGTTGAAAGTTCTAAAATATAAGTTGGAAGTTTCAAATTTAAAGTTCAAAGTTTCAAATTTGAGTTGAAACGTTAAATTAAATTCAACGTTGTAAAATTTTAAGTTAAGTTTTTAAATAAAATGAGTTACCCGGGCTGCAAGTATCATTTCCACTTGCCGCGTCTTCTATGCCTTTGTGGTCCCAAAGCCATTCTACTGAATCGAAACGTTGAATTTGTTGACTGAGATCGAGGACCTCAAGAAGTGTGAGGTTGAAATGTGACAGGGTAGAGATGGCACTCTCAAGCAGTCAAGCTTATAGCCCGTCAAGCGAAGAATTTTCAGGGAAGAGAGCGTGTTGATGACGGTATGGACCCAGTCCCTGACGGCACTAAGATCAACCCAACTCATGTCAAGATGCCTCAGAGAGGAGAACCCTGGCAACCATGATTAGATCTGAAGAAATATTACGTCCATCTGAGACATCAGGATACTGCAAACTGGACAGGTTCCCAAGCTCCCCGAAAAGCTCGCCCCTGAGAGGTTCAGTCGTTCAGACACGTCAGGTTCTTCAGGCCAGCCATAAACAGAGCGGATGAGATTCTCTGACTTCACACAGTGAAATCAAAAAATCATAGTGCCATGACTTTGTGGGTATTTTCAGTCGTCCGATTCGCTGCGAACGAACGAGACCGATCGCTACAGTACCATATAAACAGTGTCATTGCACAGTATATTTTCTTGTTTGTCACTACTGCTACAGCAAATCACTGCAAAACACTGTAACATAAGACACAAAATATTATGTTCTCTTTGCCTTTGCTTCATGAAGTCAGAGGAGCCGGACCATAAACAGAGGTATACTCGAGTCGTTGAGGTTCCCGAAAACCTTACGCTCGATGTTGCGGCTGGTGTTGGGGAGATGAGAATAAGGCAGGTGATCATCGTCGTCAGAGCGCTCAGGGCAAGGTGCCCAGGCTTTGCCATACTCGATCGGAAGCACCGATCTATTCAACACGGTTGCAATGCATGGGCTAGGGTAGATTCATTCAGGCAAGCATCACAAACGCAAATACTGCCTTCATATATGGCCGGGTCTTTTGATATAATGGCCGAATTTTACCACTGGCGCTGGATGTCTCTGACAAGTCCACACGCCACAGAAAAGACGCGAGATACTTTCAAGTCATTTCGCTGGTAAAATCAATCGGAACTAATTGATGTGTGCATGGTACTAGGTCACTCAGTCCTCACTGATCTTGACATCTAATTGGATTTTTTCCCCGGACTGAAATGCACTGTAGTGACAGAGGTATGTCAGTGCTTTCTTTATCTTAAAATATTAAAAATTTAGGATGGATATGACATATCCTATTACTATGAATATGAACAAGAAATCTGTCCAGATATATAGTACTAAGATATGTTACATCCACCTAAAATCACTTATATTTTGAGACAAAAAGAGTATGTGATTTCGACCCAGACAACCAATGGTCCTGTGTTCGACTCTTTGTCGTATTTTGATTAAGGGACTGTCTAAATATCATTTCATGCAAAATAACCTATAATCTTGCATATCATGGACCGTCCAATTATAGATCCGTGTTGCTTAGTGATTCCACCTTATACTCCCACCCTACCATCCGACGCACATTGTTTTCCTCGAAGCTCTCTAGATCTCGCATTCTCGCCCGATGCCTAGCGTGTTGTCGCAGCCTCCCACGTCCAGCACACCGCCACCCGACCTCGCTGGCTGGCCAGAATGCATCAACAGCATCGGTGAGGCCTCCTAACCTGCCTCCTCTCCTCCTCCTCCAGCCCCTCCCCTCTCCTCCTCCTCCTCCTCCTCCTCAAGCCAGCAGCGGTGAGGCGTCCCCATCATGTCGTCTCCCCTGTCTATGGCAACTCCCCATCGCTGATCCACCACCCTTGGCCGCCACCTCCTAACCATTTATTCGCTTTGCCTCAACTGCCACGGCCGCCCCACCGTCCCCGTCCATCCCCCACGGCACTAGCACCTCCGCCGGCACCTCGTCTCCTACCCGTGTCCACTGCCGGACCACTACCTCTCATTGCCATCACTCTAAACCCACCAATCTCCCTCCTCTGCCCCCTTCCTCCCACCAACCTAGGACCCTAAACCCTAACTCGTTGGGCCGCCATCGGTCACCGGAGCTGGAGGAGAAGGAGCTAAGGTTGTTGGAGCACAAATCGCAAAGAAAATCCAAAGGTTAGAAATTTACAAAATTTTGACACTAATTTTACGTCAAATGACATTTAGCAGTCCCGTTTGAGTAAAGCTTAAAATCTTAAAGTGAGCTACTGCTTAACATGAAGTAGGCCAATCTTGGGTTGACACGTGGCCCTCCATAAAAAGGAGAGCGAGATCCACATGAACCGATTGAGAGCTTCGATCCCTCGGCCACAACGGCTCGGCTCAAGGACAATCCCTACGATACCCGAGCGAGTCTCCCTCGAGATGCTCTGGGGCGAAGCCCAAACCGTCCTGCTAACGAAGGATGGATGACGCGGGCCATCTCACCTTAGGTCTCCAAGTCTTTTCATTTAAGGGCGACAAGATGATTATCTACCTAGAGGTGAGGGGCGTGGGAGACAAGGCAACAACTGTTGTTGCTGCAGCCTGTCACTTCGGCCCTTGTCGTCTCTGAAAGAAAAAATAGCCATAAATGCGAGTACCCGTGTCAATTCTAGACTTGAACATGGGTGGATTGGTTTCCCCACGAAAAAGCTAACCAACTGGTTAAGTTATGCTTACTTCGCTACTATTGTGTACTTTTGAAGAGAAAAGGTTGCATTTTCAAATACCGCGTCAACATCCGAAAATATTTACACACGAATCCCCTAGTCGGTTGGATTTGAATAAATCATGAATGTTGTTTTTATTCTAAAGCGTGAGAGAGTAAGAACAAAGAAGATGGGATGAATGGAATAGGAAGGTGAATTTATTTTTTTTTCTTCATTCTCTTAAAGTGTAAAGTAATGATCGGAGAGTACAGTTGACGCAATTTTAAACTTGAAATACAAATTACTTGAACCTGCCCGGCCGGCGAAACAAGTTATTTTGAACTTTATGATGACACGTAGTAAACGAGACCAAAGGTGTACACGGTCACACACTAGTCGTCGATGCCGTAGTGCTTCCTGAGCACGCCGATGAAGTCGTAGATCTCCTCCGGCGAGCGGAGGCTCCCGGCGACGCTGTCCCGCTCCATGCACCGCCGCGCCCACGCCGCCACCCGCGGGCNGCCATACCTCGCGAAGCTGTACACCCACGGCATCATCGGCACCAGCGCCACGTCCACGAACCCAAACTCCGCCGCCTCCCCCTCGCCGCCGAAGAACCGCCTCTCCCCGAGCTCGCCGTCGAGCGTCCGCAGCGCCTCCACCAGCTCGGCGCGCGCTGCCGCGTGGACCTCCTCCCCCTTGAGCTTCCACAGCCGCGTCCCCACCGGGTACACCTTCTTGTCGACGTAGTCGGCCCAGAACCTGGCCCGGGCGCGCGCGTAGGGGTCGCCGGCGGGGAGGAGGCGCGGGGTGGCGTCCGGGAACGCGTCCTCGAGGTACTCGAGGATGACGAGGGACTCGCAGACGGCGTCGCCGTGGTGGAGGAGGACGGGGACCTTCTGGTGGATGGGGTTGGAGCGGAGGAGGAGGTCGCTCTTGGCGCCGAGAAGCTCCTGCTCCGAGTACTCGTAGGGGAGCTTCTTCTCCGCCAGCGCGATGCGGCACCGCTGCCCGAACGGGCTCGCCCAGAAGTCCAGCAGCACAAGCTCGCCCGCCGCCGCCATTGCTGTTCCTTTCTCTAGCTTGCTTGATTACTCCAGCTTCTTCCTCTCTCCGACGAACGAACGAACGAACTATCTTGATCTGTTTGTGCGTGTGGCTCAGCGATGAGGGACGGCTTTGCTTTTATGTATAGGGTGGATTGGATGGACTGTTTGTACCACGGAAATTTTACAAGAATCGCTGCTAAATGTTCCCTGCCACACAGTAATAGAAACTTTGGTAGCTTTGTATGCCTCATGTTTTCTGTAATACATATCCGTTTATTTTTAATAGAAATCGGAGGGGATGATCTCTCTAGTTAGAAGAAAAACGGAAGGATATGCTATTTTACTTCACAGAGTGCCACACGGTACTTTTCTGACAGCTAAGTTCCATCACCATACATTGGAGGTTTGTCGGTCTTGCTTGGTTTGTGGTGGTTTGTTGTCTAGGTGTCTAGAGTTGGTTTTTTAATGGTTTTCTATCAATTAACCAACAGTTATATGATTTTTCGGTTTGGTTTTTCTAATGAACTGGGTAAACTCTTTATTCTTCTAAAATATAAACCGTAAATTCCATGTTCGCCCTCTCGAGGTTTATCTTATAAAAATATATCCAATAATACATTAAATACCATTGTATTGCGAAATATTTCAGAAATAAAATGTAAAGATGTCATTTCGATGTTGAAATCAGATTCCTGACAGAAAATCCAATACCCAATAGTATTGCAGTTGTCGCACTCTGGAAATTCCAACCATAGAATCTTAGGCTGCCTTCGTTGGAATAAGATAGGAACTAATTCCTTCAGCATGTATAACGAAGCGACATATTAACGCATGATTAATTAAGTATTTATTTTTTAAAAAAAATAGATTAATATGATTTTTTAAAAAAACAACTTTCATATATTTTTTTTTTGCAAAAACACCCTGTTTATCAGTTTGAGAAACGTGCGTATGAAAAATGAGATAGATGAGTAAAAAAAAGGTGAGGGAGAAAAGATAAGGGAAGAACACAGCCTTAGTTATCATTCTAAGAGAATCTGTAATGCTAGTTCACACCAAAGACCGGCCATGGACCCAAAAAAAATATTTGTTCGATTATTCTTTGAAGAACAACGCTTTTTCACATAACTTAGGAATGATGAGACCCACGAGAATAATTTTCTATTTTCTCTAGTATGATCACATGGTGCCGCCCCCTCCCCTGGATGCTCCATCCAGGGTTGGACTTACCGCCGGGGGCCCGGTTACCGCCACCCGGCGGTACGGCGGTTACCGACGGTAACCGCGGTAACCGCGTAAAACCGCAACAAATTTACAAATCGAAATTTGAATTCAAAAATTCGGGCAAACCGCGCGGTTTGGCGCGGTTACCGCGCGATGTGTGACGGGCCGCACAGTAACGGGCCGGCCCATTTTTTTTTCTTTTTCCAATTTTCAAATTTATTCTCCGTTTTGCTCTCAAATTTGAATAAATATTACTCTTTTTTGAGAAATTTCTTCACCATAAAACACTACAAATCAAGCACTACCTTCATCTTTTTTTTGATTTTTTTCTTTTTTAAAATTTTTTTGAATTTGGGCGAATTTCATTAAACCGTACCGCGCAGTACGGGCGGTAACCGCGATAACCACGCGGTTACCGTCGGTTTTTCCAACCCTGGCTCCATCTCGCCGTCCCGTTGGTTCGAACCAAAATGTTCGGTTTACACGTACAAGCTACTCCACATGCTCGATTAGTGACCAAGCCAGAAATATTCAGAGCCCAGACAAAACTAATTAGGTTAAATATTTGCTATGAAAATTTATTTTGAATTTTTATAATAACAGTTACTCTCTCTTGCTCCGTTTCAAAATATAGCAACCTAATACGGGATACATAATAATACTGCAAATTGCTTTAGATTCGTAATGTTAGCATATGTCACATTTCATAATAAATTATTATATTTTAGGATGGAGTAAGTTATATTGTGCATTCACCGACGAGTCAGATGGCGGTGGCTCCGCAGCTAGATGTGAAGTTTCCAATGGCTGTTTGGAAGCACGTTCTCTTGATTTGGCTTGGGTTTACAGAATATTGAATATGAAAAATAGTCAGGAGACAAAATATTAAAATTCTACAACGCATGATGAAGATGATCCTATTCTGATAGCAATTAAATAAAAGGATCCTTTGCATAACAAGGTACCAGGATTCCACTCTAGGAACTAGCTTCTATCATCTGTATGTATCTGGCATATACCTAAAATAATAAAATAATATAGTAAGTACCAAGGTTTTACGAAAATGTTTTTTTAGAAAAGTTTAAACATTTCGATCGTCTTATCGTCAAAATTAGAGTGATGTCAAAAGAAAAATAAAAAACCAGCAAATATACAGCTGGTGTCACGTTAAATATACAATTCTGTTGACATACTTCAATTTACATGCTTATGTAAGGAACACGAGCACGCATACTTATATTAAGATATTAAGGGATTATAGTGGCTGGCTGCCCAACCTAGATTCCATGATGATGGATATGTTTATTTTTTCCCCCTTAGTATGCATTGCCGAACTGCAGTTTGAGGTGCATATGCACAATATATACCATCGTGCATGGGACACGAGGATGCCTTAATTTCTCCCGAACTAAAAGGTTGACAATTTAAAAATTGTTAAGTATGCGAGGCCGAATTCCCGTCAGGTCGTGGCAGGACGATATAAAAGATTTTTCTGGTATAAGTAGAGATCCAGATGTTCTTGAGTTTGGCAGCAACATAATCGGATCTTAACGTTTTTAAATTGATCACCTGTAATTGTAGAGATGCTGCTAGACCTGCCACGATTATTTGGATGTGGGAGTGTTTGATTGCAGGGTAATGCTTTAAAAAATGGGTTATCAGAGCATCTCCAAGACCTAAAAACTAGCTTTCAAAACCCATATATTGAGACCATTCCAAACAAAAATTAGACTCAAAAATCTTTCTCACCTTCAAGAGAGGTTCAATAAATAGATCCTAAAAATTAGTTGGTTGGCCACATAGACAACAAAGTGCAACCAGTGGTTGGTTTGTTGCAATGATTTTTTTTTTATAGTGGGCAACGATTTTCTTTTCCGTGCCGCATGCGGATCGAGCGTCCGCTGCCTGATTTGGCCCAAATTCTTAAAAACTATCTTTTAGAAATCTGTTTGTGCTTCTCCTGAAGATGATCTTAGCTATTATTGGTGACGAAACCACGTACAAAACATGGGGTCGGCTGATCCCATAGCTTTTTCACTAACACCCTTATGAATATTAGTTTTTTCATATAAATCCATTGAATTTTACGTAAATGAACTCACTAAAATATCAAGCAATTATAATTGACTCTATAGATAAAATTGTTGGTTTCGTCACTGGCTGTTATTGATTGTGATAGGGAATAACATCACGCGATGTGTGTGGATTTGCATGCGGTCGCCAAGAATTTGGTCATGTGCGGATGTGCCCAGTGTAATGGAATACAAGTTCTTTGGAGTATTTTGGATAGAAAACTACTACTTCATCCTAAAATAAGTTCATTTTTTACCTCTCACATACATATAAATATAAAACCAAAAAAACTATAATACCTCTATTTTATCAAATCTCAATACAACTATTTATCATTTTATCTACTCTCAATACAATTATTTTTTATTTTTATCAACTTCGATGCAATAATTATGTTAAAAATGAATTTATTTTGGGACAAAATAAAATGACCTAATAATGAACTTATTATATATAAAATGGAAGAAGCAGTAACCACCAGTAAACCAGTCAGTTCATCGGGATCAACCTCATCAAGAGTTCGAGAGAACTGCTAAAAGTTTGGGTCCCTCAAAATTAACTGGGCATGACATTTCAATTTGGACAGCTCAGTTATACGCCGGATTGATCAAATTTACCGCTTTACCTACAGGATTAAGATTATTATTTAATGCGACGACGACAGCCTTGACTCATACTACCATCTGGCGATGGCGCGGCACGGAGCTGCGGGACCAACGGCCGGAACGGTCCGGCGGTGTAGGATCAGTGCCTGCCCATGCGGGACCGATAAGAGCCGGCAACACCCCGGGCTCGGACGAACCGAACGGGCGGCCGACGGTCCCGCAGTTCGTCCGCGCGCCATCGCGGTCGGTGCCGCACTGCCGCTTGTCAGGGCCGCTGGACCGAGAGTGGTGCAGCTGCTCTGGCATGCGGGACTGCAGAATTTTTAGCATTTTTAATTTTATTTATTTAAAGATTTGTAAAAATAATTTTACGTTTGAAAATATTGTAAAACTAATCTCCAATCGTTCCCTGGAAGGACGAGATTTAAAAATCAATCGTTCCCTGGGAGGACGAGATTTAAAAATCGTTCTCCCAGAAAACGATTTTGCTGACGTGGTCCCGCTGCCCCGCTGCCCACCGCTGCCCCGTGGTCCCGTCGCCGAGCGCTCGTGGCCAACGCTGCCGCCAAACCACCGTCATCAAGAGGAAGATGACAGGGCTGGCCAGCAACAAGCGGGGCTGGCCGAACCAGAGGGAGAGAGGAAGGGAATAGTTGTGAGACTAACAAGTGAGTCTCACATCGATTTTTATACTAGATTGCCACGTTGACATATCACGTGAGCAAAAATAACAAATAGTTAAGATGTCATCACTTTAGAGAAAAAAAATAAGGACAAACCTAAGAAGGGTATTTGGATTCATCTGAGCTTGTACTACCATATGCTACTCTCTCCGTTTCTTATAAGTCGTTTATTTTTTTCTTAATCAAAGTTCCTTAAATTTGATTAAGTTTATATAAAAATTTAGCAACATCTATAATACAAAATTAGTTTCATTAAATTTAATATTAAATATATTTTCATAATATATTTGTTTTGTATTGAAAATGTTAGTATATTTTTTTACAAACTTAATAAATCTTAAAACAAGATTGACTCCGAAAAAAGACAAACAACTTGTAATATAAAAAAGGGAGTACACTTTTCGAAGGGAGTACACTTTTCGATCAAGGGAATTAATCATGCGACGTACATTACAGCAGTGCCCTCGGTCACCCCGCATGCCTGGACCGCAGGACCGACCCTCGGTCGTCTGTCCCGCAGCTTCACAACGCGCCTTACGACCAACCCGCGTCTCCCATCTACGGGACATGTATATTTGCACAAATTCCTCACAAACGTGTATATAAATACATTTTTTATGAAAAAATGTATATTCTCAAAATTTTCTCTCTGGCAAAGTGATGATTACATATCAGATCGCAAGTGTGGAATGGGGAAAATGGGGGCAAAAAGATGCCACTCCTACGGCTCGAGACGCTTGATCCGCCTCATTCAGTTGGAATCTTGACGAGCAAACTGAAAGAAAAATTCAGAGAAAACCATCCTAATACTTCCTCCGTCTCAAAAATATAGCTATTTTTGCAGTTTAAATTTAAGCTATAAAAATTTAAGCTACAAAAGTATTTGTACTTTAAACGGAGAGAGTAGCACTCTAGCTTCTGGTAGAACTGAAAAAACAGTAAGGCTGTCCGCCATAGAGATCCATAGCTTGGCCACATCCTAACAGACCAGAAGAACAGTTGTACATCTGCATGTTGTTGCCTCCACTGTTAGAGGGTCATAAATTCCTTATAATTTCTATATCCATAAAACATGGAAGGCAGCACATCTGCATGTTGTTGCCTCCACTGTTAGAGGGTCATAAATTCCTTATAATTTCTATATCCAGCAAACATGGAAGGCAACAGCACAGGATTAGGAGTGCAAACATGGAAGGTACCAGCACAGGATTAAGAGTACAAATATGCATCATGATTGCCTTTATGTACATCGTGTTTTCTTCTGGGCAGCTACACTATAACACAAACATGTTCAGTGACGCGTACCTGAAGGGACGGCTATGCGTTGCTCTGTGACCCTATCTGTTCCTCAATCTGCACCATAATCCTTTCAGCATCCATCCACCAGTCTGCGTCATCATAATCCTTGTCCTCCTGCGCATACATGGATGCCAGTTTCTATGATAGCACGTTTGGAAATACTAGCGGGAAGAAGAAGACAACAGAAGAGACTACCAACTTGGTCACGCGTGTCAGGACCATGATCGGTGTTCTCGATGCTGTCAGCAAATTTCACTGCTTCTTCCCACCAGCTAGGATCATCCTCACCGCTCTCTATAACTGATTTCGTTCCATCGCAAAGGTACTCATCATTCCTGTTGCTCCCCTCAATGTTGATCTCTACAACCTCCCCCTGGTATTCCCTCTGGGCTGAATCGGATATCGAGCTGAGCTCAGGAATCACGTCCCAGGGAACAGGGCGCAACGGAGAACGGTAACCTGTTCCAAAGTGATGATGATAAGAGAAAAAAGGATCATGTCTTAGTGAGAACTTATGGAGTATCGTCCTGGCGCTTACCTTGGCAGTCAGGGTCATAACACTTTTGGTAATATGCAGCTCTCTGGAATTCAACAATATACATCACTGTTGCATCAGCATGGCTAGTGATTAGCTAATGTGAATAGGACCAATAATATATTCGAACGATAGAACGGCATGGAGTGGGGCTGCATGTCAGTGATTTGGATATCGTGGTAGCATAAACTAACAATTTGCCTTAATTTTGTTATCGCGGGCGTTATTATATTCGAATAATAGAGATATTATGAAATCAATTCACAATGCGGTTAACTATTTTGCACCGTAATAAACAGGTAAGGAAACAAAACACAATATTGGTTTGCTTAACAGACATGTAAAACATTTCCAGATAAAGTGTCAAACATTAAATAGAAAAAAACAAAAAAGATAAAGACCACTATACGGTGGATGTGTTTTCACAAAAGAAAAATACTGACAAGGAATAAAGAAATAACAAAAGCATGTGATAGCAAGAGCAAATAGTGAACTAGGTATCAATGTATCATAACAAGACTGTAGAAGCATAAACATAACTCTTCTTTTTTCACTGATTGGACAAAATTTCCAGCAGCATTAACAAAGTGATGCACTAATGTACAAGAAGATTGAATAGAACAAAGGTAAAATGTTACCATGATTGCTTTTATGCTCTCTTCCAATATGCTCACAGTATCTACTCCTTGACATACTATAAATCATCAAACCATAATGTGAAAACCAGTACCAGCATCTAATTTTTCCTGCAGTGATAGGTGCAGAAATCTTTAAGATATAGTGAAAGTGTATCGCTTGTATCTCCTGGGATGCAGCGTTGTTAATCTTTCGCCTAAAATGCAAATAATGACAGTACTACGAGAAATAACATCAATACAATATACTGTCTAATAACATAATTGGAGCAGGGCAGAAAGTCATCAGTATTGATGTGCAGAAGCAAATTTTAACAGTGGAGGGATCCTGGGTAGATAATGCATAATGGCATCTTTTTTAGATAATGTAGAGTAGTATCTGCATCAAGTGGAGATAGGGAAAATTCAAGAATTTTATGGAGCATACTACTCTGGCTTCACAAATGTTTTTCACACAAAAATCTAAAAAACCACTTGACCCATACCAAGCTATTGATATGACTATGCACATAAATACACCCTTTCGAATTCCAGAAAGACTGACAGAAACATAATGAAACAGAGTCTGATGACTGATTGATTATCAATAAGAAAGAGGGATAATTGAGAGGAAGATAAACCACCTGAGACATTTCCAAAAGAAGCTATAGATTCAATAAAGACATCCAGAGCTGGAAAAGGAGATATTCCATAAGTATTTGAAACAGGAAAATCACTTCGATAAGTACCAATGGAGTCCTTGCTGTTTCTTCCTTGAATCTAACCACGGCACATTAGATAACCAATTAATATAAAAAAATCAACAGAATTATTTAAGCATGCGACACATTTACCCAATAGGACTCTTTCGTATCAACCAATGTTTTGTAAATTTTCAATGAACTATTCAGAATTAGTGAAGGATCAAAATGTAGGACACTTTCGTAACAACCAATATATTTGTAAATTTTCAATAAACTATTCAGAATTAGTGAAGCTTCAAAATGCATTAGTCATTTCTTGCAACTTCTAAGCCACACAGCTAGCTGGTCAAAAAATACGTCAAACAAAACATGCTAATATCCTACTGAGACAGAAAAATTGCGTCGCAACTTTCAGTAGTTCGCATATGTAAGAAACAATCAACAATAACAAGTCATTATAGACTTCTAATTGTGTTTATCTATGTCATCCTACACTTTTGAGAACAAAAACTTATCTCCATCAAATACCCATTTAATTTTGACATGTCCTCAGTTATTGCTTTGTCTCAGGGAGATTTGCTCCGTTTTGTCTTTAAAATTAAAAGGACTCACAGCATGAAGGAGAATCAGTTGTTCCAAAATATTCCAGAAAATGCCCAAGCAGGAAAGTTGCGAGGTAATACAAGAAAGCATATATACTTACTCGTATCATGCTGGCTTCTGAGTCAAAATGCAATGTTTTCTTGCAATCTAAATCAAGTTTGCATGTCAAAAGTTTATCACAGTCATCGTCTAATCTGCAAATAAGTGACTCCATAAAGAGCTCCTTATCATTCTGTAACATTTAAAACAAGCTGTCAGAGTGCAGGGGTGACATATATCCAAATCTCATAACTCCTTAAGACAATCAAGCTGTCAGAGTGCAGGGGTGACATATATCCAAATCTCATAACTCCTAAGACAAATCTTGCATGTTCACATGCAGTCAACAGAAGATAACATAAGGCAAAGAAGACATACAACACACAAAAGATATCATATAGTATTAGCATCACTGTACTGAGCAGATTAGCCATACCAGCAGGCATATCAAACTGCAGTGCAGATCTGTGATACATCCTTTGTGGTAACCGATGGATCAAAAGGTTTCAAGAGTGGGTCAGGTTCTGGAAACCAAGCAGTACTGACTACTAAATCAGCTACCTGAACTAGGCTGTTCATAAACTGGCTTGTTCAAGAAAAAAAAACCAGGCAATTATGGACTATCAAAACAAATGTGATATTCTTCTAAAAAGCCTCCTTGGAATAGATATAAAATTGATGGCATTCCATTAGTCCAATATTTATGTAATCTTTCAGAACTGGGATGCCAAAAAGAGCCGATTTACAAGCAAAATGATAAAACTACCACTTTCCCACTGTGTAGACACAAGTTTTTTTTTTCAGAAATGGTGCTGCTTATAAGTGTCAACAAATACAACACTAGCGAGGACCAGACCAACTAGTAGAGTACTTTTCTTACTGATTTCAGCAAAACTTGACAGGTCCAAGGCCATATAAAACAGCCATTTTAAGTTTAAAAAACAAGAAACAACTATTTTCAGTGAACATCTTCACTATTTCAGCATCATGGCTTGAAACAATAAACCAAACTTTTTATCACTACTACAGGCTTACAATTATTCTCCTTCCCCCAAAAGTTGCTCTACCATTTGAAATAGGAGACGTGTATTTGTATCAAATCTCCAAGAAGAAATTAAATTTCCTAATATAGTTGAAGAACAGAAACAAGTCGGCATGTCAAATCAAGAACTTGACATTAGGAATATTTATCGAGAATAAAGAAAAGAACTTATGATCAAGGTCTCACCATGTTTTTATGTTTGAAACGCTCAGTAGCCACAAGAAATGATTTCTTTCCAGACTTCGATGAGAAGGCTAAACGAAAACAACGATTCCGAGAGTAAACAGCAGTATCCATAAAGAGATGATCAACAAGATCTGTACAACTGCTCTCTTTCGTAATGTACAGTTTATCAAAGTTAGGGTTAGCTGCACGCTGAGATGCGATCCGTGAGCAGATCTGCAAACAAGAGTAATACTTCAGTTTAGAATTTTTTTCCCAATCAACCACATCGATTCTATATTGAACCAAGCAAAAGCAAAAAAGGTAAATGTTCTGAACATAAATCCCATGGCCAAAAAAAAGGATACACATCTTAAGTTTGTTGGCAAACATATATGCAGAACATGTATATTCTAGTCAGCATCAATGTACACACCAGTAAAGTATAAGAAATTTATTCTGGTTCTTTCTAACTTCAGAGTTGCACTTCATTTTACCAAAAGATGAATTGACTAACACAGGAAGCCCAGAAGTATGGCAAGAACAAAGATAAGTTTCTACTTTACTTGTAACTTGGCATTAATACAGAAATATGCAAGTGCTCACAACACCTCTAGTGTAGAAGATAACAGCTCATTAGCATAAATACATTGCGTTTCATATGGGCCTTACTGCGTACTATAGACATATTCCATTTTGATTTTTTTTTCTCAAAAACTTGACGTATGCAGACAAAGTAAATTCAATTTTGGAGTGAATAAATTAGTTGCAAGCCTGGATTCTCTTTGAGGACAAACAAATAGAACTTGTGTCCATCGTCATGGGGAGGATGAAGACAGGCTAAAGAGTTAAAGAAACTATTATATAGGTGAACATGCTCCATTCGTAACTAGATCCTATTCTCAGTGTAGGTGAGAGCATGTTCCATGTGTCTACTATCAGGGTCAGGGACATATGCTATATATCCATGGTACAAAACATTTTCATTCATATTTTTCTTCTGTGTTTATTTTGGAGCATTGCTGAAAGATATAGACTTAGAACTGTTCCTTGCTTGAATATAACTAGCACAACAAAACATAGAGCAATTGAAAATAACAAATCTACTGATGATAACAAAACTGAAGATTGAGATGGAATAATACCTCAGAGATAAATGCACCAACATGGGAGTTGTCCTTGAATGCAGTCTTCGGTATGCGGATGATCAAATGGCGTGAGAACTTTTCTAAGCAAACAACAGAAGTTTTCATATGAGTACCAGTATGCAGCACATAAGGTTGTCACAACGATTGAGAATGACCAATACATATTGTAAAAAGGGCATGGGGATTGCATAGTAGATCCTTCCTGATAATTAAAAAGTTAACTTCCTTACATTCTCCCCCCACTCATATGTAGGATTAGATTGTGGATGAAATGCATATGTAGAGTGCACAAAAGCCAAACTAATTCTTGAACAATTGCTACAACTCCTCTTAAAACTTATTCAAATATGGCTTATGTTCAACATGGTAGAAGTATTCCTTTTCCTATCCTCTCAACTTGGATATCCCTCAGCTTATATGAATAACCCTGTCTTAAGACTGAAATTTGAGAACTACTTAGGCTCAATGGAGACAATGTCTCAATTCATCATGCATAGCATCCACTTAAAACATATGATTCATAGAAACACCTACAGTACAAATGTATTAGATTATTATAGAAAAAGAAATCCTTGTGTAGGATTAAGAATTAATAAATCAAATGGCAACTAGCCATCCAGAAGATGCAAAGGCTAATCTTATTCATCATAAAATGATCCCATTGATCTTATTGACATAATTTTATAGGTTAAACACACATGCAAAAGGAGATAATAAGCCACCTTCAGTAGACGAGTCTAACTCTATTATCCATTCCTCCTGTCCTTCAATGGAATATTTATCATGCAAAGCACTGAATGTGACTGCAACCAATATGTCCACCATTTCATCTGCATCTCTCATCTTGTTCAATCTTGGGTCAAACTCAAGATCAAAGTAAATATGGCAAGGTGAACCCTGTAGCATCAAAAGAGATGTAACATGTTATTGGCTATCTACGGTATGACCCTTTTTCAGACATTTGTTTGTACGACTATATGCAGGTTGATTCCTCGTCCTAAAAGATAGCACTATCTTCCTGATGTAACAGAATAATTCCCAAACAATAATGATTACGAAGATATGCACAAACAAACACTAATTTTTGCAAATTTGAGGCCGGGATTCTATGGACATGATTCCAAAATTAAGGTCCTTAAAAAAAGGAGAATCCCCAAATTTAGATGTCACAAGAGAAGGTGTGGTATGCCTGTATCAAGTATGTGCTTTACCAATTATTTCCTATTTTCCTCTCATCATTACCATCAGGTTTGAGAAAAAGAAGAAACAAATGTAAAGAGTTTTTATGCAAGTACTACTTGGCAGCATATATTTTTTTTACCATTTCAACAAAATAAAGATATGGATACTTACATCCTGTATAACTTCATAGTGATGGCGAATCTCCGGATCCATATTATTGTACCTATGGATATAAGGAAAAGAAGCATCTTAAATTAGGCAAGAAGTGATGAACATTCTAATATATTATATTATTAAGAAAGGGCTAAAAGGAACCACCACGTTCACTCTCAAGGCCAGAAATTAGTTAAAAATTAAAATACTTTGTTAATTGGAGGAAAAAGAGAAAGACCTATACCTGGTGGGACCAGATTATAGATCGATAGCCACAAATGCATGAGAAATACAATTTTATTTTTACAAACAGAGATAGATTTGTATGGAAAATATAATTCTATTTAAAATAATTCTGCACAATAGTGCAGGAAATTTGACTAGTTTCAACAATGAGAATGTGTGGCGTGTTCCAAACTCTAGTAACAGGCCATTACGCACAAGAAAATTAGGAATCAACAAGGTATGTAAGAAATGCAGAGGCAGACAATCTAACAAGGTCACAACCTTTTCCAGAACTCATCGTACGTAGACACGAGGAATCTTCTCTGCCCAGTTAAATGATCTTGGTAGCTAAAGACATTGGTATATGCATGTGCTTTACAGAACCTGATTGCCTCCTCTTGCCTAGGGAAGGTTGCCCAGACACCGGCGCTGCACACCCAACAAACAACATTCAGAACAAATGAAGCTCATCTGCTTTGAACAAATGCAACGTCAGAATAGATCAGACGTTCAGAGACCTGGGGACCAAATCAGTTTGCTTCCTGAGATCAATTCGGATCTCCCGCAACAACCGCAACAAGCTCAACGGCTTCTTCACCGGGACACCTTGCGGGGAACCATAGAACACAACCGGGGATAACTGCTTGCGGCCTGTAAATTTGATCACCGCCGACGACGGCGCCTCATGCTGGATAGGGAAAACAATCGTAGCAGTTCATCACTTGCTCTTCCGTACATTCTAAGCTAGAACCTCAGGGAGAGCCGATCTCGCGCACCTTCTCCGCCGCGTCCGGCGTGGGAGAAGAGGAGGAGCTCCCGCCGCCGCCGCCGCCGCCATCCGCCGCGGACGAGACCCGCGGCCTCTTGCCCGCCCGGCGCGGCCTCTCCCGGAACGCCGACTCTGAATCCATCCGATTGGAACAAAACCGGATCAGAAATTGGGGGGAAAAGGAAAAAATCGCCATTTTCGTGGTCCAGGAGCTTACGGGGAGGGGAGACGCCGCACTTGAAGCAGGCGAAGAGGCGGTCGACGTCGTCCTTCGGGTCATGCGCCGCCATGGATTGGGTTCGATGCGATGCTAGCTTGCCTTCTTCGCGATCTCTTCTAGGGTTTAACCGATTTGGGCGGGGGGGCGCTTGCTAGGTACAGATTCTTGTGGGCGGGAAATTGGTTTTCGTTTTCTTTTTACATTTGCAGTGTGTCTAGCCGTTGTAACGGAACAAAAAAATTTATAAAAAAAAATTAACAACATTTTCAACACAAAACAAACATATTATCAAAATATGTTTAATGTTATATTTAATAAAACTAATTTAGTGTCATAGATGTTGATAAATTTTTTTATAAACTTGATCAAACGTAAAGAAGTTTGACTTAAAAAAGTCAAAGCTATATTTAATAAAACTAATTTAGTGTCATAGATGTTGATAAATTTTTTTATAAACTTGATCAAACGTAAAGAAGTTTGACTTAAAAAAGTCAAAGCGACTTATAATATAAAATGAATGAAGTATTAGACATTATAAGAATATGGTTTTGTTGCTGGACGCTATAAAAATTATGATATTCTATTACTAGACACCACGAGCATTGTTATATTATTTTTATCAGATTGAAGAGAGAGAACTCCTATGAATTATCTATTTTACCCTTCTGTCCCAACTAAATTTGTGTGGTTAGCCTCTTTCTCTGCCTATTGTGCAGATCGATGGACGCAAGGTGCACTGGCTCCGTAGATCGATGAACTCTGCTCCTACCGCTCAATGGCAAGACATGGTTGTTTTGTGTTCGTCGGAGAGGGGCCTTAGGGACCTCAGGATTTAGGTCCTCACGTAGTCCCATTCAGCCTCCTCGTCGACCATGTCGGCATCTGGAGAGTCTGTTGCTTGCGGTCGATTGGTCGTCATTCAAGTTCGCAATCTCGCGGAGGCCAAGGAGACCGGATAGGCCGCAGGAGAGCAGTTGGTTGTGGTTCTCTTCATCTCCCTCGACAGCAATGGGGCCAGTAGCGCAAGGTTCAAACAGAGGCCAAGATGACAATTTGGTTGACGTCGAAAGGAAATAAAAGTCATTTGAATAGAAATGTAGCTAAGTACCATAAGAACTCACGGGTGAAAGGAAATTTAAAATAGAGCTATGGATGGAGTGATCGGGCTAGCTGGAGTTTTCACCAAAGTTGGGAAAGAATGCCTTGGTGGCTGTGGAGGAGATTGGCTTGTTGTATAGAGGAGCTAGACTGTCGTGCAGAGCAACATGCACTGATAAAAGGAGGAGAGCCTGCAAGCCAGTGAGCGAGAGCCTGCAAGCTAGTGAGCCAGACTTGCCGGAGTACCGAAGTGCAGCCGACATGCTAGCCAGCTGCTCGGCCCGGCTCCCTCCCCATTCACGAACGCTCCAGGGAGAGAGATGTGTGACTGTCTCCCATGATTAAGTGAACCAATTCTTTCTTTTAAAAAAACAAGTGAAAATGAGAAGAGTACTTAGGTCATTCTTTATTATGTTTCTCTTTTGATCACTAAAATATATTATTTTAATGAGAAGTATGTCCACCAGCAAAATACCACGAATTTATAGTTTTCAGCAACAGATTTTTATGATGTCTTGTAGCCAATATCACTTTTTGAGTGTTCTATAGCAAATTTTATCAATAAAAATATATACTCTATTACTCTGACTTTAAATACGATTTTTTTAACTTACGTGAAAAATAAAAACAATGGATCCCTTCGGTTTCAAAATTCTTGGGGTTTTGGACATGATTTCACATACTCCGGTACCAAGGAGTAATTTGGTAGGGTACCTATTACTTAAATCATCTACTATATTATTAAGTTTGCCATACATGATTATATGTAAAATAGAATGTTCAAATATGAAAGTCTGTACTTAAAAAGTTACCTATCCGATGAAAAAGGCTAATGTGCATTCGACTAGTTTAGGATTAGGGTTCAAAGGTGNGGGAGGGGGTATGTTGGGAGGAGGAGGAGGTGGGGTTTTCTTAGGGCTTAAAGGGATGGCTGACGGAGTGGTTGATTGATGGTGAGTAGCAGTTGGCGTGTTGCCGCCGGTGAATTGGATGAGGGCGGTGAGCGAGGTAGGAGGCAGTACGACAAAGCAACAGAGTGGGTCGAGATGAGGGAGGAAGGGATAGATTGGGCTGTGGAACATAAAGAATCGCCTTGCTGGGTCATGGTGCTTTGTCTCATCGGTTGAAAACAAAAGGGGCAAGAGAGAAGAGACAACTTGTACGTGGGTTATGCTGAAAATTGAACCCATGCAAATATGCATATGGGCTAGGGAACACATTTGTGTGCCTCTAGCCCACGTGACACGCGCCCTTTAATCTTAGCCTTATCTAGTTGCTTATCCATGTTACCGTAATTTTATGCCAAAAGTGCAACAAGCCACAAATTTTGTCTCTGAAATTAACCGTCACAATTATCGTCATATTTGGCTAGTGAAAAAAAATCAGTAATAGAGGTTGTTTGGTTCTCAACCACACTTTGCCATCACTTGCAAAAAAAAGTTATCACACTTCACCTAAGGTGGGGTGATCAAATTCTTAGCCACAGTTGCTAGACCAAAGGGAATCCTGTCATATTTTTTTGAGTCATTTACGCGTGGCTCCTAATTTGTTGCAAGAAAATCTTGCCACAACTATAGCTACAATCAAATAATTGTCAAGTTGGTTAAACTTGTCTAACCTTAGACGTGACAAACTGTGACAGAGTGTGACTTACAACCAAACACCCCTTAAATACGACCAAACAAAACATATTTAGACCTGCTTTCAAACGTAAGATAGATAAAATATATAAATATGAAAAATACTCTGATACTACGAGAATCATGAACATAGGAAACCAAAAGGAGAGTGTCCTCTCGTAGCACCAAAGGAACACAAAACTGAAACTTAACTCTTGTATGGTGCATACACAGCTGCTACAGGAGGTGGTGGATGGGGTTTCGTTGTCAGGGATACACAGGGACACGTGATTCACGCAGCTGCTGGCAGACTACCTCACCTGTTGGATGATTTCCAGGCATAAGTCATGGCGTGTTTGACCGGAGAGCTGCGAGGGGCATGGGTCATGTGGTGTTTGAAACTAATTCCATGGTACTGAAGCAACTAATGAAGGTGGACGATCATAGACTGGCAATCACTGGTGAGCTAATCTACGAATTGAAGAACCTTGATCAGAATTAGTTTCATTTCTTGTTCTTTTATTTTTGCTCCTCGAGTATGTAATAAAGTTGCTCACGCCTAAGCAGCATTGGGTTGTCAGTGTCCCCACGATACTGTCATGCAACGGGACGATACGCCTTTAGACATGGAGGACCTACTAGCTAAGGCTGGTAATGGGTCTGGGACTATGGCCCTTTCATAATCCATCTCAACATTTAAATATTTTTAGCTTAAAAATCTATTAAATCTTAGTCTAACCCTTTTTACCCAGCCTTTAAATTTTATAGGCTAAAATGTTAGGTCCACTATAACCCGGTGGCTAGCGTTTTGTAGGATAAAATGTTAGACTCATTACAAGCCAGTGGTCAGCGATTACGCTGTGTCCTTAAATTAATGGAGAACCCTTTTCCTCTCAAAAAGAAAAAAGGAACACAAAAGCAAAATTTCCAAGATATTGGGCTGTTTATTTTCCTATGAAGTTAAGCCATAAAATTATCATGTCATGGAATATCGCCTTTACTGTTATGTGAACCAAAGAGGTTTAATAAGGAAAAATAAATCCTTAGAAGATTGTGGCATCCAAGTATCCAACCATACTCCTATTCGTTTCTATTTGATGTGCTTATGAAGATGCTCAGGAGTTATTCACTTGTTTGACGATGCATCACATATAAAGTCTGCAAGCTTTGTCCTTCACTCCTTGTCTGTTGATTCCAACTAAAATTTATTATTGCCTGATGTGTACATCTATAGTTGAAACAGAGGACAAAAAGTTATTCAGTTGTCTTAAAAACATCCAATTTTAAAATGTCGGAATCCAATTATCCACTGAACATGAAAAATGCCATGAACATCCATTACGCATGCAAATATCAAGCTCACGTTGGGTCTTGGGACTAAAATCCATTGCTGCACATTAACAATGCCATGAAAAACACACCAGCAGAACATCCATTACGCATGCAAAGAACACCGGTCAGCTGATATGTTCATAATGAGCTTGTGAAGATCTTCAATTGAAAGGAGACACGCCGTTTAAATCAACCAAAGAATTAACATGATTTTGTGTAATTTAGTATGGTCCATGGATCAAGTATACAAAAAGAATGATATTGTATTTCACACTTCCTATGAAAGAACGACGATGGATTTCTGTACAGAAATCGGATAGCTTAATCTACAAGTGAGTTGGCCCTATGGAATATTTTGAACACGCTGCTGGTGGAAGTAAGTTGTAGTCAGACGACTGCATCAGATCGAGTAGGGAATTCAAGGCCATGAAGTGCTCCAATGTTGTGCAGATCCTCGGCAGAATACAACGGAAGAAACCAGAGCAACTTTTTGGTGCCAAAAACCTGCAGTAAATTATTTTGCTGATAAGAGGAATGTAACAAGGGGAGATAGAGAACTCAAAATGCTGTAAAGAAAACCTGCTCCAAGTTTTTTCTCCATCCCAGGTCATACTTCCATGAAACTGAATTCCTTCGCTCATGGACCTGAAATAAGTTCGATCAAACACACATCAAATCATTTTGGGCATGACGAGCAAGGAATATGATATGCTATTATTCAATTGAGATCTAGGCCAGATTCTGAAGGAAGTCAAACCAAAAGCCAGTGTGCTCTTGTACCACTGGACTGGCGATAAAATAAAATAAGATCATGGTAAAAAAGAAATAACAACCAACTTCTCTTTTCTTAATTATCTCAACTTAGAAGAAACATTATGTGAAATGAGTTGTATAAGTTCAACATAAAATGACTAATGAATTATTTTACAGTTGTTGTAATAGGAAACTCCCTCAAAGTAACATGAAGCATGTAATTATCTATTATAGATCTACTAAAAGTATAAATCTTGAGATTATTTAGTCAATCAATCTCAGCATTTGCTAACAAAAATCACAAAGAGCTAACTAGCTTTCCAGGAGAGAAAAAGATAGGGCAATGATTGACCTTCTTTCAAAAAAAAAAGCACGCTTAATTTTTGCATGTTCCAAGCAATGGTGATTTCTTCCAATCCATACTACTATAAAGGACACAGTGGTACCACTACTTTTGTGTTTTTTGCAAATTAGTCCCTGATATTTTCTGATATTATACAATAGTATAATATTTGTTTGAATCAAATGAATATCATGTATTCAAATAAGCAAACATGTCTATGACATATTATTATTATTATTATTATTATTATTATTTTACCCATAGCAAAACATGGGTATTTTGCTAGTCTTCAAGAAAGGAACATATAGTGTTCCTTGGACCATTGCCACTCGTAGGGGTGCCACTGGACTGAAACCAGACCAAACCAGCCCCGATCCATTCATTTATATAGTTCACTTCCCAGACCAATCCAAATCGATCAATCATATGTAAAACCAGAACCAGCCTAACCCGAGTGCAAAGCAACAAATGGATCCAAACCAAAAGCCAAAAAATGGCTTCAGTCCATTTGGAAACTGTTCTCAAACCAAAAACAAATCTGGAGGCTGTTGCTAGCTGCTATTCTCTGCTCTGTTCTGCTCGCCGAGTCATCGGCTGCCCACTTGCCCGCTCGCTGTTGATGCTCACTGCTGGCCACACAGCCCAGCACCTCCCTGTTTGACGCTGCCACCCTGCACCTAGATGCTATTCTCTGCTCTGTTCTGCTCACCGAGTCATCGGCTGCCCAAGCTTGCCCGGCTCTCACTGCTGGCCACACAGTCTGGCACCTCCCCGTTTGACACTGCCACCCTGTGCCTCCCCACCGGCTGACGCACCACCACAGTCCGCCGCCGCGCCCCGCATTTTTGCAGGCCGCAGCAGATCAGCTTACTCCACACCTCTCCCAATGGCTTAACACTCTCACGGGTGGCGAGGTGGTGCCTGAGGGTGAAGGCGGAGCAGGAATCACACCAGGTGACTGGCCGCTGGCGGCAGCTTGATGCTTCGAAGACAAAGCGTATTGCAGCGCCTTCTCCTGTGGGCAGAAGAGGATCTGTGGTCCAGGAATTGGTTGGACTCATGGGTTCGGTCCATTTAAAACCAACAAAACTCCACCCAAAACCAATAAAATCCAAACCATTTCACTAGCAAGACCAAATCGAACAGCCCAATTCTTACATCAACCCATTTAAACCCACCCAAAATCAATCCATTCTTAAATCCAACCATTCAGTCCATTTCAACCCAACCCATTAGCACCCCTACAACGAAGAGATAAAGAAACCCAACACCAATCAGTGCGTAACAACTTCATGCAGGAGCTTGGCTAGCTAGCTCTCCTTAGCTCTCCAGATCACAAGCAAGGAAATCCATGTAATTTATGCCTTTGATCTTTGAGAATTGCATGCATAAACTACTTGAAGTTCTTTAGCTTTACTACTTTGGTAACAGAGTAAATTATCCAAACCGAGCTGCTCACTTGAAATGATTGTACAGTTCCGAAACATTTGTACATACATGGTCCTACAAACAAATATTGCAATTTGAATCTAGTAGTAAATTGTGGACATATTCAGAGCAGTGTCTAAATCCTGATTAACAGGTACTCCAGTGTAAATGACAACATGAAATTTAGAGGTTTCATGGAGGCATTTCTTAAGATATTAAACATTACAAACATTAAGGTGAAAATTTATAGTTCAGCGAATTACCTCTATAGAAGTCGTATTACTTGTAACAAGAGATGCGTGCATTCCAATGAAACATAGAAGGCTCAGTGCAAATGCCAAATTAAGAACTGCAATAAAGGTCTACTGTTAAGTAACTTGCACAATTTTGAGGCGAGTTAAAATGTTTCGAAGGCAGAGGATACCAAAAGTAAGAAACAGAATAGCAATATCTCCAGGTGAGCTGGAACGCCTGCTTTCATCTCGGAAGAACTCAATAAAGTATGGAAGTAGTACCAATGTATCCAACACTGTTTCAACGAATGTATATACCTAAAAGGCAGACAAAATGCAATTACATAGAAAATAGAAAGAATTAATGGAGCTAAATAGAAATGAACTATAAAGTATATATTATAGAAGATGTATTAAGTAAACAGAAAATATAAAATAGTCTTCAGTGACTTGTTTGTTGACTTGTTTGGTGTTTTGGCACTTGAGACTAGAGAATAATGTCTTGCTCATGGATACTAAATTTATGAATTTATGTAGTAGCAGAAGCCAGTGCTCACACACCAGTATATCATACATTGATTGTTAGCTGTTAGGTGATCAGTGAACATGCTAGCTATAAAACAAAAGTACAGTAAAAAAGTGGAACCTGGAGTAAAATGTTTAAACCTTTAAGGCTTTATAAATACTTTTCAGGTTCCCAAATTACAGGGGAAAAAATTATTTTAAGAGGGTTGAAGACATTCTCCCTCCATTCTGTTTCACTTGTCTCCAACACAAATATTGGACCATTATTCATAAAAAATATGATGCTATGAAAATATTTTCACGAAAAATCTTAATATTTTTTTCATACCTAGAAGCCAAAGTTTTTAAGGTTTGACTGCACATTTTCTAAACCAATACTACCGAGTGCATTCCTATGTCTATTCCAGCAAGGAATTTATGTTCCATGTATAATTCAGATAAGCAAGTTGTCTACAAAATACGAGAAGGAAGAAATTAGCACCCTGCCAACTTTTCTAAATGTGTATGTATTCAGTGATAGGTTGAGCATGAATAAAACAAATTATAGCATTACAACAATAGAAATCTATGTGGACACAGAGGGACTGATGCATGATAATACACATATGTAATTATAACAGATGGATAGGCCGATGTTTTGTAGAAAACTTGTCATAAATGCAAATGATGAGCATGAAATTGCAAATCAAAGTGTTTCGAAAGTACCAGGAAAAGGAGAAAATACTTGTAGTTCCTTGCCCCAACACAATTTACCACCCAAACACAGTGATGGTCCATTTTGAGCACACATCTGTTACCTGCGTAGGCAACGTCACACGCTCAGAAAAAGAATAAGGAGAATGAACATATTACTTGAATTTATTCCTAGTAAATTCCAAGGATAAATTAGTAGTAAAGGCATAAAAGATGACAGATAATCAGTCAAGCATGATACAGACTAAGGGCTTGTTCACTTTGTTGTCACTTTCAACCCTTATCATTGCTACTCTACCAAATTTTGGTAATTCCAGAAGTTTCCACTCTCAAACACTACCAAAATTTGGTAAGGCTTTAAACCAATAGACATCCAACATGGCCAAGTTTTGGTAACGTCAAAATAAGCCAAAATTTGACATTGCCATAATATGGTAGGGTTGAAAGTGGCAACAAAGTGAACAAGCACATTATTTATAATATGAACAACTTCAAATTAGATTTTGTTTTTTGCTACTGTTGATCTTTACCTTTCATGGAGTTGCTACTTATAAGGTACCCACTTACTCTCAGAAGTTTATATCTCCAAGCACAAGAGGTTTAATTTGCCATGTTTGATGTTCAAAGTTTTTGGATGAAACTTGTGCCTTTCTTTTAGCTAAAACTGGTGTTTCCAGTCCTTTCTATTTTCTAGTAGCACAAATTATTCGATTTTAAAGTGTTCAATCTCAGTCTCAAAGTTTCAAAATGTGCAATTTGAAGTGTTCGATCTCAATTGGAAAGTTCAAAAGTGCTTGAATTGTAAGCAGAAGAACTCAGTGCCAAGTTGAAACTGGAGAGGAAAAGCAGAGGGAACTACATTCTACAAAAAGGAAAATCAGCAGTGTGAACCGGTTATAGTGAATTACTGGATTTGGTGCGCCCAAATCTTATTGCCTCAAGGCATATATCATCTTAATGCTGGATCTTCCACACTTCTGGATGGTACGTGTGATCGGTTAGATGCTATACTATAACTCTTTGTTTTCTTCCACTAGAACTTTTGGTTTTATGACAGACACTTGACAGATTTTTCATTTCTTCAAGCATTGCAAAGACAATGACAAGAGAAGTAATGATATAGATCAGGGGGCAATGATTAGTACAGTACTGCAAAAATCAGATAATTTAGATCATGTGCATCACAGACAACATTCTATGTATTTTTTGATGAAAAATGGAGATTGCCTAATGTAAAAAAGGAATGATGTGGAATATGCAAAACAGTGAGTATAAGTTTATAGATTAAGAAGTGTCATCATCAGGAAAGCTGACTTACAAACAGAACAGTGATGACAACGAGGCGGCTTGCCATTTTGGCAGCGAGAACAATATCTTTGTGCACTTTGCCCTTCTGGATTGGGGTATGTAGCATCCCAATTATATGATATAATCCTAGAGTTCACACCTATGCCATCCTCTTCAGAAGCATGTCTCCAGTTTTCAGGTACAGCACCAGGATCGGTGAAAACAACCATCAAGTAGCACCATATAATCATAGCAAGCTGCAGAAGAAACAAGATCCCTGAAGAAGTTTTAAGACAAACAGAATCAAACACAATCATGGTAAATTATTCTCCTTCTAGAAAAAAGGAAAAGTCCATGATAACAACTATATAGCATTTAGAGATGTCATGCATAAATGAATTGTTCTCAGTCTAGTTGGATGAATCAATATTTTCTTTGCCTTCAAAATTTCCAGGAATTGATACTCCTTGCTTATAAGATGCTCCCTCATATTCCAAACATAGGTTGCTTTAGAGTTGTGCACAGGAATTAAGAAAGTGTTAAAAATGTCCTTGTTGCCCTGTAGTTACTATAAATTGGAAATGGTACCTCATTTATACATGAGAGTAGCTGCATTTGATTAGCAAGGGCATAAAAAGAAAAAGTAGGGGACGAGTATCTCGAGGTTGTATGACAACTCACAATTAGGGAAGAGTAGAGAATTCTAAAATGATCTACATTTGGAATCAGAGGGAGTAGAAAACACTAAAAACAAAATATGATGAGTAAAAGGACTAAAAGAATAAGAGTTCAAAAAGATTAATGGAAATATCAGGCCAGCCATATCATCAAATGTGGTTTATCTAACACTAGGAAAACTGTCAACCAAGTCATCTCATCAAATTTGGTATATCTATTCTGCCAGATAATAATATCTAACAAAAAAATAGCATGGCAGAGGAAACTATGTGCAACGAATACATTCCAAAATGATTATATATGCAGACATATTCAGATATTTTAGTGCACAAATTCAACAGTAGAAAAGGACCCTCAATATTGATTTTATAGGAATCACGGTCTTGACGATTGAGGAAAAATGGGCAATGCTGTCAAAAATCATCTACCTGCACCAGCCTGATTGGGAGCCTGTTCTGTTCCTGGGTTAGTGTCGAGATTTTGTGAGGCACAGTGGTGCCGTACTGCCGTGTACTCATGGTATGGTGTCACTGGGAACTCAAACTGCTGTGAACCTTATTGGACTCTGTTTTCTTAATGGAAATTGGGACAGGGGTCATCAGGGTTCAGTTACAGCTTCTGAAACTAGGTTTTACCTTAAGAGCAAATGTCAAACGTTGTCTAATCACATTTAAAAATGTTCACTTATTTGGTGGCACGCAAATCCATAACCAGAAAAACCATGTTTTTCTTATCACCAGACCCAGTGAAACCATCTTTCTTCTAATGTAACTTATGCTCAACACCAATGGGTGACCCCATCCTTACCAAATAAATAAATAAACTGGCAATTTGTTCATCCTGCAGCGATATGTACCACCACATCCAACACATATAGTGCCACGTAGCTCAGTCACAGAAAACACCTCAAACCAAACAACACTTTTAATTCTATGGATCAACCAATAAGAATTGTCGTCAAATGTATGCAATCTAGTTCTCACACAATTACTGACTTGCGTCACAACTTGTTAAATTTAGCAAGCAAGAAACGTTGCATGTGTGAAGAGTAAAGACAAACTGAAATTTGTACGTATAAAAGGAATATTTTGTGTATAATCAACTCTCCTGAGTCCTGACATCCAATGGTGTAATTGAGATGATAATTTGGCAAGAATAGCTGAAGTAACGTATAGAATTCCTAAATTGAAAAATGAAAACAGCAGCAGCAGAGGAATCCGCCGCGTGATCAATGAGGAAGTGGGGATCGCAATCTCAACGGAAATCGAATCTAAAGTGTTCTATCTAGCGCCACATATCGCAGATTCCCCTCGCCGCGTACTAAAAATAGGTACCCAGAGAGAGATAGGGGCGGGAGAGGGTGGCGGGCCGCGCTTACCAGTAGGTGGAAGGCGACGAGGACGGCCGCGGCCCCGGCCGCAGCGCCGCCGCCGCCGAGCAGCAGAGGGCCCCAGGTGTAGACGACGACGGCGTAGTAGGAGACGGCGACGATGGCGGCCACGAAGGCCAGCATGAGGTACCCGAGCCCCCGCAGCGCCGAGCAGGCACGGAACGGGTTCACGTGCCGGCAGCAATCCATTCTCGCGGTGCACCCCTTGCTTGCCCCCACTACTCCGGTGAGGGGAGGGACACGCGCGGTCGGCGGCGGCGGGGGGCGAGGACCTAGGGCGTAAACGACGGTGTCGGTGGCAGCGCGGGTGGGAGGAAACCGTGTGCGGCGGGGTTTGGTTGGGTCGCTGCATCCTGGACCCACTTTGTAGGGGCTGGTGATTGTCGTAATACAATATTTTATTTGTATGCATTTGGATTATATTGCATTATACAAGTTTATAATGTAATTATTCATCACTTTTAGTTTTTTTGTTTGGATTGGTATGTGTGAAATGGATGAAAAATAAACTTATTTTAGGACAAAGAATGTAAGGCAAAAACAAGTGTAGCCCTGTTAAGCAAGACCTAGTATTTGGTTGAAGGGAGTTTTTAGGAGAAATTGAGAGTTTAGAGGGATGAGGCTATTAACTGTTTTGTTTTGTTGGGAGATATGGGAGTTTTGGTGGGATGGGATGCAGAATTGAGGAAGGAACTCCTTCCTTTCAATACCAGGTAGGGGGTGAAAATTGAGAGGGAATTCCTCCTTTACTCTGCTTAAACAAATCTCAACCATCCGTTTACATTAAAGATCTAATTTCCAACTAACCTCTCTATCAATTCCCACCACATCTATCAAACAACAGATTGGGACTAAAAATCAAATTCTCATGTTAATCTCACCATCAATTCTCTCATCTAAACTTTCAATTCTCTTCCCTCAAGTTGTCAAACAAGATGTAGGGACCCCTCGGTTGTCCTCTCACATCCTTAAATAGCTAGGTACCCCTTCAGAATTTCTCGGATTTTGTTAGATTAAAGTTTTAGCCATTGCTACTTTACCTTGTAGTTACGTGTGTCGGCTAGACCACCTAATTACTCGTCTTCGGAACCCCAACTTATCATTTGTATTCAATTTCTATTTGCAATTCAGATTGCTTTTATCTTGTTCTTACTTGTTTCTTCGATTTGCTTGCAGGAATAAGGTTGATCTACACCGGCAAGATCAACAACCCACGGAGAGGTGTATCGATTGCTAAGGCACAACACAACAATGTCTCGTACGGTTGTAGTCGGGTCATCAACGTTTCTCCCAAATCGTAGTTATCATCAACTCACCGAAAGATCGGGCCAATCAGAGCCATGAGCTTATCGAGTGCAGCTCAGGGTTTATCAAGTGGTATCAGAGTTTTTGTTGCTCGGTGAGTTTTTTGTATCTATCTACAACCAGAAAATAGCCATAAAAAAAGAATTCCATCCTTTATCTAGCCATGTTTGTGTCATTGCATTATTCTTTTTAGTTTTTACCAATTGATTTGATCCTGCAATCAATAAGATAAACAATTGCAAATGTTATATGTCGATGACCAATCGGCCACAAAGTCGATTAGAGATCGTGTTGCCAGCCGATGCCTAAAGGAATCAGGTATCCTTGAAATAATTGGATGAATATTATACATTAACAAGATTTAGATTGAATATAATTATAAATAATCTTTCTTTAATAAAATAATCTTGATAGTTCGAACCAAATCGATACAGCATAAGATTGATAATATCAAAGTTAGTTACTATATAATTATATGTTCCAAATAACAAAACGATGAATATGATAAAATAAACAGGGCCCAAAGTAACTATGATTGTCTTAAAGCTAAATGTCATGTAATTGCTAATTCAATCTTTTTCTTTGAAACAAGCAACTATGATAGATCAGATCTAACCGAGACAGTATTAATTGCTGGTAACCAAGATCAGATAAACTAACGATTATATAGATTTAAACAATAGCCAACAAACTTACTTAGGCAGGCAGACAGATAATGTATCAGTTAGAGCTCCAATACAGCCTTATGGAACCCCTATCGGCAATTATAAAGCACATTAGTTCTTACAATTTTAGACACAACTTAGTAGGTCAAACCTAACTGATGTAGCACCAAGTCGTAACTAAATTTGATAGATATAAACAGACCGATAACTGCCGTTCAGGGTGGTAGATATATTGACCAATCTTAGATAATAAAATAGTTTGGATAGTATCGGCTTATTCGAGATGAATCGATTGATAATAGCAATCAATGATATCAACTAAGATTGAATAATATATATGATAAATAACGCTTGCATTGGTTGGGACAGAGTATCAAACTCAACCGAGGAAGCCCTAGCCCCACCAATACAAGCGAAATTGATGGAATTCATCTTGTCGTCGGAGATCGAACTCAACCAATACAGCCCAACTCGAAAATAAGAACTCGTTGAAACAAACCTAGAAAACAAAGGTGGCGATGCGCCGAAAGTTATATTATTGAACTGATCCCTTTACAAAGACCTTGGGTGTACATATTTATACCCATAAGTTATACTAAATCCGACCTGATTACGATTGGTTTAAACTAGGACTTCTTCTCTAATTTAAGGAAATATTTATAGACTCTGACTCTTATACGATTCATATTGGCTAACAATACCCCGAGTCCGATTCTAACATGACTCCATCGACTCGGGTTTCTATTATAAAAGATAGTGACTACGATACACTTTCCTTACTTAGAAATCTTGCCAAAAAATGAGATAAACTTGCCAAGCAAACCTTCTAAAATCACGACGTGAAATCTTCCTTTGACCTGGTCTTTGACTAACAGAAATTGCCAAATTTCTCTATTAACACATGCCTCCCAATTCCGGAGTATGGATAGACATGCTTCGGAATTCCTTTATATGGCCCATTTAGCCTTTTTGGCCTGTAAGGTCATAAGCCCAACATACCTTTTGATGCACCGAACGGTATAAAAAACCCTTCGGTCTCCACTGGCAATCATCATGCTGTCACAATCCCTTCGTTTTCTATGCCAGTGAGCTCAAATTCTTCTCTCTCCTTCTCTCCGGCGACTTCACCGAGCACCTTAATCTCCCTTCACCGAGCCCAACTGAATTTATAAATGCCGAAACCAAACAGATTCCTTTCAAACATGCTTCTCTCAACATGATCAATTGGCATAATACTCTCCAGTCTTGGCCTTTAGACGTTCCTGGCTGGCGCAATTGGTATCATCGCATGTTATTGGCTAAATACCAGTTGTGGAATGATCTAAACATCACTCAATGCATTAATCTGTCTCTGGCTGATATGAAGAAGGATGAATCCCTGATTGCATATGCTTGCTATTTTTGGTCTGATGCCCTTAATGCTTTTCTCTTTGTCCATGGATGGGTCGATGAGCCCTACTTTGTTAGATGTGGTAATGCTTACCGGTCTTGATATTACCTCGACAGCTAACCTCATCAGCATGAGAGTGAAATGCTCTCATCGGCTCAACACCAAAGGATCTGGAGGATGGGCAAATTATGTTGCTACACATATCAAGGAAACCAAAGCTGTAGCCAACCGGGAACATGTTGCCTTCCTCAACATGTTGCTAGAAAAAATTGTCTTCTGCGGATCAACTCTCGGCCCCATGACTAACATGCAACACATAGCAGAAGCGCTGGCCGATGGCAAGCCTATTCCCTTAGGCAAATACTTGCTGGGAGTCGTCTATCATCTGCTCCATCAAGTTACAATCAAGCTGTTAGCCGATGAGCCAACCGGTCATATTGGCGGTCCATGGTGGTTTCTCTAGTTATGGCTCAGACTTTATACAGTTGAAATGGCTCAAAAGCTAGCCTTGACTTTGAATTTTCCAACTGATTATGCCGAAGACGCAACTCCTACTTACCGTCGCTGCATGTCTTTTGGCAAAACAGCATCGGCTAACCTCGGAATAAAGCTATCCGTTGCCGATGTTCGTTTCTGGTTCAAAGTCTTTTACCGTGGTTTTGATGAAGACAAGTTAATGTGGTATGCTTACGAAGATGCCGATGAATTCGAACTTTCAGCCAATCTTAGATTCAATTCCATTAATACTGATGAGGGTAGCATGGATATCTTTATCGCCACCATCACCCCTTGTGTCCTTCCTATCGACATTTCTACTGGTCGCACCACTCACACCACAAATGAATTTTACCATCCTTCGGTCGCCGCTCGTCAGATAGGTTTTGGCCAACTCCCCATCGGCTTATTCTTCGTCGGCAAGATTCAATCTAGAGGTCCAATCACAAGAGCTTTTGAATTTGATCGGCAACGATTGATGGAAACACCTCCTCTGGGCAATCTCGAAGATTTTCACAACCATGCGACAGGTTCAAGACTGTGATGTCAATGGTGGGACGAATGGAAAAACATTTGTTTAATTTAGCGATTACCACCCATTGCGCTTCTCTCAATCCTGATTTTATTGATTCTGACACAGAGGTAAATTTTATATTTAACATTTTTACAATATAACCATCAGCTATCACTCACATTGATACATTTGTAGGTTATTGATCTTGGTCCTCCAACCGTCAGCAAAAGCGACAAGCCAATCGAATATTTGCCAAAATCGGCTAATGCAAACCTAGGCGCCGATGCGCCACCTCCATCTTCACTGCTAGCAGGCCAAATCCGGAAGCCGACCGGAAAAAGAAAGAAAACCTCAACTCATCCTGGTCGCAAGTAGAAGAAAAATATCGACCCATCAACTATCATCGAAGATAAACCAGAGCTGAACCCTAAACTCAACGTGGCTATTGACATTGCTGCTGACGAATTAGAGGATGTCGAAGGCAACGCTGACGCCGCTAATCCTAACGCTGCTACCTCTAGCGATCGACTGAGTGAAACCAATATTGACCCATCAACAAGGCAAATTATCCCATCGCCATCCTCCCGTGCGTCAGTAAGTTCTAAAAACCTTCATCATACCAAAGACATCTTTAACTAATACTCTTTATTTTTCAACTCCCAGATTCAATCGGCGCCTCAAATAACTGCCACATCTCCACAGGCTTCTAGTGAACATACAATCGATGATATTCTTCATTCTGCTGCTGGGAGCTATCATGACGAACCCGTTCCTCCTGAGATCGTGCCAACTCCTCTGGTAAATCCCATTCCATCAATAGTTTTACAATTGCCTGTTTTTGTTTCTGACTCATCATTTCAAGATGCAGAATGTAGCCAATCCATTCTCCTTTGATGTTAGCCAATATATGGATGACCAAGAAGAAGAAATTATTAGCAAAGCAACTTCTCCACCTCCAGAACTCCTCAAAACTCTTCTGCAAATTGCTGATCGGCTAAATGTGTCAATCAACGCTCTAGTGGAAAATTCAGGTCCAATCAGAAGTAGAATGAACGAGATTCAAGACCAACTGCCCAATGATCTTATTGATGCCTTAACCCCGCATCATTCTTAGAATCACATCGGCTTCAAGTTATTCGACCTCGCCAGCGTATGGCCAACCACCTTGAATTAAGATCCTTAGAAGCGATTATTCTTATAGATCGGCAAACAGCACAGGCCGATAAAGCCAAACTTGATGATTTGGTCGTTGGCCTAGATAGCACAAAGAACCGAATCGAAGAACTAAAGTAGCAAGAAGCCGATCTAATCGCTAAGTTGGAGCAAACTCGTAAAGATTTATCATTAGAAGAGCAAAAACTTGTCGATTTCCCAACTGCCATCGAAGATCAACGTGCTAAGTTAAAGGCTTCCATCTGTCATGTGGCGGCCCAAAGCAAGGCCATTAAATTAGTCCCAGGATCCGATGCCGACAACTTGCGCATAATCAACGAAGTTGATCAAATTCGTCTATGTGTGATATCGGCAATCCAAAAGTTTTTGGGTTGATGTAATAGTTGAAACACTCGAAAAAATTTGTAACATATTCATCGGCTCTCATGCTGATCGTTATCTCTTCATGATTTTACTTCCGTTGTTTTTGTTCTAAGGGCGATATTTCATATTGGTCATTTAAAGGCGATGTTATATACATCGGCTATTACATAAATCAGTTGTAACTTAACCAATTATGAATTCATCCAAACCCAAGGTTAATACCTATTCAAATATTTTTCATTAAGTACTTTACCAAACATCTCTCCATCGAGTCCTTCAAGCATATAAGCATTATGTGGCACACAACGATTATCCGATAGGGCCCTTTCCAATTAGGTGAGCATTTTCCAAAATTGTTATCTCTTGTTCCTATCGGCAAAATTAACTACCATACCAATTCCCCTTCTTCAAAAGATTTAGGAACCACTGTTTTGTTGTAATGCATCGCAACTTTTTCTTTATCCCTTTTGATCTTTTCAAGCGCTCTCAACCAATTCTAGGCCAAATCTTTTAACTCATCAGTCATTAAATTGCAATATTCATTGGCCGTTAACTAAACCTGTAACGTAATTCTCCTTGAGCCGATGTTAGTTTTCAAAGGCAAAACAACCTCGTGTCCATAAACTAATTGATAAGGTGGAACTTGAGTAGAACCATGACACGCCATCTGATAAGCCCATAATGAATCGGCTAACGTAATATACCACTTCCTTGGTTATTCACTGATTTTTCTCTTAATTGACTTGATCAAACTTTTGTTAGATGTCTCTGCTTGTGCATTGGCTTGTGCATAATAAGGCGAAGAATTCAATAATTTAATCTCATACTATCGGCAAACTTCACAAACTCATCGACTATAAATATAGATCCTTGATCCGTTGTTATTGTCTGTGGAATTCCAAACCGATAGATTATATGCTCCTTGATAAATTCAATTGTATCCTTGGAATCAACTTTCTTCAATGGAATCGCTTCAACCCATGTCATGAAATAATCAGTGGCCACCAAAATATACTTATGTCCTTTACTCGATGGTGGATTAATTTGACCGATCATATCAATTCTCAAACCCCTAAAAGGCCAAGGTTTTATTATCAGGTGCATAGCCAATGCTGGGCTCTTTGAATCGTTCCAAACTTCTAATAATCTTGACAAACTTTATACTACCTGAAACAATCTTCCAACATCATCGGCCAAAAATATCCAACTCTTCTAAGTAACCACCTCATTTTATGAGCCGATTGATGTGTTCCACATATTCCTTCATGCACCTCGCACATAACCACTTTGGCTCCCTCCAAATTTAAACATTTAAGCAAAACCCCATCAATCGTCTAATAGTATAGATCGTCATCAAGTATTACATATTTCAGAGCTTTGTATTTCAACTTTGTTGACGCCAATTGAGATGGATCTCTCAAATATTCTATCATCTCCTTCCTCCAATCATCGGCATCAATATTGGCAACTTCTATCTCAACATCTTTTAACATTGGCTTATAACCTGATGCCCCTTGGACAATATCGTTAGCCTCAATATTTTGTTCCCTGGGAATATGTCTCATTGAAACTTTCTTAAAATTCTTCATCAACTCCTAACACTTTTCATAATATACTCTTAGGATCTCATCTTTGCATTCATACTCCCAAGCTAATTAATTAATTATCAACAATGAATCCCTAATAATCTCTATAGCATCAGCTTTCACTTCTTTTAACAAGAAGTCCTTTAAGTACTATCTCATATTTTGCTTGATTGTTAGTATAATATGGCTTGATAGTGAAGGCAAACTCAAAACTTGCCCCTCGAGACGAAATAATCACCAATCCGATGCCACATCCAAGTGTACATACTGATCCATCAAAAAACAAAGTCTATGGCATCGGCTCAACATACCCAATTGAATCATCCAGATGTTGCACAACAAAATTGGTTATGGCTGTCCCTTAATCACTTTAGCCGATTCATATCACAAGTCAAACAAAGTCATACATCCATTTCTCAATTCTTCCTTTTAATACTGGAGCCGATAACATATATTACATTACATTGGCTTTGCACACAACTGTGCACTCATCTGATAAGAGATAATGCCTCAACTTTGTACATGAAAAATACAAACATAAGCACAATTTTTCAATCGGGGTATACCTTGTTTCAGCATCAAGAAGCTGTCTACTAAGATAAAATATAACTCTCCCTTTGCCATCCAATTCTTGAATAAGAACTGAGCCGCTAGATTTCTCATCGGCCGATAGATACAATTTGAATGGAATTCCTTTTTGAGGCGGCACCAAAACTGGAGGTGAACTTAAATAATTCTAGATTTCATCTAATGCCTTTTGTTGTTCCTCGCCCCATACAAACTTTTGATTGGCTTTTAATCTCAATAATGGAATAAACGATTCTATCCTTCCCGACAAATTCGAAATAAATCTTCTTATAAAATTAATCTTGCCGATCAAAGATTGCAACTTTGTCTTATCAGATGGCAGCTCTATGTTCTGTATAGCTTTAATGCTTCGTTGACTAATTTCAATTCCTCTTTCATAAATCCTAAAAACTGTCCAGCCGATACACCAAAAGCGCATTTGTTCGGGTTCATCTTTAATCCATATTTCCTTATTCTTTCAAGCACTCTTCGTAAATCGGCCAAATGTCCATCGCTGTCCTTAGACTTTACAATTACATCATCGATATAAATTTTGACCAACAAACCGATGAGATCATGAAAAATATAATTCATAGTCCTTTAATATGTAGTACCAGTGCTTTTCAGCCCAAATGTCATAACAACCCACTCGTACAAACCGATTGCACCAGGACACCTGAAAGCAGTCTTCAGAATATCCTCTTCTGCCATAAAATTTTGAGTATATCCTACAATGCCATCCAAGAAACTTATGATCTTATGTCCAGAAGCTGCATCGACTAATAAATCAACAATCGGCACTGGTTATTCATCCTTTGGAGTAGCTTTATTTAAATTTCAAAAATTAATACAAACTCTTAGCTTCCCATTTTTATTCATAACTGGACACTATATTAGAAATCCACTCAGCATATCAGCAAGATCTAATAAAATTAGCATCATAAAGTCTTGTAATCTCTGCCTTGATATCTTCATACATCTCTGGCTCAAATCGTCTTGGAGGTTGTTTAAAAGGCAGATATCTTAGTTTAATAGGCAGCCGATGTTCTACAATTAATCGTCTTAATCCTAGCATCTCATGATATTCCCAAGCAAAACAATCTCTGTATTCCTTTAATAATTCTATTAACTTTGTTTTATAATCATCAGATAACTTAGCACTTACATATGTCGGCCTAGGTATATCTCCTGGTCCAATATCAACTTCTTTGGCCGACATAAATCCTTGTCCCAATTTTCCTTCATTATCATCTATGGTGCCCTTAAAGCAACAATTGTGCTCCTCCATCGTTGATCGGTTGTATATCACAATTGGACACTTCTAAGAAATTGCCTTCTTAAGCTCTTCCAGATAAACAATCTACTCCTTCCATCTCCCAAATAGATAAATTGGCAATAGCAACATTAACTGACCTGTCGGTTGGCACGATTTCTACCTGGTCTCCTTGCCATTGAATCAAATTTTGATGCATTATTGATAGAACACAATAGTTGGTATGAATCCAATCCTTCCAAGAAACAAGTTGTAAGATCATTTCCCATCAATTACAAAAAATGTAGTAGGAATTGGATTAATAAGATCTTCTGGTGTTTTTCCCAACTTTCGATAAGTAGTATAAGGCATCAAATTAACTGCAGCACCTCTGTCAACCAACATCTTTGACATCATCATCCCATTGACAAAGCCTCTAATATATAATGGCCTAAGGTGCCGATGCTCCAATTCCTCTGGTTTTTCAAATGTAGCTTGATGCGGAGTTAAAATCAACTGTGCTAATGATTCCTCAACATCTTCTTTATCAGCCACAGGTGCTTTATATTCTGCTGGTAGCACAAATACCATGTCAATAGTAGCCGATGGTCCTGCCTCATCAACTTTGATAGCTTTTCCTTTTACATCTTTAGAAGATAATATCTTTACTTCATCGGCTTTAACAATTTGGCTCTTAACACGTCACTCTTTCCTTGTTCATTTTAGTCGTTGATTGATTTCTTCTTCAACTTCCTCCATCTGTTCTCTGTTTCCTAATCATTGAACCCTCCTTTTTTGATTCTTGGTAAATATCTCACTTGGACACCATTGAAGATTCCGAGTTCTATCGTTTTGATCCATCTCTTCATCTTTAAAGTAGTCTTGATGAATCGGCCCAAGCCGTTGATGAACTGATATTTTTCTTTCTGGCCAATTCCATTCTCCTTTCATATTTTGGCGATAAGATTCCTTCTAATAATATCTTGCTTTTTGACTACTGCATTCTGGGCAGTCTTCAACCGATGGTAGTCTCATCCCTTAATTCCAGCAGAATCGAAAAAACTCACAATTCCAATGTGAATTGTGCCTATCTTCCTATTCATCATCATAATCTCTTTGAATTTTCTTTTCTTGCCTTTTTTGATATTTTCTAATTATATCGGCTACAGAACTTCTAGAACTCCTTTGACTCTGATAATTTCTCCTATCAGCGTCCTCTTCGGATCAGCCGATGTAAACCATGTTTACTGGAAAACGATGTTCATCAATCTTCATTGCCTTCTTCCCATCATCAAATTTTATTCTGCCTTGTTCAACAGCCAATTGAATTTGTTGCCTAAATACCTTACACTCATTTGTATGATGAGAATTCGTGTTGTGCCACTTGCAATATTTTCTCTTTTTTGATTCCTCAATCGATGTAATAACATGATTTTGTGAAACTTCAATCTACTTTTCTTGTAACAAAAGATCAAAACTACTATCGACCTTGTTTATATCAAAACCATATCTTTCTTCCTTGCCGGTATCCTCAACCCATTGGCACACAAACACCTTTTTATTCCTTGACCACTCTGCCAATTCAATCTCTGGGTCTTCATCTTGATCTGAATCTGAATCATAGTTGCCCACATTGTTTACTTTCTTGGAAAACCTCTCTTTTTAGCCTCTTGGAACCGTTGTTCATGAGCCGATACTTTTTGTACTAACATAACTAAACTCTCAAAATCTTGTAATGAAAATTTATCTTTAATCGGCCCCAACAATCCTTGGAACGCCAAGTCAGCTAACTGTGAATCTGTAAAGCTCAAACTATAACATCGGCTCCTTATATCTCTAATCCTTTGAAAATAGTCAGGCATCGATTCATCTATCCTTTGCCTAATTAATGTTAAATATGAAAGCTTCATTTCTTGAACTCTAGCAAAGAAATACTTATGAAATTGCTTTTCTAGATCGACCCAACCTCTAATAGAATTAGGTTGTAAAGAAGAAAATCACGTAAATGCCAATCCGGATAATGACAACGGAAAAAACCTAACTCTCAAAGCTTCTTCAGCCGTTGCTTTCCCACATTGTGCTAAAAATCGGCTAATATGTTCGACAGCAGAAATATTGTCTTGTTCTAAGAACTTCGAGAAATCTGACATCCTGTATCGGTTAGGCAATGGTACTCTATCAAAACTTTTCTAGGTATGGATGCCGATACATAGTCCCATTGTCTTTTGGTTTAAGGCCAAACTGTTCCTTCACGACTTCAGCAATCATATCGGTCCACTCTTGATTCTTGTTATTCTGAAACTGTTGTGATGGAGGTCTCTGAACATATTGATTTCCATGAGATTGATATTGATTTGACTCCCCATGCTGATATTGATCAGGTGATACCGACTGTTGTGTTTGAGATTGAAAATATTGACTTAAGTACTGCTGATGTGGATTTTGTTGAAATTGATAATTATGAGGGATCTCATGCTGATATTGTTGTCCAATGGGCTGCCCCCGGCCGATTGTTGAATTGGTTGCCCCCCACAGTATGCAGTCCGATGAGGCTCTTTATTTGGACCAACCAATGATGAACATGGATCTGCTTCATAGTTTTGTTCATGATCTTCATTCTTGATTTGCCGATATTTCAAAGGTGTGTTATTAGGGAAATAAATCGGTCCTTTAGACTGTTCTTGAACCATAGATTCATCAACAACCTTCTTGATCAAACTTGTCAATGTATTCACTAGAACTCCAGATTGATTAACCAAATCATGAAGAACTGCTGCATCAATTCTATCCTGTAAAGTCATAAGTGGAAGTTTTCTTTGGTTTCTTGCTCAGAACTTCCTTCTGGTTCAAACGTCGTCATAGGAAATTTAGACTTCAGTATTGCACCTTGTCGAGTCATGCTAAATGATTCTAAACACAAGTTTTGAAAATCCTGAGTGACTTTATCCAATTGTGTTTTCTTCTCTTCAGATAATTTATCCCTTATGACTAGAATAATGTTTTCATTCTTTTGTTCTGTCATGATGAAAGTCATGTGTCCCACTAGGCATGCCAAAAGCGTGTTGATGCGAAATTCGTCACACATACGAAGTCCTGAGAAATTTCCTTCACTCTAGTGCAAGTCCTAAAATTCGGGTTCAGGGCAAGCCAGTAGATTGGATCCTGCAATCAACAAGACAAACAATTACAAATGTTAGATGTCGATGACCAATTGGCCATAAAGCCGATTAGAGATCGTGTTGCCAGCCCATGCCTGGAAGAATCAGCTATCCTTGAAATAGTTGAAAGAATATTGTGCATTGGCAAGATTTGGATTGAATATAATTATAAATAATCTTTCTTTAATAAAATCAATCTTGATAGTTCGAACCAAATCGATGCAGCATAAGATTGATAATATCAAAGTTAGTTACTATATAATTATATGTTCCAAATAATAAGACAATGAACAGGATAATATAAATAGGGCCCAAAGAAACTATGATCAGCTCAGAGGTAAATGTCATGTAATTGCTAATTCGATCTTTTTCTTTGAAACAAGTAACTATGATAGATCGAACCTAACCGAGACAGTATTAGTTGTTGGTAACCAATATCAGATAAACTAACAATTATATGGATTTAAACAATAGTCGATAAACTTACTTAGGCAGGCAGACAGATAATGTATCAACTAGAGCTCCGATACATCCTTATATGAAAATAACACACTTGGTTAAATTTATTAAACAAGTCACGTTCTTAGCAGATCGGACCTAACCGAGGCAGTGCAAGATTGATAATGAGCTTAATAGATTTAGAGGAATGATATATTCATATAAGATGATAGATATAACATATATAGTAAAGAAAGCAAGCAATCTTAGATTAAGACAGTTTTATTAGGTAAGATCAGCTAAAACCCCGATGGAACCCTTATCGACAATTATAGAGCAAGTTAGTTCTGATAATTTTAGACATAACTTAGTAGGTCAAACCTAACTGATGCAGCACCAAGTCGTAACTAAATTTGATAGATCTAAACAGGTCGATAACTGTCGTTCAGGGTAGTAGATATATTGACCAATATTAGATAATAAAATAGTTTGGATAGCATCGACTTATTCTAGTTGAATCGACTGATAATAGCAAACAATGATATCAACTAAGATTGAATAATATATATGATAAATAATGCTTGCATTGGTTGGGACAGAGTATCGGACTCAGCCGACGAAGCCCTAACCCCGTTGATACAAGCGAAATTGATGGAACTCATCTTGTCGTAGGAGATCGAACTCAACTGATGCAGCCCAACTCGAAAATAAGAACTCATCGAAAGAAACCTAGAAAACAAGGGTGGCGATGCGCCGAAAGTTATATTATTGAACTGATCCCTTTACAAAGACCTTGGGTGTATAAATAATATATTTATACCCATAGGTTATACTAAATTCAACCCAATTACGATCGATTTAAACTAGGAATCTATCTCTAATTTAAGAAAATATTTACAGTCTCTGACTCCTACGATTCATATCGGCTAACCATACCCCGAGTCCGATTCTAACACAACTCAAACGGCCCGGGTTTCTATTATAAAAGATAGCGACTATGATACACTTTCCTTACTCAGGAATCTTGCCAAAAAATAAGATAAACTTGCCAAGCAAACCTTCTAAAATCACAGCATGAAATCTTCCTTTGACCTGGTCTTTGACTAATAGAAATTGTCAAATTTCACCGTTAACACTCCCGACCTTACAGTTGTTTCCTCCTTTACTATACCGTGAGTTGATAAACACTTTGGTGAAAATTTTTTGAGTGTCGGATTGGAGATTTGTTTGCAAAAACAGAACCTATGGGATGAGAGCATTCCATTTTTGTATAATTTTAATTTTAGGCTTTGCACTTTTGTAATTGAGTCCCTGTATTTTTCTTATTTACATTTGAGTTCCTGTAATTTTACATTGAGATTCTTAAGTGGGTTTTTGGTAAAAAAAATTTAAAAAAGAGAGAGAAAAGGCAGAAAGGTGCTTACAAAATTAAAAATAAATAGCCACACCAAAAAAAGGAAATAAAGAAAGAATAAAAAAGAAAAAAAGAAAAAAGAAAGAAAGAAAAAAGAAAGAAAGAAAGAAAAAAGAGAGTTGTGTTTGCTTTCATATATCAGAGTTGAGCTTAAGTTGTTTCAAATGCTATCTTATGGTATCGTTTGTGTCTAGACTCGCGTCTCTAGTACGCTCTAGCGTAGGATCAGCACAGTACTAACTTTAAACGATTATTCAACTTTGCATTCTCTGGTTTGAGCATTTATTATTCCTTTGCTACATATTTAAGCCTACCCAGAGCTTCACAAATTTGATTGCAACTGTATAGTAAGTGTTTGCCAAGGCATCGACACATCCAACCTCCATTAGGGTGCTTGGTTGAGTTGGTGTATGTCACCATTCTGCTTGTATTGGTAAGAACTTGTAAGAGCTTGGTTAAAAGCTTGAGTATGTATAATATTTGAGCTTCCACTACCTAGTAGTTGATAGGAGCGTGCATATTCTTGTGTATGTTTCTTGCTCGCCACTAACCAAAGTAGGATTACACAAGGGGATACGAGACCGTCATGCTCAACATCGACTTCTTCACCTTCGACGAGATATGACGACTTCTGCACGTGATGCATATGAGGTACCTGACTATAATTTTTCATGAGTTGAATCTAAGTTACCATTCTACGATGATAAGTACAATTCTGTTGCTTCGTGTTGATTGGGAGCTAGCAGTAGATAACTAATTTGATAAATATGATTTTTTATGCTCAAATGATTAAAGCTGTTAGTAATAAGTTTACCTCTTCTGCATTCATTTAGTGGAGTCATGTTAGTAGCAAACCAGAAACTTGGGATGAATGCAAAACCATGAGAAAGTGTTTTGTGAGTTCTTATTACAAATGTACTCTTCTTGAGAAATTAGAACATCTGAAACAAGGTTATAAATTGTTAGGGAGCGCATCCATGAATTTAATGTTTGTATCATCTATAGTGGTCTAAAGGAATGCAATGAAAACACAATGCGTAGATTTTTCAATGGGCTCAATTCTGAAGTTCAGATTATGCTTACTAATGTGACATATAATTATATTGGACACCTATTCATGCTTGCTCGTAGCATTGAGAGTCAAATTTTACAAAATTTCATATCAACTGCGAGAAAGCATGAACAATGTAATTTATCTCCTGTTTCTGAATTTTCTATATCATTGTGCAATGATGATGTGCAAACATGGGAGGAGCAATCTTTTGTGTCTCCTGTTACTAACATTTTGCATAGAGTTCAGAACATTCGACAAAACGAGAAGAATGGTGTATTTGAGAAGAAAGAGGAGAAATATGAAGCACCTGCGATGTCTGAAGAAAGTATGCAAGGTAAATTAAATGGCGATGAGATAACTAAAGATGAGTATTCTCAAGCTGTGCTACTGTCACACCCCGAAGTTTGCCTCCAGGTTAAAATCCGTAACTTAAATCACGAAAATTAAATTTTTCTTTTTAACCTAGAGCAAAGTTCTAATTTAAAAATATATTCAATTAAGAGGAAATGGCATGATGTGATTTTTCTTGAATTCCCCATGTTAAAATACATTAACAGGATTTTTAGTGGAATTTTCAGAGCCCCAGAAATAATTTTGACTAATTAAAAACCCTCAAGCACAATAAATAAATCCCTGGGAATTTTTCTTTTTTCTTTTTCCTCTTCTTGGGCCGTCGGTCCATTTCCCTCCTTCCCGGTCCACCGCCGCGCGCGCCGCCGCTCCCTCCCGGGCCTGCCAAGGCGGCCCAGCCGCCGCTGCCTCTCCGCGCCCCTCCCCTTCCCGGGCCGGCCCGAGGCCGTGGCCCGAGCCACTCGGAAAGTCCGCCGCGCCTCCCCGCCTCCCCGCGCCCGCTGATGCGTGGGCCCGCGGCCGAGTCCGTCTCCGACCCGGCCGCCGCGCGCCCGCGCGCCCGCGAAATCCGGCGTGGATTCCGGCCACCCTAGCGACCACCGCCCCTATTTATTCCGCCCCTCCCGAGGCACCCTCCTCCTCGTTTTCGCTGCCGCCGCCGCCTCCCCGCGCCGCCGACGCCGCCGTCTTTCGCCTCCGGTGAGCACCGCCGCCGCCTCCTTTTTCCCCTCCCGGCCGCCGCCATGCGCGCGCGCTTGCTCTGCCCCTCGGCTGCCGTCCCGCTCCGTCGCCGCGCCGCCCGCGCGCACGCTCACCTGCCGTGTGGCCGCGCCGCGTTGGGCCGCGTCAGCACCGCGTGCGCTGTGGTCGCCACCTGGCCGCCGCGTCGGCGCCACGTGGTGCGCCGCGGCGCCGTGGACCCGTGGACTCGGTCCACGGTGGACCGGCCGCCGCCACCACTGACGTCAGCGCTGACGCCAGCCCTAGCCACTGACGTCAGCCCTAAGGGTTATTGCACAATAAATGAATTAAGGATTTTCTGTTTATAGTAAAAACACAGTTAATCTTCTAAAATTCATAACTAATTCATCCAGACTTCGTTTTAGTCCATTCAAGTTGCAGAAAATTCATAAAAATGTCTAGAATCCATTAAAAATAGTTTTGTTCCCTGTTTCAGTAGACTTATAGCTTGTTTGCTTGTGTGCTTTGTTTGTCGTTTAGATTCCGGTAATTCCGACGCTCCGTTTTACTTCGAGGTTGTTGCCGAGGTCGATCTAGCGTAAGAGCAAGGCAAGTCATACTTATTCATTTCATCATGTTGTACCTAAATTGTGAAATAGTCTTACTTTTCTCTAAATACCGCATTGTTTTATAATGTCATCTATGGGCTTATTTACCTATTGTACTCAACCTTATATTGCTATTACCTTATTCCTTTGATAGCCGGGGAAATAATTTGAGTAGTTATTACAATAGAACTTGCTTAGCCTTGCTTAGAAACATTAGTTCACTATGGGATAACTAAAGCTTCATTATTACTTGATGATGATTATCTCATGTTGGCTCATGGTGGTTAATCGTGGTGATTTAATAATTATTTCAACTAAAATCTTGATTAATGGTGGGTTGTGAGCACATGGTTTTGATGGTCGTGCTCATGGCAATTAAGGACCGGTTCGCGGGAAACCCTGGAAGAAATACCGTGCATACCACAAGCCAGCGTGGGCAACAGCTGGACTTGTAGTGTAGCTGTGTCTAGCTGACGTACCAGACTAGGGTGGGCGTGATGGAGTTGGGTCGGCGGGGGATTTACCCGTTGATCAGCTGCTGGATTCACCGTGGCACGAGGGGGGGCTGCCCGCTGCTGGATATAGGGAGCGGGGGCGAAACCTGTGGTGTGGTACGGTTGGTTAGAGGGGGTTATGCGAAGGGTCCTGTCACAGTCTCTATTCGGGTACTTTTTCAGTATCGCGACGCATAGTTGACATGATGTTGAGGCTGTGTCTTGTGGGTACAGATGTACACCTCTGATCAGGGTAAAACTATTCGAACAGCCGTGCCCGCGGTTATGGGCGATCAACCAGATTCACCGTGATTAGTTACACCTCTAATAATTTGACTTAATGGAACTGGTGTAGTTCAGGTAGATGGTTTGGGCCTGTCGCAACGTGGATGTAGCGTTGGACAGTGATGGTTTAATATTGTTCAATTAATTCAACGTTTTACTACTGCTTTCAACTATTGTTTTAAATGCTTATTTTATGCAAATAAACCCCTGCCTTCTTTTGGAATACCTTGCATCATACCTTCCTTCCCGGTATGACTTGTTGAGTACAGTGGGTAGTACTCAGCCTTGCTTAATTTTTCCCCACACCAGAAGAGGAGTATGCGTCTGATGGAGGTTTCTCAGAGGAGTAGGCTTCGTCCGCCGTCGAGGATGCTTGTGGAATGGTGCCAACCCGCTGCAGGAGTCTTGTTCTAGTTTAGTTTAGTTTGTTTCAGTCTTTCCGTTGCATTTTTGTAAGGTATTCACTCTGTTTGTAAGACGTGGAACTGTATGTCAACTTTGTTGTATGTGTACCCTGGCTGGTCCTGGACAGGGATTCTAATACACATTCAGTTTCGGAAATTCTGGTAGTGAATTTCCGGGCGTGACAGCTACACATGTCCACTTTCCATGCTATTGTAGAGCAACCATTAGTGCAACCAATTGCCGAGATTTCTTTGCCACAAGCAGAGTTGTGTGATAATGCTTCACTTATATCCATGCCACAACTAGTAAATGAACATGCTATTTTTAGTGTTAGTTCTTTATATGTTGATTTTAAGCATGTTGTTCACATTGCTAATGAAGTTGAGGACCGTGAATTGCTATCTTCTTTAAGTAATTTGAGCTATGTTTTGTTTGATGACTTTTGTGAGCTCGATAATTTGAAGGAGAAATTATTTGCTATTGATTTGTCATGTCCAACTAATACTATATTTCATATATTTGGCAATATAATGATAAAGAAGTATATTTGATGCAAAGAGTTTACATATGTTCAATTTTTGAACCTCCTATAGCCATAGATCAATATTGCAAGCTAGATAGTTATATTATTATTAACAATGCTACTTCAAGTTTTTCTAGTTTTGATTGGAAGAAATGGGTTGTTTTAAATGGACTACGAGAATAGCACCATATGAAAAAACTGAGGACGATTTTCTGTGAAGGAGAGGATGATGTGACCATGGCTACTATTGATACAACCATTACTCACATCATAGGTCAACCAGAAAATATAAAGATCAAACTGCCCAAGTTTTGGAATCCGATTCGGCCACCTGCTATAGTGTTGAATTCAAATGGTCGCCAAATATGTATACGAGCTCCGTTTTGAGCCCATGAGTACTCAATGGAAAGTCTCGGAGTACTCTTTCCAACGGATCTAGCCTCATCTCCAAATTCAATCTCAGTCGACCGTAATCACAAAAACAAGATGTTGCGTCATCTATAATGGGCCTATGGGCTTGTAATTTCATCTGGGACCCCAGCCCAAGTGGGGTGTGCCCCAACTTGGTGGAGCACGACCCTAGGGACCCTTTGGTCGTCCTCTCATACCCTTAAATAGTTAGGTACCCTTTAAGATTTCTCGGGATTTGTTATATCAAAGTTTTAGCCATTACTACTTTACCTGGTAGTTACGTGTGTCAGCTAGACCACCTAATTACTCGTCTTCGAAATCCTAACTTATCATTTGTATTCAATTCTTATTTGTAATTCAGATTGCTTTTATCTTGTTCTTACTTATTTCTTCAATTTGTTTGCAGAAATAAGGTCGATCTGCACCAGCAAGATCAACAACCCATGGAGAGGTGTATCGATCGCCAAGGCGCAACACAACTGTAACACCCTGAAAATTTCGACTTTGAAATAAAAAATTAAAAATTCGGAATAATCAAAAATCTTTTTCAAAATACATTCATGCCGGGATTAATTTATTTTGATCTTTCGTTTTTCTTTTATGCGTGGGCTAATAGACGAACGTCTGAGAATATGTCGGTATTTGATTTCAAATATTATTTATTCAACGAACTATGATTATGAGATATCCTAATCTTTGCATATGCCAACTATTTTCGAAAAACCCTTCTCTATATATTAAAAACCCTCGGGCATATTTACTTTATGAATAAAGCTATATATATATATATATATAACACCGTTTTGATAAAACCCTATAGGGGATAGATATTAAAACAAATGTTATTTTACTAAAGAAATATAGCTTGATTATTTTCTATGAACCTTGCAGAGTCTGCCTTCGAAAAACTAATTGCAAAATAATATCTATTGGTAAAGTATTTACTAAAAACCTTAATCTCGAAATATAAATTCCTAATAGGCTACTTCCTAATATAAATTCCTCCTCAGACAAAGTCTAGTCCTCAGGCATAATTTTAGCTTGCTTGTTAATATTTATGGTTTAATTGTGTGTGTCTAGAATCGGTGCTAAAAGATCTCGATTAAATTCTTTTCCTAAAAGGTTGTCCTCTGTCCGACATCCTTTCCTTTCTTTATCCTATCCGTCTGTTTCTTTTAGCGCTTCGGTGCTAATTAATTAAAGTCCCGAAGTTCTTCTCTTCTACCGCAGTATTATCCCTCTCGCAAACTCTTATTCTACGGTTAAATTTTAACCGCTCTATCGAGTCGACCTCGATATTTCCCTCGAATATTTACAATCGATCGACGAATTTACCTATTGCGCGTCGATATGACTATTCCCGATTTTATTTCTACCGCGGCGGTTGGATTTGAATGACATACGTCATCCTAGAAATTCCTTTTTCGATACAGTCAGAGCGCTCGCAACAAAATCCTAAATTTAATTCTCAGGCGATTGAGCGACCGAATTATTTCACCTGGATTCAAACTAAAAATCTGTAACACCCTGAGAAAATTCCTAAATAAAAATACACCGACCAAAAATCATTTCTGATTTATTTTTATAATGTTGCATCATGCCGACAATTTCTTTATTTGTTTTATGACAGTGCCGAACTTTTATTGAAAATTTACATTTTTTTCTACTCCTCTGATGTTTTGGTTTTTGTCCCAAGATTTTCACTCTAACCGAAATTAGTTTTGCTACAAAAAGTCCGCTTAAACTCCCTCTACCTTGGCCTTCTTGTTGCAAGTCTTTTTCCTAGAAAAGTCCATGTTGCCTCCCCAAGCCATTCATTCCTGTTGGGTTGGTAATAAAAAGATAAAGTCTAATCCTCCTCCCCGGTACAGTTTTCGGCGACGACGTCGCTGCGCGCCACCCGCTACGACCAGGCCGCTGCGACATCGCCAGCTGCTGCCCTTCTTTCCCATCGCACTAGGGACCTCGCCGTGCGCTTCCGCGCCCTTGCCTGACCTCACCGGTGAAGCAAGCGTGCACGTCGCTAGCTAGCTGTACGTGAGTGCAATGCATATGCATGCATGCAGCAAGCTAGCAGAAGCTTGCATGCAGCTAGCTTAGCCTGTGCTTGCATGCGGCTAGCCGCATGCGTGCTGCATGCAGCAAACTAGCCAAGCATGCGCACGTATGCAGGCAACCGCCCAGGACGCCAATACGCAGCCGTCACCGCTCCCACCTACACACACGTTTTCTGGGATGGAATGAATGCGGGCAGCAGCAAACGTCCCTTTTCCCAGACTCTATTTAAGCGCCGTCGCGGGTGAGCACGTAACCGGTCCCTCTCCATTCTCTCTTCTCCTCCTCCTCGTTTTGCTTCCCCTCAGCCACTCCCTCCCACGCACATGCTGCCGTCTCTCCGCTTGCTCCACCGTGGCCGACTCCGGCTGGGCCTCAGTTGAGCAAGAGGACGGATAGGCTGCCGCGCCGTCATCTGAACCCCGAGAACGACTAACTTATTGAACGGCTAACCTCTAACATCTAACATTCAACCCATTGACTCACTAACCCGCTGACCCTCTAACTTACTGACTCACTGACCTCTAACTCGCTAACCCGCTAATATTTACTCCTTAATGTTGTGTGTTCGTTTGTTACCACCGATCGAACACGTGGTGTGCGAGGACGATCCACGGGTCGACCGTCCCCAGGCTGTACATCGACGACCGTAGTTTCGTGCGAGGACCGCCGCTCGGTGTGCCACTACCCGGCTGCCGCAAGGTGAGCTCCTCTCCTGCTCTCCCTCTTGCTTTTGTTTCCTTACCGTATTTCTCGTCTACCGTTGTTGCCGCGGCGCGATGACGTCGTGAGGCGCAACACCATACCCGTTCCTTGCGCGGCCGCCCTCCGCAGCGATCGCCGTTTCGCCGCCGGCCATGCATGCGCCATGCAGCTAGCTGGCTGTACATGTGCATGCATGCAAGCAGCTCGCATGCATGCAGCTAGCTAGCCGTGTGTATGCATATGCATGCATGCATGCAAGCAGCTCGCATGCATGCAGCTAGCTAGCCGTGTGTATGCATATGCATGCATGCTTGCAGCTCGCCCAAGCCCTCCACCTCAACATGCGCACATCCTAAGAAAACCACAAACACCTGAGGATTCCATTTTCGTAGCCAAGCGCTAGCCCGAGCACACACAGGCACACGGCAGGAGAGAGAGAACGAGAGAAGGAAGCACAAGGAAGAAGAAGGAGGAAAGAAAGGCTGACTCACGGGTCCCACACCCATTTAAAAACAGAACCTGCACGTGAGGAGTTAAGGGCGGTCCCACCCGTCAGACCTTTTTCCTTTTCTTTGATTTAAAACTTTTCCAATCTTTCGAATTCCGTATCTCCCTCGTTTTAAGTCGGATTTGAACGAAACTTTCGTCAAAATCTTTCTAAAATCAAGATCTACCCAATGGCACTAGTTTGGTTATTTTTTGATTTTTTTGGAATTTTTGGTTCTTTTTGTGTTAGCGAGTAGTTGGTGACTTTATTATTCAACCGGACAGGGTACATCTGCGAGGAGGAAACTGAGCTAATTGAGAACGAACCCCCAATTGAGCAAGGCAAGTCACTACGCCCCCTTCCTCGAACATGTTGATCCTATTTTTATAAATGTGTTGATTACAAATAAAATTGCATACTAATTATAAAATGTGTACCTTCATTTGTTTAAGTCTTACCTTTGATATTGTTTATCCTTATGTATTTACACACCTTTGTTACCTGAGTATATTACTTTACGCGTGATTATTTATTCACTGCTTAGCCCTGCTTACATAGACGTTATACACTCCATATGTGTGGTATGTGGATGTGGTTATACTGATCACTCGATGGGAGTGATTGTTAGAGATCGGGTGGAGACATAAGCGCCACCCACAGCATGAAAACCTTTGCAAAAACCCAAAAACTTAATCAAACAAAAGTGATTTCGACTGGGGTGGCACGAATAGAATACGAGTGGTTCTGGGAACGGTAAGCCGCCGACCCTGGTCAGTTAAGGACCGAGTCAAGAAGCTAAGCAAGAAACAAACCGAGTACGACCACACTTCTTGAGTGGGGTTAGACCCGGTGAACTAGGTTATTCTCGTGGGGTGGCACCCCAGACATGGTAGGTTTTGGATATCGGTATGGAAATGTGGAAGTGTGTGGTTTAATGACGTCAAAGCTTTATATATGTATAATGTAACCTTCAATCTTGGAAGCACCAGGACTCCCCTCACAACTGGCTCGAGGTAGGAATGTGGCGCCGGGGGTGCAATGGGGATTCATAGTCCTTGGAGCGGGTGCCACCATGCGAGGGTAACTGAAAAGCCGGGCCGTGGCAAGTCTCATGTGTTGGGTGCATCACGGAGTGTGGGATTAAAAGCATACATCCACTGCAGTGTGAGTAAATTAAACTATTCGAATAGCCGTGCTCGCGATTAATGAGCGCCGGGACTTGTATTACTCTTAACTAGACTCATATGTTTTTAAATTGTTTAGAAGAGGTTGGGATAAATAAAACATGTGTAACCTTGCCCCATGTGCGGGAAGGTTGAATTGCGATGAAGGAACTCCTAATTAATGACAACCTTTACATAGCGACATTTTTTTATGGTTAAAACTGCTAGGTCATAGGCTTGTGAAATAACTCGCGAAAACTGGCTTTACGCAAATAAACCGAAACCTACCTTGAATCCCTATACGCATTTGTTGCATTTCTATAGTGGTGACTTGCTGAGTACGGTTGGTACTCACTCTTGCTTATTTAAATCTTTTAGACAAGATGTTGGTGTCGATCTGTACATGTGCTATGCTGGCAAGGAGTTACCGAGGATGGCGGAATAGGGACCTAGGTTCACCAGTCGATACGTGTGGGATAAAATGGACCGCCGCTGCTTCGCTTCTGCTACCTCATTTATTTGTGTTGATATTTTGTGTTGTTGTCGACCATGCTTGGTCTATTCGGATCATATTTGGGCTACCCTTGTATTATTAATATATTGTAAGACCTGTATGACGATGTCGGCTTGTGATATACAACTGTGCCATTTGTGTATCATCTACTAATCCACGGAATGATATTGTAATACACATGAGGTTTCCAGTATACAAAATCGGGGGCCCACAACAACAATGTCTTGTATGATTGTAATCAGGTCATTAACATATCTTCCAAATCGTAGTTATCATCAACTCACCGAAAGATCGAGCCAATCAGTGTCGTGAGCTTATCGAGTGGAGCTCCGGGTTTATCATAGTCAAATATCCAAATGACAGGTTTTTTGTTCCCCTGAGCTATAGCATCCATATGGTCAAGATGAACATAGCATAGCTAGACAATTTCGGCAAAGGATCCAAACATACCTTAGTCACATCTCATATTCTCGACACAAGAATTTGGGTAAGAACATCTACACCCATCATTATCATAATCTACTTTAGCAGTAAATTTTTGAAGTAGTCTAGGTAATCCCTTCTATTTTAGTACTATCAAGTATAAAAACACATCAATGTTAATACGATGTGACTCTCATTCTGCAACAAAGAATACATAAACAATGCATAAAACATGAAGTGTGTTCATGCTGACTACGATGGTAAAAACTCAAAAGCATAGTAGAACTTTTCTTCCAAGAATATCGAGGGTTAAGCACAATGTATATAGAGGAGGAATCAAAGTTCCCCGGTACACATCTCATTAGGATTGATCTTGCCGTAAGTAAAGATAAACAAAGAACACAAACATACAATTTTGACAACACATTAGTGGAGTAGGAAATCATCCGAAACCTAGGGCAAATACAAAGACGACCACACCAAGGATCTCTTGAGATGCGCACATTGCTTGACATGTCGACAATCTCTCCAGCTACCTCTACAGATTTAGTAGTACGAGTAGATAAATAAGGCTGAGTTCGGTAGTGTGGGATGAGAACTAATCCCTCCCGCATGTAAAACGAAACGACTCATTAGCATATAATAATTAAGTATTAATCTTTTTTTGAAAAATGGATTAATATGGTTTTTTAAAATAACTTTCGTATAGAAAATTTCTGCAAAAAATACACCGTTTAACAGTTTAGAAAACGTGCGAAAAACGAAGGAGATGAGTTGGAAAAAGTGAAGAAAGAGCACAACCTAAGGGTTGTTGAGTCCTAGATCGATGATATGCTTCACCAATCACCAAACTCAGACAAATGTTAACACGAAGGTCATTAAATTTGAGAAACGTTAAGTGTAATCTTGCTGACCAGAGCCACGCATACAGGTCACAAAATGATTTTGCTAGCACATGGTAACAGAGAGGTAAATGGTGTAGCACATGAGTTAGCTAAACATATTTTCATCTCGAATAGTTTTTGTTACTGATTTGAACCCCTAGCTTCTTTCTAAACGTTCTAGCGAACAATGTAATTGTGTTTTCATATAAATAAGGTGCGTCAAATGGCTTCAATAAAAAAATGAATTTGCTCAGCGCAAAAGGTGGTTGGCTTTTAACCTTGCGTTGACATTTTAACTGCTTTCTCGTGAGCCTAGAGGAACAGAACAGGGTTGCATTATCTACTTTTCAAAATATATAACGACGTTGATTTTTCGCACCATTTATTTTATTTAAAAATTTAATATAAATATAAAAAATATAAGTTAAGATTATATTTTATTTGATGATAAAATAAGTCACAACAAAATAAATAATATTTATATAATTTTTTTAATAAAATCAAACGTTATTAAAAAAATAAAATGAAGAGAGTATATATATGGAGAGTGCTACGGCTCAGACGTCATGCATGCTTGCCACCGCTTTGCTTGTGCTTGCTGGTATGCTCCTACATGGCAATGCCGTCGTTTGCCTACTCTCTCTCCCATTCTCTTACTTACTTTTTAACAAGTTTTAAATTATTTTTTCTTGTAAAATATATATTCGATTTACGATTCAATTACACTATTACATTCTTCATAATTAAATCTTCGTTACATGATCTTATATATATATATGTGTGTGTGTATCAAAAAATTTACTACCATTGTTTCACTACTTATAAAAAAATGTTTCATCATTTATGAAAAACCACCTCATGAAATATTTCAGAGAAATGCATCATATCAAAAATACAGATTGCAACAATCATAACCATTACACGGGACATTAAATATCAATGAGTGAAACATTTAAAAAATCATAGAAGACACAGAACTTATTTGCAAACACTTAATTTTATTGAAATATTTTTAAAGCACACATAAAAGCATAGTTGTCACTGTTGAAAAAATATAGTATTTGCTGAAACATCTAAAAGAATACCACATGCAACATTTATAAATGAGTTAGTGCAATATCAGTATATACTTATTGAAACGTCAACATAGTATTGTGTGTAACACTAAAAATCAAAAAAAAAATTAAAAAGTCAACGGAATATAATCAGGTGGGATTTTGTTATAAAGATTTAATTATAACGAATTCAACGGTATAATCGGATCACGGATTGGATAAATAGGTCAACAAGAAAAATCATTTGAAGCTAGTGGTTACTTTTTTTATTTCTTTCACAAGATAGACCTTGATAATACATGGGCTGATAATGCACTACTAGCTTGTGGGCCGCGAGCGTGCGATGGGAATAATAGGATCGAACGTAAGATGGGAAGCATTTCCGGTATATATATACACGTGCTTTTGTTCATTTGGGCACATGCCTTCATGTCAAGCACATTCGGGGGCGTGTCAAAGTAAATGTCACGGTTGCACGCTACAAATCTACAGTTAATTAATCACCTCCCCCATTTTCTGTACTAGTACGCTCCTTTTCTCACCTCATCACGTACGGTACGTTAAAGAGCCGATCAATTGTTTTTTTGGCAGCAGACAGACCGGCCCGATCGATTCGTCCGCTGGTGCATGCCGCGGCCCGGCCCGGTTGATCGTACATGCATATATAGTGTACATGATATGGTAGACCCGTCTAAAAAGCACGGGGGCCGGATGCCATTGGATCGGCAACGCGTCCCTGTCGGTGGGTCACACGCCGCGCACCGTACTTGCACTGGAACCCCAATGCAAGACCAACCACGTCAGACGACACGAGACCAGTGGATCTCGCGGCCTCGCCAACCTACGGCTGGCGCGCGGCGCGGGCACAGCCTGGCGTGACGAGGAGGAGGAACGAAACGCGCAAACCAATCATGCGTGCCGGCCGCGCTCCGTATTCCTGCGGCTACAGCGGCGGCGCGCCCCACGCGATCGAGCTTTCTTGCCAGCTTCGCTCGTGCTCGTGCTCGTGGTGGCCTAACCTAACGCGCGCTGCACAACCCAAGCAGCGATGAAAACGGACGGAAAAACCTATTTCTACTTCCGTTTCTATATTTTTTTTTTTGACGAAAATAGGATCGGGTTCAAAAAATGCCGGTTCAGAAAACGGAAACGGAATATACGGACTTACGGAAACGGATGGATACGGACAAAGAGTCGAAAAATTAAATTATGATAACGAGATCAAATATTCTTAAGTATTTGTGAACTAACTCACAAATTAATATACATCTACGAAGTTATCAGTGAAATATTCACATGTATTGACATGTTAACATGCATAACGCTTATAAACATATAAATCTATTAGATATATTTCATATACATTGAAAACGGGATGAAAAAACGAAATAAATACTGGTCAATTCCGCATAAAAATGGAACATCTCGGAAACGGACGGAAAATACCCTCACCCATTTTCATAAATACGGAAACGGGATTTACAAATACGAAAACGGATGAAACAAAAGTAGAAAACGGAACGGATCGAAACGGGAATATTTCCGTCCGTTTTCAACCCTACACCCAAGCCCCGCGCGACCCCAGAAAAGCGTGCCGTGACGCGCGCGTGGCCGTTGATTGCCGCGAGCCGCGACGTCACACGCTAGCTTTGCTTGCTTGCGGATTTTGGACGGCAACGCACGCGCACTCACTCTAGGCATGACGAGAGTGACGAAGATAAGCTGTCTCGCTCGCTCGCTCGCGTTGTTGCCGTGGTTGGCGTTTGCGTTTGGTTTTGGTTGCCGATGAGTGGTTCTTTCTCTGATCGCTTTCTTTCTTTTTTTTTTAGTGGAAAACTTCCTTTGATCGCCAACCGTAACGGAGCACCACGGCGCGGGCCGTCGCCCTGGGGACATGGAGCCGGGTACGACGGTACGTGGATTGTACGCTACATCTGCTGCCATGCGTGATGCATGTGGCTCGATGTCCGCTGTACAGGTACATTCTCGATCCACCATACAGAATGGACGTACTAATGGTTCTGCCAGATCTCCACTGTGTCACTGTCGACTGTGTGGTGCCGTTGCAACCCAGGAAATCTGCCACACTCGCACTACTGGGATCACTGGAATTTCCTCCAAGGGCAGCTCAGTTCTTAAAACCACCATTTAAGACTCCTTCAAAACACATGATTAAAAAAACATAGGATTCCAGCAATAATATAAGTATAAAACATAAAAAGAAAATACAGGAAAGGTCATTTGATTTGCCGACACGAAAAACACACAAATTAGATGAGAGAAATATGATCAAGAGAAAATTTTTCAAGAGGTTTAAGCTTTTGCTAATTTTTCTTCGAAATCTCTATAGGATCGTCCATTTCATAGAAATTTTAAAGGAAAGAATATGATTTAATCCTTTGTTTCAAAGGGCTTCATGGAATTTTTTTCCCGTATGATTGAAATTCTCTAAATTTTCTATGTATTTCATGCAAATCTAATGAGGCCTTAAGTAGGAGTGAACAACGAAGAAATCGCAAATACTCAAATACATAGTGAAAGAGCATCTATATTCCTAGTGGGTTTTGGTTAATTGATGACAAACGATTAAGTGATTAATGCGCTTATTGAGTGTATAAGAAAGAGATTAGTTCGATGAAGAGCCGAGGAAGATGAGAAAGAAGATATAATACATTGTGGTTTCATTGTGATGCAAAGCTACAAGTGACGAAAGATGACAAGATACGGTGAAGGATTGGCAAGACTTGGCTACGCGATGGACCATGCATGGGAGAAGGGCAAGCGGAGACTTGGTGCCGAAGGACCCAACGTAGTGATGAAGGAGCAAGTGCTTGGCTGAATACCAACGAACCGATCGAGATCATAGGATGTCACAAGTTGTTGAGGATCAACCCTTAGTAAAAAAAAGAACAAGATGAAATGGTGAAAATCAAGAGCATGTGATTCATTGATGAACATCAAGCCAAATTCCATATTAGCATTGATTAAGGCAAAGAAAAAATAACGTAAAGGTATTCGTATTGGTATAGCTTTTCTATTTGGGGATGTTGTCTTGATGTCTAGAGAAGAGTTTGGTGCTCAAAATCTTTATTGAAGTGGCTATCTCTCTTGGATTTGTGCACTAGAGTTTTTCAGAGTTTTCAAAAATAGAGTTCGGATTTTTCTGAAATGTATTTGACTTCGAAAAAGGTACTGGTGTTTTTCGGAATTTTCCGAAGGTGCTTCCGAATTTTCCGAACCGTGTTGAACTGGTTGATTTCAGTACTGGCGGTTTTCGGATTTTTCCAAAAATTTTCCAGAAATTTCCAAAATACTATTTTGCCCAGTTTTCTGATGTGCTCGTGTTGGAATTTTGCAACGTTCGGAAAATTCCAAAAGTACTGTAGCAATCTCCGAAAGAAAACCTCGAAGATACTGTAGCAAGTTCTGAAAGCTGTTTTTCTTTGGTGATTTTTGGATATTTCTAAAAATACTTTGGGAATTTCTAAAAAAATAGAATCTTTGCCCCAACGGGCAGATCTGAGGGTGTGACTATAAATAGTCACCTCCACCCACAAGCTAGGGTTGCTGGTTCCATTGCATATCTTATGCCCTTGGTTTGCTTTGCTTGAGATTCACTTTTGAGCCTTGTCTTCTCACTTCTTACTCTCCGTCAATCTACAAGTTTGGATTTTGTGTGTGTGAAAGAGTGGTTGATTTGAGTTTGTTTGGGTGCTTGGTGTTGACTTCATAAAGATTTGTTGAGCATTCTATTCATCCTCAAGAAATTTTTTTTGCATTTGTTACAATTGGTGGTTGAGGATACCTAGACGGCTAGGAGTCAACCTCGAGACATCGATTCGTTTGTGGTGTGTCGAGAGAGTTTGTGAAGATCGGGTCTCACCTCTAAAGGGAAAAGATACCTTAGTGAAAGGAGGAGTGTATTTGTGTAACCTCACGAGTATAGGGTTGGAAAAGACCCGGCTCATTGTGAGCTTCTCAACAAAGAGTAGAATCTCTTCAAGGATTTAAACTTTGAGAACACATCGTCTTACAAGAATTTCGGTGATATCTCTCTCATTCATCTAGCTTTGCTATTTGGAGCCACTAATAGATTAGTAGTTGTTTGTGCAATTTTTTTTCTATGCGTGCCACTATCATTTTTGCTTAGTTTGCAACTTTGTTTCTAAATCTGATTTTTTCGAAAATATCCAAAAATATTCAGAAATTTCTAAAACGTCTAGCTTTCGCATTTTCGTAAAAATTTTAAAACGTCTATTCACCCTCATCAAATCCTTTCACATAAAAAATCAATTAGTACAAACCAACCAGGATGGTTAATAAAAAAATAACTGCACATAGTTGATTACCACCCTTGCCCTATGTTCGCGATTTGTCATACAAGCTTTATTGCTTCAAGTTCATTGTGTTCCCAAAATTCCATGGGCTGACTGAGAGAGCGAAAGAACGTACCTGCAGTTTTGATTATTTTTTCTTGTTTTCCATGGCGAGCACATGGTCTGTGTAAATTGGGTTTGTTGATTTTGCAACATATATATGGATAATCTAGATCCTATTTCTCTGCATTATTTTTTCTTGTCTTCCATGGTGAGTACGGAGAGTTACAAATGTGTATTATGAGTGCAAGATAAGTATATAATATAGCTAGCCTCTTACCGCAGCCCCTGAGCATTGTATTTAGTATTTACCATGCTCACGTATATCACTATTGGCATATTCTACTATTTTTTTAATCTCCCGCTCATAATATTTGTATTCACGACAAGATTCGGTTAAAAATTTGAAACTTCGACAATTTTATATTAAGATAAATTTATGTTATCATGATAGTATTTTTCGAGATAAATACATGCGTCTTATTAATTAACTAAGCGTTGGAGAAGAGTTTTAACTTTTTGTCTGAGTTTTATCATACACGTCAAATATTCATGACTGAGCACTTGATGACCGAGCTCCTAATTCATATAACCAGTCAAGTTGCAAGTAATTAAGCTCAGTCATCAAGTTCAGTTCGGTCATTATTTCACCATGAAAGCCAACATTCTTTTTGTTAGTTCCATATCATTGGATACCACATGGCGTCATGATCGAAACTATAAGTTGTACAATGAATACTGATCCTTTTTATATGAGAGGATATGATCAATAAATAAATTAACAATGGATTGGCATCATGAAGGCTGAAACAATGATCTGCAGCACGTTCTATCAATTGATCAGCCACGGCATGATTTGATGTCGCCCCTTTTCATTACTACTAGAATTATTTTTTTTCAGGACCCAAATTTTCCTGTAGTTTTCAGCCATGCCATCTCACACATAGCCTGATGGAGTTGGCACTTGATGCTTCAACTGGTAGGAAAAATAATAATAAAATGAGTTAGGCGCAAAGGCACAATTAGGTTCTAACCGTCCGTTTCAGTTTCAGATCCAGCGAAAAAGTGGATCAGAATTAATTAGGTTGCTTCTTTTTTTAACATGAAATCCGATTGCTTCCTTCTCTCTCTTTTTTAAGACGAAATTATCTTGCTTCCAAGCAGGATGTACCTGATGCTTTTGGTGGAGTTTTATCAGGTGGAGTTTGACATTGATTCTAGCTTGAAAAGGACTTGTGGAAACAATGTGTGCACAGCCTGCGCTAGTAGTGCACAGTACTTTGTACCTTAGAGTGCAGAAGTTAACACCACTGGCTTCAAGCAGGAAAAAAAATACTCTCTCCATCCCATAAAAAATTAAATTAATCTAAGATGATATTTACTAGTACAACGAATCTGAACAGTAAAAAATATCATATCTAATACTAGATTGGTTTTTATAGAACGAAGAGAATATACCCTATTAGGAGAGGGGATTTTCAAAGATTTAGTCATATGTTTTTGGGTTGCAACGAAACATGGGAATTGATTTAATTTTTTCCTCCCTTGCAACAGGATATTGGGGAACTTGGTTCAAATTTTTCTTCTCATTCGTTAGTTATTAGATGCACCTTTTTTTCTTTTTTACCCGGTTAGCATTTTTTGAATGCACCTGTTTTTAGTGGTTTTTTATATGTGGAATTGGGGAGGGGAGGAAAGAATGAAAGTAGTAAAAAGTGAAATTTAGATTTCGCTACTTGCTATCCAAAATTTCAAGTGGTTCTTTTCGGACTGCTCCAAATTCTTATGTTTGTTTTAAGAAACGAGAAATCCGCAAACTTATAATGACTCGATAAATTCTTTTGTGTAACTAAATATTTTACGAGTTTTTCATATTTTCTTTCTTTTTTCCGATTCGTTTCAAACGTGCCATAGCCCATAAGCTCTATATAAAAATAAACCAGGCGTGTAAATCGCCTGAATTAACACGGCCGTGCATCTCGTCCTGGCTTCTACCCTACTGCCATAGAATCGAATCTCAAATTCAAAGGAAAAAACGAGTGAAATTCAAGCGAGAATAATTCATATTTTGTTTCATCCACTTTTTCGGACGGCTGCACGGGCGAGCCGGCGAAGTGAAACGAATCCGACTTTTGACCGCGCCGTATCTCGCTCTCGCAGTCTCGCCTCGCCCGTCCCGTGGTACAACGATGACCCCCCAGCGTCACTGACAACCTGGGGCCCACCTTATCCGGTCCCACATGTCATCCACTCAGGGCAAGGGAAAATGGCCAACGGATGGGGGGTCTGAGTCCTCCGCCTCCGTGACCAACCGGTCGGCGCGTGGGCGGTCGCTTTCGGCCGACCGGGCCGAACGAGCTTCATTCACGCAGGCGGACAGCTGCCCACCGCCACTGACAGGTGGGCCCATGGGTAGAGGTCCTCGTCGCTGGACTCGTGGGCCCATCTCATGACTGGGGGCGTTCCCAGTCAGTGGTAGGATGGGGTGATTGAGGGTGATTGTTTAATTAATGGCTGGTAATTAATCGTGCGAAATTACGGAAGTGGCCATGGGCTTTTCTTGGTTGTCTGCGCTGTGTTTCCTTTGACACAGCCATAACTCATGTGTGCAAGTCATGCAAACTTCATGCTGGGCTCCATGGTGTCAAAGGAACGGTCACCACAAACTAAACTATAAGTTCTCGTGGGGTTTGCACTACACATGTGGTGACAATTCTAAAAATGAGCTAGGCTTTTACCGACAGGTAAATTTGGTTGGCAGATTTGTATTTATCCTTAGGTTTCTCTTTCGCATCAAAACAAACACTCTCTCCATGTTTTTTTGTGTTTAACATCATTGGTTCTTTATTTAATTTACGTTTGATCATTTGTTTTATTAAAAAAATTATATAAATGTGTAAAAATATAAGTCAAGGTTAAAGTAACCGTAATGATAAAATAAATAATAATTAGATACACTTATGTCCAAAAACCAACTGCACCAAACATAAAGAAAATTGAGGAAATACTACCTGCTAAACACAATATACAAATAGTTTGTGTCACAACTCACACAACTTAAGTTAGACGGTAAGAATTAGAAACATCTCACCTCAACAATATAAACTTAGTAATAATCAAAGAAATTGATCGAATTCAAGGATAAACAATATCTAGCAACAAATAAAGCAGTGTTCTACATAATTAAATCATTGTTACAAAACGTATACTAAGAAAGATCTTTGCCGTTTGATTTGATTAGGTGAAAGCTATGTAAAAAAAAAGATTCAATCCCATTGTAACCCACCAGCATATATAGAACATTTGTATAAGTGTTTTTCTCATCTTTACCACACAATTTGACTATGTGTGTGTGTGTGTAAAACATTTGTAAAAATAAATGTTGTACTTTAGAAACATATGTTTTACAATAAGTTTATGCCACGCTTCCAAAAATACGTTTTTTCAAAATATTTTCTTATATTACATTGTTTAGACACTTATCTAAGTTATTTGTTTGGTTTATATAGTAATATTTAATTTATCTATATAATTAAGTAGAACATTCATTAAATTTGAATGGAGCTCTAGAAACGGACATACTCCCTCTTCCCAAAATAATTTGGTGGGAATTAAATATTTTGAAACAAAGTTTAAACTAAAAAAATGATTTATTTGGAGAAAATTATAAAACCATCCCAAATGTCACCGTGAGATTGAGATCTCTCCATATAAGATTATTTGATGCAAATACCCTCTTTTAATTTATCTTGGTTTGAGATTCTCCCAATTATAGCTCTCGCCCATTCTTGTTGCTGCAAACCCTACACATTGGTCATATGGATACTAATTGGTAAGAGACATTGGTCATATGGATACACATTGGTCATCACTCATGTTGGCTAGGGATAATGACATGACTGTGGCATCTCCACTCATGACATGCCCACATATTATTGAATGACGATGGGCACACGTCTTTGTTTTTGGATACTGAGTCGTCACACAAAATAAGTTGTTGCGCTTGTCTCATGGGGTTTAAGAGTGGTTGGTTTCTTAAGCAGATTGAAAGATGATAAATATATGCTCGGTGCGACGTTGTGTCGCTGAGAAAAGAAGATGTGTTTGGGGCTATGTCTATCAAAATAAAAGAAAATACAGACAACAAAAGGTAAAAAAAATTGCAGAGCAGCAGCGGCTAGAAAGGAATTTCAAACCAAGCTAAATTAAAAGGCGGAATGATATTTTAGGTGTTGTTTTTACAATTTCCCCTTTTTATTTTGGGACAAACACGGGTAGAAAACTTTTAGAAAACTACAACACCTAAAGGGCAAACTGGTCAATCCAGAGCTCTAATCCCTTCCCCTTTCCGATTTTCCAACCGAAACGCCATTAAGATATACTACATATGCGTCCTTATTAAAATATCCACAGAAAGAAAAAAAAGAAAAGAAAAAGCTGTATTCTTTCTCCGACTCCGCTCCAATGCCGTTGCCTCTCTCCTCCTCCTCCTCCTCCTCCTCATAAGCGCGTGCTCGCCTCGCCTCGCCTCGCCTCGCCTCCGCGACCCAAACCCTAGCCTCCCGGAATCCGCCAGCTCGAGCCGGATTCGCCCGGGCGCCGACCGATTCCCCCCTCCTCGGCGGGGTACCTCGGGCGGCCAGCGGGATCCGGCGGCGGGGAGCGAGCTGCGCGTATTCCTCGGGGCATGGTCGTCGCCGCCTGATCGCCCCCCTGTCCCGCTCGCACCGTCGACGATGGGGATTTCGGGGGCCACCAATGGGTGCGGCGAGTACATCAGGATCCCGGAGGATGTGGAGGCGGGGGTGGGGAAGGAGGTGGGGAAGGGGGAGGGGGAGGGGAGTGCCCCGGGGTGCTGCGGTGGCGCGCGATCCGGTGGTGGGCGCAGGTCGCTGCGCTCGGGATCTTCCTCGCCGGGGCGGCCGCCGCCGCCGTCGTCTTCCTCGGACCCCTCGTCATTAAAAAGGTGCGAGCTTTTTCCGTGTTCTCCTCCCCCTTCCTTCCTTCCCCTTTTGGTTGGGGAAAGGTTCCTTGCCGACTAGAGGGTTCTTCACGGATGTTTCAGATCTCTATTCTATTCTTCAATTCTGCTCAAGATGTTTGCTGTACAATCGATTTGATTTGTGCTAGAAAAAAGTTCGCAAATTTACCTTTCCTAGTTTACTTTGCTTCTCGCTCGTGTTGATATTTGTTTATGTTTGTTGATTTTGCGCTATTCTTTCCTTGAACTACTTTAGGATTGGTTTTTTCCCCCTGGATTATTATCCTAGCCCAGTTGTAGCTAAGTTCGAAATGAATAATTTAGATGTTTAATTCAATTTTACCACTGTATAGATTGGAGGAAGGGATAAATGGTGGTGGTGGTGCTTGACGATTAGTTCCACATATTACAGACTTTCATCAGTAAATAGGTTATAGAGACCTCCAGGATCTGAATTATTACTAGTAGAATATGGAATGTTCATAGATTTTCTCATAAAGTTATAGGGACGGCTGGATCAAATGGGAATGTCGCAATTGGGGATATGGATTATATACACTGTGCCATGCGCAATATATAGTAAATATTCTTTGCAAGGAACGAAGGTATCAAATATCAATTAGCTAATACTGGCCAGAGCCTGTCAATCGGTATGCTGGGCCTGCACAGTGGCTCAATATGTGGGGTCTGCAAGCTTTTGGTGCTTTGGTGGCCTAGGAGCTTTCACTACTAGGTGGATGGGTAGGAATAATCTCACAAAGCAATTGGTTCCTGATATTTTTGGCTGTCAAGAAGTGAACTGTTCGTAAGTCTCAATAACATGGAAATTATATCAACCCACCTCTTCCAAAAGCATACCTACAAGAGCACATGGAATGGACAGCACAAGCAAGTTCAGTCTATGCTGGTGTTTGGGCCCTGGACCCACAGGTTGGTGTTACTTGAAAGCAATCTCTTTTGGCCAGCCTGTTGCCCAGAAGTAGTTGCAAGGAAAATATTTTCCCTGGTCTGTTTCCATGGTCATGCTCTTGGCTATTGTAAGGGGAGAGTAAATGAGATGTATTTTATGGCTCCTATGTATCACACTGGTGCTGGATGACGAGTTTGTTGTGTTTGGTGATATAGCTGGTTTGTTAGTTTATCTATTCATTTGTATTCAAGGATATCACTCGTAGCAGAAAGGAATATCAGGATGTTGGATGGAGATGTCTGTTAAATAGGCAGAATGAGCCAAGGTGTTCGGTTAAATGCCAGTCAGTGCTTGTGGTTGGCATTTTGACATGGGCCAACAAGTGGTCTGTGTTGGCTGATGCTCTGTGTGCTTTCGCTAAAAGGGTAACTGATAGGAATAGTCTGAAATTGCTGCTGGTTCTTGATATTATGTTATCAAGATGTTTGTTTCTCTCACCAAAAGATGGATTAATTTGCATGATCTCATCAGCTCCTAGTTGCATAATTATCTGACAGGAAACCAGAAACGCCTATCGTTTTACTAGGTCCAGTCCAATGAATATTGGAACTCTTATGATTGCCTTGTTGCTTATGCTTATGTTGATTGTGATGCTGTGATATTTATTCTGCAAGTCTCCTCTTGTTGTCTTGCTGACCTTATTCTGCATGTTGCTGTCATTGGCAGGTGATTGCTCCGGTTATTGAATGGGAGTCGAGAACTTTCAGCAGGCCAGTCAATGCTCTGATATGTTTTGGCGCAATCGCTTTTTTCCCAAGTGTATTGCTACCTTCTTCTCCTTTTATGTGGATGGCGGGGATGTCCTTTGGATATTTCTATGGCTTTTTGATAATTACAGCAGCGATGAGCATAGGCATGTCATTGCCATTCTTTATAGGGTCCGCATTCCATTCTAGAATACACGTGAGCATCTTAACCTCTTTCACGTTTTACACAAATTTAAGTTCAAGAGTTTCTTTTTTCTACAAAATTGTAATGGTATTTGTTCTGCAGAGGTGGTTGGAGAAGTGGCCAAAGAAAGCAGTTTTTGTTAGACTTGCTGGTGAAGGGGATTGGTTCCATCAATTTAGAGCAGTTGCCTTACTTAGGATCTCTCCATTTCCATATATAGTTTTTAACTATGCTTCTGTGGCTACAAATGTCAAGTATGGGCCATATATTGCCGGTTCAATGGCTGGAACAGTACATGAAACCTTCCTTGCAATATACAGGTTTGTACCTCTTGCATTGCTTGCTGTTCTGTTATTCAGATGTGACGCACTTTGTCAGTTATTACTGAATTATTATCTAGTGTTAACCTGTTCAATTTTGTGATAACAGTGGGAAACTTCTCCAAAGCCTAGCCGTAGCTACTGCCCAAGGTTCATTCTTGTCGGTAGATCAGATAATTTACAACGGCCTTGGCTTCTCAGTTGCTGCAGTTTCTACTGCTGCAATAACTATTTATGCAAAGAAAGCACTTCAAAAACTCCAGGCAGATGATGAGCTGTGTTGATTGTTGATGAGCACAGGTGATCCTACTCTGGATCAATCCTTGGTGCTAGTTTTTCCTTAAAATGTACTATATATATACAGAGGTGCTACTAATCTGGTTTCTAGTGTCTGCTACCTGACTACATTTGATCTGAGAGAGGGTACTGCAACAACTGTAAAGAGAATAGAGAACCAGAAAACACACCCCCCTTTTTTCTCCTTTTGTTTTTGTTTTTAACTTGTAGAGAGTGCTGCCACAACTATCAATTTCATCAATGTATTGAACCGTGGTCTGTGGTGCAATGTAAATTCGTAACCTGCTGCTTTCTCAAGTGGAAACATCTGTTACTGTTTCTTGATTGTGATCCTAATTAGAACAGAAAATGTTTGTAGATAATGCTGTCACAACTATCAACTTCCATCAATTTATTGAACCGTGGTCTGTGTAATGTAACTTTCATCTACTCTGTTTCTTGATTGTGATCCTAATCAGAACAAAAAATGTACTTATCAGATGAAAGTACTAGCATCAATATCGACGGGCAGCATCTCCTTGCATACCGTTCGATACGTGATCCAGTTGCCAACATGGCTCTTAATGCATCCACATGTTTTTATCAGGATCACTTGGTCGAAATGACAGTCTGGTATTTCAATGTTTCACGAGTACAATCAAATGAGGATATTGCAGGACAAGTAGCTGTCAAAAATGGCCTGGGCCTTCATTTTTGGTTTCACTCCTCACTGTGCAGTACTTGTGAACTGCGCAGAAGTGCAAACATAAATTCAGGCACTCAGAACGGACACCATAAATAATAAATGAATAATGTTATCAGCAGGCAACAAGCACTAGATACAAGAAAAGACAGATGGGCTGCAATTTCTTCCCTGATCTTTCACCAGAACGAGTGGAAATGCGCATCATTAATCTGACATTCCAGCCATGAGGAAGAAGGGTGAAGGGAAATATCATCCATCCCTACACATTATGAATAATTTATCTTTCTAGTGGCAAATATCCGATTTAGTAACTTTGGTCATAGGACTTTTACTAATGCAATTCGCAAGTAGGCCAAGGGTGCAATGCAACTTGCCCTCCTAGTTTTAGGTAGTAGTGGGACATAACCCTAGTTCTTCCGCTCTGGCATTGCGATTCAGGAGGCAGCAGGCAGGGGCAATGGCATCTCGTAGTAGAATGTCATAAAATGTATTTCATGTAATTAACTACCCAATTAAATTTATGGACCGCCACATCGGCATCTTTAGGTAAGTAAAGAAGTGAAATGACTAATCAAATCTCTAGATAGGTTTGAAGTCTTTCAAGTTCGGTTCGGAATGTGGATGGAGTTGTGGACGCATGAATCCATAACAAAGTTATACATTTTTAGTTGGTGGAGACTGCAGACAGAAAAATTTACACTTCCATTATAAATGGAATAAGTTCAATTCAGAATCAAGTTACTGGCTACGACTAAACTTTTGCAATAATTTACCCTAGGACTAATACTGTTCTTGTTTTGTGACGGATGCTTTAAACATGGAGTACAAAACCTCAAAACTGAACTTCGGATCAATGAAGCAATCATCAAGCTCCATTGGCCTTGATTTCAAGTGTCATCTCAATGTTAAAAGGTGAAGGAAGGCAATAGATATGGATTTCGCAATGACTATAACATCCTTGGCTATCTAAAAAAAAAATGGCCGGATACAATTTCTATGTAGAGGATTGTTTTTTTAAAAGAAAATGTAGAGGCTTTATTTGATTTCCATTATTAAGAAACAATTGATTATAACACCTAAATACATAGCCAGCTTACTCAATCCTGGCCGTCGTTTTTTTTTCAAAAATCCAAACAGATTGGACGGCAGTTCCGTGACAAAATTCATCCATACTAGGCAGCTTATGAGCGTCCTATGTGTGGATCAGTAGTAGTTGTTGTTATTATTGTTATTGTTATTATTATTATTTGAAATCAGGCACCTTTAACCTCCAAGAAAACAAGTACCAGGTACAGAAATAAATCTCTTGCTTCCATTGATTCTGTAGTACCTCCAAACAAAGCAAATTTACAGGTTTCACTTTGGCAGCCACAGTGGTAAATGATGCTGCAAAAGCACCAGACTTCCTCTCTGCCGAATTAACTGACTTGTCTGCAAACAATCTATTCAAGAGTGACTTTAGAATCCCATGCAACCAAGAGCATTGAACTCGATCCCAGTACAGAACTAACAAAATATATGCTCAATGGAGACATTTGTGTTTGTTGTATGAGCAAATGCATCCAAGAGGATCCAATCATGGAGAGTGAAATCCAAATGATTCGACCTTAATTGGTTTGATTTCCAGAATTTCATCCAGTAACCATGATGGATCTCACACACCAATCAATCATATCACATATGGGGATCAGACACTGGAAATATCATACCTGAAACTGTTGAAGCACTACTCATCTAAGAATGAGAGCAACATAAAGCGAAACCACACCTCAGAAGCTGGAATCTAAAACCCTTTTACATTGAATATCAGGTTGCTTTTAAGTTACAATAACCAATAACATGTCGAAGCTCAGACATTCAGGAAGGTAATTGAATCTCCATAGTGCATAAAATTATGGATCTTCCACATGTTATGCAACTGACAAAATCACACAATTGTGCAGGCCATATAAAATGATACACAACAAACAGCTTCGTATCTAGTCTCGCAGATTCTTCCATCGGCTTCTTGAGTCACAATGCGATATTGTCAGTCAGAGGATTTATCCAATAATGCCGCTCATCTGCCTGAAGGCAGAGGGCACGGCAAAGCTAAATCAAACTATACACCTAAACTGAAAATTTCAGTGACAGCTAAATGAAAGTTTTTGTGGCTTCTTTCCACAGACACTTTTCTTGCTTGATGAGGTTATAGCTAGACCAGACTACAGTCTTTTCAGGATTACAATAAGAAGCGAACTCTAATTGCCAGCACAGTTATGCTCTTTATGCAGCTCCTAAACGCTGCATCAATCATGTAGACTCCACAGCAGCTGGTGCTGCCACTGCAAGCTTCTTGCTACTTGAGCTCTTGTCATCAGTCTTCTTGCCACCTTCGGTGGCCTTGCCCGATGCTGATTTTGACCCTGAGGTAGAATCAGGCTCGTCATCCTCAACAACAAGCTGTACAGGACGCTTGCGGCCACGGTGCATATGGCGTTCGCAGTATTTCTCATTCGCGATTGCATTTCTCCAGCACCGCCACTTCTTTCCATCAGTTCGCCGGCACCTCCCAGGTTCTGGCTCTGGGTTCTTTCCAAAGTCCAAGCAGAGTGTTGCCAACCCCATCACTGCTCAATTCAGCATTGCAAATCAATTAGAAATGCCTCAAATAACTCTAAACAGCACATGGAAGAATTTGAATCTTATATGCATCTAACATGACGTTGTAAAGGTCTGCTTCAATAAGTTCTTTAATCCCTTAATAGTACTGCATGTATAAAATTAAATTTCTGCTGTAAAATCACGGGCTTGAAATTACGTTAAAAACTTGCCCTAAAAACTGCACATAGCTAGCATATTTACTTTGAGGAATGCATGGTTGAACATACAAAAAAATGTAACTGAGTTTTCACGAAAGGAACATAGATTATATTGTACAAGTTAGAAGAGCCTACATGTCGGGTACTTCTGGGCGCCTTCAGAAGATGCACCGGTAACACTCTTCCATATGGGGAAGACGAGATGGGTAGGCACAGGCACACGGGCAGCCATATACTGGTAGACACGAGATTGCTGCTCAAGCTCCTGTAGTTGCATCGCAGTGAATGCTGCCCCAGCTCCAACTGGGACGGATGCAACGAGCGCTTTCATTTCTTCTTGAAGTGCTGCAGTCGCTGCGGCTGTGAACCAAACAAACACAAACTTTTTTCAGCTAAGAACTTTGCACAGTCAATCAAGCATAAGCCCTGAAATAAGTAGATGCAGGCATGAGTACTTAAGTGTAATGAACAGTAAAGCAGCTTGACATTGCAAGTACTGACAAAATTAGGATAGAAAAAAAGCAATAACAAAGTCCAAATCTATTCCTTTTTGCATGGCCAGTATTAATAAAAATTAGCAAAACAACAAAAGGTAAAGGCAGAAAAAAGATAGAGGAGACATTTTGTTTCAATTTGGTTTCTTGTAGGATTACAAAGGAGCAAAACTGATTTGTCAACCAAAGCTAACAAAGGAGCAAAAGTTAAAAAAAAATGCTCCAAAACTGATTTGTGGACTGGCAGTATCCCCAAATCTTTTTTTTTTGGATAGACAGTATCCACAATCTTTGAATGACTCGTTAGCATTTAGCAACAAGGAAAAAAAAGGTAGTATAACGAACAAAAAAGAATAATTAAATGTCTAAATCCCCCCATACTAGTGGACTTCGAAGTACACCTAAATCTGTAGCGAACAAAACAGCACTCGCACTGCAGAACAGACAGTTTCGCCTCGCGAGAAAAAACGCATTCGCACAATTAATTCGCAAGAACAAGCTAGTACCAACCCTAGCATCAACCAAACCAAACCAAACCCTCCTCCTGCTGCTGCTATTCTGCTTGTACTGCAACTATTTCCTGCTCCACGACGTCACACAAGATAAAGACCAATACTTGTACTACCAGTTTACTCGATTTTTCCGCGAGATTTTTCCGACGCGACCAAGAAATACCGCAAAGAAGAGAGAGAGGAGAGAAGAGGGGGAGCAAGCGCAAGAGCGCGCGCGCGCGTACCTTCCTCCGGATCCTCGACGGGGACGGCGTCCTCGACGAGGATCAGATCCTTACATACGCCTCCCTCCTCCGCATCCTCCTTCCCCTCCTCCTCCGCCTCCCCCTCTCGATCCGCCTTCTCCCCTCCTCCGGCCTCCCCCTCCCCATCCCCGACCGCCGCCTCCCCGACAGCCAGGCTGTTATCCTCCTCCTCCTCCTCCCCTCCGCCGCCGCCGCCGCCTCCGCCTCCCCCTCCCCCTGGAGGGTTGCTCGCCTTGTCCTTCTTGGCCTCCCCCTCCGCCGCCATGCTCAGCGCCGCGAGGAGGAGAAGGTATCTTTTGGGGAGGGGGGATTGGATCGGAGGGAAGGGAAAGAGGCCGGTGATACGGAGCTCTCGCTTTGACGGGAAAGAGGAAGAGCGTGGTGTTTTTTTTTTGTGGAGAGAAGAAAAAAAAAAGATGGGAGTGTGGGCTGTGGTGCTATCAGGTGTGGGTGCAGGCGAAATTGGTATGGGCACACCCCTTTGGGAGTTGGGGTTGGGGGGTGGTGTATATAGGTAGGCTAGGTGTGTGGGTGTTGGATTTGGGGCTTGATGGGTTTGTGCTTTCGTTGACACGGGGTTTACAAGTTTCTACTTTGGGAGGGGATTGAGGAATATTTTTGTGGGATTATATTGAATGTATTTTTAATGGTTGGTGTGAGTCAGTCTAAGGCTATTACGTTACATGGTGTTGGAAGCTAATCTCTCGCATACGTAAAACGAAAAAATTAATTAGCACATGATTAATTAAGTATTAATTTTTTCAAAAATTAAATTAATATAATTTTTAATGTAATTTTTTTATAAAAATTTTTGTAAAAAAATACACTATTTAACAATTTAGAAAGCATGTGTACGAAAAAGAGAAAGATGAGTTGGGAAAGAGGGGGAAGAACACATTCTAATTGATGGTAATTGGTGTGTTTTGAATAGGGTATGTTTTAGGTATATATATATATATATATATATATATATATATATATATATATATATATATATATATATATATATATATATATATATATATATATATATATATATATATATATATATATATATATATATATATATATATATATATATATAAGTAATGTGTGTTTTAGGATAGAAAAGTCAGGTGCGGTGTTTAGTAGTGCTTAAAACACGTATTATTTCTCTGAAATATAGGAATAAAAATAAGATAGTATTGATGATATATATATATATATATCATCAAATCCTAAACCCTAAACCATATATATATATATGGCTCTAGATTTTGACGTGAAGCTCCATAAAATCATGTGTTTTGCTTAAATGACCCGTGTAAAATTTAATATTCTTTTTTCGTGTGATTTAGAACATTGTTTTAACTTTGTGTTGTACAATTATGCAAGATTTTCTGGTAGTAAGTTCTTACAAACGGTATAATTTTGATATTTCACTCGCAAGTGATATAAGAGTAGTACTAAACTTGTATTATAGATGGTGAAGGATTTTCATTTGTATTTAGTAGTCAATAATTCGCTTCAAACCAGATAGTGCTAATAAAACTAACAGACATCATCAATTGAATTGTTACATTTTATTAGTTCTTTCAAGATTTACTTGTGTAGATACAAATTTAGCAAAACTAACTCTATTTGACGCCTTAGAGAGGACAAAGGTTAGTGTTGTACCACGTGTACACTCATGCAAGTGTTTGCGTTACAAATCAAAATGCACAACGTCCGCCACCTATACCATGACGTCAATATGGGAGACTACCGTTTAACTGATTATGTTACTTTATAGTAATCTCAAGCTTTTTAGAATGCTTTTTGAACATTTATCTGATTATCGGGACGATGCATCGCTATTATATCTAATGTCTGCATGAAGAGAATCTGGGCGATTAAAAACATATATAAATCAATTTTTGTTCAACATGGTATGTTGATGTAAGCTACAAGTAGTTTACTTTATTGGGGAAGGGGTGGGGGTGTTAAATTATCTAATACAATATGTAATTTCTCAAACAAACCCTGTAAGAGGTGATATATTAAAAAAATCTAAAGAGAATAAGGAAAATCATACCTACAACATAATGATAAAGAACAAAGTAAAACTGTAACTCATGTTGAATTTTAGGGAGATGTTAATTATGTTTTTATTTTCTTTTAAAAAATAGTAGTGTTGACAAATATCATGAAAAGATTAGGCACCTTAGGAAGACAAGGAGACAATCTTAACATCGGCATCGTGTACGTCATGCATGTAATGGTTTGTGTTACATATATCATCGACACCTACTGTGACATCAATAATGGAGACTCTGCTTAATTCATTACGCCGCTTTATTGTAAGTTCAAGCCTTTCAGAATGCTTTTTGGCTAGATGTTTGATGGTTCAGGCGATGCACCGCTATTCTATCTAATGTTTATGTGTGGGGAATCTGTAAATCAAATCAAATCAAATCATGAAAGATGCATACATAAACCATCCTTTTGTCAATATAGTATGTTGACATAAACAAATACTACTTTGCATCTTTTTGGTAATTTATATAGTACATAAATTATCAAAGAAACATTATAGGAGTTTATAAACAAAACTAAAGAGAAAAAGTATGATGCCTACACCTACAAGACAGTTGCAGAACAAAACTACAATTCATTTTGAATTTTAGAGTGACTTCAGATTTTCAATGAAAGAAAAAAAAACTACTACAGTTCTAGTTCTAGCTAGCTAGGATCAGTCAAACCATCTAAAAAGAAGTACTTTTAGTGAATGTTCTGTTATCATAAACTGAAAACATCCGTGATCAGAAGCTACCAAAGTTAGGTCTTTTTTTAGGACAGCAAAGTTAGGTTTGATTTCACAAGAGGGACAACCCTTTCCCCTCCTACTCGGTGTGAGCGTAGTCAAACTCGAACTGTTTTTAGAGCTTTGGTTGGGTCTCTGCGAATTTTGGCCTCACATGTCAGCCTTAGCAACACACATTTGGTCAGCCCCGAACCCGATAAAGAGACGGAGAGAAAGCAACAACCGGTGCCCAGTGCCCCTACCTTTCAGAGATTGTACTAGTTCCTGTTCTTTTTCTAGTTACACAATTGTTTCTAAATTCTACACTGAGCTCAACAAAATTAATTAGGGTCTGCATTAGCCCTGATGTCTATATTTTTACTACATGTCATGGCATATTTTAAATATTTTATTACAAACAAAAGTTTTATACAATAGTGATAAGACACAAATATAATATTTGGTACTCTCTTTGTCCCAAAATATACTCCCTCCGTTCTAAAATATGAAGAATTTTGAATGGATATACTGCATCCTAATACTACGAATTTGGATAGCCTTATATTTTGGGACGGAAGAAATAAAAACTTAGGACTGGATGTAATATATCATAGTATGATGAATCTAGACAGATTTTTTTTTCAGATTCGTAATGAATATGTATCATTCGATCATAAATTCTAGAGAAGTAAGATATTTGACAGGTGCATAGTCGGCTGGCTACTGGCTAGATATGCCATTCTAAGAGTATAGGCTACACATATATAGGTATGCCATTCCAAGAGGCTACACATGCTCATTTTCTGTTGAATGTTGATAAGCGGTAAAAACATGAATGGATAACGAAATTACTTTATATTAAAACTTTTATATATGTACTATGCATTATTTAAAAGCTTATATCGGAAAATATAATATGATAAAAAACCCTAAAAACAACTCTAACAGTAAGCTTTAAAATTTAACTTTTTGTTGTGGTTGATAAGCAACAAACAAACGATGAGTTACAATTGTGTATGTGTACCAAACTCCTTAATATGTTTCTCATAGTATAAAGTTGTGTAGTAGGTGTTGTGTCCCAATTATTCATTATGAACGATACTACTCGAGCCGTTACAAATGACCGATAATAAAGGATTATGCAGTAGTAATTGTACCCTCCAACTACGCTAGAGGTAGAAGATGGCGATATAATCGTAGGATTTGGTCCAATCTGTACTCCATGCGTGTCTTAACGCATTTATCAATCATCCTCCATCAACAAGTAGGAACAAACTTGTACTCCTAAGTTTTCCTAGAGGAAAAATACGAATTATCTCTCTAACTATTGCAGTCGATCGAATTACTCCTCTAAACTTGAATACCAGACATTTAACATCCTCAAGTTTTCCTACCAGACAATTAACCCTCTAAACACTGTTTTAGGCGGTTTTGAACTGGGCAGACTGACGTGACATTCCAGGTGGAAAAAAAAACTAAATAAAAAATGAAGTCGACAATGAAAGTCAGCAATATTTAATAAAATAATGAATGGTCCCACATGTCACCCTCTTCTCATTTCTTCCCCATCCTCTTCATCCCCAACAGGCCAAACACGGAAGAGGTGGCGAGCCAATGAGTGCCCTTCATGGCCCATGGAGGAAGGTGGCGGCGATAGCCGTGGTGGGCGGCCGACGAAGACGAGCTCATGCAAGGTGGATCCTGTCTTCCCTCCTTTTCCATGGATGTCGGCAGCTACTGAGCTAGAGAACTCCAACAACGTAGTTGTTCGCTGGCTAGGCTGCCTCCATTCCTTCCTCTTCTTTCTTCTTCCCTTCCTCCTTCTCGCGCTCAATCTCCAATCAAGCCACCAGCCAAGCCGATTGCTAAATCCTCATCCCACCGTTCATCGAGGTCTCCTCCTCTTCCTTCTCCTCTAGCTGACGAGAGAGGAGATGGGAGTAGAAGCACGGGCATCGCCAGATCCACCATCTCGTCCCCTTCCTCCCTCCACCTCTCTTTCTTTCATCCCTCATCTGCTTAGGCTTCATTGAGCTCACACGTTGCCGAGCCGCTGATCGCTTCCAGCCCGCCGCGCTGCAACCCCTTCCTTGCCACAACCTGTCGTCTTTAGCACCCTCCTTGCCGCCACTCACCATGCCCTCCTTGCTGCTGCCCACCATCTCTAGCCTTCCTCACCGTTGCCCATCGTCTATCGCGTTGCAGCCCCTTCCTTGTTACCACCCGCCGTGTCTGTTGGTATTTCTTATGTTCACAGATAAGTCCGCAAGCACACGGATACCTTAGAGCATTTCCCCTTAGGGTGACCAAAGGGTATCGAATATGAGGAACGTGTGTGTATATCTACTAACTAGAATTCAACCCAAAGACATAACAACCTATAGTTGGCTAGAGAGGATTCCTATGTCTTTTGATTAATTAAGTTAAGTTAAAGGTAAAACTCTATCGCATGCTTTGGGCACCGGCCCTCCCCTAGGGTCTACCAGGCTGATTCCGGCCTTGAACTCTATGATGTACCCGAGCGTGGAGGAATACAAAGGACAGACATGGCTATCACCACCTGCCGTCTACCTCACTTTCCGTGGAGCACACAACAAACGAAGGTAATTTCTAACCTAGGCATCACGTCTAAGTTATTAATTACTACTCTAGCCTTGCGAAGAACTTTCTTCTTTATCCAGAGTCATAGCACTGGAGCACTTAGCTGCGCACTAAGCGACGAACCCGCACCGATGAGGATATATCTCACTTAAATAAATTAATTAAAGAACATAAAGAAACTCGAATACTTACTTTATAAAAGGAAGCATCCGTCGAGGTACAAGTGAGAGAAAAAGTCTGACAATCCTGGCTTCTTTCCGGAACTCCGTTGAAAGAACGTCGACAACCCGGCTTTCCTCCGTAAAATTCTCAGAGAAAACTCCGATATTTCGGGGCACTCCTTCCGGAGCTTCCCCTCACTCTCTACTAAACCAATATACTAAAAATGAAGCTCACAAGTAAGTTGTACTCTACTTGATCCAAGTTGTGTGTGTAGTGAAGTGTGTGAAGCCTCGTCCTTTTATAGCGGCTGTATGTCGGTTTGGAAGGTTGGTACCCCTGTAACCGTGATTGAGAAGCTATTAAGATCGTCCATGTGAAAGGTGGTGATGAAAGGAGCCAATGGCGGTTCAGCTGAACCCCTGGTTCGGCCGACCCCTGGGTCCCACCTCCTGGCCTTTCCTTTGGCCAGGAGACTGACAAGTGGGCCCTTATGGCGGTTAGGTTGGTTTGGCCCCTCTTTAAGCCGGTTTCAACTGACTTGTGGGCCCTCCAATCCTTGTACTCGCACGTGATTGGCCAGAGGTTCATTTTAGTCGCATGGCGAGTGTATTTTCTCCTTAAATGACCTGCATACATAGATGTACCAAAACTAGTGGAAATGGTTAGTGTAAAACTCCTACCACTAGGGTTTGATACTATATCTTTTATTCCTTATGTAGGAGTTGACGGTTTATGTTTGCACTTAACGACCGTCAACAACAGTACCACACTTATCCTTTACTCTTCCCTGAGTAAAGCTCATGAATCCATTAGAGTAATGGTTTCTTACCCAATGATATGATACCCCAAATATTCCAAGACATATCTTCGTTGTGAACCTTGAAGTGTCTACCATGTCATCTTGGGTGATTAAAGAATGGAACGGTCCTCGATTCAAGTCACCTTTACTCCTTCTGATGAACTACCTTGGGGGTTTTCTTTGATGCTCATAAAAACATAACTTTTACTATACAACTCAATTGATTCTTTCGAGTCGCTCAGAGTGTTTCATTCCTTACCAAGGCATTGATATTGCCTTTTCTTATCCTACCTTCTAAAAAGGCTTATGTGGAGCTTAGGGTAAGAAATAAGAAATGACATACTTGTATCAGATATTTTGTAAAGTCAAATAGAGGATCCAAGCAGATACAAATCATATAACCATGGCCAAGCTTGTGCTTTTAGATATATGGATGGAATGGAAAAGTGGAAAAAATAAAAAATGGGATGATGACTCATTTTTGTATGATCCTCCTCCTTCCATTTTATTTTAGAAAACATGACATTTTTCTATTTCTCATTTTTGTCATGCTCGAGAACATTTTTGCTGTATTCTCTTATGAGCAGAGTTTTCTTTTTCTCTCTTTCTTTTTTTTCGCTCATGTCTCATTTGGCATGGATCATTGGAGGAGTAACCATCAGTGTAAGAGCCTTTATTCAATGGGTGGATATAATGGATGCTGACTTTCGGTGTAGAAGCTTAGCATATGGTGGGTGGATGGAAATTTTCGCTAAACCTCAAGTGTAGAGGGAGAGCAATATTTTTGGTGGCTAAATGCACAAGACTTGGATCATGAAAATATGATCGGAGTAGATCAACGGAGTAGATCGCGACTACGGTATTTGCAGAGTATGGGGATCGTTGGAACTATGGTATACGCGAGATTGAGGTAAAAGAGACGGGAGACAGGGATTTTTATATAGGTTCGGGCCCCTTAACTGACAGGTAATAGCCCTACTCCTGTTGGCCGAAGCCGGTGTTGTTCTTATATATCAGAATCACACGAGTACAATATTTGGGAAAACCTAATCTAGCCATCGTCGACTTGGCACCATGGATCTCCAACACATATTCGATGGCAGGGTAGTCTTCTTCCTCGAATATGAACTCGACGAGACTAGAGGTAGCGCTAGATCCCTCATGTCGGTCTCTGTGACTCCAGATTGGGTCAGTCTAGGCTTGTCCCTCATGCTGGTGTTTGTTGTCGTATCTTCCTTCCCCCTTCTTCTAGGGGGTCTTGTATTTATACCCACAGATGTCCCCTTGTCCAAGTAGAACTAGGAAGACATATGCATATGATCCGAGTAGTCCTTGTAGTTTTCAACTTGAACTCTGTTTCTTCTTCCTTATCCGAAACACCTTCCGTATATGAGGCATGATTTTGTATAAGACTTGGTATATGGTGGGCCCCGTCGAGCCTAACCCAAGATCATTGGGTATGCCTTATCCATAACACTGACAGTAGCTCCCGACTTCAATGAAAATGAACGAGTTGATGCTCTTGATCAAAGACCTTGAAACAACAGTCGTCGAAGTCACCTAACTGTTCTTGGACGACCGAGAAGGTGTGGAGTATGCGACTAAGTTCCCTGTCTCGCCTTGATCGAGAATTTGGATTGAAGTCAAAAAGCTTCCATCTCAGCGGGTACACCATTGCTTTATCCAGTAACCCTTGTCGAACTCAATCAACCGTTCTCGGACAGCTGAGTAGGTGCAGAGTATGCGACAAAGTCCTGATGTCCGAATTAATTGCTCTGATATCTGATTCTCCTGAAATCAATTACATAGAGCAAATTGTTAGATAGAAAAAGACCCTGAACGAATGCTTGGGGGTAAAATATGAATTGAAAAAATTAAAAATAAACTGAATCTATTTATGACAATAAAAACATACTCTCGCCGGAGCTGTCCTCAGCAATCGGAGTATGGTACCCTTCCTAGCCCCTAGCTGTCTTTATGGAAAAGTCATTTTCCATAAAGACAGCTTAAATCTTATAACAAACTTTGCTGAAGCAACGAATTCCTAGCCCGCAGCCGTGAAATTGGGAAAACCAATTCCTGATTACACGACTTGGTTAATACGTGCAAGTGGGTACTCTAACATGACCAGTTCTAACATGGTCGTTTGACCCTGTATGGCTTGACAAGCTTTCATAGTGCCAAGCGTCCCTGGCTGAGGTCCATGAGACCCCGAAGTTTGTCAGACTAATGTAAAAGGATAGTAGGATCGACTTCGAGACATAGCGATATAAGAAAAGGGGATCAACGGTCAAATATTGCACATTTTATATGTATAAACACTTATAGAGATTGATGCATGGGTGGTGATGAGATCGCTACCACGCTGGTCGACGACCAAGTGTGTAATTATACTCAATCACTTCGCAGAGACAATAGGAGAATCGCTACAACCGCTGGTCGAGGACTAGGTATGTAGACATACTCAACCTCTCGTAGATGTGGTGTGAGAATCGCTACAACCGCTGGTTGATGACCAGGTATGTAGACGTACTCAATCACTCGTAGATGTGGTGGGAGAATCGCTACAACCGCTGGTCGATGACCAGGTATGTAGTCGTACTCAACCACTCGTAGAGGTGGAGGGAGAATCGCTATAATCGCTGGTCGATGACCAGGTATGTAGACGTACTCAACCTCTCGTAGATGTGGTGAGAGAATCGCTACAACCGCTGGTCGAGGACCAGGTATAGTTATCCCTCGACCACTCAAAGGCAACATGGAGAGATGGTGAGAGGATGACTACCACCGTCGGCCGAAGACCAGGTGTAGTTATCTCTCGACTACTCGAAGGCAACTTGGGGAGGTGGGGGAATTACTACAACCGCTGGTCGAGGACCAGGTGTAGTCATCCCTCGACCACCCGAAGGCAACCCTGATAGGTGGTGAGAGATTATTACAACGCTAGTTAAGGAATGGTTAAGGACGGGGATTATAAAGAGTTTTCACCATGACCTCTCTCACGAGACAAGGAATGGTTAAGGACGGGGAGCTAATCCGAATTGCTTCAGACGAAAGCTCCACCTCCTTTAACCATTCTTCGCTCATGATAGTAGTCAGTTCATGAACCTTCTCTTTGAGAAAATTTTCCTTGAGAGGCTCATTCTAACTATACAGGACTAGTGGTCTCTTTTGCACAAAATAGTTTGAGGTGTTTTCATAATCTTTAAAAAGATCACCCTCAAACTGGAATGAGAATTCCGAAGGCTGAATTTCTTCTTCCTTCATTTCCCGTGGTTCGAATGAGGATTCAACGGTTTAATAATGGGATGTGGAGGTAGAAGGCTCCGAAACGACTGGTGATTCTTCATGTGTGTACTCGATTTCCTAGATGGTTTTGCATTGAGCGAAAGAGGTATTCTCCAGGATATGATCCAAGAGTTCTCTACCTTCCATCGTCGTCTTGTGCGCAAATGAACCTCCGGCGGAAGCATCAAGATACATGGTAGACTCCTTGTCTAAACCCAGACGGAAGTGTTGTAACAACACGTGGTTGGGTAAAGACAAGTCTGGGCCGGGCTGCACCAATGGGCTCCTTCTTATACTGCTGAAAATTGAGAACCTCCCTACGGAGGGAAGCTACACGGGTTAACGGGAAAAAAGCAAGGCAGAACCTGCTTTTCAATTCCTCCCATTCATCATATAGTTTGCTCACCGTAAGGGTGTACCATCGTTTCGCCTCTTCCGTAAGAGAAAAGGGAAACAACTTTCACCGCAAGGTATCTTGTGCCATGCCAGCAATTGACAAGCAAGAGCACAATTGCTCAAATTCACACAAATGAATCTATGGATTTTTGCTTGCGCTACCCGAGAAGGTCAGTCCCCGAACCATGGCTATAAAGGAAGGACTGAGTTCATAGCCAGATGACCGAATATGTTTTGAAGATGGTGGTGGCTCAAAGAACTCGGCCCTTGGAGCAGAGAGGTTTTGAATAGAAGGCTGCTCCATGGTAGGTAAAAAGAGAAAGGAAGGAATAGAAGGAAAGAAAAGAAAAGATACGAGGGTGAACCAAACTCGTAGATAATACAACAACCCTTTCTCGGCAACGGCGCCATAAATGCTTGTTGGTATTTCTTATGTTCACAGATAAATCCGTAAGTGCACGGTAAGTTAAGTTAAAGGTAAAACACTATCGCATGCTTCGGGCACCGGCCCTCCCCCAGGGTCTACCAGGCTGAGTCCGACCTTGAGCTCTATGATGTGCCCGAACATGGAGGAATACAAAGGACAGACAGAGCTGTCACCACCTGTCGCCTACCTCACTTTTTGTGGAGCACACAACAAACAAATGTAAATTCTAACCTAGACACCACGTCTAAGTTATTAATTACTACTCTAGCCTTGCGCAGGAACTTTCATCTTTATCCAGAGTCCTAGTACTAGATCACTTAGCTCCTCACTAAGCGACGAACCCATACCGATGAGGATATATCTCACTTAAATAAATTAATTAAAAAGCATAAGAAAACTCGAATACTTACTTTATAAAAGGAAGCATCCACCGAGATACAAGCGAGAGAAGAAGTCCGACAATCCCGACTTCTCTCCAAAACTCCGTTGGAAGAACGCCGACAACCCGGCTTTCCTCCATAAAATTCTCGGAGAAAACTCCGATATTTCAAGGCACACCATCCGGAGCTTTCTCTCATTCTTTACTAAACCAACATACTAAAAATGAAGCTGACAAGTGAGTTGTACTCTACTTGATCCAAGTTGTGTGTGTAGTGAAGTGTGTGAAGCCTCCTCCTTTTATAGCTTGGGTATGACGGTTGTAGGTCGGTTTGGAAAGTCGGTACCCTTGTAACCATCGTTGGGAAGCTATGAAGATCGTCCACGTGGAAGGTGGCAATGAAAGGAGCCAGTGGCGGTTCGGCCGAACCCCTGGTTCAGCCGACCCTTGGGTCCTACCTCCTGGCCTCTCCTTTGGCTAGGAGACTGACAGGTGGACCCTTATGGCGGTTAGGTTGGTTTGGCCCCTCTTTAAGTTGGTTTCAACTGACTTGTGGGCCCTCCAATCCTTGTACTCGTACATGATTGGTCGGAGGTTCATTTTAGTCACATGGCCGGTGTATTTTCTCCTTAAATGACCTGCATACATAGATGTACCAAAACTAGTGAAAATGGTTTTTATAAAACTCGTACCACTAAGGTTTGATACTATATCTTTTATTCCTTATGCAGCAGTTGATGGTTTATGTTTGCACTTAACGATCGTCAATAGCATTGTAACCCCTTCCTCGTCGCTGCTTGTCACCTCCAACACCCTCGGCCCTCATCTCCAGTGCTCACAGTGCCCTCCTCGCCGTGCCCGCTATCTTTATAGCGATTGCAACACTGATAGAGAGATAAAAGAGAGAGAGGTTAAGAGATAAAGGTGTGGTTTATATGTCAAGTGGGTCTCACATTTTCTACATTTGTTTCTGAATGGATTTTCATGTTAGCGTCACGTACGTCACGTAGGACCAAAATCACTTTGAATTGGATTAGAGGGGTAATTTGTCCGATTTAAAAAATTTAAAGTATTAAATGTCTGGTATACGAGTTTACGGGTAATTCGATCAACCCTGCTAGTTCCACTACTACAGATTTGATTTTTCTGTATGAGGCCCCCGTTAGGTTCCAGATGGGTTATAAGTGGCCGCGCCTACAAAAACCGATCCCCTAGGGCCGGTTCAAAGACTGCACACAATAATGGGCGTATTATCGTGTGCGGACCTCGTAAGGCGTTACCTGAGACGTTGGATGTGGTCGCTTAAGAGGCCCGCACACGATAATATGCCCATTATCACGTGCGGGCGACTTAAGCGGACCGCATGTGATGATCGGCACCATATTAGGTCCCCAACCCGAGCTGCAACCATTCAAACCCGACGTTTCTCTCTCCAAAACTTAGTAAAAAAGAGGGGGAGGTTTTCAACTTCAAATCTTTGCTTAGCATCCATATAAAAGATTTTATGCTTACTTTCCTCTTTCATTTGGCTCCATTTATTTAAATTTTCGTTGGTGAAATGCGAAGAATTTCGCACTTTTGCAAATGGCCTTTTGTAGGCTAATTTTCTATTTTTAGCTTAAATATATTATTTGCATGGCACAATTTTACAAGTATTTACTAGTGCATACTACTTTAATGTAATGTTGGTTTAGTTTGCCTCTATTTATTTGAATTTTCATCGATGAAATGCGAGGAATTTTGCACTTTTTCAAATGGACAATTGTAGGCTTTTTTATCTTAAATATATTATTTGCATGGCAAAATTTGAAAAGTATTTACTAGTGCATACTACTTTAATTTAGTATTGGTTTAGTTTGCCTCCATTTATTTCAAATATCTTTGGTGGAATTCGATGAATTTTGCAGTTTTGCAAAATGTATTATTGTAGGCAATTTTTCTATTTTTAGTTTAAATACAATGTTATTGGAATCACTAATGCATGAAGAGTAATCTATTGTAGGTTTAATTTTTAGGGGATTTTTTTTCATATTATGCAATAAGACTCGTTAGAAATGTTTTTTAGGAGATGGATCAAGCATGGATGTACGAGACATGAAGAACTCATCCGACGTTCATGAAGGAAGCATCCAAATTTGTTGATTAGGCAAAGGCACATGATTTAAGGGAGAATAGAAGGGACATTTTTTGTCCATGCTTTGATTGCAAGAATGAGAAAATGTTGAAAGATCCGAAGAAAATTTTGGGGCACATAGTGGAGCGTGGATTTAAGGATGATTACAAGGTATGGACCTATCACGGGAAAGTCGACGTTCCTAATGAAGAGACTGCTAATATTTGCTTCAATGAGGCAGAAAATTTTATAATTGAAGACATGTCGCATGAAACGATGCCGAAATTTGGTGGCTCTGGTATTGACGATTCAGGGGCTGATTTTGATTTGGAGGATATGTTGCGGCACACTGAACCAGAGGTCCTTACTGGTACAACTCGAGGGTCGGACAATTGGGAAGTGTTGCAAAACTCAGCGAAGGACCTTCTTTACAACGAATCCAAGGGATGTGATAGGGATTCTACGATGCTGCGTTCTGTTCTTAAACTTCTCAGATTGAAGGACAGGTACGGATGGTCGGACACTAGCTTCAACGATTTGATGGATCTCTTGAGGGTTATGCTTCCTAAGCCTAACTTGTTGCCGTCCAACACGTATCAAGTGAAGAAACTGATATGTCCATTATCTCTAGATGTTCAAAAGATCCATGCATGTGTAAATCATTGTATATTGTACCGCAAGGAATACGCTGATTTGGATAGTTGCCCAACATATGGGATGAGTCGGTACAAAATAGGTAACGGGGCCTCTGATAGTGAGGTTATCGACCAAGATTCATCAATGGATAGAAAGAAAAAGATTTCGACCATGGTGATGTAGTACCTGCTAGTGAAAGATCGCATGAAACGACTGTTTCAAACTGTACCAACGCCGAGTTGATGAGATGGCATCAAGAGAACCGAAAGACGGATGGTATGATTCGACATCCCACTGATGCTCGACAGTGGAAAACCTTTGATGCACGACATCCAGAATTTGCGAAGGATCCGAGAAATGTAAGGTTTGCTTTGAGCATGGACGAAATGAACCCATTCGGTGACCTAAGCAACTCACACAGTACCTGGCCAGTTCTACTCACCATGTACAACCTTACTACATCGATTTGTCATAAGCGAAGGTATATTTTGTTGACTATCCTTATACAAGAGCCAAAACAACCTGAGATCAACATAGATGTGTTTCTTGAACCTTTGATGGAGGACATAGAAAATATGTGGAAAGAAGGGTTACGAGTGTGGGATGAATACCGCAGGGAATACTTTACAATGTGTGCCATCATATTCGTTACCATCAACAACTTACCGGTGAACTTTTCGCTCTTAGGCCAGATTAAAGGGAAGACTGGATGTCTCATCTGTCTAGACAACACCTCGTACAAGTACCTGGCGTCCTCAAGCAAGATAGTGTACATGCGTCACCGTCAGTTCTTACCACAGAGACACAAGTACCGTGCGATGGCAAGATTATTCGACAAGAAGTAGAGAACGATCTTGCCCCTCAAGCACGATGTGGTACTGCGGTCTTTGACATGACAAAGAATATTAAGGTCATGTTTGGGAAGGGAAAGAAAAAGGCAGGCAAGAGGAAGAAAGCAATGGATCAGGATAATACTTTGCCTTTCAAGAAGCACTCAATCTTTTTAAGTATCTGCCATATTGGAAAGACCTAGAGATTCATCATGCCATTGACGTAATGCATCTTGAGAGGAATGTGTTCGACAGCACCATCGGCACTTTACTAGACATCCCGAATAAGACAAAAGATGGACTAAAGTCACATACCGACCTAGTAAATTTGGACATAATGCATGGCCTTCACCCAAAAGAGTTGGCTAATGAGAAGATCGAGATTCCACTGGCATGCTTCTTAATCATGCCAGAAGAGAAAAAGACTTTCTGTAGATGCTTGCATGGTTTGAAAGTCCCTACTGGTTTCTCATCGAACATTAGGAAACTTGTATCAATGAAAGATTTGACTATCTCTGGATACAATGCTCATGACTGTCATAAGATGTTAATTGTCTTCCTCCCTATTGCTATAAGAGCGGTCAAGCCAGTTCACACTAAGGTAGTGATAACAAAGTTGTGCTACTTTTTCAATCGAATTTCACAGAAGGTTTTTGATCCAGAGGAATTAGGACCCCTTTAGGCATTCGCAGTCAAGGTAGCATGCCAGCTAGAGATGTATTTTCCTCCATCTTACTTCGATATGATGGAGCATCTGATTGTCTACATCGTCCCTCAGATTATCGAACTTAGTCCCCTATACCTACATCAAATGTGGGCGTACAAGAGATACATGTCGGTTCTGAAAGGGTAAGTCCGCAATCGTGCTCATCCGGAGGGATCAATGATAGAGTGGTATGCAATTGAAGAGGTGGTTGAGTGCTGTATAGATTACATGAAGGATGTCACTCCCATTGGGATACCCCCGGCTCCACAAGAGGGGAGGTTAATTGGGAAGGGGACCGTAGGCAAGAAATGGTTCTATGATAATGACTACAAAGCTGTAGCGGATGCACATAGCAGTGTGCTGCAACAGCTCGCCATCGTCGAGCCGTACATTGAACAACACATGAGTGAGATCAGAGCCTACAACCTTGGACGACCCGTTGCTTGGATCTCAAAAGAACATAAGCGCAAATTTCCTCAATGGTTAAAGAATCAAAACCTGCCGTTTGGTGAATCCCTTGAGGAAATAACTTTGCAGAGTCTGGTGACTGGCCCATCTAACCTTGTGACCTCATGGCAAGGGTACGACATCGGTGGATATACGTTTTACACGATAAGTAAGGACAAGAAAAGCACAACTTAGAATAATGGAGTTCGTGTCGAAGCATTCGACACAACAGGTGGAAAGAAGTCGTACTACGGGATCATACAAGAAATTTGGGAACTTGACTATGGACTAAACATCCAGATCCCTATGCTTCGATGCCAATGGGTGAAAGACACAATAGGCGTATCCCTGGATTACTACGGCCTTACGGTTGTGGAACGCAGTAAACTATGCCACAAGGATGATCCTTGGGTCCTTGCTGAGCGTGTTGCACAGATTTTCTATGTGAAGGACCCTTCTGACGAGAGGATGGACATAACTGTACCTGAAAAGCAACACATCGTTGGCATTGACAACATTGAAGACGCGTCTGATTACAAACAATACGATGACATACCACTATTCATCAATCTTCCTAACTGGATCAAACGCATAGAGTAAACCCTTAATGAAAAGAACTTTTTGCATGTGCGGGCCGATGGTGTTGTGAAAAGTGTGAAATGTTAGTTTGTTTTTGTATTGATTTTGTTTGGGAAACGTATGTATAAAGTGATGTATTTCGTATTGGACGGACATGTCACTTCCTTTTATGTTGTAGTCCAATGAGTTGACATGTACTAAATTTGTGTTGGATTAAAAACTAGTTAAAAATTATATTTTAAAATATGCATCAAAAGTACTAGGGCAAATCTTATGCTTTTTTAATAGACAAACTTGTGACATAGACTTGCTTCTTTTCTGGTCAATCAAGATCTCCGCCCGCCCAGGAAATGTTTCTCATACAGAAGTTCCTTGCCTTCGCTGTTCTCATCCTTATTGGTAGCGGTTTGGGCCACTACTGCTAAAACAAACCCCAGTTTGAGGAAAGAACGGTGGGTTTTCAAAATCAACAAGACTTTCAATTTTAAAATGTAAAATTTACAAAGAAAGAAATAGAGTGAAAGAAAAAAATTATGAAAGATAAAAAAACAAAAAAAACATGTCCAATTTTTGATAAATAACTGCACAACATTTTTTATTTGAATTTTAAAATGTAATATTCAAAATTTTGTACTATTCAAAAAAATTTGAAAATTATTTTTGCATGCGGTCCACCTAACTGCCCCGCACGAAAAAATCTAATATGCGTGCAGCTCCTTAAGCTGACCGCACGGAAAGGCATCATCGCGTGCGAGCGGTTTTAGCTGCCCGCACGGAAAGATATTTTCGCGTGCGGGCGCTTAAGTCACCCGCACGTGATGATGTGGCATGCTTTATAAGGCGCGCATAGGACATCCCAGAGGTCAAGCCCTAGTATCGTCGCCGTCGACCTCCCCACCGACCTTCGCCGTCGGCCTCACCGCCAACCCCACATGCCCTCAACGCCGACCCCGCTTATCGTCGTCACCGCCGACCTTGCGGGCGCACTGTCACTGCCGTCCCCGCCGACCCCGCGCCCCATGACCTCTGACCCCACCAGCCGTCGTCACCACCGATCCCGTGCACGGTCACCACTGTCGCCCCGGACCACCGGTATTTTCTAAAAAAAATATTTTGTGAGATGTGAAAATTTGTGTGATGTGATGATGTGAAAAATTTTGTGAGATGTGGAAAATTTTGTGATCATGTGATGATGTGAGATGTGGAAAATTTTGTGATGATGTGATGATGTGATGATTTAGACATTAATTAGACATATATTTGATTTAGCCGCTAATTAAATTTAGACGCTAGTTAAATTTGATTTAGACATATATTTGTTTAGACATATAATTTGTAATGTGCTAATTAAATTTGAGATGCGAAATTTGCACATGTGAAGAATGACCATATATTTGATTTACACATGTATTTGATTTAGACGCTAATTAAATTTGATTTAGACATATATTTGATTTTGACATATATTTGATTTGGACGCTAATTTGACATGTTTGATTTAGACGCTAATTAAATTTAGACGTTAATTAAATTTGATTTTGACATATATTTGTTTAGTCATATATTTGATTTAGACGTTAATTAGACATATTTGATTTAGACGCTAATTAAATTTGATTTAGACAATATTTGTTTAGACATATAATTTGTAATGTGCTAATTAAATTTGAGATGCAAAATTTGCACATGTGAAAAACGACCATACAACAAACGTCGAACGACAAAGTACCCTCCGAGGCACCCGTAGCAAATGCCGGAAATGAGGCAGCATCTAGCGAGGAATCATGATGCACCCCTAGCGACCCTTTTGCAGTAGAAATAGCGCAAATGGTCCCCGCTCCCGAGGAAGATCCCGACTATATACCTATCGAGCAAGAAGTAAGTCCAAAAGTTTGGCATCCCAATTTTTATACCTATCGAGATCGTAGGCGTCTAATGTCATTTCTTGCAGATGGCTACTCGGTGTCGCTCAAAACGAAAGGCCGCCCAGACTGTCGCCAGAGCTGAAGTAGAGACGGACATAGCCACATCGGGCCCATAGTGTACGGACACGTCTGCAAGTGCAGGAGGACGTGTAAAGAAAAGACGCAGTGAGAGAAGTAAGAACCAGTTGCCGAAGGAAACATACTACATATTCGCTCTCAACGCAGATGGGAAGCCCGTCGAGCCAAGACACGTGATGGCCAAGTTTAGCAACACATGCGGGACAGTGGCCAAACTTAACGGGCCACTAAATGTTGAGAAGTGGGAGCAGGTGGACGCAAACATTAAGAGTCTATTGTGGAACGAGCTACAAAAGTATCTAGTCTATCCATCTAGTTCAGAGGTTCTGGGAAGGGCGTATGCCTTGAAGACAATGCCTCATCGGTGGAGACAATGGAAGTCAGATATGAACACGTATTTCGTTCAGAAGAACAAATCTCCATTCGAAGAGTACGGCAATATCTCGCAGGTCGAATGGGATAAGTTTGTCGCGAAGATGACAACACGAGAAGCATTAGCAAGGAGGAAAAAGATGTCCGACCTAGCGAAGAAAAATAAATATCCGCACAGATTGTTGTCAAGCGGATACGACGGTCACGTCGACCAATGGCGAGCTAAGAAGAAAAATTTGCAGCTCAAGGCAAACCATTGTTAGTCGAACCTTTACGAGATAGGACCAAAAACTAGCTATGGGCACGAAGCATGGGGCAAGTCACGGAGGAGGGTGAGATGCTTTTCGAGACTCCAGATATCAAGCAGATGACCTCGTCTCTACAACAGATCGTCGAGAAGGAGAAAATAGGCGAATTCGTCGCCAAAAGGGAGAATGACCAACTCACAGTAGCATTAGGCAACCCTGAACACTCCGGGACAGTCAGAGGTAAATCGTCAAGGACGAGTTCAAAGGTAGGATTTCCATAGGAAGCCCAAAGTTACAGGAAGTGGGACAAGTACAAAGAGAAGATGCGAGGAGACAAGAAGTGACACACATTTCTACTCTCTAGCGGCTCAAAATCCCACAGCCTTTCCAAACATATTTCCCCAATCAGACCAGACTATGCAGATACCGAGCAGTGTCGGGTCGGTTGAGAAAACTCCCTACCTCGTGGATCTTATTATCAGACCGACACCGTGTATTCTTATCGTTTCGATAGGTAGAGCTGGAAAGACGAAGGAGGTTGGAATTGGATTAGCGATACCAAGAAAACAGTTCCACAACACTCCAATTCCGGACGACTGCGCAAGGGTGCAAGTGACAAAGGTTCATGCCGAGCATAGCTCATTGGAGCTAGACATCCCAACACCAGAGAGGATAGAACTCCTCGGAGATGCAGTGAACCAGTTCATACTGTGGCATCGTCAAGACATCATCCTAACCGGACAGCCACCGTCAAGGACCTCAACTTCATCGGCACCACTGATAGCTGCACCTCTAGCACCGCCATCCCCGCCAAGATCGCCTACCCCACCAAGATCACCTTCCTCACCAAGAGCACCTTCTCCACCAGCACCGCTATCGCCACCAAATTCCCCAACTCCGGTGATATCACCACATCGTCTGGAATCCCCACATCCGTCTCCTGCTCAAGTCCACCCTCCTCTTGAAAAAGCTGTTCCCATTAATCAATCTCCTTCTACACCACAATCAGCTCTCGCGCAACCTGTGCCACCTTCCCAGAAAGCTACTTCTATCCCAATTGCTCCTACTCTTGAACCCCGTCGACTCATACCACAGATGGTTTCCACATACAATTCCAAGAAAATGGTAGTTTATGAAGCGAGATTAGCGTTTTAGGCTTTCAGGGGGAGAGGTCCAACAAAGAAAGATAAGCCTTAGCAGCTATCGGATTTGCAAAAATCCGTAGTAGGTAATGCGGAGGACATGCAATTTTGGCTATCTTCTGACGTGCCAAAGGAATATGAATATGGCAAGCCATTCTTACCATACAACATCATGCAAGATCTACCATGGCAGATGTGGCTGATGCATGACTGGTACCTTAAAGCAGCTAAAAAGGGCATCAATTTCATTAGTGTCAAGGTCCCGGAAGAAGCTTTCTTCAGTGGACCCAAAGGGTTTTTGGTAATCGATTTTAAGGAACTACACGCCTTTTTCAAGATGGATAAAATGGACATCAATCTCGTTGCTGCGTGGTGCCTGTAAGTGTTTACTTTTGTTTGTTGTTAGTGAATGCGTGAAAAAAAATTTCATCTCATTTAACCTGCATTCCGTAGGTCACAATTCACTGACGTGATAAGAACAAAGACCTCAATAGGCTACGTCAACCCAACGAGGGTTTGCCAGACACAACACAATGTGATGCTAGATCCGGATGGTCCGGAACTAAAGGATAAGACACCGGAGGAAAAAGAAGCATATATTAAAATTTTGCACAAGCAAAAGAGGGTCGAGCTAGCAACTTACTTGGGGAAAGCAATGCTTTCGTACCAAGACAAGAATGTCTTAATGGTCCCGCACGTTTTAACGTAAGCAACATCTCTTCCTTTTCGTTAATGTATTCGTAGTACAACAAATTAACTACCAAATGTCGTATGTAATTCATATACCTTGTTTGCAGTGACCACTACATATTATTCCTCGTATATCCAAAGGACCACTTGGTCGTAGTGTTTGATTCGGTAAACTACGATGAGAGCGCGTTCATGGAGTTCCTTGTTTTGTTGAATTTGTAAGTATTAAATATACCCCCTGAATATCATATTGCTTTTTTGCAATTTTAAATTAACTCAAATAAATATTTTATCGTTGTAGAGAACATCATTATTACGTAAGATATAACGGACCAGTAAAGGATCTGCAGAAAAAAAAACTTCTCATGAAGACACTTTGGCCGGTAAGGACGTATGTCGTTGACTTAATCATGTGATTGTTAGTTTTTAATATTGATGGGTGTAATATTTTTACGCAGTGTTACAAGCAACCCCGGCACGAACCTATGTGGATAATATGTATGCGAGATGTTTAGAGTCAACGGGAGGTATACAACAAAGTTTTCAAATGTAAGTCTGAAGAGCATCCTTTATACGAACTATTTCGTCTAATTTCATTTCATAATTTTCATTTTGTCTTTTTTTAATAGCTCTCTCAAGTTCCAGTTGTAACAAATCGGTTCGACAAAAAAATACTTCTTAACTTTTGCGTGGATCTGTGCTACTTTCTCCATCGCGATGTCTGCAATCGATTAGGGAAATTCTACGACAATGAAAGTCAACTTGCACTAGAGGACAAATTCAAACCCCTAAGAGAGTGGGAGAAAAAACATATATAGATAAAAAAAACATGTGTTTGTGTTCAATTGTAACATTTGTGTTCATTTGTAATATAAATATTTTCATATGTGTATGTACATATGTATATTATATTTTCTATAGAACAATGTTTATGTTCACTTCTAATATCTTCATTTTGTAATCAATCAAGTTTATACTATGCGTGAATAACGACAACTAGATTAGCTCGTACGTGTACCGTTCGAAAACTCAATGATCAATAGCGAGAAATATTTCGGTATATAACGTACAACAACTTTCCAAACGGTTAGATATTGCACGATCGTTTGGGAAAAAAATCTTTTCAGATGAACCGCGTAATGTGACCGCATGTGAAGATCGATTTTCCCATATGGCCTAGTTAAACGGCTCGTATGGGAAGATACATTTTCGCGTGTGATTGGGTCGTCCACACGCGAAAATTTTGATCTACGTAAACAACGGGGCAGACCGGTCAGGACAACCTCACACGAAAATATGTTTTTACCGTCTGGAAAAAACCTATTACCGTCTGGATAATTTGTAATTTTTCATTTTCCTAACGGATTCGTGTGCGTGTCTAGTCAAGGTCTCAAGGAGAAGAAGTCCGGTCAACAGAGCCGACCTGCAAGTGACACACGTGTGGCGACGCATTTTTAGGGGACGGGAAACGCCGCTGCTGCGACGCGACCGAGGCAGCCAGCCTGTCTCGCTGCGTCCGTCCGCGCCGTCAGCCAGCCACGCGCACGCTGCTGCCCCTGCGCCCGTCGTCAGTCAGTGGGGGCGCCCGCGCGTCTGGTTGCCCTGCGCGCGGGGGGTGCCTCCTCCCTCTGGCGATTGACGGGTGGAGCCCGGTGTGCCTGTCGATGGTGTGGGCCGCCCACGCAGCAGAGGCACGCAGAGCGGCACGGGCAGGGGCAGGCTCCGTTAGCGTGCGTGACGCCTGTGATTCGCATCAACAGCGAGGCGAGGCGGGGGGAGGAGTTGGACGTGTCGAGTCGGGCCCCCACCTCTCTTTATTGTGGCGCACACGGGACGGCCCACGGTTGGAAGGCTTGGAGCGGAGAGGGAGAGAGCTAGAGGCCGCTCGCTGTCTGCCTCTGCTGGGCGCGGCTGCTGAGTTGCGATTTGGAGAGTGCCAAACTGCCAAACGGCCTGAGAGAGAGCGGTGCAGCAAAGCCACCAACGCTCTGCTTTTGTTTTTCTTTTCTCGATACACACGTCAACCGTCATGTAACACACGGACGGCAGTGCGAAACAGCTACAAATACAGATCAAACAACAAGAGTAAAATTCAGCACAAATTAATCCGGCTCAAAGCCTCCTCTTTCTCTTTTTTAGCGATGACGTGCTCACTATGTTAAAAGTTTAATCTACTTAATTACTTTAATTAGTTTTAATCTAAACATGAACACCTCTATTTAATTATACAAATTGATCTAACTAACCTGAGGATGAAGCCATTAAAATCGATTTTATTGATTTCTTCCAATTGTGGTTTTTTCTTCTTCTTTATCTTTTCTTCGTTATACACGTCGGGTACAGAATGCAACGTAGATGCAGGGACACAAGAATTGAATAAGGATAGCGTTACGAATTCCTTCCAATGCAATAGATCAATCGGGCTTTTTTAGGGTTTTAGGATTTAGCGTAGGAATTAGTCATCATATCTCCCTAACACATCCTCCTCTTTTTATATGTACTGGTGGGGTTCAGGAGCTTATCTCGATTAGGTTCTAAGTTGTTGCCATTGATCACGGGAATGATTTTTGTCTGTATCTCTTTTTTGTTTTCTTTCTTGTTGGGAAAGAAAAACGGTGGAATTATCTCCTCCTTAATTATCTTGGCAATAACCGATAAAATCAACCAACACACTGTGGCTTAATCTCTTGTGAGAAAACTTTCGCTTTGATTGAATACGACATTGACAAAGTGCCTACTAAGCAGAACAAGTATATCACGTTATACAATGCTACTCCATAAGCAATATCGTATAAACCATAAAACACGTCCAATGTAAATGGGAGAATACCATAGGAAGGAGGTGAGATAAAATTTGCATACCGCGAATAGCTAATTTAACATAAGGGTAATAATGGATATAGAAGTGTACATCTAATCGACCCTGTAAATCAAAATACAATATTGGATGCTTTGAATTTATAGTCACGAACTAAACAACCTAGGATCAGAGACAATATGAGCATCTTTTGGCTAAAATTTAGATAAACAAAACCCAATTATCTTAAAAGGTGCTTATACCTATTCATTGAAAACAAAAGAGGAATGACATGCTCTGGTCGTGGAGATAGAATGTAGCAGACCCAAGATGCTCCTAATTTATTATATAAAAAAACTAGTGCTACATAGGGATGAAAATGATTTGAAAAGTTTCTCAACTGTTTTAAAGGGTGTATGTACCTAATCATGAAAAAAAAAAGAGGAATGGCATGCTCTGGTTGTGGAGGTTGAATATAGCAGACCTGAGATGCTTCTAATCTATTATAAAAACTAGTGCTCTGTCATGCTCGCGCGTAACAACAGGGTAAGAAGAAAGACGAACAAATGATTTTAAGGGGGGTTCATTTTTTATCTAAGTTTTCCGGTGAATCGATTTTTCACATGGATCACCAGTTTTCTTGGTGGGTTGGTTATTTTAGGCATCATTGTTTGTTATGTAGAGGGAGTGTGATGGTTAGGGAGGAGAGGAGGAGGACGACGATTCTGGTTTTACAGTAATAGAGATATAGCTTAAAATACAAGTTGAACTCGGTTTCTGTAACAATGATGTTTTGTTTCAACATAGGATGAATTTGACCATGAGGTTGGTATTACAGAAAATCGACGAGACTTAAATTTTCTAATGAAGTCCAAAACCATAAAAAAAAATAGAGTTACTATTAAAATGTTATGGCTGTTTGAAGTTAGCGTTGTCTTAGGAGGCCAAATTATGTTTCAAAACATACAGGTCTTGAACACCTCTATATTACGAATTCAATATAATGTATTGACGTGGCAAATTAGAGGAATGTTTTGAAATGTTCTTTTTTCTCCTGTCTTTATAGACTCTTCATGCATTCAACGTATCCTTAATCGATGAGAACTTTTTATAAAAGCGAAAAGGCAACACAATTATAATACAATATCATTTGCTCAAACGAATGGTATGTAAATATAACATAAACCACGTACACATTTAGAAAACTTTTATATTTCTTCTACCATTGTAGGCCTAGTTTTTTATCACACAATTTTCTCTGAAAAACATAGAAAATGTAAGTGAAATTGAATTTCACAAAACTACAAACCTTTCATAGCAGGATCTCTTCTCATATTTTTTTAATAAAAAATCCACATATTTTATGTAAAGTGTTTCATAACATTCCAGTACACTAATGTCATATCATCTAACTAGCTATATAATTTATTTATGATATTTGTAAAACATATTACACCATATTTTTCAGTGAATTGCATACTCACTAATGAATGTGGAGTATATGTGTCAGTGTTATGGATTATGTATATCTCTTATACTCAGATTCATATCTTTGTGGAGTATCTTATGGAGTACCGTATACCTAGTAGTATACGGAAAAGTATATTCAAATATGGGAATATAGCAGATAAAGAATGAAAACTCCTTATGTGGGAATAGAGGTCTTCGAGTTCTATTTGGAGAGAAAGTTGTCTACCCGTATAAATACAACACCTCCTGAAGGGAAGGGCATCGAATCACAAGCCATAGCCGTAAGTCACATCACAGATCCATCAGGAGAAAGATAATAGCCATCCATTGACTTCAAGTCGTTGGGTTAGTTCTCGACGAGTATTAGTTGATAGGCTAGATTAGCTTGCTCCATCATTGTAATATGTGAGATACATCCTAGAGCTATATATATAAATTCGATTAGAGCTATTACCCACTTTGGGGTCAATCCTTTGTCTTCCACCTACTTTACCACAATCTCGCACATACGTTTATACAAGCGTCCCCATACTATACAAATATTTTAGTCGGGTACAGCCCATCAATAATATGTTTGAAATGTCTTACATTATACTCCCTCAAAAGTCAAATCTAAAAAACTTAAGGTTCTTCTTCGCACACTTCTTTTTTCTTAAAAGCAAAAGCTAATTTGGAACTTTAAATTTGAATTTTTTTAATAGCATAGTTTTAGGTAAACTTTTTACTTTTCTGCATAACAATAATGAAAAGAGAGTTAGACAACAAATATAATGAAAAATTACCCTTAAATTAATGCTAAAAACAAATTAAGAAATTCAAACAAATGGTGAGCCAAGAATAGCCATGTCATTTCAGATATATCTTAATTTAAACCTCCTAAAGTCAAACATGTATATTTAGACTGAATATATATTGAATATGAATATAGGTTTTGCGAAACAAGCCTAAAATTATAATATTATTTGAGCAGTATAGTACTTTTTGATAAACACAGTACAAACACAGACGCTTATAATACGTGCATACTCACCCTATGAACGAATACACACATACTTTATCCCAGAAGACTGGACCGACATATCTTAAAATTGACGAAGTCATCAGAATGCCTCACTATCTAGCACTGAAAGAATAATTAGCTATAAATACGAGCACCAATATCAAGTTTAGAACTTAAAATCGGATGGACCGATTTCACCATAAAAAATCTAACCAGTTAAGCTACCCTCACTTCGAAACAGTATACTACTCATCCGATTCCATAATTCTTAACGTTTTGGACAAGGTCGAGGTCAAACTTTTATAACTTTGACTAATCAATAACTTTAAAATTATTTTTTAAAAGAAACTAGAACAACATACATTGATTTATCTTTTAAAATACTGTAATAAAAGTAAACATGTATTTATTTATTTATTATATATATTATAATAAAAAATAAGGTCAAGATATATTTTAAAGATCATATTATTATCCAAAACGTTAAAATGAGGAAGTACTACTACTAACAGATTGTAAAGCCAGGTTTTTCATTGATTCCTGTATTTTTTTTGTTTTTTATTATCCCACACACATTACCTTTTTAAGTAGTACTGAAGTAGAAGCAAACGATACAGCAGGTACACGTGGTGATCGGAGACGAAGCCGACTCCATCCATCCATCTGGCTCCGCCTCCCGTGGCCCGTGCTCGCCACACACCCCAAATCCTCCGCGCGCGGCCACGCCTACTCAAAAAACCCCTTCCCCACCGATCAGTCCATCCATCCACCCACCCCAAGAATCCCCCCTGCGCGAGTGCGACAACCATGGCGACCCCGTTCTGCGCCGCCGCCACCTGCCGCATCTCCGTCTCCTCCCCGGCCCCGGCGGCGCCAGGCCGCGTCCGTGCGCGGCGTGGCCTGGTCGTGGCGGTGCGCGCGGAGGCGGGGGTCGGCGGGATAAACCCTTCCATCCGGAAGGAGGAGGCGAAGGTGGTCGACACCGTCCTCGCCGGCGAGCTCTCCAAGCCGCTTACCCCGTACTGCCGGTACGCCCCCCCCCCCCCCCCCCTCGCTACCTGGCTGCACGAATTGGCAGTGGCTCAGTATCGGTGAACTGTTGTTAATTTTCTCGGTGAATTTCAGGGGATATCTTCGTTCTCATTAGAATTACCAAACCATTCAAGTACTGGAATGAGCTTGTAGTGTAATCTAATCTCTAATTTATTTTGACTCGTACCAAATTGCTGGCTCGTAAGATAATCAAAGTCCATAGAAATTCATTTTTAGTTTAGTGTCACTCGAACATACTAGTTTTTTTTTTTTGTTGGGGGGGGGGGGGGTGAGGAAATAGAGGCCAATTTGTTAATCTTATGTTAAGCACACCAGTGTTCGGAGTTGATCCTGCAATATAATAACTTTAAGATTAACCATTGAAAATATAACTTTAAGATTAGATACACTAGACCCAGATAACAATCATGTATGGTACTCTGTTTTGTTTGACTGTCACTCGGCAGTCGGCACTCGTGACACTTTCTTTCTTTTTCTTTGGCAAGATCTACACAGGCCATCTTATATATAGTACATTTTAAATGTTAGAAGTTATAATGATCAAAGTAAAGTAGCCCTCGTTTTTTTTTAACACCTCGTCCGCTGTGATTGTGCTAGGTGTTTTCTTTCTTTTTTATGGTGCTTGATATTTTTATGCTCTGCTATGTTAGATCTCTAAAGAATTCTCGAATTCATACAAAAGAGCATTGTCATTTGGGATGGTAAGGACCTCAGAACATGAGTTTCCTTGGAGTTTGTAACTACATCAAACATAATCGCTTGTACCAATATTTTACTGAATCATACTATTAAGAATGCATGAGTTGTACCCTGTTTATGGATATTTGCACACACAAGTCACAAACACGCACCACACACAAAGCCACAAACACACACACAAACGCACAGAACACTTTGCGATTCTCTTGCAGTGGATGCTTGCATTTGTGAAGTTCTGCATGTTGATTGTGATTCAGATTACAAACCTCAGATTTCCTTAATTAACTTAATGTGCATGCAGTTCCAAATGTTATATACTGATAATGATTGGTTTTATTGTTACAGATGCTGGAGATCAGGCACATTTCCTCTTTGCGATGGAAGCCATGTGAAGCACAACAAAGAAACGGGTGATAATGTTGGGCCCTTACTTGTTAAGAAGTAGAATGAGTTTCTCCCTTGTTTAAATAAGAAGATAAAATGGATTTCTGTGTACTTGGCTTCATGTTGAGCCGAGAATGAACAATATCTGTATGTCGTAATCGTATGACCATTTTGTCAGGTGTAAGTGTAACAATAATGGCATATCAAAACAACCTTTTTGATTTCTCAACCTGGGTGAAACGAGAAATGTTTGTACCATAAAATCAGCTTTATATCAGTAGGTGCCAAATGGGTTTGCATATATGTCATTGAGAGAAATGAATATTCACCGTTGGTCCGTTGGGTGTTCATCAAAATATAGATTGTGCTCAACCTTGTGATCAATCATGTAGTAATAAAGGAATTAGGCGATAGGTCTTGCACTGTAACAGCCAGATAAATCCTTTGATTTGATTTTGTGAATACAATTTTCAGTTGCATAGATTCTAGCGTATCGAGGGACAGGCAAGATTCAATTCAGTGGATCTCGTTTAAGTTACGGTACCTTGTACAGTTGTACTTAGAACATGGCATTTAATTTGGAGTAATTACAGTTGCACTATTGGTTCCTGCTAATAGTGCTATAGGAAGTACACATGACATTCCCTTAGGCCTTAGCTATGGTTAACTAGCATTCTACTATTGATGATGGTTATTGTCCAATATGAATTCGCTTTAAGCAATCCTACAGTGAAAGAAATAATCACCAGATGTTCAGCTCACATCTTGTATATATAGTAACACAACATGTCACCAGAGTAATTAAATCACACTATTTCCAAACTATTTTTGAGTGTGTGTTACGGGCGCATTGTGGGTGCGTGAGTGTTACATGGGTGTGTAGTGGTGTGCATACGTATGTGTATTCCGTAATAGAGAAAAAAACCTTTTAGATCTTTATTTAGCGAAAGAATCTCATATTTTAAAAGAAGGATCAAAAGTGATGCACTTAAAATGAGATAAAATCTTCTTAATAACTTCCTGGCATATTTGGAAGCAGGGCTCTTAGTTTCATAATATATCCATCATCCACATGGTGATCCTTGGAAGTGTGAATTCAGGAAGGATTTGCTGTTATACTTGTCAACGATGAAAGATATATCCCCTTATTTCAGCTTCTGTCCAACCCCTCTAATTCCTCTTTTATCTTTTTCCTCTTCTATTCTCTTGGTCTTTTTAATATGTACTCTTCCTCATTTATAAAATATAACCGCTTAATTAGACGAGCTTCCCTTCTTCCTCAAAACAAAAAGAAAAAAAAAGAAAAGAGGGACACACACACCAATGCCTAGACATCTTGAACAAGATGCATATAGTTTTTCTTGTTCACCGATGGTCACTGATGCAATCGCTAGATTTTCTTGTTAACAAGAAGCAGAAGTTGTGTCAGCTTTTAGGCCGTGGGTAGGTATACATTAGTATTTGGCAATTAAAATTGTACGAGGTACGGTAAAATGGACAGCGATAAAGATGCTTAATTGTACCTGTACGGCTGTACTAATGTCTGTCCTGCGCAGTCGGCAAAATTTGCCGTGCAAATTGCTGGTGGTGGCCCCTCAAAGGCTAATTTTCATTGCCCGCATGATTCGCATGCTCTTTTCTCTTTTTTTTTCTTTTTTTTTTTACTTAGACCGGTAATTAAGCCATCGATTTTGCTATATATTTATCGATAAATTCTCATAAAATTTTATTAAATTTAAATACAGTACAGTAGCAGTAGTAGTGTAATTATATTATAATTTACATGTAACTTATATGTAACTTTCACATAATTTTAAATTATTATTACTTTAAGATTCGTGTATGTTGAAAAAAAATCATAGTGCGCACACGGGTGAAAAGATTCAGTCTTACAATCTCCACTTTATAAAAATAGCGTGTTATCGTGGGATTTTTAAAAGTTACATATAAATTGTATTGTAGTGACATGCAAGTTATATTTGTATTACAGTGATATGCAAGTTATGATATGATGTTATGATATAATTACATCATGATTGTAATGATAAACTTTTAGAACAAATGTATAGCTAGTCGAAGCCATTAGTGAAAGTTGCTGAGTTCCAGTTTTACAACAAAAAAAAATCCAGTGTGATGAGTGGTGGCCCAAGTAACCGGTCCATATGAAGCTACCCATATCCAGCCCAGCAGTCCAGCCCATCTGCTCAAACCAGAAACCCAGGAAAGCCCACAGCCCACCGCACTCGTCTATTCTCCGCCGCGAGCCACTCACTAGCCGCCGCCGCCGCCGCCGTCTATTCGCTCTCGCCGCCATCCACTCTCCCTCCTCGGCCGCTCGCACCCTCGCCCGCGTCCACGCGCGACCGCGAATCGCGCTCTCGTCTCCTTCCCCCAAGCGATCCGCGTCGCCTCCTCCAAATCCTCTCGCCATGCATCTAACCCTCGAATTCGGGTGGGTGATTCTCTCGCTCTCTCGATGCCTTTCATCGTTGTGTTGCTGCCGTGTGATTTTTGGTTGCTGATGAGCTGTGTGGGTTGATTGATGTTGGTGGTTGCAGGGGAGGGCTGGAGCTGCTCCTGGACAAGTCCACCAAGGTGCACAAGGTGGACGTCCAGCCCTACGACGGCGATGGGAAGGTGACGCCCGCCTCGGCAGCTCAGCTGCTGCTTGGCTAATCGCGGACTAGAATTCTGAGCTGCTGTATGTGAACATCTTCTTGGTGTTGTTTCGTTTGCAGGTCGTGATGAAAGGGTTGCTCGCTTGGGTGAAGTCCAATTTGATCAAGGAGAGGCCGGAGATGTTCCTCAAGGGCGATTCAGTGTATGATTTCCGTTTCAGTCTCATGGTTTATGTGCATGATATGATTTGATGCGCTTCAATGATCAATGGTGTGTGCCAAGCATTTTATTTGTTTTTGGTCCACTTCGGTATGGATATTGCTAGGTGATGAGTGGTGCCGCTTCTTTGGTGATGCTGGCTGACTGGCTGTTATTTCTACTAAATTTCAACTTAACCATGCAAACTTAAGTGATAGGAGTAACACTGAAATATTTTATTTCTGTGATTTGATTAGAAATGTTAGTCATGTTTCTGGAGCTAAACGTTAAATATGCAACTTCAATCTTGATTGATAACTTGGGTTATTGACCCAGTGAGTGTTCATGAATAAGGAAACCTTCTTAATGCCAGTTTTAGTTGCTATGTGCTTATGAATGTTTCGGTCTTTCAGGTTGGTTATACAGGATTACAGGTTATATTTGATGTTTGCTTTGCAGAGAAGTGAATGCTTTCTTGGTACAATAAGCTGGGATAACATTTAACTTTTGCAATCTCTAAATTTAGGAGATTTAGATTTTTTTTTTGTGGACAAAGTTAAGTTCATTAGTCCTTATGAGGTGCTTCTTTTTGTGCTTGCAGAAGGCCTGGTGTTCTCGTACTTATAAATGATTGTGACTGGGAGCTATGTGGTGGCCTTGACGCGGAGTTGGAAGAGAAGGATATTGTTGTCTTCATCTCCACATTACACGGTGGTTAGTACAACTATTAGGATTACCGAAATCACCACTGATATCATGTTGCTAAATGCATCTTGTACCATCAGAAACAAAGGTCACCATACGTGTGTCATAAATTTCTGGAGACAATGGATTGTGGTGAAGAATCCGCTGAAGTTGATATACTCAATTTCTATGCTGAAAAGACAGTTGTCAGTTATTAATATTGAATATCACAGATTTGCAGTATACTGATCCTGTATTTTCCAATGCTGCTTTGCTTTTCTGCATCCATCACTATGATATGCGTTATCTGAAGTCTGAAATGTCGATGGCTAGAGATTTTCAGGCAAAGCATCCACGATCTTTAACCCTGCTCTGTGGATCAGTTAATAAAACCGCATATATGGTGTTGCCATCAAATCTTATTTTACTGAGTGCACATATGTAGCATGGAAAGCATGGCAGTTTTGTTCACATCATGTGATCGACGTTCATTAGCATCAGATTATCAGTTACGGCCAGCCAGTACCATGGTTACAAACTTCAGAAATCTGGTGTGACCAAATTCTGTGAACTCTGCTCATCAGTCATTACAATAGTATCACTGAGAGTGTGCAAAACATGAGTTCTTTCAATGCCTTGTCAATTCTGCAATATGATTAGTAGCTTTTAAGTTTCATTGACTATCATTCAGATCATTTTCACATCGTTTCTGTGGATTAAACTATATGCAATTATCTTTCCTTTTTTTTTTCTATCTCAAATGGTATTATGTAGAGAACCTCTTTGTCCAATTCCTATCTCTGCTGACAGTTGCCCATCCGCAAAGAATTAACAGTATATCACATTCATTGGAAACATAAATCTGACATACATAAAAGATGCCCAAAGAAGAGTGTAGATATAGAGAATTAGTACCTTGAAACATGAGAGTTGACGATCAAAGTTCACAGTTGAGCCAATATCATGACGTCACTTTAAAGAAAACCAGGATGCTACTGAAGTGTCCAATAGCAGTGTGCATCCGTATGATTGCTAGCCATCATTACGCAACGAATGCAAAATGGTACAGAGAAATTATAGGATGACACAACATAGAAATGAGAATACAGTCATGTTGAGTACTTGAGTTCCATTAGTAAAACACTCCTTGGTACCGATGAGCAACTACGATGTTCTTTAAAAAGAATGGCGATAATAACAAAACATACTCCAGCTCAATAAATCAATCATTTGTTCTAACTGAACAAAGTAGCACCGTTTGCCTTATTCTTGGAGAGTTGTCAATTACTAATAATCAGCAAGGTTATAAAACAGTCTGAGAATTACTTCTGATGATTCTGCCGCATTAATAAAATAAAGATCCATTTGAAATACAGATCAGAACCTGAAAAGATGTGAAGTGTTTGGTCAACAGGGGAAAAAAGATTGGAAGTGCCAAATCAAGAATGTGGAATGTAGCCGTATGCTCTGTTGATTAAGAGAAGAAATGAATTAAGGTTTAAAGAAAGGGATTGTACATGGAGAAAAGCTCCATTTGTCAATAATGCTCAAATTCGAAATATGAAATTAGGGCTCAGATGGTGTTTTAGTCATCCAATGACCATTCTCATCTTAAATCGCACAGCAGATGATGGATAGACAGACAGAAAGATATACAGGTAGGCAGGCAGGCAGGAAGGAAGGAAGGAAGAAAGGAATGCCTGCCGTGATAATAACCTGTATAAATACAGGGATCTGTGGTGGAAAATACTTCAATCAGTAACTGGTTGGTTGTACTTTACAACCAATCCATGCATCCATCATCATTGCCCCAAAGGAAATTAGGAAACTATGCATGTACCATTAGGAATCAATAACAGTAACATGCTTTTGGTTAATAGAATTGCAACTGCTAAAATAAGATAGCAAAATAGGCGATCAAAGTGAAGAAAAGAAAATACCAGGCTATAAAATTCAAAGAGTGGATGCACAACGACTAGAACCATGTTTAAACTAGGTTCACAAAAAGGTACAGGACAAGAATGAAATAAAAATTTGTTCGACAAAGCAAGTAAACACTCTAAAGTTTGAGATGACTAGTCTGATTGGCCATATTGAGTTCTCAAAAAGATTGGCCATAGTGTGTCGTACCTGTTTGGGTGTTTCCCTCACTTCACCAAACTTTTGTGCCAAAAGTGTAGCATATGCCGTAGTTTTTGTGGTGCCAAAATAGTTGGCTGTTGTGGCACATTTTGGCTAGTAGATGAGGCTATGATATTTTTGGGGCATAGACGTAGCAAAGGTTGGCATGATGCAACTGTGGCATGGATTCAAACAACTGCCATAGAGGCAAAATTTGCCTAACTTAAGTGTGCCAAAGTTTCGCGATGAACCAAATACACCCTCTCACAGAATTCCAATGTAATGTTTAACACTAGCAGTGAAACTATAGAAGCACACAACTATACCTTTTCAGGTTGGAACTAACACTGGAAAATTAATCAAGTGCCCGCGACGGTCTTAAAGCTTAAGTTTCTGTTACCCTGTGGACATTTTCAGAGGAACCAATAATTGGGTATACATGTTTCTTTTTCCCCTGCAACAAAGAGGCCCACACAACATATGGTATAATGAAAGCTTTTCCAAGTGAAGCACACTATAGTTGAAGCATTGCATTGACTGTATTGATGATTTGGGCGGCAACTTGTGTATCTGCCGCTGTCAAATCAAGGCCTAATCATATTCATACCCCCAATAACAGAAAACATAATGACAAGACTCACCAAACCAAGTTAGGGAAATGATATTGTTTTACCTGCCGATGCCACAGGGCAATCCCAAATTAACACTGTAGCACATACCCGATCTGCATACTTTGGTCAGTTACCTGCGGGGCGGAGAAGGGAAGGCAGCGATCGAGGCAACGCAACGCAAAGCAGGGCAGCGACATGCATGGCCGCCGCCTGCAGGCCTCCCACTCGTCACCGCCGCCATTGCCGCAAGCCTAGCTCCGGATGGCGGGGAGAGCGACAAGGGGGAGAACTAGCTAGCGGTGATGGCGTCGCGACGCCGCAAGAGCGCCGGCCATTTCGTCGGCTTTAAGATTCGTTGGCCTGAACGCGTCTGCTTTCATCGGGGCCACATTGCGCCACATTTTATTGCGCTAGTTTGGCTTTCAACTACCTGATTTTCTTTTACTTTGGACGATATATTTTTACCTTCGATGTACATTCATCTTATAATGCTTTTGTTTAGCTACATCTAACCTTTTCTTCGGCAAAAATGTAAGCTGCACACGTAAATAGGGAGATCATCCGCATGAATGTGCTGATGTGCTTGAGGTTGTCGAGGTGCTCACGAAAGGAGTTCGTGTGGCAAAAATATATAGTCTAAAGTGAAATAGGTAAAGAGTAGTCCAAAATAAACTAATTGTTAGAGGCAAGCTATGAGGATCTTCGACCGACCTGCCGAAGCAACAATCGAGCCTGGCGAAGCGGCGCAGGGCAAAGGGCATACGGCACAAAGCTAGGTGAAACAACCAAACGAGCCTGGCAAAGCTGTGCAGGGTGAAGGCCAGGAGACACGAGGCCGGGTGAAACAGCGAACCGAAGCATTGGATGGCGAAAGCCTAGTAATGCAAGGCGAAGCAAGCTGGCGTGGTCCGTTGGTGAAGTGAAGCAAAAGGACAACGAAGCGCGATCGGCCTCAACATGCCAAAACAAACAGGGGTCCAGTACGTGGCCTGGTGGCGGCATAGTGAGGCCCATGGACCAGCCAGATGGGCCAAAAGATGACAGTTACCCTTTAGATGTCCTTATCAGAGGGACGGTTATGTAAATTCGCTAGCACACCAAACCCTAGTGTTGTATATCTATAAATAGACCCTAAGGGTATGTAATAGGGGATCAAAATTTCAAAATTAATATACAATTACTACTTTTCATTTCATTTCAGTCTGAATGAAGCCTGTCTTTCGGCAGTTTTTCAATAATAGTTGGTATCTCCCCCACGACATGCTTCCTCCATCTCCTCGGCGCTAGCCGCCTCTGCTACCTTGCCCATGTGCTAGTCGACGTTGCTATCTCCTTCCCTAGCACCGTAGCGACAACATCTCCCTTGGGCACGCCTCCTCTTCTCTTGGAGCTGCCAAAATCCCGCCAACGGGCAACAAGCCGAAGCACCTCCAGAAGCCCCTACCGCCTTGTTGGAGTGCCGACCGACGTTGCCGTCTCCTTCCCCGGCATCGCAGCATCATCCTCTCCCCCGACCACTGCTCGGTTTCACCCAAACCTTGCCAGAACCTAGCCGGTTGAGCCGCCTCTCCATCCACCTCGTCGGCACCCTCTCCGGCCAGTCGTTCCTGTGAAATCAAGGTGTTGATTTAATCTATGTGATGAATAATTATCAAAGGTGAGTGTTTGTTGAAAATACGGTGCAGTGTTTTCAGATGGTAAACAATGTGGTCGGCACTGGGAAGCCGGTCGGACCGGGTGATGCACGCCGGTCAAACCGGAGGTATCCAGGCGGTCTGACCGGATAGCCCGACGGTTAGACCGGTAGACTCCGGGTTAGAGTTGTTTTCGGGTTGTTTTCATGGAATTTCTAGATTGCTTCATGTTTATGACTTCAAGATGGTTTCTATTCGTATGTGATACTATTATGTGTTGATGTGAGTCAGTTGATGCGAACTTGTACTCGGCTATGGAGTTTCTTTATTGTTCATGTGCAAGGGTTGCTTGAGACCATGGGAATATAGCCGGTAATGGATTGGTACTAGGCTTGGGAGAAGTTGAGGTACAGATGGTCAAGGATATCATGCGGGATGCTCATGCTAGAGAACAATGCACTTGGAGGTGAAGGTTTTCATATGGCATACACGTGATGTTGTGTGTGTATGGAAAAAGGAGTCAAATTTGGATTAGAGCCCAAGTTTGGAAAGATTGGAGTGTGGAGTTGTATGGGGATGCTGTTTTTCTGGTTTGGTAGGTTTCCTATATGATTAGGAGTCCTAGTTCTAGTTGAATTCATGGCTAGGGACAACCAAGTTGTGGGTATAAATAGAAGAGAGATTGAGGGTAAAAGATATTGACTTTTTGAGAGAGAAGTTAGGGTTTGCTTCGAGGTTTCAATCCTAGTTCAGGAGTTGAGAGAGAAGTGCTTTAGATGCACTTTGTAAACACATATTAATGCAATAAAGTTAATCTACTTTCAAGAGTTTCATTGATACATGTTTTTCTGAATCCCTATGGTTTGACCAGAGTTTATTGTGCGGTCTAACTAGCGAGAGGGAGGCGGTCCAATCGGCAACATGGTGGCGGTCTGACCGATGGCGTTGAGGTGGTCTGACCAGTGGCAAGAAAGCGCTCTAACCAGCGTTGATCTAATTTGACCAGCACGTTTTCTTCAAGATCTTTATTGGCTACGAGGGTAACTTTTATTTACGCTAAAAGTTTTTGGTTTTTGTGTTCCAACCATTCAACTCTCCTCTGGTTGGCTTGGTTCTTGTGTTCGATCCTACAGTTCCTTATCATCGGCACGTCGCCCCGCTACGATGCCATCATTGTCAGCATCACAATGATGTTTCACGCCTGATAAAGCCTGAGCTACACTCGATACGCTTAGGGATCTGGTTGTCGTGATCTTTCGGTGAGTTGATGATAACTACGATTTGGAAGAAATGTTGACGATCCGACTACAACCGTATAAGACGTTGTTGTGTTGCGCCTTAGCGATTGATACACCTCTCGGTGAGTTGTTGATCTTGTCGATACATATCAACCTTATTCCTGCAAGCAAATCAAAGAAACAAACAAGAACAAGATAAAAACAATCTGATATTGCAAATAGGAATTGAATACACACAATAAGTTGGGGTCCTGAAGATGAGTAATTAGGTGGTCTATCTGACACACTTAACTATAAGGTAAAGTAGCAATGGCTAAAACTTTAATCTAACAAAACCTAAGAAACCCTGAAGGGGTACCTAGCTATTTAAAGAGGTAGGAGGATGACCAAGGGGTCCCTAGGGTCATACTCGACTAGGTTGGGCACACCCCACATGGGCCTCACTTGGGCCGATGATAAACCCTGAGCTGCTCTGATACCACTTGATAAACCCTGAAATCCACTCGATATGCTCAGGGATCTGGTTGTCCCAATCTTTTGGTGAGTTGATGATAACTATGATTTGGGAGAAACGTTGACGACCCAATTACAACCATACGAGACGTTGTTGTGTTGCGCCTTAGCGATCGATACACCTCTTCGTGGGTTGTTGATCTTGCCGGTACATATCAACCTTATTCCTGCAAGCAAATCGAAGAAACAAGCAAGAACAAGATAAAAGCAATCTGAATTGTAAATAGGAATTGAATACAAATGATATGTTGGAGTTCCGTAACGAGCAAACCGGCGACCTAACCAATCACGGGATTACACGGCAAAGTAGCGAAGCTAAATTTTAATCTAAATAAAACCCGAGAAACCCTGAAGGGGTATCTAGCTATTTAAAGGGTTGGAAGGATGACCAAGGGGTTCCTAGGTCGTGCTCCATTAGGTTGGAGCGCACCCCACATGGGCCCCACTTGGGCCGGGGTCCCAGATAAAGTTACAAGCCCATAGGCCCATTATAGGTGACGTAGCACCTTATTTCTGTGATTGCGGCCGACTGGAATGGAATTTGGAGATGAGGCTAGATCCATTGGAAAGAGAACTCCAAGAGCTTTCCATTAAGTACTCACGGGCCAAAGACGAAGCTCGTATGCACATTTGACAGTTTTTTGGAATCAACGCTGTTGCTGGCGGCTGAATTGGATTCCAGAACTTCTGTAGTTTGATCTTGACATGTTCCGGTTGACCTATGATGTGATCAATAGTTGTATCCATAGTGACCATGCTCACATCATCCTCCCCTTTTTCACGAAAAACCGTTCTTGGTTTTTCCATATGGTGCTCTTTGTGTAGTCCATTTCAAAACAACCTGTTTCTTCCATTCAAAACTAGAGAAATTCGAAGTAGCATGATTAGCAATAACATGTCCCTCTAGCTTGAAATGTTTATCCACCGATATAGAAAGTTGTAAATCTGAGCATATGTAAACTCTATGCTCCAAATATATTATTCTATTAATATATTGCTCAAATATATGGAATATAGTATTAGTTGGACATGGCAAATCAATAGCAAATAATTTCTCCTTCAAATTATCGAGCTCATAGAAGTCATCGAATAGAACATAGCCTAAAGTACTTAAAGAAGATAGCAATTCACGTTCCTCAACTTTATTAGCATTGTAAACAACATGCTTAAAATCAGCACATAAAGAACTAACATTAGAAATAACATGTTCATTCACTAGTTGTGGTATTGATATAAGTCAAGCATTATCACACAACTCTTCTTTATCACAAGGAATAGCAAATAAATCAACTTGTGACAAAGGAATCTCAGCAATTGGTTTCACTAATAGTTACTCGACTATAGCATGAAAAGTGGACATGTGTAGCTCAGCTGGAGAATAATCATCTTCATTTATCTCAGCACCATTTATTTTACCTTGCAAACTTTCTTGAGACATCACAGGTGCTTCATACTTCTCCTCTTTCTTCTTAAGTACATCATTCTCCTCCTTTTATTGAATGTTCTGAACTCCCTGCAAAACGTTAGTAACAAGAGACGCAAAAGATTGCTCCTTCAATGTTTGCACATCAACATTATACAAGGATATAAGATATTCAGAAACAGGAACTAAATCACATTGTTCATTCTTTCTTGCATTTGATATGATTTGACTCTCAATGCTACGAGCAAGCATGAAAAGGTATCCAATATGATTATATGTCACATTAGCAAGCATAACCTGTATTTCAGAATTAAGCCCCTTGAAAAATCTACGCATTGTGTTCTCATGTATTCTTTTAGACCACTGTAGATGATACAAACTTTAAATTCATAGATGTACTCTTTAACAGTTCTATCACCTTGTTTCAGATGTTTTAGTTTCTCAAGAAGAATACATTTGTAATAAGAACTCACAAAACGCTTTCTCATCATGGTTTTGCACTCATCCCAAGTTTCAGGTTTATTACTATCATGACTCCACCAAAAGAATACAGAAGTGGTAAACTTATTACTAACAGCCTTAATCTTTTGAGCATCAAAAAAATCATATTTATCAAATTCGTTATCTACTGAATCATACTTACCATCGTAGAATGGTAACTTAAATTCAACTCGTGCAAAATTATAGTCAGGTACCTCATATGAATCATGTGGAGAAGTCATCATATCTCGTCGAAGGTGAAGAAGTCGATGTTGAGCATAAACATCTCGTATCCCCTTGCATAATCCTATCATGGTTAGTAGCAAACAAGAAACACACACAAGAATATGCACGCTCCTATCAACTACTAGGTAGTGGAGGCTCAAATATCACATACACTTAAGCTTTTAACCAAGCTCTTACAAGATCTTAACAACGCAAGCGGAATGGTGATCACACTGACTCAACCTAGACCCAATGGAGGTTGGATGTATCGACGCTTTGGCAAACACTTGCTGTACGGCTGTATTCAAATCTGTGGAGTTCTGGGTAGGCTTAAATATGTAGCAAAGGACTAGCAAATGCTCAAATCAGAGAATGCAAAGTTGAATAATTGTTCAAAGTCAAGTACCGTGCTGGTCTTAGGTAACGTACTAGAGATGCGAGCCTAGACACAAACGATACCACAAGATAGTACTAGAAACAACTCAAGCACAACTCTGATATACAAAAGCAAACTCAAAGGTAACAGCTGAAAGCAAACTCAAAGATAACAGCTGATTTTCTCTTTTTTCTTTCTTTCATTCTTCTTTTTTTTCTTTCTTTTTTTGGTGCAGCTTTTGTTTTCTTTTTTTAGCACCTTTTTGCCTTTTTATTTTTTTTTATTTTTTCAGGAAAAACGACTCAAGGACCTGAATGCAAGATTATAGGGACTCAAATGTAAATATAAAATTAATAGAGACTCAAATATAAAAGTCCAAACCCTAAAATTCGATTTATACAAAAATGGAATGCTCTCCTCGTATGGATTCTGTTTTTGCAAACGGAACTCGAATCCGATACCAAATTTTTTTTACAAACAAAAACCAATCTAATCTAATCTAATCTCCCCATTCCATCTTTCTCACGACAACAGCACGGACACGAAGGCGGCGACGTCAGTGGTACTAGACGTGGCAAGAACTCGAAACTCTAAACGTACTAGACGCTAAGACCAGCAACACGACACGACGATGCAACGCAAAATTCAACAAAGCAAAAACTGAAAAGAACAATGTAATGGCAGAAATATGGCCAGGTAAAGGATGCAATTCTTTTTTAGGCTATTTTTTGGTTATAGGTAGATAAAAACTCACCGAACAACGAAAACTCTGATACCACTTGATAAACCCCGAGCTGCTCTGATACCACTTGATAAACCCTGAAATCCACTTGATACGCTCAAGGATCTGGTTGTCCCGATCTTTAGGTGAGTTGATGATAACTACGATGTGGGCGAAACGTTGACGACCCGACTACAACCGTATGAGACGTTGTTGTGTTGCGCTTTAGCGATCGATACACCTCTCCGTGGGTTGTTGATCTTGCCGGTGCATCAACCTTATTCCTGCAAGCAAATCAAAGAAACAAGCAAGAACAAGATAAAAGCAATCTGAATTGCAAATAGGAATTGAATACAAATGATATGTTGGAGTTCTGTAACGAGCAAACCGGCGATCTAACCGATCACGGGATTACTCGGCAAAGTAGCGAAACTAAACTTTAATCTAAACAAAACCCGAGAAACCCTGAATGGGTACCTAGCTATTCAAAGCGTGGGAGGATGACCAAGGGGGTTCCTAGGTCGTGCTCCACTAGGTTGGGGCGCACCTCACATGGGCCCCACCTGGCCGGGGTCCCATATAAAGTTACAAGCCCATAGGCCCATTATAGGTGATGTAGCACCTTGTTTTTGTGATTGTGGCCGACTGGAATGGAATTTGGAGATGAGGCTAGATCCATTGGAAAGAGGACTCCAAGAGCTTTCCATCAAGTATTCTCGGGCCAAAGACGGAGCTCGTATGCACATTTGGCGGCTATTTGAAGTCAACGCTGTTGCTGGTGACCGAATTGAATTCCAGAACTTCCGTAGCTTGATCTTGACATGTTCCGGTTGACCTATGATGTGATCAACAGTTGTATCCATAGTAACCATGTCACATTAGTCGAGGTCTCAGATGAAGTTACAAGCCCATAGGCCCATTATGGATGACGCAACATCTTGTTTCTTCAATTGTGGATGACTTAGATGAAATTTGGAGATGGGGCTATATCCATTGGAAAGAGGACTACAAGAGTTTTTCATCAAATACTCATGGGCCCAAATCAGAGCTCGTATGCATATTTGGAGGCCGTTTGAAGTCAACGCTGTTGCAGCTGGCCGAATTGGGTTCCATAACTTGTGCGGCTTGATCTTGGTGTCTATCAGTTCAGCTATGATGTGAGCAATGGTTGTATCCATAGTTGCCATGGTCACATCATCCTCCCCTTCTTCATAGAAAACCATCCTCAACTTTTCCATATGGTGCTCTTCGCGTAGTCCATTTAAAACAAACTGTTTCTTCGAATCAAAACTAGAGAAATTCGAAGTAGTATGATTAACAATAATATAACTCTCTAGCTTGCAATATTAATCTATGGCTATTGGTGGGTCGAAAATTGAACATATGAAAACTTTGTGCGCAAAATATAGCTCAAAGTACTTAAACAAGATAGCAATTAACGTTCCTCAACCTCATTAGCAATGTGAACAACATGCTTAAAATCAGCACATAAAGAACTAACACTAGAAATAGCATGTTCATTCACTAGTTGTGGTATGGGTATAAGTGAAACATTATCACACAACTCTTCTTTATCACAAGAAACAACAAACAAATCAACTTGTGACAAAGGAATCTCAACAATTGGTTCCACTAATGGTTGCTCTATTATAGCATGAAAAGTGAACATATTCAATTCATTAACAACACACTCATCTTGATTAATTTCAGCATCATTTAGTTTAACTTTGATGCTCTCTTCGGATGATGGAGGTGCTTCATACTTCTACACTTTCTTCTTAAGTACACCATTCTCCTCCTTTTGTTGAATGTTCTGAACTCCATGCAAAATGTTAGTAACATGAGACACAAAAGATTGTTCCTCCAATGTTTGCACTTCATCATTGCACAATGATATAGGATATTCAGAAATAAGAGATAAATCACATTGTTCATACTTTCTCACATTCGATATGATTTGGCTCTCAATGCTATGAGCAAGCATGAATAGGTGTCCAATATAATTATAAGTCATATTAGTAAGCATAACCTGAACTTCAGAATTAAGCCCCTTAAAAAATCTACACATTGCGTTTTCATTGTATTCTTTTAGTCCACTATAGATGATACAAACATGAAATTCATGGATGTACTCCCTAACAGTTTTATCACCTTATTTCAGATGCTCTAATTTCTCAAGAAAAGTACATTTGTAATAAGAACTCACAAAACGCTTTCTCATCATGGTTTTGCATCCATTCCAAGTTTCAGGTTTGTGACTGACATAAGTCCACCAAAAGAAAGCAAAAGAGGTAAACTTATTACTAGCAGCCTTAATTATTTGAGTATCAGAAAAATCATATTTATCAAATTCGTTGTCAACTGCTAACTCCCAATCAACATAATCAATAGAATCGTACTTACCATCGTAGAATGGTAACTTAGATTCAACTCGTGCAAAATTATAGTCAGGTACCTCATATGCATCACGTGGAAAAGTCACCATACCTCGTCGAAGGTGAAGAAGTTGATGTTGAGCATGACCATCTTGTATCCCCTTGTGTAACCCTGCCATGGTTAGTAGCAAACAAGAAACATACAGAAAAATATGCACGTTCCTATTAACTACTAGGTAGTGAAAGCTCAAATATCACATACTCAAGCTTTTCACCAAGCTCTTACAAGTTTTTACCAATGCAAGCAGAATGGTGATATACACCGACTCAACCAAGCACCCCAATGGAGATTGGATGTATCGATGCCTTGGCAAACACTTGCTATACGACTGCAATCAAATCTGTGGAGTTCTGGATAGGCCTAAATATGTAGCAAAGGAATAGCAAATGCTCAAATCAGAGAATGCAAAGCTAAATAAGTTCAAATTCAGTGTTGTGCTGGTCCTAGGCTAGAATGTATTAGAGACGCGAGCCTAAACACAAACGATTCCACAGGATAACACTTGAAACAAATTAAGCATGACTCTAATATATGAAAACAATCTCAAAGATAACAAGTGATTTTCTCTTTTCCTTCCTTCTTTTTCTTTCTTTTTTTTTGCTCTTTTCTTTTTTTCTTTTGTTTTCTTTCTATAAGCACCTTTTTGCCTTTTTTTTTTCTGATTTTTTTTAGCAAAAACCAACTTACGGACCTTAATGCAAGATTACAAGGACTCAAATATAAAAGTCCAAACCCTAAAATTTGATCTATACAAAAATGGAATGCTCTCGTCCCATAGGTTTCATTTTTGTAAACAGATCTCCAGTCTGACATTCAAAAATTTTTCACCAAGATGAATGGGATGCCACGATATAGATTTAAACCGAGAGGAGAGGGAGGGAGTTCGACTGGATTGAAACCGAGAGGAGATCCACTTCTTGCGCAAGATTTATCCTTTTTTTTCCTTTCAGCCCAACCGAATCTAAACGGGTCTGCTATATTCCTTTCCCCTTCTTCTTCCTCACGCGCAAAATAGAAACACGTCACAAGCACACTGTAAACCCTAAAACTTATACAACTCCAAAACCGACCAACAAAAGATGCCCGAAACGAGAAAAACGGAACTCTTGTGGCGACACGATTCCGTTTTTGAAGATTGCGATGACAACAAAGACACAGTGGCGACGGCGGCGACGGTGGTACTATACATGACCAGCACTCAAAACTCTAAACAGACTAGACGCTAAGACTAGCAATTTGACGCGATGATGCAATGCAAAACTCAACAAAGCAAAAACTGGAATGAACAATGCAATGGCACAAATATGGCTAGGTAAAGGATTTGATTTTTTTCGTATGGCTATATTCTGGTTATAGGTAGATAAAAAACTCACTGAGCAACGAAAGCTCTGATACCACTTGATAAAGCCTGAGCTACCCTCGATACGCTCAGAGATCTGGTTGTCCCGATCTTTTGGTGAGTTGATGATAACTACGATTTGGGAGAAACATTGACGATCCGACTACAACCGTACAAGACGTTGTTTTATTGCACCGTAGCTATCAATACACCTCTTCGTGAGTTGTTGATCTTGTCGATGGAGATCAACCTTATTCCCGTAAGCAAATCGAAGAAACAAACTGTAGGATCGGAAGGCAAGAACTAAGCCAACCAGAGGGGGGTGAATGGTTATAGTACCCAAAAACCAAAACTTTTAGCGAAATTAAAAGTTACCCTCAAATCGATGTAGATCGGTCTGACTGGAATAGATCAGCCGGTCTGACCGCCCTGTCCTGCCGGTCTGACCGCCCTGTATCGTCAGTCTGACCGCCCTGACCTGCCGGTCTGACCGCCCTATACCGTCGGTCTGACCGCTGCAATGCCGCCGGTCTGACCTCCTATGACTCACCGGTTAGACCGCCAAACCCGAGCAAACACAAATTGAAGATCTCTCAAAGTAGATGATAACTTTATTACTTCTCTCTGTGTTTACAAAGTGCAACAACAGCACTCCTCACGAAAATCTCGACTAAACTCGAAACCCTAACTAAACTTTCAACTCAATGCTTCTCCAAAAACGATACCGGGAGGCCACACCCTCCCTCTCTATTTATACATGAGGTAGGTAGTCTAAAGCCATGAGCCAAACTCATACAAGAAGTCCTAATTCACCTAGGAAACCTTCCCATACAAGAAACCAACTTTACATATTTCAATTGTTCCAAATTTGGACTCCTTCCAAATTCGACTCCGCATCCCATACGCACACAATACCTCCATCGTATGCCATATGGAATCTTCACCAACCACGTGTATTGATCTTTAGCCTAAGTATCCCGCATGATATCTGACCATCCGGACATCACCTTATCTCCAAGTTGACTCCTGATCCATCACCGGCAATACTCTCCCGAGACGTAAAGATTACCTACACATGAATCAAACAAAGAAACCATATCTGAGCACAAGCTATCCTAAACTTGACTCATTGTTAGCACACAACAGTATTACATATACATAGTATCCATCTAGAAGCCATAAACACGAATTAACCATAGATATCCAATGAAACAACCCGAAACCAAAACGGACACAGAATCGGCCGGTCAGACCGCGGGCTGGCCGGTCTGACCGGCCTTGCCTGCCCGGTCTGACTGGACCCAACAAAATAACAATCCCTGTTCACCGTCTAAAAATTCAATCATCTCACTAACCACGTCACAAATAAACTCCAAATATCAAAACCAATAACCTCAGATGCCAATTATTCATCACAACAAAAGAATCAAACACTTCGATTTTACAATCTCCCCCTTGATGAACACATTGGCAAACCCATCAAAAATGTTTGTTTTGGTGTTTTGAAAAAACAAAAGAAGAAAAACACTTGCATTTCTCCTCCTTTGAAAGAAAAACAAAAGAAGAAAAACACTTGCATTGTTTGTCATTATTTGTATCTCTTCTCCCCCTTTTGACAATGATTTCATCAAGCATAGAAATTATGTTCAGTTAATACTCAAGAGCTTAATAACATACATATAAGAATTTATGTCATGTATTACAACAAAGAGAAGACAAACCCATCAATTATATAGCAAGCATATACTAAAGTATAATTATAAACCAAAGATTTTACAATTAAGTTCAATAATGCAATCAAGATTCATGAATTCAAAAGATTTATAATGCAACATCTTTACATACACATAGGTTGAAAAATAAATCCACACATATAGACCTATTGCAATCATTACTCTTTCCCAAATTAACTTTAGCACAAAACAAGCAAGAGATGTTTCCATATTTATTTGAGCCTTTTTTCACATTTTTCTCAATTATTCCGGGTACTTCCTTGTCGTCAAGACTGTTTTCAAGGATTCGGTACTCATTATTTTTGCTCACATCGAATACGTCCTTGTCGTCAAGACCGTTTCCAAGGATTCGGTATTCATTTTTTTCTCATAAATGTTTTTTTATTCTCTTGCACAATGAGCAATTTTAAAGCTATTTGAGGAATAACAATTCAAAAAAGCATATACATAAGCATTTACAATCCAACCTATGCATTAGTATCAATATTGCATATTTTATTAATTCAAATATAAAATTTAAGTGTCATGCATCATCTCCCTTAAAAGCAATATCTAAACCTTATGAAAATACTAAAATTCGTACAAGCTATAAAATTGACAAATAAACCTTCAAAGTATTGCTATCATGATCAAAGAAAAACACTATATGAATAATACAAAGCTATCTTTCAATTTGTTTCTTTCAATTGTTGCTTGATAAAACCAAGAGCACAAAAGCTCCCCCTCAAACCATGCCAAAAGGATGAATGATTCCCAACTCTCCACGAAGAAAAATCAAGAAGAAATCAAAGATTTTAAGAACAAAAAAAAATTATGTCAACCCAAAAGTAAATTGATGTTACCTTGAAAAGGCATGACCTTCTCCACTTTGAACACATATGGGGAGTATGCTGCCAAAATACCTACGAACAAGGTGATGTCGAGACCTCCATGTTGGGGTTAGAAATAAGAAATTTTGGAATCCAACACTGAGTCACACAACCATTTGAACCAGTAGGTACATTTGTACGAACAAAATCAGAATCAGACTTACCTGAAAACTTACCTTGTCGCTTCAAAAATACGATTTGAATTACGCACAAAATTACCCCGAGACCGGTCTGATCACTGCTGTCTAGCTGGTCTGACTGGGCCTGGCTAGCCTGACCGCCTGAACACCTACGGTCGGATCGTGCTCCTTGAACCAAAACCCGATTTTTGCCATCTTTGTTTTGCAAAAGCAATCTCTTTTTCCTTTTTCTGTTTACGGGCAAGTCTAAAACAAAAACCAACCAAATATCCATCTTTTCTACAAAAAGAACAAGTGTACTTCTCACGACAAGAAGTTTTTGAATTAGACAGTTTTGAAATCGGTGGTTTCGCAATCAAAGACTTTGTTTCTTGAACCGTTGACGAACAAGAAGACAAAATCCTAGTAGATTTAAAAACCGTTTTCTTTGGTTCAGGTTTTTTTACAATTTTACTTTTTTCAGTTACGCTCAAAACAGGTTGATGATTTGTAAAATAGGCATTAGTATCAAAACCTATACCACGATTATAAGTGCTCACTTTTGATTGATCCAAAATCATATTAAGTTTCTTTTTGCCATCAAAAAACCTTTCCAAAGAACTTTTCAAATAAGAAACTTCTTTTGTCAAATTTGCACAATTTTCACAATCAACCAAAACACCTTTGTTCTTGCAACACTTAGAACATGAAAGCACCTCATCACAATTCACAATGTTTTCCATGTACTCAACACGTCCTAAAGCATCTTTCAATTTCATCTCATTCAAAAAGCACTTTGAGCAATTTTGCGAAATCAAAATATCCTTGTGTTGTTTAACCCTTTTTGCACTCAAAACATTGAACAAAGAACTTGCACAAAAAGTAGTTTTATATTTTTTCAAAACGTTCTTTGTCAAAATCAACTCATCAACAACACGAGCATGCAAAGCAAATCCAAGAGCAAAAGAAGACTCAAGCTTTTTGGTATTTTCAACCTCAGATTCCAAGTGCAAGCAATTAACAGAATAAACATCTCGTAAAGCATTAATTTTAGAAAATAGAACTTCGCAAGATTTGCAATCATCATCATTAGGAATCGAAGATTTTAATCTACCAATTTCAGCATTTAGAATATCAATAATGTGATCCTTCTCATCAAGCATATTAGAACATGTTTTAAGTTTCTCCGCAAATTTGAAAGCAGCATGTTCTAATTGATCATAACTAAGCTTTTCTTCACTATCACTATCAGATTCATTCTCATCAGAACTTGCATTGTGAGCAATAAAAGCTAAATCAACAACATGCTTACCTTTCCCATTGCTCTCTTTTTCTGAGTCTGATTCATCGCTCTCACAAACTTCTATTAATTCTCGAATTAGCCTTTGCATGTAACTCTTCTTCTTCTCTTTTTTGATATTCTTCTTGTCCACCTCCTTCTCCTTGTTCACCTTCTTGCGGTTAGGACAATTCAACTTAATATGATTCAACTCTCTGCACCCAAAGCACTGAACGGGACCTCCTCACTTCCTGTTCTTTACTTTTTCAAAAGCTCGAGAAACTCTGTTAGCAACAAAAACCAAGTCCTCCTTACTGAATTCCTCCAGTTGTTCATCGGACAAAGCATTAAAAGCAGAAAGAGCTGCCACAGGAGAAGTATCCAAAGAAGATCCAGATGAAGACACCAAAGCAGTAGATTTAGAATCTATCTTGCGAGAAAGTATATTCATCTCATGAGTTTTGAGTTTTGTGTAAAGTGAATCCAACATCAAAGTAGACATATCAACAGACTCTTGAATAGATGTAACCTTCATCTCCCAAATAGACTTATCAAGACCATTCAAAAAGTAGCGAGAAACCTCAGATTGTGTGTAATTTGTGTCATAAGCAGAATAAACAGATCTAAGATCACTCAAAATCCTATTAAATCTATCAAGATAATCATCCAAAGCTTCTCCAGGTTTCATCTCAAATTTTATGTATTCCTTTTTGAAAAGATTTCGATGAAGTTCTTTAATGTTAGTAGTTCCTTGATGAAAGTTTGTCAAGGCATTCCAAATCTCATGGGCAGCTTTAAAATGTGACACTCGATCAAAATCCAAATGAGAAATTCCACTCAACAAAATATTACGAGCTTTGCAATTGTTATTAACTCAGTTTTCAAAGCTTTAGTAGAAATTTGATCAGGAATCACATAAGAAAAAACAACCTTTTGCCAAATATCATAATCTTGAGCCATAATGTAAGATTGCATCTTGTCACACCAATAAACAAAATCCGAACCATCAAAAATATGTGGCTTAGTTGAAAACTTGTTAGCCTTGGCTTAAAACTCTTGATCGGTAAAAATCCAAAGAAAAAAAACGAGGCTCTGATACCACTTGTAGGATCGGAAAGCAAGAAGTAAGCCAACCAGTGGGGGGGTGAATGATTGTAGTACCCAAAAACCAAAACTTTTAGCGGAATTAAAAGTTACCCTCAAATCGATGTAGATCGGTCTGACTGGAATAGATCAGCCGGTCTAACCGCCCTGTCCTGCCGGTCTGACCGCCCTGTATCGTCGGTCTGACCGCCCTATTCCATCGGTCTGACCGCTACAATGCCGCCGGTCTGACCGCCTATGAGTCATCGATTAGACCGCTGAACCCGAGCAAACACAAATTGTAGATCTCTCAAAGTAGATGACAACTTTATTACTTCTCTCTGTGTTTACAAAGTGCAACAACAGCACTCCTCACGAAAATCTCGACTAAACTCGAAGCCCTAACTAAACTTTCAACTCAATGCTTCTCCAAAAACGATACCGGGAGGCCACACCCTCCCTCTCTATTTATACATGAGGTAGGTAGTCTAAAGCCATGAACCAAACTCATACAAGAAGTCCTAATTCACCTAGGAAACCTTCCCGTACAAGAAACCAACTTTACATATTCCAATTGTTCCAAATTTGGACTCCTTCCAAATTTGACTCCGCATCCCATACGCACACAATACCTCCATCGTATGCCATATGGAATCTTCACCAACCACGTGCATTGATCTTTAGCCTAAGTATCCCGCATGATATCTGACCATCCGGACATCACCTTATCTCCAAGTTGACTCCCGATCCATCACCGGCAATACTCTCCCGAGATGTAAAGATTACCTACACATGAATCAATCAAAGAAACCATATCCGAGCACAAGCTATCCTAAGCTTGACTCATTGTTAGCACACAACAGTATTACATATACATAGTATCCATCTAGAAGCCATAAACACGAATTAACCATAGATATCCAATGAAACAACCCGAAACCGAAACGGACACAGAGTCAGCCGGTCAGACCGCGGGCTGGCCGGCCTTGCCTGCCCGATCTGACCGGACCCAACAAAATAACAATCCCTGTTCACCGTCTAAAAATTCAATCATCTCACAAACCACGTCGCAAATAAACTCCAAATATCAAAACCAATAACCTCAGATGCCAATTGTTCATCACAACAAAAGAATGAAACACTTTGATTTTACACAAACAAGAACAAGATAGAAGCAATCTGATATTACAAATAGGAATTGAATACACACAGTATGCTGGGGTTTCGAAGACGAGTAATTAGATGGTCTATCTGACACACATAACTACAAGGTAAAGTAGCAATGGCTAAAACTTTAATCTAACAAAACACAAGAAACCCTGAAGGGGTACCTAGCTATTTAAAGAGGTGGAAGAACGGCCAAGGAGTCCCTAGGGTCATGCTCCACCACGTTGGAGCGCACTCCAGATGGGCCCCACTTGGGTCAGGGTCCCAGATGAAGTTACAAGCCCATAGGGCCATTATGGATGATGCAACACATTGTTTCTTCAATTATGGATGACTTAGATGGAATTTGGAGATGGGGCGGTATCCATTGAAAAGAGGACTATAAGAGATTTTCATCAAGTACTCATGGGCCCAAAATGGAGCTCGTATGCATATTTGAAGGCTGTTTGAACTGAACGCTGTTGCAGGTGGCCGAATTAGATTCCAGAACTTGTGCGGCTTGATTTTGGTGTCTACCAGTTTAGCTATGATGTGAGCAACAGTTGTATCCATAGTAGCCATGATCACATCAACGCCAGTCTCGCCTCTATGGCAGACGCAGCTGGACACATATCTGTCGTCGTCCATGCCGTCGTTGTTGACCCTCCCTCCATCAAGCCGTTCCTGGTCGTTGTCCTCGTAGTTGTCTTCGTCCTTAGCATCGCGTCGTCTAGCTCATTCTCGCCTTCGTCCTAGGGTCACTGCCGAAGTCGTCTCCTCGTCGTCGATCATTGTCGCCGTTCCTTGTCTCGTCACATTGTGGTGAGGAACCCTACCCTCGCTACGCTCTCCTTGTCTTCCCGATGCGTTTTGCCCTATCGTGCCCATCGTGCCATTGTCGGCGCCAGTCCGCGTGTTCCGGTGTCAGCAGTCATTCATGCGGGCTTCGCGTGTACATGTGGTGGCCATGTTCACGTGCCCGTGTGATTGCCTCGTGGTTGTCCACGTGTGTAGCTCACGTGGTGTTGTTGACGAAAAATCCGTGCTCGGCCGATGGTGCCAGATCTATATTGGCGCGAACCAAACCGACGAACACACAAAGGCCTGAGAGATCTGCTTAGCTCCAGTGCAGGTCTTAAAATTAATGAGATGCGGGTGTGCCAGTCAGTTTGATCCTGCAACTGACAAGATATATAAACAACAGATCAAAGAGCCGATCGGCTGACAAGCCGATGGAGTAATTCCAGCCGATGCCGATACTAGCAGATGTCAATAGGGTTTTGAACAATTGACTATATATCTAATGTAGATTCTGACACTTGATGTAAATAATGATATAAAGACAATCGACTGATGATAATGCAATAAAACAATAATATAATCCAAAAGAAACCAATGGGTTAATAGTGATATGATAGAATAAGCGCTGATCCGAAGGTTAAAGCGTACATCGGTTGGAGGTCCGATGTCATTAAATCAAAACGATTAGATAATCAATGAAACCTTTGTTGTCATCGGCTAAATCCAACTTGTATATAATCCTTATGAGCCGATGCTACGTCCAGATAACTCATTGGCTGAAACCCCGATGAAACCCTTATTGGCAATCAAAAAGCATGCTAGAGATTATGGTTCTAAGCATGACTAGGGCTGATGCAGCACAAATTATGAAAAGAAACATAATATCTAGACAATCAAGCATTCGACTGATTTTCAGGGTGGTAGATACCTTAGCTAATCTAGATTGACAAAACAATTTAACCGATACCGGCAAAACCCTAGAAAAGATCTGACCGATACAAGTAAATTGAATAATCAACTTAGATTAATTAAGATATATGATAAATAGGTAGGCAAAAATATCAACCGAACCAGAGCGATCCAAGAGGTTGAAGAGATGCAGCCTTGAACAACACCAATATAGCTGATACAATTGCCAGGGCCGACGAAATGTAGGATTTACCCCTTCACCGGAGATCGAAAGCCAATGTAGCCCCGCATCAGGTGCCAAGTTCCGCCGGTTGATAAATAAAAACCTCAGAAAAAGGGGTGGCGATGCGCCGAGAGTAGTTGTATTGATCGAGAGATATCTTACAAAAGACCCTCGGTATACATATTTATACTCATGGGTAAATACTAATCCTTATTGGACAAGACACAAATTCCTAAAGATAAAGTAAAAGATACAAGTTCTATTTGGACTCTAAACAATCTTTCCTAAAAGTAAAAGAAAACTAACTAATTCTGCCTAATTAATAGATAACTTACCATGCTGCATCCTCCTTGAACTTGGTCTCTTTTGGATAAGCTTTCTTTAATTGATTAATTTCCTTAATCGAATCCATCAATAATCCAACTGTTGACGATTGATAATTCTCATCGGCCGATTTCAGGACTTTGAAGCCGATACTGACTACAGGCCGATGGTGATTTCAGGGCTTACCATATTTTAGCGTTAACAGGTGTCTAGTGGGGCCCACTTATCAGCCACCGGCTCGCTTGACACGCAAGGTCCGCTTCCGTTGGCCCGTGGACCATCTCTGTGCACTCGATCCATTGTGGTCCTTTGGGTTGACATGTGGGGTCCGCATGTCAACTATGTAGCCCTTCCTCTCTTTTTCGGGCTAGCGCTTTAAACATGTTTTATAGTTGCAAAATTAATACAATAATTCGTAAATCTTCGTTAAACAACATATAAATTTCGGATGACCATATCTTGGTCATACGAACTCCGAATTGACCCATTCAAGTCTCTTAATTCTTGTTATAACCTAAAGAACAAAGCATTTTATGTACTGTTGTTGCTTCTTGAATAGGGTTTTAGCTTTGTTCGTGTGCTTCATGTAGTTCTTGTCGTTCTGAAGGTTCCCGAAGCATTGTTCGTGGTCTTCGCCGAAGGTTTGGAAGACCGTTCTCTCTGAACAAGGCAAGTCACATCATCCTTGAGCATATTGAATCCCAGTTTACGAAATTATTGCAATATGCTTTATTAAATTGCTGCGAATAATTGTTTAACTTAGCCATGCCTATTATTTCTTCTTATGGCCTTATTATTTGTTGTTGTTATATTATCACTTTGACAACCCTAGGTAAATAAAACCCTATTGGTGAGAACTCTATAGGTTGTACTCACTAGTACTTGTGAGGTATTTGCTTAGCCCTGCTTGATTAAAAACCCTTACATGTTTTACAATACTAGACTTCGGGAATTATTTCACATCACTCAAGGTAACTTTGGACTATTGGCGGTATAGCCAGGAGATGATAATCTTCCCCCTTTCAAAGCTCCCGAAATGGTTTTCAGCTGGGCTCGGGGTGCATGGTTTTGCTAGTCTCACCCTGACTAACATAAGGACCGGTCTTCAAGCCTTTGTTGCAAAGCATTTTCTGTATTAACCACATGTCTAGTGGGTAAGGCTTAACGCAATGCTCAATCTAGTCATGAACAAAAAGAACATGGATAGAGATAGATGAAGTCTGGCTTGACGGATGTCTCTGAGGCAAATGAAGGTTACTTTGGAGGGACACCCGGATAATCGAGATGTCATGGCATAGGACGAGCATCCAGGTGGCCACTCCCGAAGAATATTCTGATGCCATGGGGCACAACCATAACTTACCTGTCCCAGGAAAACTAACCGTAGGATGGGGTTGGGTCGGTCCTCTTGTTCATGGCTAGGATGGGTGAAGGGTTATGTCATGTTTTTATGATGGGTTCCACAACGATGGAATACAGCGTAAAGGCGTCTCTTGTGGGTAAAGTTGTACATCTCTGACCAGAGTATAAACTATTCGAATAGCCACGTCCTTGGCTATATATGGGCAAGCCTAGCAATATACCCAAGATAGATGTTTCCTCCTAAAATATAGATAATCTGGCTAATGAACTAAACCTGGAATGGTTGGCCTGGTATGGCTTAGGATGAGCTGGGGTCTGGCTATAGGACTGCTAGTTCGATCTAATCTATTTCTAGCTTTCGGTTAAGGTAGGTTCATGAGGGTTCATGGCCTTGATTAATAATCTGGTTTAGACTTAGGTTCATGTTTATAAAATTGCCTTGATTAACTAAAATAATTTGAAATGCTTGTTTGCTGCAAAACTCAACCCTATATTGCTACTCCTTGTACACCTTGCATTAATCATGCATCTCCCGATGTGACTTGCTGAGTACTGTGGTTGTACTTATTCTTTTCAATCTTTTTCCCCTTCAGTAAGAGAAGCTTTGGAGAAGAAGTCTTAGGTGGAGTCTTGATTTATACTCTAGTTGAGCGCCTGTGAAGTTGGAGCCGTAGGCCCGCTAGTCCGCTGCTATTTATTTTTGTTTGTCAGGCCCAAAGTGACTTTATAATAATATAAATATTATCGATATAATAAAGATGTGTCTTTGTATCATGTTTATTGAGGTGTACCCTAGCTTTTCCTAGGATGGGGTTCAATACACTAGCAATTAGAAAAAGGTATTTTCCGGTCGTGACACTGATATATTCTGTCATAATTTCATATCAGTTGTCCTGTTAAATTACGATTTTCTTTTCTAGCTGCAAATTTTGGTTGGTCAATGGCAGGTTCACCTCAAAAGCTGCACGGAAGGATCATAAGTTCTCATTGTTGGAGATCGACGGGAATGAACTTCACCTGAGTCACTCGATCGAACACTTTGCGCGCGAACTGTTCACGTCCGACAAGACCGGATCAAAAACGAGAGAGTGGGAGTTTTGTGCTGCAAATGCCACCGCAGCTTTTCGGGTTTTCTTCTCCTTTTATTGACGCGATTACAGACTCAACGTGCGCGCTCCATACGGCACTACATTGCGCGCCATCCCACACGAATCGGCAATACAGGCGAGGGACCCGGACAACAGGAAAAGCTCCACGGGCGAAGTGCATCGTGGGAGCTAACAGATTCCGACTAAAGAGGAACTCAAAAAACGGAAAAGACGCTAAGTCTAACAGCTAGCTAACTGAAAATATGAGAGGGATACGAGGACACAACAAAGTTTATCAACATTTCACCCCCTAAGCTTTGTGCCCTCGCTTGATTTCTTTCATGCCAATCTGATCGCGCAACTCCAGAAAGCGTACACGACCAAGCGGCTTGGTGAGAATGTCTGCTTGGTGAGAATGTCGGCCTCGCAGGATGATAAGGCGACCACCTTTTGTTTTTAGGATTGCCAACTCATGGCGCTGCAGCCAAAGGAAGAACAACACGCCGCTGGTGCTCTTCCGTGTGTCGACGTCGCCGGCCATGTCAGCATCACTGAAGCCGACGAGCTGCGCCAGTTGAGCTCCCGGCTTGTAATGACAGCCGAGATTGATTGTGCCGGCGATGTAACGCAGTGCGCTTTACCGCCGCCAGGTGTTCGACCGTGGGCTTCTCCATGAAACGGCTCATATAACCAGCAGAGAATGCAATGTCAGGGCGAGTATGAACCAGATACCTCAAGCTCCCGACGATGCTGCGATAGTCAGTCACGTTCACTGGTGCCGTCGCGCTCTCCTTGGTGAGTCTTAGGCGTGGCTCGATCCGTGCGGAGCACGCGTTACAGCCAGCCATGCCGGCCTTCTCTAGGATTCAGAGCGCGTAGGCAGACTGGTTGAGGTAGATGCCAGCCGCCGTTTGTTGGACTTCGATGCCCAGGTAGAAACTCAAGGAGCCGAGGTCGCTCATCTTGAACATCGCTCGCATCTCCTGCTTGAACTTGTCGATTTCGACCATGTCATTGCCAGCGATGGTGAGGTCGTCGACATACACGCCCATGAGGAGGCGTGAGGCACCCTCGCCGCGAGTGTATACCGCGTGCTCCGAGGAATTGTGCCGGAAACCGAGCTCAGCTAGGCTCTGGTCCAGCTTGGCATTCCATGCCCTCGGCGCTTGGCGAAGACCATAAAGAGCCTTGTCGAGTCGAAGCACCTTGTGCTCTTGCCCGTTGACGATGAAACCCAGCGGCTGAGTGACGTATACCTTCTCACGCAGTTCCCCGTTCAGGAACGCGGACTTCACGTCCATGTGGTGCATCGGCCACATCTCCTGAGCGGTGAGTGCGAGCAGCAGGCGCACGGACTCGATTCGCGCCACGGGCGCAAACTCCTCCTCAAAGTTGATGCCCTGCTGCTGGACATAGCCTTTCGCTACGAGCCTCGCCTTGTGTTTCACCACCTCCCCGCGGGCATTCTTCTTCAACTTGTATACCCATTTGAGACCAATTGGGCGGTGGCCAGCAGGGAGTGTTGTTAGCCGCCACGTCTTGTTCTGCTCGATGGACTGCATTTCCTCTAGCATGGCCGCGCGCCACGCCGCGTGCCCTTCGGCCTCAGCAAAGGAGGCCGGCTCCTCACCGGTGGTGAGGTGGAGCTCGTCGTTGAACAGTTAGCGATTCGCCAAGCCGGGTGGCGCGGTCTTGCAGAGGATGTCATCGAGGGCGCGGTAGCGAGGCAGTCGTCATGATCTGCGTCCAGGTTCTCTGAACCGGCCGTAGGTGGAGAGACAAACTGTGGTGAACTTGGCGATGGAGGGGAAGCCGGCACGTTTTGAGGCGGCGAGGCTGGCACGGACACCGTGCGCACGGAGTTCGCCAGGTCCGTCGTTGCTTCGTCATCAACCTGAGGATAGCAGAACTCGACAGAGAACTCAGGTGAGATGTTAGCATTTTCAGAGTCTTGGCCGCCCCAGTCCCAGCCACGTGCTTCGTCGAAGACCACGTCTCGGGAGATAACAAACCTGTCAGACACCAGGTCGAACATCTTGTAGGCCTTTGCGCCAGGGGCATGGCCGAGGAGCATCATCGGACGACTTCGATCATCCAACTTCTTGGTGTGTGGGGAACGTGCATAGGTGCTGAACGGCTGGTTTGCGGCCGCTCCAGGCTTCATATGGCGTCATGCCGGCGACACTCTTCGTCGGAGAATGATTGAGGAGATAGACGGCCGTCGTGACCGCCTATCCCCAAAATTCAGCCGGCATCTTCATTGCCTTCAGCAGGTTCCGCGCGGTGGCGACGCCGGTTTGGTTTCGACGCTCGACGACGCCGTTCTGCTGTGGGGAGTATGGTGCCGAGAGGTGACGGCGCACACCTCGATCGACACAGTTTTTCCGCGAACTCAACAGAGGTGAATTCACCCCATTGTCCGTACGGAGGACCTTGAGTTTGCGCCCGGATTCGACCTCGGTCGTAGCTTAGAATCAGCGGATTGCCGTCGACACGTCTGCTTTGTTTGCCAAGAGAACGAGCCACATATAGTGACTTAAGTCATTGACCAACAATAAAAAAAACCTCTTGCCGCGGGCTGTCGCCGGAGTGACGGGGCCGCATAGGTCTCCGTGAACAAGGTCTAGCAGTCCCTCCGCGCCGTAGCACGCGGCGGAAGGAAATGATGCGCGCCACTGCTTCATCGCGACACAGCAGTCACATAGTTGCTCCACTTGGTCGATGGCTGGCAGGCCACGGACAAGGTCTTGGCGCGCCATCTGACGCAAGGAGCCAAAATTGAGGTGGCCGAACCGTGCGTGCCAGCGCCACGCGGTTTCCTGGGAGCGCGCGGACAGGCACACGGGGCGCGCCACGGTTAGTTTCAGGAGATAGAGGCGGCTCCGAGTCTGCCTCACCTTCGCCAGTAGCCGGTCCGCCGGATCATAGACGGTGAGGACGCCATGTTTAATGCGGACGTTGCAGCCGTGTTCGTCCAGCTGCCCCACGCTCACCAAGTTCGCGTTGAGCCGTGGGATGTAGTATACCCCGGTGAGGGCTCTGTGTTCGCCATTCCTGCACTCGAAGAGTATCTTACCCTGGCCTTCAATGGAGATCAACGAGCCGTCGCCGAACTTGACGGTGCCGCGCACTCCGGTGTCCAACTCGGAGAACACGTCGCGGCAGCCCGTCATGTGGTTTGTGACGCCAGTGTCCAAGTGCCAGAGCCCGGCGTCGAGTGGCCCCTCCCGGTGAATGAGGGCGACCACCTTCTTCTCCTCGAGGAACACGGGTGCCTGTGTGGCAGTCGGTTCGGTCGTCGGCGCCAAAGCGACGGCAGCTGGTGGGGAGGACGGGGCGGAGACGTCCTCGAACGCTTGCGCCATCAGCAACGTGGGCTCCGCGTCATCATCCGGCCGTGAGCTTGATGGGCCTCGGCCTTCTTAGGCTGGCGGCAGTCCTTGGCCCAGTGGCCGTCGCATCCACAGTTGCGGCAGCGATTGCGGCCGCCGTCCTGCCCGTCACGAGCGTTGTTGCCGCCGCGATCGCCGTCGCGGGCTCCCCCTTCAGTGTGCTTACGGCCGCCTCTGCGGCAACGATTGCTATTGCCCTTCTTGGAGGACGAGGCCTCTGCGGCCTGCTTTTCCTTGTACTTGGCCGCCCACTGCTCCTCAGTGAGCATCAGCTTCCCCATCTCCGACGTCACCCGCTTGGCTGCCAGTTTGTCCTCGGCATTCCGGAGACGACCGGTGACCTCCTCCAGCGAGAGTTCCTCGACGTCGAGCAGCGTTTCGATGGAGAGGGCGATCTGCTGCAGGTGTTCAGGAGCGGCGTTAAGAAATTTTTGAACGACCTTACTTTCCTCAACAGGTGCCCCCAAGGTGGCGAGCGTGGTGACGAGGTTGTTAAGCCGCAGTGAAAATTCCTCCACGGATTCGACATCCTTGAACTCGATGGCGTCATACTGCCGCTGCAGCAGCTGTGCCTTGGACTTGCGCACGTGATCGACCCCGACCCTCATCAGCTTGATGGAGTCCCACGTGTCCTTCGCCGTGGCCTTCACGGCGAGCGTTGACAGCATCTCAGCCGGTACGGCGCGGATGATGGCCTCCAGAGCCATCCGGTCCTCCTGGAAATATGCGTCGTCGTGCTCCACGGCCTCCCCGATACCGCGGGCTCGGAGCATGACCTTCATCATCAGCGACCAATCGCCATAATTGGTCTTGGTGAGAGTAGGATAGTTCGCCGAACCACCCACCTCCTTCACGACTGTCACACCCTAATCTTATACCATCGTACAACCGCACCTAACTGGAATGTGTCGTAGAAAAAACAGCACGAACTGCTTCCTACGAGACTGCAATATCGGTACCAGTCTCAGGACATAGCGCTGGTATCCAGTGGCGGAGGAAGGAATTGAATTGAGGTGTGGCGGAAAGCCAAACTATAGAACATCGCTACTTAGGTAGCGTAAGAGATTTAATACTAATATTGCTCAATATATATGTAAAATATAATAATTTTCATTCATCAAGCAAGAATTATATAATATATATAAATAATATATAGAATAAGTCTAACATTAAAGAAGAATACTAAAAATTTACAAGTGAAATCAATAGACAACCCGAGTGAGGATGAAGCCTTAGTTGCGTCTCGGAGATATAGGTAATTGCATTTTCCTATCTTTCTTCTTCTGGAATGCTTTCTTAATTTTCTCAAGATCAATTCCTTTAAATATCTCCCTCTCAATGTAACACACCATTAAGTCATTAAGCCAAGCATCAGACATCTTGTTGCGTAATTCAGTTTTGATAATCTTCATTGCTGAAAATGCCCTTTCAACTGATGTTGTCGCCACCGGCAGTAGCAATGCCAACTCAATTAGACGATAAACCAATGGAAATATAGTATGCCTATCAAGTTCAACCATTTTTTGTGCTAGGCTTGCAAGATCATGACAATCTCTAAATTCCTCGATTCTTCTCACATGCATAATAAATTGTTCAAGTTGTTCTTTTATATCATCTTGATTAGAAGAGGAGAAATCATCATAATATATCTCTGTAAGCCGGGCAAGCTTGTCCACATCAAATTTAAAGAAGGAGTCACTTGGGTCAAGACAAGAAAAGCAAACCAACAATTCTGAAGATACCTCATTAAACCGATGATCAAACTCAGTGATAATAGAATCTATAGCAGCATAGAAAGTATCAACTCGGAAGTGATGATCTGGAGTGATGTTGTTCCACCCGCCTTTTCTTGATCTTCCCCACCTTGGCATTGAACCATTCATATTTGGTACTGGAATATCATTTTCATTACAAAATTTTGTGACTTCTTCAAATAGTGGCAGCTGCCATCCATTGTTCCTCAAATTTAACAAACGTGTTTTCACATCAATAAGCAAAGACATTGCCTGAACAACATTTTGATCCTTCCTTTGCAGGATAAGAGATATGTCATTTGTGATGCGTAGGATTCTCAACATCATCTTCAAGATGAACACAAAGCTAAAAGACTCCATAATTTCCACTAAACCTCTTGCCCGGCATGGATTACGCACATCCTGATGAACACTTTCTAGAACTTCAATGACTGAATCCCACATTGACTCGATACGAAGTAAAGTCTTGTAATGAGAACCCCATCTTGTATCTCCAGGTCTAGCTAGAGATGTTTCCTGATGCTTTCCCCTTCCTGAGGAAATCTGCCCACTATTCAATTTATCCAAAAGAATCCTACGCTGCTTATCTAGCAATAAATCCTTCCTCTTGCAAGAAGAAGTGGTGTTGTTCACAATCATGGCAATATAATCAAAGAAATCCTCAATAGATCCACAACATCTTGAGACAGAAACAACTACCAATTGCAATTGATGTGCAAAGTAATGGATATAAAAAGCATATGGGTTCTCATCACGAATCAACTTTTGGAGGCCATTAAATTCTCCTCTCATATTAGAAGCACCATCATACCCCTGTCCTCTTAGGTTTCCGGTATATAGCCCATGATCACCAAGAACTTCAACCAATGCTGCCTTTAATGCTTCTGAGGTTGTCTCCTTAACATGTTTGATTCCCAAAAATCTTTCAATTACTTTTCCTTGTTTGTTCACAAACCTACAACACAAATGATAGTATGATATAATTAGTTGATTAAATAATTGGTAAAGTTGTCAATAAAATATGATAACCAATTAAACTTAGATAATTAATCTCTTACCTCACAACCACGGCCATTTGTTCTTTTACAGATATATCACGAGATTCGTCAATAAGAACAGAGAAGAGACAACCTGACATCTCTTCCTTAATTGCTTTGGTGACTTCCTCTGCACAACATTCTGCAAGTTCTTTCTGAATTGTTGGAGAAGTCATCTGGGCATTTTTAGGACATGCCTCATCAAATGCAAGCCTCACTTGTTCATTTCTTTCTTTGTACCATTCAAGAAACTCACGAAAATTGCCCTTATTTAAAGAGGTAAATGACTCATCGTGTCCACGAAATGATTCACCTTGCAATGTGAGCAAACTAACAATTCCCAAAGATGTATCCAGACGAGTTTCATAATTGATTTGTGCATCTTTTGTGTAGGTTGCAACCTTATGCTTTACACTGGTTCTTTGATTATCAAAATCAAAATATGCTGTCCTACATTGATTATGGATTATTCCATCATGTTTTGGAAGTGCCAAGTATGCATTTTTCCAAGTGCCAAACCCAAATGTTGTAAAGGCATCATAACCAAATTTGTCATCCATGCGATCTTGCTTAAAAAAGATAGCAATAAAAACAATAAGCCTTGTCCTTTTCCACACTGTATTCAAGCCAAGGATGCTTCTTGAACCAATTTTGTTGAAAGCGTCTATTTTCACTTGTTTTAGGAAAATTATAACCAGTTGGTTGAGTTGGTCCCTTTGCCATGTAAGCCCTCCTAACATCACTTCTAATGTCCACATGAAATTGATCAATTGGTATGCGAAGTCCCGGATCAGTGATAATGTCATCTGGGTTGAACTGAGTTATAATACCTTCAGGCTGTGCATCAGATTCCACCATCTCGGCTTCCATATGATCTTCAATCTCCTCTTCAGATTGTATGGTTGCCCCACCTGTAACATCCTGAGTATTTCGACTTTGGAATACGGAATTAAAAATTCTGAATAACCAAAAATCTTTTTCAAAATACTTTCATGCCTGAACTAACTCAATTCGATCTGTCGTTTTTCGTTTACACGTGAGCTAATAGACGAACGTCTGAGGATACGTCGATATTTGATTTCAAATATTATTTATTCAAGGAGCTATGATTTGCATATGCCAATTATTTTTGAAAAACAAAAACCCTCGAGCATATTTACTTTATAAATAAAGCTATATATCTAAATATATCACCATTTTGGATAAAACCCATTAAGGGATAGTTTATTAAAACAAATATTGTTCCACTACAGAAATAGCTTTGATTATTTTCTATGCACCTTTATATAGAGTGATAAGCTTTTGGAAATTATTTGCAAAATAATGTCTATTGGTAAAGTATTTACTAGAAACCTTAATTGCGAAATATAAATTCCTAATAGGCTATTTTCAAGGATATGACCTCCTCAGACAAAGTCTAGTCCTCAGGCATAATTTTAGTTTGCTTGTTTATTGTTTATTTGTGTGTACCTAGAATCTGTGCCAAAAGATCTCGATTAAATCCTTTTACCGAAAAGGGGTCCTCTGTACAAATTCTATCTCAAACCCCCTTCAAATTTCCAAATTTCATATCCCCAAAGAAAATATTCGAACATCCTATTTCTTTGGGCCACATTTCCCTCTGTTAGCCCAACCCATTCCGCAAAACAAGTTCATTTCCCCTCCCTCTACCATGGCCTTCCTGCTGGGCTTTTTCTGGAAAAGTCCATGTTGCCTCCCCGAGCCCTTTCATTCCTATTGGGTTGGTAGTAAAAATAAAAGTCTAATTTTCCCCCATACTATTTTCGGCGACGACGTCGCCGCACGCCGCGCCGCTACGACGAGGCCGCTACGACATCACCGGCTGTCGCCTTCCGCTCCTGTCTCACCGGCGAGCTTGCCGTCCATTCCATACGCATCCGGCCCACCTCGCACCGCCGCGAGCCATGCAGCAAGCTAGTTGTGCATGCGCGTGCATGCAGGCAAGCCAGCCACGAGCAAGCACCATGCAACTAGCTAGCTACGCGTATGCCTGCATGCAAGCAGCTAATCGAGCCCAAGCTAGCATGCATGCAACAGCCTATGCAGTATACGCGCCAACCTGCGCGGCCGCTGCAACTACCCCGTCCCTGTCTTCATGGCCATTTAAGACGAGCTCGTGCGATGAAGCCTATATAAGGGCAACCATAGCCAGTATGCAACCCGTCCCTTTCCATCCTCTTTTCTCCTCCTCCTGGCTTTGTTTCTCTTCAGTCACACCCTTCCGCGCACACGCCGCCATCTCTCCGCTTGCTCCGCCGCGGCCGGTTTCGGCTGGGCCTCAGTTGAGCAAGAGGACGGATAGGCCGCCGCGCCGTCAGTTGAACCCGAGAACGACTGACTTATCGAACGGCTAATCCCTAACATCTAACCCGCTGACTTCTAACTCACTAACCCGCTGACTTCTAACTCACTAACCCGCTGACTTCTAACTCGCTGACCCCTGACACCTAACTTGCACTAATCCGCTAACATTTATTCCTTAACGCTGTGTGTTCGTTTGTTGCCGAGCGAACACGTGGTGGGCGAGGACGATCCGCGGGTCGACCGGCCCCAAGCAGTACCTCGACGACCGTAGTTCGTGCGAGGACCGTCGGTCGGTACGCCGCTACCCGGCTGCCGCAAGGTGAGCTCCCCTCCTGCCCTTCCTCTTGCTTTCGTTTCCTTACCGCATTTCTCGTCTACCGTCGTTTCCGCGGCACGGTGGCGTCGTGAGACGTGACACCGTAACCATTCCTTGCACGACCGTCCTTCGCAGCGATCGCCGCATCACAGCCGGCCGTGCATACGCCATATAGCTAGCGGGCCGAACGTGTGCATGCATGCATGTAAGCAGCTAGCTAACTGCAGGTATGCGCATGCATGTATGCATGCAGCCACCCGAGCCGTCCTGGTCGCCGTCCGCCGGCCGTAAAAGCCACTGCCCCATCTTCGTCCCCCTCAGCCTCCAAACCAAATGCCGACACCCGCAAACCGTCCCAGCCTCCGCTCGGCCGACGCCGCCATACCGCTTGCAACCGCTCCTGCCGACCGAGCCTCGGCCGAGCCGCGTCTGTGCCGCCTCGAGCCGTTCGGCCATCGTTTGGCCAAGCCGCCCGGGACGCCTCCCCGGCCGTCGTCCGGCCGAGCCGTAAGCCCTTTCGGCCTCCGCTCGGCCGTGCCACCTCTGCCGAGCAACCGGCTGCTCCAACCGGCAGGACGCCGCTCGGGCCAACGCACTACGACCTCCGGGCCGTGCCGCGCAGGCTGAGCCGGCGCCAACCCGCCTCCCGCCGCGTGCTGCGCCACCACAGACGCCGCGCCACCCAGCCGCCACCCGACCGGCGCCCACCCCGGCCATGCTGCCGCACGCCGCCCGGCCTCACCCGCCAGAGCCGTGCCCGGCCGACGCCAAGGCACCGTTGCCCAGCCGCCTGGCTCGGCCTCCCGGCCAAGCGCCGTGGCCGGCGCCATGCCGCGCCGCAGCCGCCGTGCCCCGGCCGCCGCGCGCCGCGCTGCAACCGCCCCCGGCCTCCCCAGCCGCGCCGCGCGGGCTGCCTCCTGGCCGCGCGCCGCACTGCCGCGGCCGGGCCACCGAGCCACGCCGCACCGCCTCCCCGGCCGTGCAACGCGCTGCGCCGCGCCGCCGCCTTGCCGCCCGCACGCGCCGCACGCTCAGCCGTCGCTCCCAGCCGCGCCAGCCGCGCCTGCTCGGCCGCAGCCGAGCCGCCTGGCCGCAGCCGCCACGCCGCCTGCGCGCCGTCCCCGCCGCCTGCGTGCTGCTCCGCCGCCCTCGCAGCGCCTCAGCCCGGCCGGCGCCCTGCCGCTCGGCCTCTCCCCCGACGAGCAGAGAAGGCAAGAAAGAGAAGAGAGAGAGGAAGAAAAGATAAGAAGGAGAGAGAAAAAAGAGAAAGAGGAAAAGAAAAGAGGTGGGACCCGCCAGTGGGCCCCACTCTCTCTCTCTCCATGGGCCTTTGACCGCAGGTCTAAATCCCCTCCCTCTCCTTTCAAGGCCGAGCCCGTAAGAGTCCTCCTGCAAAAGTCTATATTATATCCTCCGGGCCGAAACCCACCAACAGCCTCTCTCCTCGACGAAGTCTAATTTATACCCCCCCTACTCACCCAACTCTCCTCTTGAAGTCTGTATTACCTCCCTAACCGACCTACATCACTTTGGGCTAAGGCCAAAGCACTCCCAAAATAAAAGTCCAACGTGCCCCCCCCCCTCTGAGCCCCTCAGCCAAAGAATATTCCCAAGAATATCCCTCTCCAAATTAATAAATCCATTTCCGTATTTCAGAAAATCCGCTAATCCTCCAAATTCGTATCTCCCTCGTTTTAAGTCGAATTTGAACAAAACTTTCGTCAAAATCTTTCAAAAATCAAGATCTACGCAATGGCACTGGTTGGGTTATTTTCCTTTTTGGAATTTTTGGCTCTTTTTGTGTTAGCGAGTAGTTCGTGACGTTATTATTCGACCGGACAGGGTATATCTGCGAGGAGGAAATTGAGCCAATTGATAACGAACCCTCAAGTGAGCAAGGCAAGTCACTACGCCCCCTTCCTCGAACATGTTGATCCTATTTTTATAAAGTGTTGATTGCAAATAAAATTGCATGCTAATTATAAAACGCGTACCTACATTTGCTTAAAGCCTTACCTTTGATATTGTTTATCCTTATGTATTTACACACCTTTGTTACCTGAGTATATTACTTTACGCGTGATTATTTACTCACTGCTTAGCCCTGCTTACATAGACGTTATACACTCCATATGGGAATGTGGATTGGTTACACTGATCACTCGATGGGAGTGATTGATAGAGATCGGGTGGAGACATAAGCGCCACCCACAGCATGAAAACCTTTGTGAAAACCCAAAAACTTAATTAAACAAAAGTGATTTCGACTGGGGCGGCACGGATAGAATATGGGTGGTTCTGGGAACGGTAAGCCGCCGACCCTGGTCAGTTAAGGACCGAGTCAAGAAGCTAAGCAGGAAACGAACCGAGTACGACCACACTTCTTGAGTGGGGTTAGACCCGGTGGACTAGGTTATTCTCGTGGGGTGGCACCCCAGACATGGTAGGTTCTGGATATCGGTATGGAAATGTGGAAGTGTGTGGTTTAATGACGTCAAGCTTTATATATGTATGATGTAACCTTCAATCTCGGGAGCGCCAGGACTCCCCTCACAACCGGCTCGAGGTAGGAATGTGGCGCCGGGGGTGCAATGGGGATTCATAGTCCTTGGAGCGGGTGCCGCCATGCGAGGGTAACTGAAAAACCGGGCCGTGACAAGTCTCATGTGTTGGGTGAGTCACGGAGTGTGGGATTAAAAGCGTACATCCACTGCAGTGTGAGTAAATTAAACTATTCGAATAGCCGTGCTCGCGGTTAATGAGCGCCGGGACTTGATTACTCTTGACTAGACTCACATTTTAATTTGTTAGAAGAATGTGGGATATACAGGTGACCTTGCCCCATGCGTGGGAAGGTTACATTGTGATGAAGGAACTTCTAATTAATGACAACCTTTACATAGCGGCAATTCTTTTCATGGTTAAAACTGCTAGGCCATAGGCTTGTAAAATAACTTGTGAAAACTGGCTTTACGCAAATAAACTAAAACCTGCCTTGGATCCCTATATGCATTGGTTGCATTTCTATAGTGGTGACTTGCTGAGTACGGTTGGTACTCACCCTTGCATATTTCTACCCTTTTAGAATTTGGTAGGACATGCCATGTCGAACTATCTGGGAAGGGGACGATGGTACGGAGGAAATAGGGACCTAGGTTCCCAGTCGATGCGTGTGGAGATAAGATGGACCGCCGCATGCTCGCTTCCGCTACCTTCATTTAGTTTTTGGTATTTTGTATCCGCGTCAGACCATGCTTGGCTCTATTCGGACCTATGGGTTCCCATGTAATATTTGGTATTGTAAGACCTGTATGACGATGTCAGCTTGAGATATACAACTGTGCCATGTGTGTACCATCTACTGATCCAGGGAATGGTATTGTAATACACATGGGGTTCCTGGTATACAAAACCGGGGGCTCACACCACCCCTAGTATTTTTCATCTGGTCTTCCACTGCATACACAACTCGTTCAAACTCATCATCAGAGTCATAGTCATCTGTCTGCCCTCCTTGATCTTGGACAGTTGGAATATTTGGCGCTGCAGCTTCAGTACAAAAGCTCCTCAAATCTGCATTCAATCACACCAATCTATATATAATATATTAAACTATTACGGATATAACATTAATTGTAGTATACTAGTATTAGTATGTACGTACCTTTTGTTTTCAGCCTTTTGCCTTTTCCTTTCCGATCCATGCTTAGGCAAACAGGCCAGGACGGCGGCGCAGATGGCCGATTGATCAAGATGAGGAAGGCAACAATTAGGGAATAGGGCGCGGCGAGATAGGATGGGCGCCACGAAACGATTTGAAGTGCTCTCTGTCCGTCCGTTCGTCTGTCCGTCGTAGATACTGGGTGCTTGCACGCCATCTTAATTGGGCCACTCAAGCCACGTTAGCCCACAAGCCACAGGCCTGCAGCTGCAGCCCAGATACGAAATAATGAAGTACTGGTTCAGTTTTTGGCACTGTTCTTCTTCTTCAGGAAGATAGAATAGTAGTTTATGAAACCTTCCAAGCATCCATGGCAGAGGGTGTGATCTGGGGGTACAAGTTCCAGAAAATTTGAGGTATGGCAAGCGCCATACCTTGCCATATGGGAAGCTCCGCCCCTACTGGTATCCACGGTGACAATTATGAATAATTGCTGACGGAGGGTTAGCTCCTCAACGGGGGACAGAGAGGGCCCCCTTTGTGAGTTTGGCCGAAGGCGCAGGGTGAAATTCTTTCTCCCCTGATCACACAAGAGAGAGAGAGACAGACGCAGATGCAAGCGTTTATACAGGTTCGGGCCGCTGGAAAGCATAACACCCTACTCCTGTGTGTGGTGGTTATCAGGGATTACAAATGTTTGTTCTCCCTTTCTCTCCTATCTATCTGTTCTTCGTCTCTCCTTCCCCTTAGGCCTGGGCCTCCTTTTATATCTCAAGGGGCTATCACACGGGCTAAAAGGCTGCCTAAGATAGAAGTAAAACATTCTTTTACATTTAATGGCTGTCTTGTTGCCTGACTCGGAAGCCACGCACTCGGTCGCTGCCGCATGACCCTCACCCGGTCAGGCGGCTGACACCGGAGACGCCCGCGTCAAACTCCATTAAATGGATGAAGACTTCTGTGTTCCGTTCGCATCGAAAAACGGAGGCCATCTGACCGGAGTTGGCATACCAACTCCGGCCCAGGGACGAGATGCAAAAAGCCCTCATCATTCTGATGGGACGGGGCAAGGCGTGTCGCGCGCCACCTGATGTGTGGGTAGCGCGCAGGTGCCCTGCCGCCATCTGACCCGTGATCTAATCGGTCTAAGATCGGTCAATCACCATGACCGGTCGTAGATTGGCCACGCAGGCCACACGCCGCATTTTTAATGCGGCGTGGTGCGCTCGCCTAAGCTACCATTAATGCGGTTAGGTAGGCACTGGCGATGCTCGCCTAACCTCACACACACGGCACAAGCGCAGAGGGGGTCGGGGCGATCCGACCCTCGGGGAAGGACTGGGAGCGGCTCGACCGTCGGGGGGACTAGGGAGGGCAGCCGCCACGTTATCCTCGGGCCCGACCCCTCCAGGGGGAGCGCCACATGGGTGCAGGGGGCCACCCATCCCTCCAGTCTTGGTACCCCGGGCCCGTATCACCGACAGAAGCCCCCGGCGTTATGCCTGGCCGGACCCGGGTCCCCGTGGTAAAACCCCAACGGTCGCGATCCCACACGCAGCAAGGAGCCGCCTCTAGACAGTAATGGGCAGTCACCTTGTAACCGCCACATTACTCGGGGCGGCACGTGGACCGGGGCACGTTGGTCCGTTTTGCCAAGAAATATAATGATGGCTTTTTTTGCGGTAACTGTGTGCAATTAACACGGACACGATCTGCCCTGCCTCGACCGCAACGGCCGCAGAAGCGGGCGAGTGGGGCGAGTGGAGAGGTGGGCGCGAGAAACAAGGGGGCGAGTTAGTGGGTGTGGGAAACGAGGAGCCGAGCACAGCGTGGGCGAGGATATAAAGGGCGCCGAGGAAGGGATTTGCTTCCTTCCTCTCGCCACTTTTCCCTCGACTCAGCCAACCGTGCCCTAGCTCTCTCGTCTTTCCCGCTTCCTTCTCACCGCTCGCACTCGTCTTCTCATTCCCCCTTCACCGGCGACATGACGCGGAGCTCCGTGCCGCTAGACGGCAGTGTGCTGTCTCCCTCTCGCATTACTAGCGAGAGGCAGGTCGGGCTGCCACGCTGGTTCATGCCGGCGTCGACCGGCCGAGAGGTGGTCGTGCTGGGCGAAGGGTGCCCAGCACCGCGCTACCCAAAACGGTCGATATTCTTTCTCTCTTTCGATATGGCGGGGCTGATCCTGCCGTTCTCCTCCTTCATGGACGTCCTGGAGTTCTATGAGCTCCAGATGGCGCACCTCACCCCCAACGCCGTGATGACGCTGGCCATCTTCGCGCACTTGTGCTAGATGTTCATCGGGGTACGCCTGTCCCTTCGGCTGTTCCGGTGGTTCTTCATTGTGCAGCCGGTGTCACCGCCGATGGAGGTCGGGTGCTGTTACTTCCAGCCACGCGAGCAGGTGGCGAATCACTACATCCCCTACGCCTTGCGCAAGAAGTGGGACGACTGGAAGAGAGACTGGTTCTACGCCGCCCTCCCCGAAAAAGCGCGTCTCCGACTCCCGAGCCGGCTACCGGTGCAAGCACCGAGCTGACGGGCGACGGTGGAACTGGGGACGCTTATGACCCAGAGCGCGCCAACATCCTGGCCATCATGCAGACGGTCGGTGCCTCGGGGGACCGGGCCCGCCGTGGCAGTGATAGCGCAGGCGGCAGTCGCGGAGGAGGAGAGGAGCGACCTTCCCCGGGGAGGCCACGCAGTAGGGCCCCGCGGCGGGGGTTCGGGGGCCAGCCGCCCTAACGACGGCAAGGGAAAGGGGAAGCAAGGAGAGACCCCTCCTCCATCTCCTCCCCATGGGGGCGGGGCGGAGCTCCCCATCAGCAGGCGCCCGGCGAGCGCCGTGCCGACGTCCCCGCCCGAGGCCAAGAGGAAGAAGAAGCGGCTTCGCCGGATGGGGGAAACCGAACCGTGCAGGGGGAGCCTCATCAAGCCCTCAGAGTGGTCTTTCAACCGCCCTCCCCGCAGGTACGGTCTCACGTCCAAGCAGACGATCCTCTATTCCCCCGGCCCCTTATTCTATTTTTGTTTGTCTTTTGTGCCTCAGCGAGATCCCGTCCCGCGACGCCCGTGGCGGTGACCCCTCCTGCCAGTCCAAGACCGGTCGGCCTGTGAGCGGCGGGGCCGAAGAGCTGACGGCCGAAGAGGCGCGGCGAAGGCCGACCGGCGGGAGGCCGAGGAGGCTACCCGGGAGGCGGCGCAGGCGCATCAAGCTGAGGCGGCCGCTTAGGAGGCCGAAGCGGCCACTCGGGCTGCCGAGGCGGCCGCACAAGAGGCCGAGGCCACCCTCGCGCACGAGGCCGAGGCGACAGCGCGGGCGGCCGAGGCGGCCCCGCGGGAGGCCGAGGCCGCCTGCACACGGGAAACCGAGGTGGCCGCGCGGGAGGCCGAGACGGCCGCGGGGGCCACCGGCGACCGCGGGGACGCAGCGCTCCTGGGGCCCGCCGCCTCGACGGAGGCCAAGGAGGAGCAGGCCCTAGGTGGAAGTCCTGAGACCCGCACGCCGATCGCTGGGCCGAGCCGAACTCCCCCACCGTAGAGACGGTAGTCCCCCTTCTCCGTCACCACCCCGCTGAGCGCGAAGCCCCTCCTGCAGGCCCTGGCCACGACCAACAACACAGTGCTGGATGGGCTGAACGCCCGGATGCAGGCTCAGCTGGGAGAGCGGGCCGAGCTTGACGCGGTGTGGGAACGCGTCGTCGAAAGGCGGCGCTCGGTGGAGGCAATGGTGGAAGCCGGCCGCGTGGCCCATGGGAGGCTCCTCGCGGAGCTCGAGGCTCGCGGCGAGGCCCTGGCCTAGGTGGCCCACGAGGTGGAGGAGGAGAGGCAGACGGCCCATGTCGCCACCACCGTCATGGACGAGGCCCGGGCCGACCTCCGTCTCCAGCACGGGGCCCGCGCAGCAGAGTTGGAGCAGAAGCTCGACGCCGCGCGCGGGGTGCTCGACGCTGCCGCAGCCCGGGAGTGGAGGGCGGTGGAGGCCGAGGGGTTGATGCGCCAGCGCGAGGAGGCCCTGGAGGCCCACACCATGGTGTTCGAGGAGCGCACCGGCACGCTCGAAGAGCAGGCCACCCACCTGCGGGCGAAGGTGGCCGCCGTGCGCCAGCGGGCCGAAACCCTCGACCAGAGCACCCGGGCGCTGGAGGTGCTGGAGGAGCGCTCCCGCGCCCTGGGCGCGCGGGAATCAACGCTGGTGACGCACGAGGCCACTGCTGCGGAGGTGAGGTCCGCACTCCGTCTCCGTGAGGACGCGATCGCCGAGCGGGGGTGTGCCCTCAAGGAGGCCAAGGCCGCGGCGCGGTGCTTGGCGGAAGATCTGCGCCTCCGTGAGGAGGCGTGGAAGGAACACGATGGGGGGATCGCTGAACGCGAATCCACCCTTTCCTGTCACGAGGCGGTGGCGCGCCAGCACGAGGACCAACTTGCCAAGCGCGAGGAGGCCGTCACAGCACGCGAGCGCCGCCATCTAGAGAGTGCCCGCGCCGAGAGGACCAGGAGGCGGCGGATCCCCATCCTAGCCACCGCTCTGAGTCCCGCAAGGAGTCCCTCGTACTCCGCCATGTTGTTGGTTGCCTGGAAATCCAAGCGAACCAGATATCTGAGGACGTCCCCGCTCGGCGAGGTCAAGGTGACCCCAGCGCCGGCACCCTAGAGGGCGAGGGAACCATCAAACTGCATCACCCAATGGGCGGCGTGAGGCTGTCGCGAGGGACCTGCCTCGGTCTCGGGGGCAAAGGGTCCGAGGTCCAGTTCGGGAGTCGGGGTCCACTCAGCCACGAAGTCGGCAAGGGCCTGACTCTTGATCGCGTGGTGCGGCTCGAAGTGTAGATCGAACTCAGAGAGATCGATCGCTCACTTTACCACCCGTCCGATACCTTCTTGGTTGTGTAGGATCCGGCCGAGGGGGTAGGACGTGACCACGGTGACCCGATGCGCCTGGAAATAATGGCGCAGCTTCCTTGAAGCCATCAGAATTGCATAAAGCATTTTCTGGGCTTGAGGATATCGGGTTTTGGCATCCCGCAGCACCTCACTAATGAAGTAGACTGGCCGCTGCACCTTCCGGCGGGGCCTAGCCTCTTCGTTCAGGGCACTGGTGTCGGGGCGCCCGTTGCTAGAGAGGCTTTGCTGGGCCCGCTCGACCTCTATGCCGGTGACCTCGGGGTCGGAGGGCGTCGGGCCGCACCTTTCCCAGTGGCCTCGGGGCCCTCCTGGGGGTCGGGTGCACTCGGCGTCGTCTGACGAGCGGGTAGAGGGCCACATTCGGTCGATAGGGGCCTTAGGCCGCCGTTCCGCTCGGGGGCCTCTCCTCCCTTCTTTGGCCCGGGTCGGCCCGTCACTAATGGGGGCACACAGGCCGAGGATCTTCCTCGTCGCGCTCCACAACCAACGCTGCACTAACTACCTGTGGGGTCGCTGCTAAGTAAAGCAGCGGTGGCTCTTCAGGCTCTGGGACCACTAGGATCGGGGGAGAGCTGAGGTAAACCTTCAACTGGGTGAGGGCTTGCTCGGCCTCCTCTGTCTAGACAAATGGCTCGGAGCGCTTAAGGAGCTTAAATAGGGGCAGCGCCTTCTCTCCCTGCCTCGATATGAATCGACTTAGGGCGGCCATGAATCCTGTGACACATTGCACATCCTTAAGCTTGCTGGGGGGCGCATCCGCTCTATTGCTCATATCTTCTCGGGATTGGCCTCTATGACTCGGGCCAAGACCAAGAACCCAAGAAGCTTGCCTGCCGGCACACCGAACACACACTTTTCGGGGTTCAGTTTCATGCGCGTGGAACGGAAACTTTTGAAAGTCTCCGCTAAATCTGAGAGCAAGGTCTCTTGTTGCGCGTTTTCACAACCAAGTCATCGACGTACGCCTCAACATTGCGTCCTATCTGACTACCCAAAGAAATGCGAGTAGTACGTTGAAAAGTAGGACCTGCATTTTTTAATCCGAATGGCATGGTTGTATAACAATATGTGCCTACAGGAGTAATGAATGTAGTTTTTTCCTCATCCTCCCTAGCCATGCGAATCTGATGATACCCTGAATATGTATCTAGAAAACACAAAAGGTCGCACCCCACAGTGGAGTCGACAATCTGATCTATGCGTGGCAGGGGATAAGGGTCCTTAGGACATGCCTTATTGAGGTCACTGTGGTCGATGCACATCCGGAGCTTGCCGTTCTCCTTGGGGACGATGACCTGGTTCGCGAGCCACTCCAGATGGATGACCTCTCGGATTAATCCGGCCTCCAGGAGCTACGCCACTTCTTCACGGATGAAGGCCTGGCATTCCGGGGCCTGCCGCCGCACCTTCTGCCGGACAGGCCTTGCGCCCGGCCGCATGGCGAGACGGTGCTCGATCACCTCCCTGGGGACCCCGGGCATATCTGTCGGTCTCCATGCAAAGACATCGGCGTTTGCCCGCAGGAAGGAGATGAGCGCGTCTTCCTATTTGCCGCCCTAGTGACCGCCAATCTTGGCGGTATTGGACGGGTCGTCGCCCAACGCGACCTCCTTCACCGGCACCTCGTCGCCTGAGGCCATCCGCCGCCTTGGGGCACGCGAGTTGGAGTCCTCGGGACTCTCGTCGCCGCCTGCAGGCTTGGAGATCGCGGCGAGGTTGTCCACGCGCTGCTCCATGCAAGCCAGTGTGTTCTTGAGGTCGCCATGGACGGTGATGGGGCCGCTGGGGCCCGACATCTTCATCTAGAGGTAGGTGTAGTGGGTGGCCGCCATGAACTTCACCAACGCGGGCCTTCCAAGGACCGCATTGTAGGACAGATTGAGATCCACCACATCAAAGTCAAGCCGCTCAGTGTGGAAATTGGCGGGGCCACCAAAAGTGACCGGGAGGTCGATGTGACCTAACAGCCACGTGTGTCCTGGTGTCATGCCGATCATCGGCAGGGACGGCTGGAGCTTCATCCTCGGGGCCTTGATGATGTCGAAGGCCACGGGGGACAGGATGTTGAGGGCCGTGTCGCCGTCTATCAGGACACACCTCAACTTGACATTGCAGATGGTGGGGGAGACCACCATCGCGAGCTGCCCTCCCCGGGCAACGCATGGTGGGTGGTCAGTCTGGTCAAAGGTGCTGGTGACCTCCGACCAACGCACCCGCCGCGTCGCCTCATGGGCGGGGACAGCGGCCAGAAGCTCTCACTTCATGACCTTGAAGCTGCGACGGGAAGCGTGAGCACATGCTCCCCCGTCAACGGTGGCGACGGTGGCCTCGGGCTCCTGGAAGCCCAAGTCCTCATCGTCAGCGTCCTCGGCGGGGGCCTTTTGTTTGGCCTCACTTCACCGGTTGCCAACAGAGGTCGCCGGGGCCTTGCCCTCGCAGCGTCCCTGCCCCTTCTCCTCCTCCCACTTCCAAGCTCGCTCGGCCAAGTTCTTGACCGCGCGGCAGTCAGCGAGGTCGTGGAGGGAGGTTTTGTGCACCGTTCACCATTTGCCTGCCGGGCGCTCCCCGCTGGGAGCGCCGGCTTCCTTCTTCTTGTCGCTCATGGGCCTCCCCTTGCGCGGGGCCCGCGAGGTGCCCTCGGCGTCGAGGACGTGGCCCTCGTCGTCGGAACAAACCAACCTTTTTTTTCTCCTTTCCCGCCGCCCAGAGCGAGCAGCGGACTCGGGGACAGCCGCGACCGCTGCTTCAGAGCCGGAGGAGTTCCAGGTCCAGGCCTCCTCCTTTCGGGCCATGCGGTGCGCAAGAGCTGCGCGGTGGTCTGGGGCTCCTTGGAGGCTATCTTTTTGAGCATGCGGTTGTGCCGCACGTACCCCCTGAATACGTAAATGACCGCATGTGCAGGGATGCAGGGGATGGTGTTGCGGACTTGGCAGAACCGCTGGATGTACGATCGGAGAGACTCATCGTCCCTCCGCTGCACCGCGTGCAAGTCCGCTTCTTCTCCTGGGCGTGCATACGTGCCCTGGAAGTTCGTGAACTGTTGGCACAGATCCTCCCAGGAGTGGACCGACGCGGGTGGCAGATTCATCAGCCAACCCCACGCCTGGCCTTTTAGGGCCATGGGAAAGAAATTCGCCATGACCCTGTCGTCACCTCCCGCGGCCTCTATCCCAGTCNCGCCCCCCCCCCGCGGCCTCTATCCCAGTCGTATAGATCTGGAGGAACTCAGCAGGGTTGACGCTGCCGTCATATTTCTCAGTGATGCTGGGCCGAAACCCCGGGGGCCATCGGACATTCCGAAGACTCGCCACAAAGGCTCGACAGCCAGCACCACCGACCGGGGACACGGGGGGCCTGCCTCTATGCCTAGATTGGGGCGGCGCTCTAGAGGAGGAGGCACCTTCCCCCGCCTGGGCGGCGCGACGCTCGTCGCGCCGGTGCTCGATTTTGAGCCGGGCATCTGGTCCCCCATGCATGCTCTTGTGACGCCCGTGGCTGGCCAATGGTGTCGACGAGGGGGTTGCGGACGAGCGGCGAGTGTTGGCCACTGCCCGTCGAGCTCTTCACCTTGATGACGAAGAGGCAGCAGTTGCAGCACTAGATGTCCCGGCCGTGGACGACCGTCCACCGGTGCCTAGGCGCTGCTGTGCCGTCATGACCAAGTCGGCCACATCGTCCAGCCAACGCTGGACGGGAGTCTCCGGATCGGGAATGACGGGCAGGTGGCGCAGGAGCGCTCCCGCGGCTTGGAGCGCGCCCTGGGGCGTGCCACCATCACCGTAGGTGAGGTGGCGACGTNACGCACCCCGCCGTGGCGTTCCTCTCCGCCGCCGGCCAGCGGTGACTTGCGGATCCCTTCAGTTCCTGAGGCGCCTTCCCTCGCCTAAGGCTTCGGTGGGCGGGAGGCGATGGAGCGCGCGCTTGGCGACGAGGATTCGGCTCCCCGTCGTCGTCGCTAGCACTTGGAGTGGGGGTGTACACCACCGCCTCTTCAGCCATAGGGCTTACTCGGCGAAACTTGGCGCACACGAAAGAGAGTGGTGAGTCAGAGAAACACACACGCGCCCCCTACTTGGCGTGCCAATTGACGGAATGTTAGCTCCTCAACGGGGGCCAGAGAGGGCCCCCCTTTGTGAGTTTGGCCGGGGGCGCAGGGTGAAATTCTTTCTCCCCTGATCACACAAAAGAGAGAGAGACAGAGACAGACGCAGACGCAAGCGTTTATACAGGTTTGGGCCATTGGAAAGCGTAACACCCTACTCCTATATGTAGTGGTTATGCGACTGGGAAATCAGGGAATACAAATGTTTGTTCTCCCTTTCTCTCCTATCTATCTGTTCTTCGTCTCTCCTTCCCCTCAGGCCTGGGCCTCCTTTTATATCTCAAGGGGCTACCACATGGGCCAACAGGCTACCTAAGATAAAAGGAAAACATTTTTTTACATTTAATGGTTGTCTTGTTATCTGACTCGGAAGCCATGCACTCGGTCGCTGCCGCATGGCACTCACCCGCTCAGGCGGCTGACACAGGGGACGCCCGCGTCAAACTCCATTGAATGGACAAAGACTTCTGTGTTCCGTTTGCATCGGGAAACGGAGGCCATCTGACCGGAGTTGGCATACCAACTCCGACCCAAGGACGAGAGGCAAAAAGCCCTCACCATTCTGATGGGACGGGGCAAAGCGTGCCGCACGTCGCTTGACGTGCAGGTAGCGCGCAGGCGCTCTGCCGCCATCTCACCCATGATCTAACCGGTCTACGACCGGTCAATCACCGTGACTGGTCGTAGACTGGCCACGCACGCCACACGCCGCATTAAATGCGACGTGGTGCGCTCTCCTGAGCTGCCATTAATGCGGTTAGGTGGCCACTGGCGACGCTCGCCTAACCTCACACACATGGCACAAGGGCAGAGGGGGTCGGGGCGGTCCAACCCTCAGGGAAGGACTAGGGAGCGGCCCGACCCCTTCAGGAGGAGCCCCACGTGGGTGCAGGGGGCCGCCCATCCCTCCAGTCTTGGTACCCCCAGGCCCGTATCACCGACAATTGTAATCCTTAAATTAAATAGAGGACCTATTTACCTTGACTTAGGTTGCAACTCTCGAGAGAAGCTCGAGAACGCAACAGATGATGCGGAAGCAGCAATAGCAAAAGCAGAGGCAGCGTAGACCAACGAACTAACACCCAACACCACAGGCAACACTGGGAACCAGAATGAAAACCTAATCTTCGTTTCACTTCGACTTCACCTTCAAAGCTGACATGCTATGTAGAGAAAGGGTGAGTACTTACGTACTCAGCAAGCCAGGGGAATTTAGGTGGTTAATGTAAGTTGCAAGGGTAGGTTATTTTGCAAACTATTTTGTTTTTACGTTTTGAACAATCTAAGTGTGTGCTTGTCCTCAAAAAGAGCGAGACATGTCTCAGCTCAACCGGAAGTGAGAAGTGACAAATTTTTATTTTCGAGTTTGCAAAACTTCCAGAGTTGGCCTCAAAGCTGGTTTCCCAAACCAGACCAAATTTCCCAACCTTTTAGAGATATGTGGTCCCCAAACGACCAATCACTTCTGGGGACTCCTTGTCCCGCTGTCTCCCTGACAGGCACTTGCTTCCCGAGCAACAGGTTTTCCAAACCATACACCTTTTCACAAAGCTAGGTAAAACAAAATCTACGCTAAGGAATCACCTCATATCCGCCCATGACCATGGGCACGGCTGTTCGAATAGTTTGTTAACCTCTGCAGAGTGGGTACACTTTACCCACAAGACGTTGCTAACCCGGTCACCCAACCCGTGCAGAACAGCCACATCTGGTGACTTTGACGCTTTCACGACAAAGCATTTCGAAAACCGACTCAGGATCATCTTATGCCAACGGGAGGGGTTCCACGGACCAACACCAGGTTAGGTCCTAGACCATGCTGTGCTAGGAAGCCTAGGGGTCCTCCCCGACACCACCCTGGAAATCCACTTGTCCCTTGGCATCAAGATTTTCCTAGCCTAACTAATTACTCTGCCAGTGGTGTCCCACTTTACCCATGTGGTCGCACTTGTTATATGCTCGGATGAAATTCCAAAGGAATCGATCCTTAAAAGTGACCGCACAAGCATCTCGCCCAGGCATGGCCTTGTGTCGCGAGTTATATTTTTAAAACTCATTTTTCTTTCACAAGGCACCGACCCAGGCATCGGGTTTTTCAAAGCTTTCATAAATCAGGTTTTACCCAAGATGTTCTCAGATTTTAAGTTTGAAGACAACCATTGATGTTCGCACAAGGTGCACGAATACCGAGGCTCCACACATGTGGTTACAAAGGGACATGATAAGCAATTAATATGGAAAGGATCTAACGCAACAAAGTTAGGTAGACCCACCGATCGTCCTTACAGATGGGGCAAACAATTTCCAGTGCAATCCTATCAATGCATAAATACTTTGCAAGCAACATAATTAATTTTCAATTATAGGCTCAATATATTCAAAGGTGACTTGCCTAGCTCAAGGTCTTGAGCTTCATGAATCTTCGAGAAATCCACGCTTGGACGAAAATCCTATAACCGCAACTAGACGCAAACAAACAAAACCTAAACAAAATACCAAAGAAAAGGTCCTATTTAGACTAATTAATAGTGCCATTAGTTAGATCACAATTTTACGAAATTACTAGATTTGGAACGGGGTCAATCGGAGTTATGGAGCAAGAGATATGAATTTTGGAAGTTTATTTGATTTTCTGGAATAAAGGAAAGATTTATTGAATTTATAGAGAAGAGTATTCTTAAGAATATTCTCTCGGATGTGGGGTCCATATGTCAACGGAGTGGAGGCCATGGGCGTACCATGGACTTGGTCCATGGGCAGCTAGCTCGATGTGAGGGACGAAAGATAGACTTGGTCCATGGGTCTCAAGGGAAAGAGCAATGGATTATGTGGGGGTTGGGAATGGACTTTTTAGTCCTACGGGCCGAGAGGCGAGCCACAGCCCAATCGGCCGATGCGAGGGCGCGGCCTAGCGGGGGAGATGTGGGCCGGCGCACACGGGGCCGTTGACCGGTCTCCTGCGGGGATGGGGCAGGCGGAGGTGGTGCCACGTTGGCCACCACATAGGCGCGGGGAGAGAGGAGATGAGCTCGCCCGGGAGCGGATGGCTCTCAGTGGCGCAACAACACCGGCGAATGGCGGTGAGGTAGAGGGAGGGGTGAACACCGGCAACTAGAGGAGATCAAAGGGAATCGGTTCCATGGGTTGGATTAGGGGGAGGAAGCACGACAGCGACCAGCGGTGGCGGCCAATCTCGCCGGATGGCTCGCGCGGCGGTGCTAAGCGGCGAGTGACGGAAAGGGTGAGAAAGGCTGCGAGCGGCTACCAGACGGTGCTCCAGGATGCTTCGAGGGGACTCAAGGAGGGCGTGGGCGCCGGGGAGAGGGAAGGGAAGAGCCGACGGCGACGCCCAATTGTGTGCGGTGGCGGCGAAAGAGGAGGCACGATGGGGAATCAAGGAAAGGAAGGCGGCGACCATGGCGGTGCTTCGAGGAGGTTCAAGGGAACTCGTGGATTGCGACGGTGAGAGGAATTGACGGTAGAACGGCCGACGACAGCACACGATCGTGTGCGGCGGCAGCTAGATGGGCACACACTGTGGCACGACACAGAGGCAAGGGAGAGGGCAAGAGGGAGGGGCCTCACCGACAGTGGGCGAGAGGGCTCCACGATGGTGGTTGTGGCAGCACGGAAGAGGTTGCCCAATCGTGACGAGGTGGCACGGTTGGCGTTTGTCCGAGGAAGGAGCAAGGGGTCGCCGACGTCTGTTCCATGCGGTCGCGGGTACATCCGCTCCTCCGATGTGCTCCGCGGCGGTGGATGACGACAAGGCGACACTATGGCGGGGCTCGGGCACTACCGCCGTGAGTGAAGGAGGAAGAGGAGGTATTTATAGACACCGGGTTGGAGTGGCTTGGAGGAGAAGGGAGCAAGGGGAGTGGAGGAGCAGTGAAGCGAGCCTGCGCTTGGTCAAGGTGGGGCACCGCCGAGCTGGCGCCCTCTGCCTCAACACGCAAGGAGACAAGGGAGAGAAAGAGAGCGGAGGCCGGGTGCACGGCCCGGGATGGAAAAAGTGGAAGGGGGAGGATGAAATGGGGCTTTGTCTCCTCCGCTTTGGGGAAAAAGAGGAGCGGGAGAGAGAGAGAGAGCGCTCCGGCTCTTAGCCTTGGACCGGGATGGTACCGAGCAGGGGCATGGATGGTGACGACGATGCTGGCAAAAGGTAGTGGCCGGTTTTGGCGCCATGCGGAGGCAGGAGGGTCGCCGACGTAGACGGGGGTTAGGGAGGATGACAACGACGTCCTTCCGGTTGGCCACGGCGGACGTGTGGGCGGGAAATTCGATATTTTTGGAATAGGTTTTATATTTGGGGATTTTAGAAGGTTTGAGAGGGAATTCAAGAGGACAAGAAATTGAATTTGAATTTTGGATTTCGAATTTAAGATTTGAATTCAAGGAATTTATTGTGAGTAGAAGATTGGAGAGAAATAGGGTTTGAGTTGGGTTTGGGATTCGATGTCGATATTTTAACTTAGCGAAAAATAAGGGATCAAGGTGGAGGTACTAGAGAAGGTGGGTGGGCGAACACGCAGAAACTCTGCGAGCTTGGATTGCAGCGGGGGCAGTGGTGGAGCATTAGCTTGCTGAGCTAGTATCTGGATGAGGATGGCGTTGTCATGAGGCGGGGGTGGTGGTGGTGGTGGTGGCACATTCCCATGGTCCTGTGCACTGCCCTCAGCTTTGGTGTTGTCCTGCCCTGCAGCTGACCTCCTGGTGTTTACCATCTGACCGAACCAAGCAAGTGAAGGGTAAGGAGACAGAAAAGAAGAGCAGGAGCCAAACTATTAACCCAACTTATTTAGATTTTTATTATGCTGATGTTGGTGAGATAGTTCAAGTTTTTAACCTCCGGGTGAAGCTATACCACAACGAGCCAGTATAGGCTATGCCCCCACACGCTACAAAAGCCACAAGACAAACGAGGAAAAACACTCACGCCCTGAAGCTACTCATCTGCTGCCGGAGGACTGCTACTGCTGCCGGAGGCATCGCTGCGAGGGGCCTTCAGGGTCAAAACCTTGCCCTCTGCCAGGGCCTTGCAGATGAGGGACGGCCTGGTGGTGCTCTTGCGGGCGGTGATCTTCAAGCTGTGGCAGACACGGCGGCGCTTGGGAGAGACATCCTAGCCTTGAGCGAGGTTGAGCTGGCGCATCTCCTCCTCCAGGGTGTCGAGCTCCTTCTTGAGACTCAGGTTCTCCTGACGCAGACTCAGGATCCACAGGTTGTTCTCCACCAACCCGCGCTTCACGAGCTTGTGGAAGTCGACGCGAGCGGTGTCGTAGGCCTTCACCATCCACGCGAGGTGATGAAGGGTGGTGTCGTCCTCCATGTTGGTCCTCCTGAAGCTGGCGTAGTCGTTTGGGTCCATGCGGCGAGGGTGGTAGCGGTACGGAGTGTGCTGTAGCTCGTAGTTGTACGTCATCCCCAGCATACCGATGAAGAGAAGTGCCGCACTCTGGCAAGCGTCCACAAAAGTGTCTCCTCCAGCCGAGGCAGTCATCGAGGAGCGGCTGGGGTGGCTGGAGAGGAGGGTGGCCATGACCTCCCATCCTGCCTGGGGAGCGTCGTCATCGCCAGTAGCTGGGAGCTTCACCCCCATGTACTCCACCTCGTCGGAGTAGCCAAGGGCAAGGCAAAGGTGGCGCAACTCCAGAACGAAGCCCAGCTGTCCATGTCCGTTACGGGTCAAGGGAAGAGCCATCCACAAAACTTTTGAAAATAAGATTAAACGAAAGTCAGTGAACAATTTTTAAAAAAAGAAAGCAGGTAAAGATAGAATATAGATTTTTGCAAATAGAGATGGATTTTAGTAAAATATTTCCTAGGGATTGGGTCAACTCACTCGTCCTAAGGTCAAAGGAGGCTCTGATACCAACTTGTCACACCAAGAAAATAAAACACTATATTCCGTTTGTGAGTGCATAATTCCTTGTCCCAGGAGGCAAGGTACACATTACAAAGTTGGTAAATAACAAAGTATATAAGCGAAAGCGTAAATAGAGTACTTTATTACATGGGCGACCAAAGGCCCAACACAGCAAAGACAAACGATAAAACAAAGACGGCCAACGCGCGGGCAACCACAGGCACTTGAGCTAGACACCAAAGCCTTCAACTCCAAAGCACTCCTCTGCTGTAAGGGGGGAAAAGGAACAAGGCTGAGTACAACCACCGTACTCAGCAAGCCATGCCGGGGAAATGCAAGCATAATGCCAGGGAGTACGAGGAATTCATATATAAGGCTATTTTGCGGAAAACCAGCATTTCAAAGCATATAAATATTTAAAGAACATTTAAATAAAACACGAGTCTATCTCTAATCAAATTATTATCAAATCGCGCACCAACGCGATCTTGCCTTGTCCTAGAGCAATAGGTGATAACTCCAGTTATTCTAATTTTAACAGAATTAAACTCTAACTTGGGTACATTGCTTGGCTTGCCCATAACCGAGAGCGTGGCTATTCGAATAGATTAAACTTTGATCAGAGGTATACAGCGTTACCCACCAGACACGTCTTCCTCACGTGTTGCCACGTGCCACATGCCACCACGGCATATGGACAGAAGCCATGACATAACCCATCGCTTAGTACCGCCCTAAACAAAGGAGACCAACATAGACTTCCCCCGCCAGGCGCCCTAGGTCGAGCAGATAGTCTATGCCCCCAGGCGTACTGCCAGAGACGTCGACCCCACCAAGGGCTTCATCCATCCCTATTCGTGTCTTCCTTGTTCATGACCGTACTAGACGATGTGTTAAGCCTTACCCATAGATAGGTGGTAGTACGGAATATGCTTTGCAATAGAGGCCCGAAGACCAGTCCTTATGACGGCCGAGGTGCGACTAGCGAAACCAAGAACCTTGAGCCCAGCCAAAAACATGTTTGGGGGATTTTGAAGGGGAAACATCATGTCATGGCTAAACAGCCACTAAACCATATTAACCATTATTTACAAGTTATTCCCAAAGTCTAATTATTGGAAAACATCTTTCTATTTAAGCAGGGCTATGCATATTCCTAAATTTACTAGTAAGCACCACATATATAAAGTTCTCACTAGTTTTATTTTCCTAGAGTTGTCAAGGATCATTAATAATACAAATAATAAGGCTATAACAAGGAGAATCGGTAGGGCTAAATAAAACAGTGATAAGCGCAGGAATTTAATAAAGCAAAATGCAATAATTTAAATCAATATAATTTTTATAAATTGGGACAGCAATATGATCAAAGTGACATGACTTGCCTTGCTCGCTACCAAAGTCTTCAAGATCAACCTCGAGAAAGAGCGGCTCTTCCAGATCTGCAGCGTCTACACGACAAACGCAAAGGAAAAAGGCCAAAAGAAAAACAAAACATATAAGATGCAGAAACAAAGCATACAAATGGGTTCTTTATTACTTAAGGAAAAATTAGCAACTTGAATAGGTCAATTCCAAAGTTCAAATGGTCGAGATATGGCCATTTGAATTTTAGGTATTGTTTGAATGGCATATTATGAATTTGTGAATTATTTTCTTGCTAAAGAAACTTTACTGTGTTCTCTGTTAACAGTGAAGAGAGACAGATAAACGGGGGAGAGAAAGAGAGAGGTGGCTGTGAGGACAAAGCAGCCGGCAACCGTTCGGCCGAACATGGCTCAGCGGCGCACGACACGGGAGAGGTGAGGGCAGCAGTGAGGCTCACCGGAGCGGCAGGAACAGTGACGACGATGAGGAAGAAGATGAGGTCGGCTCAGGTTGTGGTCGGGGACGGAACTTCAGGGCTTGTCAAGCTCGATGAAGTCATGGCTGAGGGAGAGGAGAAGACGATGAAGCCAGTAGTGGCTTCGCCGAGGCTTGACGACGTCCCAGCCAGCGCCAAGTTGCAGCTAAAGCACACGATGGCGGTGACACGAGACAAACAGTAGCGCAACGGTTGAAGCAAGGGAGGAGTTGGGGTGGCACCAGAAGGAGAAGAGGAGGTCTCGGGAGTTCCAAATATATAGACCGAAGGGGAGGAGGTCGACCGAGAGGACGGGAAACGGCGCCCACAGTGGAGCTCCCTAATGAACACCTCGGTTAAAGAATTCGATTGGGCACAATTTAGTACGGGATTGAATGGGATTTGTTGGGGGAAATGATGAGGAGGATGTGAGAAACTGATTTTTGCAATTACTTTGGAGGGAAAACAACCGTGGAGGGAGATCGAGAGGTGGCAAGGGTGCTTCTGTTCGGCCGGGAGAAGAACGGGCGACTGCTCGGCTGGAGGAGGAAGACGACCGTCCGCTGGGCCAGCTGGGCCGCACGGGTTGGGGAAACGGACTTTGTCCGAGGGAGAGGGAAGGATAGTTGGGCTGGCTGGGGAAAGGATGGGCCAAAGGAGAAGAGGAGGGAGGAGGCGGCCCGAAAGGAGGAGGAGGCTGGGCCGGCGGCTGGGATGGCCCAAGAGTGAGGGAGAGAGGCCCGGGAGGGGGAGGGAAAAGAGAGGGAGGGACGAGGGACTTCGGCCATGGGCCGAGGGGAGAGGGGAGGACTTTGGGCCGAAAGTGGCCCAAAGAGAGGGAGATAATTATTTTTAGGTTTTTCTTTTTTAGAGAATCTAAGAAAGGTGATTGTTGTATTAAAATTATTTATTTTTCTCTAAAAATTCAAGTAAAAATTGTTCAAATATTTTGAAGCATGAGGAATTCAACAAAAATTCCCACACGCCGGTTTGGGTTGAATCTTGGGGATTTTTAATTGTTAAAGACTATTTTTGGCTTTTACAATTTCTAGAAATAATTTAAACGATAAAATTTTAGGGTGATTTTAGGGCGCGACAGTAATACTGAAGGATTCCAGATACATCCTTTCAAATTCCTGAGTAAGTTGTTCCATTTGAGCCTTTTGTTCATCAAGCAGCTTATCAACGGTGACTAGGATGATGTTTTCTTCATTGATTTCAGACATGATGAAAGTCTTGAGGTCCCACCGGGCGTGCCAAAAGCGTGTTGATGGAAAACACGGCGACCTGAAAGATTTGCTTTACTTCAGTGCAGAACCAAAAGCTTCAGGTTCAGAGCGTCCCAGTTGGTTTGATGCTGCAACCAACAAGATAGACAATGGAAAATATTAGAAGGTGATAGCTGATCTACCAATAGGCCGATGTCGTATGGTATCAGCCAATACACGAATGAATCGGCTATAAGTTATAAAAGATGCCGCTCAAGAACTAGATTTAGATTAAACATAATCATGAAAAAATTTTCTTTAACAAAACCAATCCTATAGGTCGAACCCAATCGATGCAGCACAATATTGATAATACTAAGATTAATTGTTATACAATTATGTGATCTAAATACTAGCCAATGTGTAGATAAATATGGATTAAACTCAAGGCAACTACGATCGGTAGAGGCAAATATCATGCAATTGTTAATTCAATCTTTCTCTTAAATATCAGCAACTATGATAGATCGGACTTAACCAAGACAATATTAATTGCTAATAACAAAGATCAGATGAATTGATAATTATATGAACTTATATCATAGCTGGTGAAGTAACATGGGTAGCAAGAGATAACGTATCGGCTACAGCTCCGATACAGCCTTATATAAAAATATCAACCTTGATTAAATCTATTAAACAAGCTACAGTTTCAATAGATCGGACCTGACTAAGACAATGCGATACTGATGACAAGCTTAATAGATTTAAAGGGTTGATAAACTTATATAAGATGATAGATATAACACATTAAGTTAAAGATAGCATGCAATCTTAAAATGAAACAGTTATACCAGGTAAGATCGGTTGAAACTCCGATACTACCCATATCAGCAAACAAAGAACAAATAGGTTTTTACAACTTTAATAACAACTTAGTAGGTCAAACCTAATTGATGCAGCACTAAGTTATAATCAAAATAGTAAGGTCTAAACAAACCTTTGATTGTTTTTCAGGGTAGTAGATACACTAATCAATCTAAATCAACAATAATTGTTTAGCCGATATCAGCAAACCCTAGTAGAATTGACCGATATAAGTAAACGATACTATTGACTTAAAGTAAGTAATGTATATGATAACTTAGCGCTTGTATCGACCGGTTTAGAGTGTCAAACTTAACCGATGAAAGCCCTAGCCCCGTCAATACAAGCAACTATAGACGGACTTACTTCTTGATGGAGATCGAACCCAACCGATCCAACCCAACTCGAAGACAAGAACTCGTCGAAAATAAAAACCTCGTGAGAGGGTGGCGATGCGCCGAAAGTGTATATTAAACTATTTTTATTTTACAAGACCTTGGGCATACATATTTATGCCCATGAACACAAACTAGTTCATATCAGACACGACACAAACTTTCTTAACAATAAAGCAAAAAATTATAAGTCCAAACCAGACTCTAATCAATCTTTTCCTAAATTTATATAAAAAGAAAAATAAAACAACCCTGCCTAATTAATAATCAATTCTCCATGTCGCTCTCTTTTCGAATCCGATCCCTTTTTAGTAATATCTTCAATCTCTTCAACCGAATCCCACAATAACTCGAACTCCTGTCTCCTATCGGCAATTGTCTAATCCCTTCAATCCAATACACGCTTGCTGATACATCTCCGGTCGATGTAATTTTTCGTTATCAATTACTAGAATCACACTGCCAATCTCACTCCACCTTTAACGGAATATGCCAAACTTTACCGTTAACAATATCCTATTTGTTTCACGAAGCAAGTTTGTATTATGTGCGAATAACGATAACTCGGTTAGTTCGTATATGTACCATCCGAAAATTCGATTATGAATAGCGGAGAATATTGTATTATATAGTGTACGACACCTTCTCAAACGGCTAGCCATTTACTGGCCGCATGCGAAGATATATCTTCCCATGAGAGCCACTTAACGCGGCGCATGTTGTGTGCGGGCGTGTTAAGTGGCCCGTCTGGGAAGATATATCTTCGCATGTGGTTGGACTGACCGCACATGAAGATAGTGATCTTCGCAGACACCTAAAGACAGACGGATTGGATAGCCGCACACGAAAACATTTCTTGGCCTTCTGCAAAAAGCCTTTCCATAGTAGTGTTTTATCAAAAACCAAAGTTATAATATGAAAACACAAAGCTGAAGAACTCTAACAAAGGTAACTAGGAGTACATGACACATCGAGGAATCATCCCGGAAGTTCATCTCGGAAATAAATTTAATAAAGTATAGAAGTAATTCATATAAATTTTGGAAGTAACTTTGTATCAGACAGCATCCGATGGACGCAACTGACCCATTATTAGTCTTGGTGTTATATTTTTCCAACAGGCATCATGAAAAAAGAGCAGGAGGTGCAATGGGTTTTTGGTAATGGAGCTGCAATATGTGATTATGTATTCTCGTAGATCCAGTCAATTCACGTGCATGCTTACGTTTGAGAGCGAGTGCTATGAGCTACATGTTGTCTTTAAATTTATCACATAGCATTAGATGATAAGGTGAAGAAAAGAAGTTAGAAGAGAATGAATCATCTCTCATACAAAGAGCAACCTTCACGGAGATTAAATTAATATTATGGTTCATGTATTAGATATGATATGTTGTATTTGTTATCTCTTAGTTAATTAATAGATTATATAATTTAAACTAAAAGTGACATTCATCTTTCCTATGAAACTTTCTCTGAGACATCTTCAAGTTGTTGTCAGGCTTAATTTAAAGCTAGCGCGCGGCATGTCTCCAATCGATAAGTTCTTGTCCGGCTCCCACGAAACAGTGCTTGAATCTCACGAGACATGACCAAACAGCGCGCACGCACTGTTTAGATAGTCCAAATCATTTTCAGCGTGATTAAATTAGTCAAATCTGTTTCATGCCATTCACATTCCAGCTTCATAGACAGTTAGGATGCGTTTGGTTTATGAATGAGGTTGGATGGGATATGACGATTCACGTTTCGTTGGATAAAATGATTCCGGTTGGCTGCTTGGTTAGATGGATGGGATGAGTAAATTACTCTTTCCGTTTCATATTATAAGTTGCTTTAATTTGTTTTGTCAAATCTTTTTAAGTTCGATCAAATTTATAGAAAAAATATAGTAGCATTTTTAACACAAAATAAACATATTATCAAAATTTATTCAATGTTATATTTAATGGAACCAATTTGATGTTTTAGATATTGCTAATTTTTTTATAAATTTGATTAAATTTAACAAAATTTGATTACGAAAAAAAGTCAAAGTGATATAATATGAAATGGAGGGAGTATTTGTTTGGTTGGATGGATGAGGCCATGAGAATGGATGAGATGAAAATAGCTAATTATTACTACTCTTTACTATAATCAATATTAACTACAAAAAATATTAGCCATCCCTAATCAATCATAATCTTATTTAATAACAAAACATGCTAATTATCACTAATTAATTGCTAATGATCGTTATTTGAAAGATAGATGGTCTCATCCGGCCAATTTGACCAGATACACCCATCCAACATTTTTAAGGATTATTTTTTGGGTGGTCACCTCGAGGGAGGCTAGCTAGCGTGCGCATGTTGGCTGCGTAAGTCGTGCGCCTGTCCCACCGACGCATCTCCTAATAAGGCTAATGATAATACTTAGCGCTAATGATAGTATTTAGTTTCAATCTTTTAATATATATTTGAGTTGATAGTTTAAATTTTGAGTTGATTCAAAATTTTATTTAAATTTTTTTAAATTTGAGTTGAAAGATTTAAATTTTGACTTGAAATTTTTTAAAATTTGAGTTGAAAGTTTTTAAAATTCGAAATGAAAGTTTTCAAATTTAAATTAAAAATTTTAAATTATGAGTCAGAGTTTTCAAATTTGACTTGAAAGTTTTTAAATTTTAACTTGAAAGTTTTCAAATTTAACATGAAAGTTTTAAATTTGACTTGAAAATTTTGAAATCTTGAGTTCAAAGTTTCAAATTTATGTTAAAAATTTACATGAATTTTTAAATGTTAATTTATTAAAAAACAAACAATATATATATATAAAAAAAAGTCAACTGAAACCACATGGAAAAAGGAAAAAACAACAACTGCGCTATACTCGGTGGGCTGAAATGCATGGGCCTGATTCGAACGAGCGCGAATTAATCTCCTAACGCATAAAAAAAATTGACGATATCTCATCCATCCTCGTCCACCTAACCAAACAGACAAGATGGCCCAATACAATCAAGTATGAAAATGAGACTGTTACATCGTTTTGTTTGGGATGGGCATGATACTGCTTGCTTTGACACTGAGGTCGTTAAAGGCAAGTACAGTCTGACAATACAACAGTTACATACTGTATTCTATTCTTTGCTACACTGAGAACTCAAATGACCTATTCCCTCCGTCTCCGTCCTAAAATAAATCAAAATCATATTTTTATATGACACATCCTAATACAACAAACCTAAACCTAAACCTAGACATTGACGTGATTCACCAGCAATTAAATTCTTGTTCTTGGATTATTTTCTAACCTGTTGGCTCGCTTGATGGCCAAATCTGTGTACTCATGACAACATGAAGGGAAATTCGATGGAAATAACGCTTGTTCCTTTCCAAAAGGAGAAGAAAAACAGTGTTATTTCTTTTGGATCTTCTGTAACAGATCAGGTACATACAACGGAAACAAACTAAGCCATCCCAGGACAATAGGGGAAACTGCGGTTCCAGCCAAGCACACAATTGATTTTGTGAGCACAGCCTATTGAGACCTTCGGTGTTTTGAGTGTAAACTTTGATACATGGGTTTTGGTAATTCATGTACATGTGTTTCGTAAACCTATCGCCGTATATTATGTCAGATGATGTAAAATATGGTCGAGAGAGCTCGTCGGCAACGTCTTTCGGGCAAATAATTTGTCGGAAGTTGCTTACTCAAATGCGAGCCTCTGTGTACCAACAAGTGAAGCATATCGGCCACCGCTAGCAACCAGTTCAGCATGAGTCCCAAGTTCTGCTATCTTGCCATCTGAGCAGACAGCGATTTGATGCGCATTTTGCACGGTGCTCAATCTGTGCGCGATCACCAGAGAAGTCCTTCCCTTCATCAAGTGATTGAGAGCTTCCTGTACAAGCCGTTCACTGGTCGTATCAAGTGCACTGGTAGCCTGTAAACATCGCAAGTTCCTTGAATGAGTACGAAATGAACAACACTTGACTGAGAAAAAAAAAAGGGAGAAAGAAGCTAATGCATAACATGCAATTACACCTATCCAAAAAACATTGGACAAAAACAGCACAATAATGCATGCCATTAGCTTCTGAATTTAAAGATATTGGGATGCACAAAAACAAAGTTCACCAATATTGGTCAGTTTAAAGTGTCTCCGTCCCCACGGTTCTAGTACAACTACAAACACATGGTCACATTAAACCATAGTTTCATGTCTAAAACTCAAACTAGAGGCACGCAGGTAGCAAGGGCCTCAGCCCAAGAATAATTTTGAACTTGAAACTTGATGCCAGCTTAAATTGACCAGCTTACCTGAATCTTGGCCATAACACATGTTTTGAATGTTCTGAGTTTTCCTAGTCATAACCAAACCTAAGAAATTTGCCGCAGCCAGCAAGCATTGATCATGCACAGGCCAGTGCGGCATCAAGTGATAAAGCTGTTCTTGGAAGTATATTTTTTATTTTCCTGCAAGGTGATATATTTTTTAGCATGTGTTGTGATCCGGGTGACTAAGTAGTCACACCAAATTAATCATTAATCTCAAAAGGGCAGTTTTTGCTAATTTCTTTGGTATGTTTGATGCAATTTATCATTGATTTGCTTGCCTAAACAAAAATAACCAAACCTGCTGAACATCAGTTGAAGGCAAACAATGATTGAAGGCACTGATGGCATCCCATGATTATACTTCAATGGCCAGGGCCGAGAAATGACCTAGCGGGCGACCGCTGGCCAGACTGGTCAACGATGTGCACCACGTACTACTGTTGGACCAGCGGAAGAAAAAATAGCCCATAGCCTTATGAGGATGTTGTTGGCAACTTTTTTTTTGGCAAGAAGACAATCACGATCGCAACACCTAAAGCTTTGCGGTGATATGCAGTCGCCAACCATCTCAATCTAGCAAAAGCTAAATCAAGATGAGTTTTATAAAACTAAACCGGCTAGCGGAGCCGATTTAGATATCAAAACCAGCCTCTAGGCCGATCTAGATTGATATGAAGAAAACTACCCATCTCGTGGGCAAATGAAAGGTTTACGGGACAAACCTACAAAGGAATAATCGCGCTCTCGTGACGAGGACGGACAGCTTTCAACACAAACCGACGAAGATGGACAAAAACTAGACTAGAACTAGGCAAAAAGTAAATGCATATTGAAAAAAGATTCAATTGGCTAGTTGTGTTGAAAGTAGATTGTCTCAATTGAACCGGCCTTGTCCCTTATATAGGGGTTGGTCTTACCTCCTACAGGACCTCCTCCACGTCAATCTCGGGGTAGAGACCAATTATAGCTCTCCATGCAAAGAAACCCAAGACCCGACTTCACGGGTGCCGGCCCATAAACGACGGTCAGACCAGCTCCGTGAAGGAAACCCGGCACCTTCCAAATTTTGGCAATATTTTCTTCGAATGTAGGTGCCAAATTTGGGTGCTAACACATGTCCCCCTGCCTTTTTTGTGAACTTGTGAACCTAAAAGCTTAGAACACATGCTCTTAGGGCGATAATCTAATTACCAGCCATATCACCTCCTAAGCATCTTACCAGACACTTGAAAAGTATTTCTTCAAGTATTTCCCATTAATTGCCCTCTGAAATCTTTCTTGCAAAGTTTTAATAAAAAACGCATTCCCTCAAACAATTCCACATATCCGATTAGGACCACTTACCGAACTCCTTAAATCTAGAACCCAAAGGCAAAATCGTCTTCCATACCAAGTTTCCTACTTGAAACGATTTTGCTTTCACTCTCTTATCGTAAGCTTTGACTACCCTCTTCTTTTCTTTTTCTATCTCCTCTAGAGCCTTTAAACGTTTATCGGTCACATCATCAATATTGTGTTCCATTAATGTTTTATATTCCTCAACCAATAAATCATCTTGCTTGATATATTTAAGAGAGCCAAGATTCACCTCTACTAGCAAAACGGCTTCTTTTCCATATAATAACTCAAAAGGAGTAACTTTGGTAGCACCATGCTTTGATGTCCTATGAGCCCACAATGCTTCAGAGAGCACCTCATGCCATATCTTTGGATATTCTTCAATCTTTTTCTTAACTAATTTCAGCAAAATTTCATCATCAGAATCATTATCAGAGCATTCAACAATACTAACATTGGGCATTTTATCATTAGTCCTAACAAACCTCTTAGTTTCTTTAACCCGGCTTTGTTCAGCCAGAGCTTTTTGCATGAGTTAACTAACATCAAGAAATTGTGGGTCATCTAATCTTTCTTTAATAGGAGCAAGTAAACCATTATAAGCAAGGTCGGCCAAATCTCTTTCAGTTATGTTCAAACTAAAACATTAATTTCTAGTATCTCTAGACCTTTTGATATAATCAGTGACAGATTCATTATATTTTTGCCTAACAGATGTCAATCAGATAACCTAAGCTCAGTTTCACCGGTGTAAAAATAATCATGGAATTTTTGCTCTAATTGAGCCCAAGTATGAATAGAATTTGCCGGCAAAGAAGTAAACCATGTAAAAGCAGTACTAGACAAGGCTAATGAAAGCAAGCGCAATTTAAATGTATCTTTGTTACTTGCTTCTCCACATTGTGCTAAAAATTGGCCTATGTGTTCCTATGTGGTCCTACCATCTTCACCATTAAATTTAGTAAACTCAAGGACTCTAAAACCACGGCGATATGGTATATTGTCAAAATAATCAGGATACGGCTTTTGGTAAACCTTAGCCCGATTCCTTGGCTCAATTCCAAAGGCTTCCCTAATCATATTCCTCACACGTTCTTCCAAATTCTCAGGCCTAGGTTGTGGATTTTGTGGCATAAAAGGGGGTGGCGGCACAATATGATTATACTGGCCATATCGAGCAGCTTGTGGATACCCACCATAAACATGATTAGGATCATTGTAAATATTAGGCACAGGTGGAGGAATAGGTGGATTAGCATTAGCAATAGGGTCAACCTCCTGTACTGGAACGATTGCACCGGTCTGACCGAACCAGGGCCCGGTCTGACCAACGGTCAGAGATGCAGTCGGACCAACCAGATGGCTGGTCAGACCGACTCGATGGCCAGTCTGACCGAAAGCGAAGTAACCGGGCAGACCAGCCTGGGGCACGGTCAAACCAGCCGTAGAGCTAGGGTTTGCTTCACTCCCGGCATGTTGCACACAGTCGCTCCATCGGTTTTGCAATATATGTGATGAACAGGGGCTTGGCTAGTGCTTGGAATAGAACTAGATGACAATAAACTGGCCATAAATAAGCCGAGTTTGGCATCCATAGCAGATTCAACCCTCTTATAAAAAAAAGGAACTCATAGCGACTTCATGTTTATTATTAAGAGTAGCATTGACAGTTCCATCTACAGTACTCGCTACGAATTTTTGAACAGGAATACCAACGTCATTGGAACTTACCTTATCAATGACGATTCGGGGCAAAGGACCGGTTCTTTGAGAAACTCCTTAACGGGTCTTGATGTAGCTCGCCAAAACCGCATCCTACATCGCCTTTATTCGTTGTTCAAGATCTAGGCATTGCTCCTCGTTCAAATCCTCCATAATGACAGGCATGATGTTGCTTGGATCAACCTCGCGCTTGGTCATGATGTCGATGTAATCGATAGCTGATGTAGACGTCGAAGTCGTTCCCTAGCGGAGTCGCCAAAAATCGTGTTGGCAACTTTTTTTGGCAAGAAGACAATCATGATCGCGACACCGAAAGCTTTGTGGTGATATGGAGTCACCAACCACCTCAATCTAGCAAAAGCTAAATCAAGATGGGTTTTGTAACACTAAACCGGCTAGCGGAGCCGATTTAGAAATCAAAACCAGTCTCTAGGCCAATCTAGATTGATATGAAGATAACTACCCGTCTCATGGCAAACGGAAGGTTTACGAGACAAACCTACAAAGGGATAATCACGCTCTCATGACGAGGACGGACGGCTTTCAACGCAAACCGACGAAGATGGACAAAAACTAGACTAGAACTAGGCAAAAAGTAGATGCATATTGAAAAAACGATTCAATTGGCTAATTTTGTTGAAAGTAGATTGTGTCTCAATTGAACCGGCCTTGTCCCTTACATAGGGGTTGGTCTTACCTCCTACAAGACCTCCTCCATGTCAATCTTGGGGTAGAGACCAGAACTCGAAAAATAGCTCCCCATACAAAGAAACCCGAGACCCGACAAAATTGGACTCCGAGTCGAACTTTGCCAGTCTGACCGGCCATAAGCCGCCGGTCAGACCGGCCCATAGACAATGGTCAGACCGGCTCCGTGAAGGAAACCCGGCGCCTTCCAAAATTTGGCAATATTTTCCTACTTCGAATCTAGGTGCCAAATTTGGGTGCTGACAAATGTTCCAATTAATTAGTTGTGGTTGCACTACAACCTTGCCCAACAGGACTAGCACAACATGAATTAGTACCTGCCTCAGCATTTTGTAAGCTCAAACATTTATTTTGTAATTTCATATAATTTTTAAGGTGTTTTTGTATGTTCTATTTTTTTAGTCCAGACAAGCAAAATGGGCTACTCCAATAAAGCATATAATAGTGGTGTGCGAGCATGACACAGCCCATGAACTTCATTGTATTGTGCCTTCGCCAAAGGATGACCCTGTTGGCCTGCACGACTTGGCCCACTTAATTAAGCGGGTTAATCGGGTCATGCCCAAATGTGCTATGCCTGGGTTCCCATTTCGCAAGGCCTATCAACGGTACTACACAAAAACTAAAGCTTGCCTCCTATCGAGATAAAATGTTGTATAACTATGTAGGCTATAAGACATCACAGTAAAAAGTAGGCATGATATAAGACAAGTTGAACAGTAACTAACTACAAAATTGCAAACTTTTTGTAGGACATACCTCATCAAGTATTAGAATAGGAGAGTTTTTCAGAAGAGCACGAGCAATTGCAATTCTCTGCAAAACAACAAAATAATTGTAATGTAGTAAGGATAACAAACAATGAAAGTATTTTCTAAGACAAATCTAACAAAACTGTTTTCGTATTGTGAGTTTATATATTTTAACATATACTGAGGGGCAATATTTTGAAACCTTGAGCATATGGACCCCAAGTGAACATATATGGCCAAAGAGAGTGTTTACATGTTAAGGTATCCTCAAGCCACAAAGTGAGTGAATGTTTGGGACACTGACATAGTGCCCAAGAAAACTACAAACTTTCACTGTTATATATCTACATAGAGTAATAAATTTACAGTATTATAAAAGATCTTTTCAGAACAAATCCACATGTATCACTTTCAACTGTCTAGTCCAAGATATTGATAGCCAAGTTTAGAAAGTACAACAGATCTTGTTCCTATACCAATGTGTCCAATTGGAGGGAGTAGCAAATTACCTGTCTCTGTCCCCCACTTAGGAGGCTGCCACGTTCACCAACAAGTGTGTCATAGCCCTGAATCCCAAACAAATTATGAAAATCAAACTACTGTCATATCTCATATCATTTGGACACCAGGAACTACAACTAAAATGTATGACAAATATTGTTTCAACCTGTGGAAGAGAAACAATGAATTCATGAGCATTAGCAGCTTTAGCGGCTTTTATTATCTCATCCTTGGAAACAACATCATCCGGAAGACCATAAGCGATGTTTTCTCCGACAGAAACTGAGAATAGGACAGGGTCCTGAAATTTTCATACCAAAATCATATAATCAAAAGAAAAAAAGTGGAATCATCTTTATTTCCAGGAGAAATTTTGCATCAAATTGATAAAAGATCAAGCACCCAAGCTCTAAATAAGAGGACTGAGACCTATATGGTAGAGATGATAGTCCCACACCTCCCACTAACGGAGCTATTCTCTATTCCTAATCAGAATAATTGATGGCAAACCAAAAGACTGGGTACAATATATTGTGTTCCCCCTTCTCACATAAACTTATAACCACATAACGAATATCACCAGAACAAAATACTATTCCAAATGCTACTTGACCATAGAAACTAAAACTTGTGTACCTCTATTAATATGTAGGAGGATGATACGTGGTGTAAAAAGACAGATACTTGTACCACTATACCTGATTCACTAAGGATACAACTCGAGACCATTCTCTTTTATCAAATACACGGATGTCTTCCCCAGCCACAGTGATGCGACCATGAGTTGGCTGCAAGAAATGAACAAAAACTGAGATGTTGATCTAGTTATGAAACATTGTAACGTTAATGTGGATACACAGCAGTACCTCATAGTACCGTGCAAGAAGTTGTACCACTGTGCTTTTTCCAGCACCACTAGGTCCAACAAGTGCTGTAATTTTTCCACACTCAATTGTAAGATCAAGCCCATTTAAGATCTCCACATCAGATCTCAGTGGGTAAGAAAAGTGGACATCTGCCAAAATATAGATGAGCATCAGTTGCATGCCAGTGGTCCAAGAATTATCTAGTTAATCATATTTTCTGTTTTTCTAGTAAAATAGAGTTCATAACTACACACTTTATTATTCATGGAAGTACATCTTGGAAACATCTATTTTAAGTTAGAGATTTACACAAAAAGGCCAATGTTCATAACTGTGCACTTCATTATTATTCATTTAAGTATCTCTTGGAAACATCTCTGATGTTAGGCTTTCACCAAAAAAGGCAAAACACAAGGAAAATGGACACAAAAAAAATACCAAGACATTCAAATATGAAATTGTATCTTAAGACATAATAATCTCCACACTGATACCCTCTTTCTACCTATACCTCACTTGTTGCCTCATCCTGTTTCAGTGCATGTCTCGAGCCATCATTTGCAAAATTGCTTGGCTTCAGCAGCTTTGAGCTACATCATGAAGGTGCTGACAAATTTCTGTCTCTGATAATAAAGATGTGAACTTTTATGCTTCATGTAGCTCAATTTGTTTTCATTTTCTTGCTTTTCATGGATTTTTCTTCTTGCTTAGATATTAGGCACTGGAGAAGCTTGTTGCCACGCTGAAAAACCTGTTGCCTGGACGTTTACAATTCAGAAATACTAGCTAGTTCTCCTTGGACATAGAAAGGCTACCTACTTCATGCCCCTTCTGCACAAACATTAGAGCTTCAGTGAGACTGCTTGATGTTCTTGCCTTATGATGCTCTATAGCTCAAAACTACCAGCCACCACAACCCCATACTACCCTGCCCCTATGACATGTACATGAGTGGACTTGTCTTGAGGCTCACAGACTAGACCTGCCTACTCGGCTTGCTCTGTCATGGCGCTATGCATTTCCATGAATCAATATTCAAGGAAGATGAAAGCTTCATGAATAGAAAAATCAAACAGGGGCAACAAACACAAAAGAGTTCACTGACTGATATGGCTTTTCAAGTGCAGAGCTAACTGGGTGTAGGCAGTACTAGAAGTAAGGCCCCATGAGTTTTGGTTGATGATCTCAGCTAAGCTGAGATAGCTGACAGCCAGAGCTATTTTATATTATTGATCTTTGCTGAGTTATTCGTCTACATGGATGCCACATCAACATAAACTTCTCCATGTAAACGCTACATAAGCTAAAACAAATGTAGTTTAGGCAAGCAAGTGATTTGACTCCAGCAACATTTGAAGAGAGTGTCCCCTTTGTTGTCTTAATCTAGTTTTTATGATACAAAAGGAAATTAACCTATTATGTGAGAATTACTCAAGAAAAAATATTGTATAGCAGATTATATTATGAAAGAAATATGCATATGCATAAAAATATATTGAAATGGAAAAAGAACTGCATGTATAAAACAAATATGAATAGTGGTGAGCAGACCTTCTAGGTGAATGTCACCAGACCAGGCAAGATTACTACAGCTGCTTGATGATTTCAGAGCTGACATGTAACGTTTGTTAGCAGTGCCATTTTCGTGCACTGCACCATTTGAATCTTCTAGTTCTTTGGCTAAACCATATGCAAGTGAATCATCAATGTCCTCTGCTGATAGAATAGAATTTATTCTTTCTACAGAAGCAAATGTCCCACGTAGATCACCAAGAGAATTAACAGCTCCTTGAACCTAAAATGCATGTTCTCAACAAGTAAGATGACCAAAATACAATAAACACATCAAGCTAGAAAAAGTCATGCAATAAGTAAAATCTGATACTTACAGCGAATGTCAGTGTGAATGTGTAACCAATAAAAGATGCCATGGTTCCAACAGATAATTTGCCCTGAAACACATGTGTATCATATTTTCAGATTCCAATGAGCCAGTTCAAGATTGACAATATTAAATAAAATTGACAACACAAATGAATATTAAATATCTAATGACCATACAGGTTAGTAAAATTGACTTGGTTGCATGCATGTGGTCTTTTGATAGGCATAAAATGTGTTTCCAACAGTTAAAAATGAGGTCTCTAGATAAAATGAGATCTTCTATAGATATTCAACTCGAGAGCACCAGCGCATACAAGAGAATCAATTTTTAATATAGATACTGAAATATTTGGACGATGTATCTGATGTGGTTTACTTGTAGATCCTGAATATCAATGGTACAAATTGAGGGTAATTCTTGTATAACACATGCTAGATCTAGAAGCTGAAGTGGTTTTATTATTTTCTTAAAACAAAAATTACGGGCAAAAAGAAGAGAAGATTTAGGCAGGTCCTTGATCCTACAGCTGTGGTTATGTTTGCTGCCAGAAGTGTTAACAATATTTTACTCAATGCATATAGCACAAAGTCATACAGTAAAGGGCTTCAAGGCTTCAGCTGACCTAGTGTTGCGCATATGGAGAAACTAGAGGGTACCTAAGTTCCATGGAAGTGGCCAGAACCCAGAAGCAACAAAATATCTATGCAAATTTCGGCACTGGATAGCCATTGTCCAGGGGTTCAGTGCTGTTGTATTAGTCACACCTTGTACATCTAAAGAACTGTTCATGCATCTTTTAAGATTTCCACGTATGGTGGGATGGGACATATCTATCAAAGTATAGGCCATTCTACATTGTACAAGGAAATACTTCAGGATACTTCACACGGCCATTATGCTTTATAGAATAGCTTTACTATTCAGAAAAACCACCAGAATTCTAGTCCTCCCGTTTTATACTTGTAAAAACTATCAGGATGTTTTACAGGATAGCATGGAACTTATTCTATGGCAGAACCAAACTACATGAAACATGTTGTAGCTTTAGAAATTGAGGTTACACGTATGAACAAATAACAATGCAATAAATATCATACACTCCAAGAGATTCAGAGGCTTACCGCATTAACCTTGCTTCCACCAAGAACATAAAGTGCCATTAGGGAAACATAAACTACCACCCGAGTCAATGACTCATTGGCAGATTTCAGCACTCCTAGTTTTGTGCCACTATTCTGGAAAGCAAGTGCCTGCCAAACAAAAATTTGAATTAACAAGATATTGAAGGCAATGTAGAAGCTACAGATATTACTTTCTTTTCCTTCAAAATATCATGCAGTTTCCAAGATTATGCAGATATTCTCCCACCTTTTTACAAAACTCAAATGATTAACATAGCTTTAAGTGTAAAGAGGTGGGGTGAAAGTTTAGAGCATGGGTTCATACAATCATATCTATAAGAAAGAGCTCTCACAGGGTAAGATCACATCCACAAAGGCATGAACCTTTGTAATGTAGTTGTTTTACCTTATCTTGTCCAACAGGATTTGATAGACAAGATGCATTAAATTTTTATGGCATTAAATCTACAGTTTCAAGATCCTTTTATAGTAAACACAAATTGGCAGTGGCACACATTACCACGGTTAGACAACACAGCTAGCAAGCACTTAGCATTAGCAACCATGCCGAGTTATGTCACATCATGCCTTACTGGATCGTGGTGCGGCACTACAGCTTGTGCATTGATTCATGGGTGTAGTAAGTGCAGGTCATGACTGATAAGTATCATCATTTTTTTATTACTTTTTATACCTTTTTTAAATGTAATTGTCAAAACCCTCTTGAAACTTAGTTCCAGACTGAACCTTATGGCCACCTAATATGCCTAGGATTAAAAAACAGTGGCTTGGCAAGGATTTGGGCACACCACTTACGTTGGTGTGGCAAGTCACTGTTGCCACACCATACAAAGTGGTGCCCGAGTAACTTGCCACACCATGGTTCATAGCATGTAAACATTTGCTTGCAAAGCTGCCAAAAGATTTATTTTTAATAAGAGGTATTTGAAGAGTTTGTTTTTAAAATTTGAAGAAAATGTGTTCAAAAAACATAAAAAGAAACTAGCATCAAGATTGTGGATATGTGGCTATGCTTGGAGAGCAAACCAATCAGGTTTGGAGAATTTAGAACCACCCATCATAACTCTACTCTAATACGTAAAGTAGTCTGATTTTATTGTAGACTATTTAGCTTATTGGCTATAGGTTAGTATTATTAGCTGAGCAAAACATGGAATTCATTATTAATCTAACATGAAATATGCATAGTTATAATTTGGACTCACAACAATAGACGATGTAAATCTTTCTCTTTTCCACCAATTGATATAAAAAATTTTAGCCCTCAAGAACAAACGTGTAACCCTTTCTTGTATTGTGTCTATAACATATATAGTAGATTAGATTGTAGGAAAGAAAATAATTGTTAAGGTATTAGCTGATTTATAGTAGTTAGCTACTTTACAAATGCTTTTCTATTAGTGTATGTTAGACATGTGGCCTTTATTTCAGAATCTGCCAAGTCCAAATCAGATAAAGACTTGGACATTTTTCAACAAATTAGTACATTATATGGGGACTAGTACAGTAACACATAAGCCAAATTAACGCTTCATAATGTCTGTGCAATAACTTGGATGGATATGATGTTCTCTTTTATTTTCCATAGTGGGGATTTATCATCGTTTTACCTCCTAGGATTAATGTGGGGTTTTACAGATCTCCAGTTAATATAAATAACGATTGATAGAACAACACATTGGCTTCTACGTAATAGAGAAATGAACATTGAGAAAGTAATTATTCTAATGGATGGCCTGAGAAGTGCAAAGGTGAAAGGCCATAAGACTTACCAAATTGTCAAACATAGAAATTTGTCGTTTTTCACCCCCAAATGACCTAACCTGCAAATGTATTTTTGAATAAAATAAGGATAACCCCCACGTATGTGGACAGATTTTAACAGAATAAAGGAGATTAAATTTATTAATGCAAGTATTTCAAGGAAGTATACAATTCTGGCAAAAAAATACTCACAGTACGAATGGCTGAAAATGTTTCTGATGCAGTGTCTGATATACGTGCTTGGACAGTTCCATAAGATCTAAATGTGGGAACAGTTGACCTCTTGAAAAGAGCTGATTTAATAAAAATAGCTTGTCAGATCATAAATGCTTTTGAAAATTGACATACAACTGCCAACACTTCTTCAGTAAAGCATATCTTTTTAGAAGGCCACAATATGTTAATCCTTCAACACAAAAATATATTTGGAGGGCAAATTACTTAATGAAATTGTAAATACTATAATTAACTAACATTGAACATCTATAAGTTCAAGAGTAACATGAAGGATATCTCGGTGGCAATGATCTAAGAAAAGAAATAAAAGCAGAGCAAAAGGTGAAACTTTACGAGACAGTAAAAAAGGTATTTTTCTTATTTGCAAAGTTCTGTATCATCTCAAATATGTCTAATCAATTACTTAAAACCAAAAAATATAGAGAATGATGAATAATAAATGGCATCAGTCATCACTTGGATAATTACCAACTAGCACAGAGACAGAGACCATTAGGAGTCCTAGTACAGGAGCTAGCTCAGTGGATAATGTGAAAAGTATACAAAGTGTACCGGTGATCTGGAGAAAAAAAAGAAGAGGAAAAACTGCTTTAGAAGATGCTCAGATAATAGACCTTGCAGGTAATGGCGTGATTTCCTAATAATCAAGTATATGAAATGAATGGACTAACTGGTCAATAATTGTTCGAGATGTCAGTATTTTTGAGAGCATTGCTAATAGCACAGAGAGAATATGTGATTCAGTGATTGTATTGCGCAAATTCTAGGCCATTAGCAGTATCAAGCTTACATTCTCATAGTGTAAAGTTTCTTGCCTCAGAGAGTGCCCTTAGCCCACGATCCCTTGATATGTTGTCACTTACAACACTCTTCAAAGTACCCAAATCAGATGTCAACAAACCAGTTAACTCCCCAACCTGCCATCAAATGATAGTAAGGTTCTTTTATTCGTACAATTTTTGAACTAACATAGAACACACGCAAGGAATAATCAGCAGTGTATCCTTTCATTTGCATAATTTCCAGAAAAATGTACGTTGGTATGAAAGAAAATTAACAGACCAAGCTAAACAATGCCTGCTTTACTAATTCAGATAATGCATAATACACTGACCATAGCCACCATTTTTCTTGGTAAATTGAATTAGATCTAGTTATTTTTTAACCTAGAAGTAAATCTTTCACTGTCCTCATTATCCACACACCCTAACCCAACATTTTTTTTACATAACCCTAACCCAATATTAATTCCATAACTTCCATAACGGAAGAAGGAACAAGTGGCTTACCAAGCTACCTATCTACATCTCTCAACTATATTTTTCATGAAACAATATCCGTGTTGGATGATTTGAAAAAATGAACACAGACACTGAACATAAAAATACAAAGATTTTCAATTCAGTAGGAAAAATATCTTACAAATGAAGTTATCTTTCTCTAACTAATTGTGATAATTTAATATGAATGTGGTATGCGGGTAGTCGATACCTTGTGACGATCAAAGAATACCATCTGCAAACAACCAAACAGAATAAATCATTCATTATCAACATAAACTATGAAATGACTAATGAAAACTAATATAACCATGTTGGTGAATGCCAAATTGCTAAGATGAAGAAGCAGTGCATTATCGCCCCTCAAGGCTACACAATCATGTGCAATAAAAAATATTATCACGATGCATTAGTACTACCTACGTTAACTCCACACGGTATGTCCCTAGTCCTTCATATTTCATTAATATACAATGTGCAAAGCATAGGAGGCCCCAACGAATAACTTCATCCTAGTAAAACCTACTAGGTGTTGATGCAACCTGGAAATAGAATGGGATGAATAATTTCATAATGGTATTAAAACTAATGTGGGCATAATTGGTGAACAATCCAAAAACAAGAATATGAACTAAGTTGCTAGCCACTTAGCAGCTGTCAACTTATTCATCATGACAAATGATACAGTAGTAGCAAATGACTCATGTGTGCGCACAACCATGCCTAAAATTAGATATTTGGACATGATAGAAGCAGCTGCATACCCAATGAGCAAACAGAACTTAGGCGATCATATGGAATAACCCAACATTTTTTACCCAAGTCTGGCAATTGTTAATCCGAATTGCTACTGGAAATACTTCTAGGTGCAACCGTTACACAGCTAATGAGCTAAAGCAAAATTACCTTCTGGATTAGAATCCTGCGAAATATTTGGCTCCGCAGCCTCGCCATCACCTTCTCCCAGATCACGGTCATGTTGATCACAAATACGATTGTAAATATGGGCTCCAGCGTATACAGCACGGCGATTTTGGACAGCAGCCTCCACAGGGGTTCGGAGCCCCTCCCTATCAGCGTCTCGAAGAACCTCCCTGCCATCCAAACAAGCCACACACGCATATCACACATCTCGGAACCAAACCAGCATCAACGTATGAATCAACCACCCAACCAACCTGAGAAGAGCGGCATGGAGAGGGTGCAAGTGGTGCACGCGAGGAGCGCCGCGAGGGAGACCGCGATGCGGGCCCTGTGCGGCGCCAGGAGGGCCCAGACCCCTGCCCACGTGACGGCGTCGGAGGAAGAGATGGCCGCGGCGACGTCCGCCGCCGCCGCCGCGGCATCGAGGGTGGGGGACGGGTAGGCGTCGGGGCCGGACGCCGGCGCGGAGATGTACGCGCGGGGAGCCTGGCGGCCCGGGCGGCGGCGGAGGGCGTGGACGCGGCAGCAGCCGCGGGTGGAGCCGGAGATGGGGGAGGAGAAGGCGAGGCGGCGGGTACGGTTAGGTCTAGGGCTCGAGGCGGAGGCGGAGGGGGAGAGGAGGAGGCGCGTGCTCCAGGTGGAGATCGCCATTTGCGAGCTTGTGCGGAGAAGACGAGAAGGCGTGGGAGAGAGAAGGCGGAAAGGTGAGGCGGAGAAGAGATAACGGTCAGTTTCTGTAATGTAAAGTTCAGTTCAGTTCAGCTCAGCCACCGAAAGGCTCGAACATCGAATGTCCTTTTTCTTAAAAGTACAATGCCTGTTTAGATCCTTCACCAAATTTTTATATCCCATCACATCAAATATTTAGACACATGCATAGAGTACTAAATATAAATGAAAAAAATAACTAATTACACAGATTGCGACTAATTTGCGAGACGAATCTTTTAAGCCTAATTACTCCTTATTTTGACAATGTGATGCTACAGTAAACATTTTCTAATGACAGATTAATTAGGCTTAATAAATTCGTTTCGCTGTTTACAGGCGGATTCTGTAATTTGTTTTGTTATTAGAGTACGTTTAATACTTCAAATGTGTGTCCGTATATCCGATGTGCCACGCCAAAATTTTACACCCCTGGATCTAACCACACTCAAAATTGAACTTCCATTAGCCAGTCTTGTAAAAAAATATTGTACACCTTGTCAGCCGCTTCGGTGTTGAAAACTGATTGCCCTTTAAAAATGACAGCGTAACCAAAAATAATTTATATTTTGTATGTAATTTTTTGGTAAATAATTTATTTGTAGAGTAATTGTGTTCGCCAATCGCCATATGTGAACGTTATGCAAATCCTAGCTCCGAGCCTCGTGCACCAAATGCAGGTCATAAATTACTCTCCATCCTGCTCATACTGACTCCTAACACCTTTATGCGAGAAGCCTATTCCGCGCAGATGCGCTGCTAGCATCTCTCATTGGGACTTATGGACCTGGCCATACTAAAAATAAATTGGAAGGGATCCAAATCACGATTAACGTTCACCATTAACGACTTAACGCGATAGAACCAATCCTGGACATCGTAGACTTTAATTAAGGTAAGTCTTCGTGCACCTTATTTAAGATGGTTGTTAACATTTTTCACTAAAAATTTGAAAAACTATTCTTACAATTTGAAGCTTTAAATGAAATTTAAAACTAAAAATTTTAAAACTTTCAACTCAAATTTAAATACTTTCTAGTGAAAGTTCTAAAAATTCTACCTAGATTTTAAAACTTTTATTGGAAATTAGAAAAACTCTACCCAAATTTTGAAAACTTTTAACTCAAATTTTAAAACTTCCAATCATAAATTTAAAATTTTAACTTAAAATTTTATCAAACTCTACCCAAATTATGAAAATTTTCAACTCATATTAATATGAAAGTATCAATTCAACTTTTAAAACTTTTAACTCCAAATTTAAAACTTTTACTCATATTTTAAAACTTTCAATTGAACTATTTATTTATTATTATTTTATTATATATTTTTTAGTTTAACAATAATCACTATTAGCACTATCCGCTAGAGCTAAGCGTGGGAGGTACGTTGCTGCGAGCGGGGTGCGTGGGGTGTCTGCTAGTTATGTCAACAGCACATCTGCGTGAATTAGACATGCCCCTTTTATGCCCAGCCAGTGTAGCGGCCTACTTCGCCTTTTCCCATCGCGTAACATTGGATCATCGGTTGTCTCCCCTGCCGCTCCTCATTCTCTTATCATTTTGTAACCATTGTGGACCAGGGTATCCCAAACCATCCATGGAAGGTTGTCGCCCCTTCCCCCTCCCCACAATAACGCAGTTACCGGAGTAACCACTAAAAATCGTCTGAATTTCAACTTCAAAAATTGGAATTCAAAATTTTTAAATCGCACGATAAGGTCATTGTAATCTCATGGTAAGGCACGATAACCATTGTCTTTTAACTTGAAAATAAAGAAAATCAAAAAAAAAAGGTTAATTAGACCCATGTCATTATAAATTTTACGGTTTTAAAATATATCATTACTATTCGAATATTTACAACCATGTCATTATAATTTCTTAACTATTCAATGTTGCCACTACTTACCTCTTCAATAGATTTTCTAAAATATTTAGACCACCTTCTTTTTCATCCCCTTTCCCCTCTCTTCCTCATCTCTTGCCTGAAGCCGCCTGGCAGCGGCGTCGCCCTGCTACCCAGCGGATCTCCTCAAAGAACTCCCGGAGCAATCCCACAACACGCACAGCCACAGTGGCACGGTAGTGCCCTTCTAAACGTCGGCATTCGGAAGCAAAGTCGGCCTCAAGGGTAGCATCGACTGCACATCCGCTCTCTCCGGCGGCACCGGCGCCGACGATGATGGCGTGGGGCTAGCAGCTGGGCTTGCCGAGGAGGCACAGGGCTTGAGAACATTTGGCAAATTCGGAACAAGAACTGAACCATTGAATACACATGACATCTAAAGAAATTGCAGAAATCACTTCTGCAAAAATTGACGAAATTACACATCAAGAAAGTTCAGAGATTGATGCTCACAACTACTCTACAAATTGAAAGCTAGGAATCTATCAGCCTCACCATCAAGGAGCACTTCTGCAGCAGGAGCCGTGTACAGAGCAAGAGCACTTACGTGTGTAGCCATCGACCTCCTCAGTCCTCACCGACGCTTTCTTCTCCTCCTGACCACCGCCATTCTACTTCTTGGAACCCTTTCCATGGTGATGGCCAATGCCATGATGGTCGGACAACGTATGCCTCAGCCACTTCTCCGCATCCTCCCACTTCACCGGGACCTGCTACTGTTGCTGCTCAGCTTTTCTTCTCTGAGCCGAGGCTGGCCGGATTTGAGATGGGGCAAGAGATGAACGTGAGAGAGAGAGGAGGGGAAACAGGATGATGGAGGAAGACATAGGCAATTTGGTCCAAGTATTTTAGAAAATACATTGAAATGGTAAGTAGTAACATACATTGAATAATTGTGAGAATGTAATGGCATCGTTCCAAATAGTCAAGGGTTAATTGGATCCACGTCAGGCACGCCAAATTTATAACGTTCAGTGTTATTTGTGTCCACCACATAAATTCAAATGAGTGAGATCCATACACACATAAATAGCCACTCAAATCTCAATGTGTCCATGATCATAAATTAACATCATTCAATATAAATTTCGCAATGCCGAATAATGAGCAAAAGAGATATTGCTGGGACTCAGCGTGTCAATCAACTTCAACCTGAGACATGCCCGTCAAACCACACGAAAGCGGTGACCAAATGTGTTACACATCTCAGGAGACTTGACTCAAATCGCTAAGCTCTACAACATCTCAATTGCTCACTATTCATACTCATGCTCAGCTAGCCTCAGAAAGTTGCTAGCTTTGCACTTTCAGGCTTATTGATTCGAAGTAAATACGAAAGGGTATAATCAATGACATACAGATAGTAAGGTTTTAACTTAAATTAAAATTCAGATTACAACTACTTTAAGTATACCAGGTCGACTGGCCAAATAATTTAAGATTCACGAAAGCTTGTCTACCCAACCCATAAACAAGCCGACTAGGGGTAGTCCCCTAATAGAATCACATCCTAAAGAAAGCAACGAAACACGTAACACTTGATAACCTGCAACACAACTAAAGAAAATACCACAAAAAAAAATACCTAAATACATGCAAGCTCTAGATATCAAGGAATGGTTATTTGTGATCTCATAATTGCATAAAGCTAAATTTGTTTCACAAACATTTTACAACAGAATTTAGATAAACATTTACAATTGTATAGCATAAATAGCATGGCATGGCATCATAATAGTAACATATTAGCATCATGATCATCAACATAATATCATTCTTGTGTCTTTCATGGCAGTAAGCAAAACATCTCAATTTCAGCCCATACCGGGCAAAATCATCATTCCAAACAAAACAAATCAAGTTCAAAAACATTTAGAATACACAAGTCTATACTCATGATAATTCACTATATCGCTCATGACCGTGAGTATGGCTAATCGATTAGTTTTAGACTCTGCAAAGTTTGTACAACTTTACTCACATGATGTGAATCACTCTAGTTTGTCCGGTACCCATCAGTACCATCATACTCTATACATTGAATGTGGTCTAGAGGTCAAACGTAGCCTTTACATTATCTAATGCCTAACCTTACATGAGCACGATAAGTGTAAATCCACTCTAGGCATATGTCCTAGAGCCGTTAGGTGACGGACGACGGACCCATGCCTTAACCTAACGTCTTGACGGCGAACACAACTGTTCCCCCACGAGGCACGTTATCGTTGTATTGGAAAAACTTAGACGCCCATATTATGAGGTGGAATATTACAGTCGTCCCCTCACAGAAACCCACACACAGCTAGTAATATTCGCTAGCCTTAAATTCAACACACACACATGGATAGTTCCTAAATATAGCTCCACAAACCGTGACCGCTACCTCTACTACAACAGCCTCCCGAATGTAAGGTTAGATATTAAATAACTTAATTAGCTAAAACCATCTCATAAATAGCACATGTAGATGTATGGTAAACAATAGTAAGCGACACAAAGTTTGATCCTTAATCAACTCAAGTGAACACTCCCCTTATCGGTGCACAACTAAAGTTTGAGCATGTTTTATATCAACTATTTCATTTATGAAATTTTAGAGATATTTATTGCACTGTATGTGTATATTTTTATTTTACAACATTAAAGATCACCACTTTATGAACCTACAGGAATTGGATTCACTTCAAAATAAGTTGTAGTTAATTTTACATGGATTTTACAACTTTGAATTTTTCTAGTTGAAAAGATAAAGGTTTAATCATTTTCTTTTATATTTCTAAATTTTAATTTCTTGGGTCCACTGGTTAGTGACTGGCCAATAAGCAAAAAGGCCCCTACAGTTTCTAGAAATAGGTCCCGAGGGCCCTAGCACGTGTTGTAAGAAATTTCCTTATGAGTGCTTCAAGTTTTAAGTTATTACATTTAGGTGCTAGGCCCATGTGTAAGTGAGTAGTATATTTACATATTGAACCCTATGGTTGTTTGAATTCTCAAAACCAAGTCCCCGTCTTCTACCTCCTACAGCTCGGTAGGCTGGGAGCTCGGCCGTGGGTTTGGCGAGCTCGCCGACGTCGAATGGCAACTCAATTGGGGGCGAGGTCAAAAGATAAAATGAAGAGAATGTTATTGTGATTCCATTCCTCTACTTTTCTCATCTAGTGGAAACCGGGATTGCGCCAGCGGCGAGGTCGAGCGGAAGGTATCTTTGGGTGGTGATGCATGTGCGCCTACGGCCATGTAGTGGTCAAGTGAGTGCATGCATGCGGGTATACCAGTACTAGGGAACTTACCGAGGTGTTGGCCGGGTTTGTTGAGGTCCATACGGTGGTGGCGGCTCACGGAACCCCTCGGCGACGCCGGCTTGATCTGGTGCAAGCATTGCAAATGTGAGGCATGCATGAGGTTTGTAACCTCCTAGGGATGACACATGTGCAGTGAATTAGTTTGGGGCTCACCGGGGAAGCGGGAAACCAGCAATGGCGTCGGTGGCCGGAGATGGAGAAAAAGGTGGCCGATCTACGTCCTCAGTGGATGATCCTCGGGGATTCTTGAGGGGTTTTGTCCATGGTGGTGAGACGACGATGGTGGTGCAACGGCTCGGCTTGCGATGATCCACGGCGGCCAGAACATCAACGACGTCAAGGCGGTGGCGCTCAGAGCACGCTCCGGGGCTTCCGTGGGCAAGGTTGCGTTCCCAAAGATCGGCTGCACAAAAAAGGGTGAGGTTAGAGGGATTGGAACCGGCGTGGAGAGGAGATGATGGAACAAGGATGAGGCAGAGATGGCGACGGCTTGAAGATAATCGGCGGTGGCTTCTTCTCCACGGTTGGCGACGGAAGAGAGGTGGAAATGGAGAGCTAGATAGCTCTCTCCCTTGGTTTGCTCGGTGCTGGGGTGGAGAGTTTGGAGTGACGACGTGTCTGAGAGGAGATGAAGGCAAACTCAGCGTCGGCCACGATAGCGTACACGCGTCGAACTCCTTGTTCTCCCGACTTCTCTCCCTGCTACGTCTCTTCTGTATTGGGCAGAGGAGGAGAAAAAGGGAACAGAACAAGGGCGAGCTGGAGCGGCTGTTAAGAGGGCCTAGGTCGTGATGGACTAGGAGTGGGTGAGAGGGTTGGGTAGAATATTTGGTGATAAATGACCTGTGAACTGACTATTTTCTGATTATTTCTCTCCCTCTTCTTTGCAATTTATTTATTTTAATTGTGGAACTGAAAAACTATGGTGGATTTTCGTGAAGATAGATAAATTAACCTGGTTTCTATTTTTCCTTGTTTCATTCAAAAATTCATTATATTTTATTCTCAGTAAAATAAAGAAAAGTAGCCCAGCAGAATTTCGTTTGAACTTTTAGGTGGTCAAGACTAATGAAATAAATTCTAGAAAAATTACATTAATTCATGATAAATAATATAGTATTTGAATAAATTATGTTCTATATACACTTTCATATGTTTTTATGAATATTTATGTGATGTACTACTTTTGCCTATTAGGGTTTTAAATAATTTAAAGTTTTGAATGCTTTGACCGATTTATTTGAGGAACTAAATGTAGAGATAAAATTATGCCAAAATTACAGTGAGTTAAATATATTTAGTAGCATCTAAATGAATTTTTCTATGATTTTATCTTGCACTAATTATTTTTTTAGAAATTCACTAAGCTTAACTTTACATATATGTTACCATTATAAAAAAATATGATTAGGTGATTGTAAAATTATATTAAATCTATGTTTGACCTGAGATGATGTTAATATGCTTGATTTCCAAACTCCCATACATAATCTCCAAAGCTATTTGTAGACTTGTATGTATGTTTGGGTTAGATTGAGTAAATCTTACAATAAGATTTTTAATATAGTTGAGTTAATAATTTAATCAACTTTTGGGTTCTTCATCTATGTTCAAATAATTGGCCAAATTATACTTATGTAGTTTCACATTGGTCATATCGTAATATTTAAATTGCAAGGATTTTAGAAAATGATTTTTAATACTTGACATTAGGTCCTTTTAATTAATTGCTTCAACTTTATTAAAATGCTCATATGACCTATTTTGACCAAAAACACACAAAAGGACACAAGTTACACCAACCAAATTATGCAAATGCATGCACACACTAAGTTTTAGTTTTATTTATAGGTTGGTAAGAAAAAAGTTTTAATTTGTTTTCAAATTATCATAATGGCACTAACTCGATTAGTTTTGTCCAGGTCTTTTGTTGAAAAATTTTAGGATTTCTAATTCACGAAAACCATTTTCAATATTTTAGATGCATAATATTTAAATTCAAATTTTTGGGTATGTTACAATCCATGTCACCGTAAATTTTACGGTTTTCTAATATGCCATTACTATTCATGTATTTGTAATCATGCCATCACAATTACATATATGTATCGGAGAGATACCACAGCTTACCCCTTCACTTCACTTATCAAAATGTTTGGACCAAAAGACCCCCGTCCCCTTCCTTCGTCCTCTTTCTCTTCTCTTCCGGCCAACAAACGATGATGAGCTCGTGCAGCCGCTGGAAGAGTTGCAGCAGGCCAGAGTTGCAGCAGGCCGTTCCCCCCGGGGGAGCTTGAGCGGAGCGGCGGTTGCGACCTCCACGAGCTGCAGCCGGTTGCGATGCTGGAAGAGCAGCTAGCAGCAGGACGCTCGACTACCTACAGCAGGTGGCCATGGCACTGGTGCTGCAGCTGGAAGAGATGCTGCAGGACCCGCCGTCGGTATGCGCGACGACTTGCAGCAGGCGGCCCGACGACGTCGTACAAGTGCATGAAGGCCCCGGCGAGCATGCCACAACGAGGGTCCACGGCGGCGCGTCGCCTCGCAGGCTCGCAGCATACGAGCACAGCGGCGGACGCTAGGCCATCCAGGTGTAGCCGCCGGAATACATGCACGATGCTGCTCGTCTGCTCTGCCTACCAATCCGCCATGGTGAGAGGAGTCCGTAGCTAGCTAGCTAGGCAGCTAGATTGCTAATTGGAGATTTTTTTTTTCTGAACTGAGTTAATTGGGGATTAGGCAGGGAAATGGGTGTGATGAGAGAGAGAGATAGATGTGTGATTTGTGAGTGAGATGCGTGAGAGAGACAGAGCCGCCGGAGTTCGCCCCCACGCCCTGCGCTGGTGAACAGGAGATAGATGAGGGGAGAAAGGATGAAGACATGGGCAATTTGGTCTAAAAAATTAGAGAAGACAATAAAGGAGTATGTAGTGACATATCTCTGATGCTTATGAAATTATGATGGCATGGTTACAAATAGGTGAATAGTAATGGTGGCATATTTTAAAACCATGAAAATTTTAAAGACATAGATCCAATTAACCCAATATTCAAATAGTAATGGTATAATTCAAGACGGTAAAATTTATAATGGTATGAATCTAATTAACCCTAAAAAAAGCATAACAAAACAATAGAAATATCATCATATAATGTTCAATTTGTAGCATCCACAATATAATGTCCACGACTATCAAAACCTTGATTTCGAAGTAATGCCACCTTGTAGTCCAGCCAAAATATGGAGTTAGCTTAGCATTTTTCACAAAAAATTATCACCGGATATCATTACAAATCATGCACTACTTCTAGGAATTTTTTTGGGATTTTTTCCTCATTTTTTTTCTAAAATTTGAAGTTAAAAAAAGATTGTCAAACCCTAGCACCAGTAACCCTCACCGTACCCCTATTTAAGTGTGGTTACTAGCGGCATGCGAACCCTGTTGTCGATCGATCCATCTTCTGAAACAACTGCAGAGGTGTTGGCGCAGAATTTAGACCGGCCCAACAAGAAAACGGGTTCCGCGTTTCCACGGCGGCCTGGGAGATCTGCTTAACTCCAGTGCAGGTCCAAATTGGCTTGCCTAGTCGTGCGCAGAGCGTGTCAGTTGATTTGATCTGCAATCAACAAGAAACGAGTAAACCATGTCAGAAAACAATGATTGATGGCCAATAGGCCGATGTCACATTGTTATAGCCCAGTCGATAAGGCAAAGCTGTATCGGCTTACTCAATATAGTAAGTAAATTAAAATGATCTAATCTCATCGGCCCATACTAACATGCATATAACAAATTAACAAAATCGGCCGATGAGAGTTTCACGAAGATAACTACACCAGCTATTACTCCAGTGTAAACTTATACAAGCCAATCGGATAATATAAATACATCAATCTCAAAGAGGTCTTTAAAGACACTCTATGACCGATATGTTTATATTCATCGATCCACATGTATAAGTGGCAAGCGCATGCAAGAACATAAATAATCACATGCATTAAATAAGACCGGCTGAAACCCCGGCGCTATCCTTAATTACAATCAAAAACAGGCTTTGTGTTAGATCTCGAAACAGGACTAAGGTCGATAGCAACTCAAAGTGTGAATCAAAACCTAACATAAAGAAAATCAAGCCGTCGATTGCTTTTGGGGATGGTAAATGCCTTAGATAATCCAAACGAGTAAACTGATTCAATCGTCGTCGGCAATAAACCCTAAAACGAGTTAACCGCTGGAAAGACAGAATCAGAAAACCACATCGAAATTAGCTAACACATGATAACGACGATCACATCATCAGGGCTTAACGTGCCTAAAGCGACACGCTAGCCCCAACGATGTAAATCGTCGGGTACGAGTTCTTACCTTGCTCTAGGGAAGCAAGAACTCGTCAGAAGTCAACCTCTTGCGAGGGTTGGCGATGCGCCGAAAATAGATTGATTTGATTGTGTGATTGATTCAGATTCAGAGAGTTTACATGTACAAACTATCGGGATATTTATACCCGAGATTACAACAGAACCCTTGTCGGGTACGATCTTATCTACAACTAACAAACAAGTCCTTGCGGCAGACTCAAGCCACAGATTAGATCTAAACTACTCAATTTACAAGATACAATTGCCTAAAACAGAGCTTTATCTCTATTTGGCAACTTCCTTGAAACTTATTTCGGGCCCAGATCAAACCCACGCTGACACGGTCAACTCACAACCCATATCGGCCCACGTTAACACCAAATCCGTATCGGCCGATACACTCTTTATAGCAACACCTCCCTAGTCCGATACAGTTACTGAGTCCGATACGAGGCCTGGTCCGACTCCAACTCAACCCTTCTTCTCTGCTTCGGTTTTCCTTTCCCTTTTCAAGTCGATTACCAAAATCCGTCGTTAACAAGAGGATGACGTGACTTTTATCACCAAACCTTCTGCTTTCATTTTACTAGTTATATGTCCTACGTTATAATGGGTTAAGCCCATATAATTAGGAATAGACTGAAAATCTATATGTTAACGGGTCAAACTCATATAATTAGAGAGGGATGATGGTTACTTTTCATGTACGAACATGTATTGAAAGGAGATAATGGAAGGAGGCTGACTCTTTTTTTAAGATTATAGAGATTAGGTCCTCTCATCAACCTCGTCAAGGACGTTGCCGATGCCTACGACGACGAACGAACTAGTGCGCCAACCATTCATATAGAACATCTGTTGTTATCTGCTTATGCGTACTAACATCATCAGATCTGGACCTCTTGTCTGAATAGACGACTCACCGTAACATATTTTTTTCCTTCTAATTATTCATGTCTGATATGTTTGTCTAGTCAGATGCTAATTTACCTTTATGTTTCTGGTTTTCATTTACTTCAAATGATCCTTTCTGTTATATTTCCGCCCCCACATCACTATATCAAAATTAAAGTGTGAGCAATTTTCATTTTTTTCTACCATTCTTTCCCATCAATTTTGTCAATGGAGCCAGTAGATTGGATAGAGATATCCTTAAGCCAGTAGCTGTGCAGTACACGTATCTGCTAAGCCCAAAACGCCAAATAGGTCAGAGTCCATATTGCACGCCCTAGATCAGCCCAGCGACGAGGCACGACGTGACAAGGCTCTGACCTCCATGGCGCGGCTTCGCGCCTCTCTTCCTAGGCTGAACGTCCTCGATCAACCCGTATCAGTTTGTGTTCCGTGTTCTTCCTTGGGAACTGCATGAGATGGATAATGCGTAGAATCTTCGACGTGACTAGCTCGGGCCAAACGACACATTGTGGTCCTGTTCAGATACTCCGTCAAATTTTTACACCCCGTCACATCGAATATTTGGACACATGCATGGAGTACTAAATATAAATAAAAAAATAACTAATTACACAGATTGCGACTAATTTGCGAGACGAATCTTTTAAGCCTAATTGCTCCCTGTTTTGACAATATGATGCTACAGTAAACATTTGCTAATGACAGATTAATTAGGCGTAATAAATTCGTCTCGCTGTTTACAGGCGGAATCTGTAATTTGTTTTGTTATTAGAGTACGTTTAATACTTCAAATGTGTGTCCGTATATCCGATGTGACACGTCAAATTTTTACATCCCTGGATCTAAAAAACACCATCTGTGTATTGTGAAAGGTCTGAGTGATAATAAGTTGTGATGGCCTTCTTTGACACATTTTTGGCATAGATTCAAATCCAAGATTTTATGAAACTGAGTATTTCTAGCTTCACAAATTCATGATTCTGGATATACGATTACGTATATAACATTTGAATAAATCAATTTGTTTTATTTTAGATAAAATTTAAAATTTTAAATCACTATAATTTAACATCTAAACATCAAATTTATCATGGATCTAAGATCGGTAGCTCTATCAAACAGAGCAAGTAACTGGTGCTCCCATTTTCTTGGTCCGTCAATACTATGAATCCAGTTTTTGCTTTTACAAACTTTTTACACCTGCATACTAACGTCATCTGATCTAGACCTCCTATCTGAACCAAATTCACCGTAACATATCCTTCCCCTTCAAATTATTCGTTCCATGCCTCCTACGTGTATATCTGGTCGATGCTAATTTATCTTCATGTTTCTGGATTTTAGTTACTTCGATCGATCTTTTTCATTCCCTCTGTTTCATATTATAAGTTGTTTTGATTTTTTTCTTGTCAAATTTTTTTATATTTGATCAAGTTTATAAAAAGTTAGCAAAATACTAAACACCAAATTAGTTTGCATTAAATATATTTTAATAATATGTTTTTTAAAAATACTAATATATTTTTTTATAAATTTGATCAAACGTAAATAAGTTTGACTAAAAAATTAAAATAATTATAATATAAAACGAAGAAAGTATCTTATTTCCACCCCCACATCATTATATCTCTACTAGTGTAAAAAGTAGAGTCATCTCTCCTCCCAAGACAACCATTGCATTTTCCCCCATAAAAACAACCCTTCTAAAAATATCACTTCATGAAAAAAAATCAGTGTTTCTGCGCACCAGAAAAAGCAGGAATAAGAAGTACCCTAAAACAATCCGTCCATCAGGTATGGTACAAGTGAGAATTAAAGTTTGAGGGCTTGTTCGGCGCAAGTGGATTGATTCACCAGAAGAAAACAGTCTACATGAGGATATGGTTATACTTGCACCACCACCCGATCCCCCCGATCCCCCAACCCCACGGACTCAAGCAACGGAGTTGCGTGACGAGGCGGCGGAGTGAGGAGGTGCGTGTGGCGCTGTGGAGAAGGCGACGAGGCTGTTGCTGTGGGGAAAATAAAAACCGTGTCGGTGGCGATTTTTTTCACCCTGGGGATAGGAGTGAGTAGACCGGAGGACTTTTCCCACCTCGGCCTAGGCGAACGCACATTAGGGCCGCGAAGGGAATTCGGCCTCGGGCGGGATGATAGACGGGGATTTCGGCCCAATCCCTCCCTAAACGAACAAGGCCTGGGCAGTTTTTTTCTTTCCCATCAATTTCCCCAGTGGAGCCAATAGTATGGACAGAGATGCTAATAGTTCTAACCGGTGCTCCCATTTAGTTGTTCCGCCAATACCATCAATCCAGAGTTTGTTTTAACATGTATTTTATGGGCATTTGCATTTTTATCCTGTGAAGAATATGGGTACCGGATATCCACATGATCTTCATATTCGACTAGAAATAGAAGATGGGTTAGACCCATATATTATGTAATAGAGTATGACTCGGTCATAATATTGTCTTGTGTTTTATGGCATGATCTAGAGTCCTGATTGAGTACTACCATGTAATAGATTACGAAGTTGATGCTGTGTTTGGCTAAGTTTTTCTCTTTTTAATCCTGCCCCCTAACCTATATAAGGTGGACAGGGAGCCTTCTAGGGGCAGGATCACAGAGATATTCACAATTCAATTGTCAAATTAATATACAGCCGACGGATACAATCCCCAAACAGGAGTAGGGTATTACCTCTCATCGAGAGGGTTTGAACCTGTATAAATCCTTGTCTTTCGCATCCATCCACCTTTAGGTCTGGTGCGCTATCCCTTTTATTATTGTCGAATTTCAGTTTCGACATTTGGTGCGTTAGGTAGGGGTGGCGCCAATTTTACCATCGACGAGTGCGATGGAACCAATCTCCAACACCGCCGGATTCGGTTTTGCCCCAAGTCTCCATCTCGGATTTAGTATAGCTAGGGAGATCAATCTCGACGTGTTCAACAATTTAATCTCTGACATCATCGGGTGATTGATGCCAGACATGGACTCGTGGCGTCGCTATGCGGTTAGTTGACCACGAGCCTACTCCTCCGCCATTGTTGTTGATGGCGACATCGTTTTCATCGTCGGTTGCTTCCGCTGCCGCCGACTAATTTCTTCGCCTTCACGGTTGGTGGACTTCGCCGCCGTTGTTGATGGCGACATCGTTTTCATCGTCGGTTGCTTCCGCTACCGTCGACTGGTTTTTTCTCCTCCATGGTTGGTGGACTCCGCCGCCGTTGTTGATGGTGACTTCGTTTTCATCGTCGGTCGCTTCCGCTGCCACCAACTAGTTTTTTGCCTCCACGGTTGGTGGACTCCGCCGCTGTTGTTGATGGCAACATCGTCTTCATCACCGGCTGCCACCGTCGTCGCCGAGTGGTTTCTTCGCCTCCATAGTTGGTGGACTCTGCCGCCGTAGTTGGTGACAACATCGTCTTCACCACCGGCTACCTCCTTTATCACCGAGTGATTTCTTCGCCTTTACGGTTGGTAGATTACACTGCTGTTGTTGATGGCAATATCGTCTTCACCACCGGCTGCCTCCGTCGTCACCGAGTGGTTTCTTTGCCTCCACGGTTGGTAGATTGTGCCGTCGTTGTTGATGGCAACATCGTCTTCACCACCGACTGCCTCCGTCGTCGTCGAGTGGTTTCTTCGCCTCCACGGTTGGTGGACTCCGCCTCCATTGTTGATGACAACATCATCTTTATCATCGGCTGCCTCCGTTGTCACCGAGTAGTTTCTTCGTCTCCACGGTTGGTAGATTACGCTGCTGTTGTTGATGGTAACATCGTCTTTACCATGGGCTGCCTCCGTTGTCGTCGAGTGGTTTCTTTGCCTCCACGGTTGGTGGACTCCGCTACCGTTGCTGATGGCGACATCGTCTTCACCATCGGCTGCCTCTGTCATCGCCGAGTGGTTTTTCGCCTCCACGGTTGGTGGACTCTGCTGCCGTTGTTGATGGCGACATCGTCTTCACTGTCAGTCACCTCCATCGTCGCCGATTGGTTTCTTCACCTCTACGGTTGGTGGACTCCAGTGCCGTTACTAATGGTGACATCGTCTTCACCGTCGGTTGCTTCTATCGTTGCTGATTGGTTTTTTCGCCTTCACGGTTGGTGGATTCCATCGTTAACTGTTGTTTTCGCCTCCATGGCTGTGCATCTTTGCCACGTTGTTGGGCAACTTCAGCACCACCATCGGTCGCCTCAGCACTTTCTCGGTTGGTGTCTTCGTCGCCATTGATGGATGACCTTGTCTCTAGATCGGCCACCTCTGTCGTCACCGGTGGAAAAACCAACAAGCTAAGTCATCATTAATTTTCTTCTTTATATGATATTTTTCTTTTCCTCTGCCTCACTACATCAATCGGCTCCCTGTTGAGTATAATAATTTTGATAATATTTATCCTGATTGCTTGCGAAATAATCCGAGTAAAAAGGTGTTGATCGTGTAAAATCAAGGTGTGTTTGATTCTTCTATTGTGATGAACAATTGACATATGAGGTTATTGGTTTTGATATTTGGAGTTTATTGGCGAAGTGGTTTTTGAGATGATTGAATTTTCAGACGGTGAACAGTGGGTCCGGTCAGACCGGAGGTATGTGTGTGATCAGACCGGCTAGCCCGCGGTCTGACTGGCCGATTCTGTGTCGGTTTCGGTTTCGGATTGTTTTATTGGATATCCGTGGTTAATTCATGTCTATGGCTTCTAGAAGGATACTATGCGTATGTAATACTGTTGTGTGCTAACAATGAGTCAAGTTTGTGATAGCTTGTGCTCGGATATGGTTTCTTTGTTTGATTCATGTGTAGGTAATCTTTACGTCTCGGGAGAGTATTGCCGGTGATGGATCGGGAGTCAACTTGGAGATAAGGTGACGTCCGGACGGTCAGAGATCATGCGGGATACTTAGGCTAAAGATTAATGCACGTGGTTGGTGATGATTCCATATGGCATACGATGGAGATATTGTGTGCGTATGGGATGCGGAGTCGAATTTGAAAGGAGTCCAAATTTGGTACAATTGGGATATGTAAAGTTGGTTTCTTGTACGAGAAGGTTTCCTAGGTGGATTAGGACTTCTTGTATGAGTTTGGTTCGTGGCTTTAGGCTGTCTACCTCATGTATAAATAGAGAGAGAGGGTGTAGTCTCCTGGTATCGGTTTTTGAGAGCTTTGAGTTGAAAGTTTAGTTAGGGTTTCGAGTTTAGCCGAGTTTTTCGTGAGGAGTGCTGTTGTTGCACTTCGTAAACACAGAGAGAAGTAATAAAATTGTCATCTACTTTGAGAGATCTTTAATTTGTGTTTGCACGGGTTTCGGCGGTCTAACCGATGAGACACCGGCGGTCAGACCGGTGCATTGCAGCGGTCAGACCGGCGATACAGGGCGGTTAGACTGGCAATACAGGGCGGTCAGACTTTCAGGTCAGGGCGGTCAGACCTTCAGGACAGGGCAGTCAGACTGGTTGATCTACTTCGGTCAGACCGATCTACATCGAATTTGAGGGTAACTTTTAATTCCGCTAAAAGTTTTGGTTTTTGGGTACTACAATCATTCACCCCCCTTCTGGTTGGCTTAGTTTTTATTCTTCGATCCGACAAGTGGTATCAGAGCCTCGTTTTCTTCTTTGGATTTTTACCGATCTAGAGTTTTAAGCCATGGCTAATAAGTTTTCAACTAAGCCGCATATTTTCAATGGTTCGGATTTTGCTTATTGGTGTGACAAGATGCAATCTTACATTATGGCACAAGATTATGATGTTTGGCAAAAGGTTGCTCTTTCTTATGAGATTCCTGATCAAATTTCTACTGAAACTTTGAAAACTGAATTTAATAACAATTGCAAAGCCCGTAATATTTTGTTGAGTGGAATTTCTCGTTCGGATTTTGATCATGTGTCACATCTTAAAACCGCTCATGAGATTTGGATTGCTTTGAAAAACTTTCATCAAGGAACTACTAATATTAAAGAACTTCGTCGAGATCTTTTCAAAAAGGAATACAAAAAATTTGTGATGAAACCTAGAGAAGCTTTGGATGATTATCTTGGTAGATTAAACAAGATTTTGAGTGATCTTTGATCTGTTGATTCTTCTTATGATTCAAATTACACACAATCTGAGATTTCTTGCCACTTTTTGAATAGTCTTGATATGTCTATTTGGGAGATGAAGGTTACATCTATTCAAGAGTCTGTTGATATGTCTACTTTGAAGTTGGGTCGTGTTGAATATATGGAAGATATTGTAAAATCTGATGAAGTGCTTTCTTATTCAAAATATCGTAAAAACAAAGGTATCATGGTAGATTGTGAAAATTGTGTAAGTTTTGAAAAAAAGATTTCTTATTTGAAAAGTTCTTTGGAAAGATTTTCTTGTGGTAAGAAACAACTTAACATGATTTTGGATAAATGTAAAGTAATTAGCAACAATAGGGGTGTAGGTTTTGATGCTCATGATCATTTCACCAAAAATCAACCCAATGTTTTGAAAGTGACTGAACGTGGTGAAATTTTGACAAAACCTAATGTTGTGAAAACAGTTTTTAAATCTGCTGGAATTATGCCCTCTCTTTTTGCTACACTAAAAGAAACTAAAACTAATCTTTCAAAACCATTAAATGCTAGGGAAAAGTATACGTGTTCTTTTTGTGGCAAAAATGATCATCTTGTTGGTTTTTATTTCAGATTAGCACGTAAATAGAAAAAAGAAAGAGAGCTTGTTTTTGCTAAATCTAAGTGACAAAAATCTGGTTTTTCCTCGAGGAACCCGGTCAGACCGCAGTGGGTTGCGCGGTCAGACTGGCGACCGGTCCGACCGGCTACTGAGCGTCGGTCAGACTGGGCTCCGGTCAGACCGGCCACTGTACTTCGGTCCGACCAGCCTCGAAGGAACTTTTCTAAAAATCCTCAAACTATTTTTGCTCGTGGATATATGCCTATTGGATCTACTGGTCGTGTGTCTCAGTACTGGATTTCTAAATTTTTTTTATCTAACTCCAGTACTGAGGCTTCGACATCTTCATGTGTGTAGGCTTTGGTGGCGAGGAAGGAGAACGTGTGGATTGTGGATTCCGGTTGTTCGCGGCACATGACCGGTGATAAAAATTGGTTCTCCTCCCTCATGGTGGCATCCAAGATGGAATCGATTATCTTTGGCGATGCTTCTACTAGTGCCGTTCTTGCTACAGGATCTGTCAAGGTAAATAACAAGTTTGAATTGAAAGAAGTAGCTTTGGTTAAGGATTTAAAATATAATTTGCTTTCGGTTTCACAAATTGTTGATGAGAATTTTGAGGTTCATTTTAAGAAAACTAGAAGTAAAGTATTTGATTCTTATGGTGACTCTGTGTTGAATATTTCTCGCTTTGGAAGAGTGTTTAAAGCTGATTTTGAAAATCCTATTTCACCGGTTATAACATGTTTGGTTGCTAAGTTTAACAAAGATTTGATGTTTTGGCATCGTAGACTTGGACATGTTGGTTTTGATCATCTCACTAGATTAAGTGGTTTAGATCTTGTTCATGGTTTGCCTAAACTTAAGAAAGATCTTGATTTGGTTTGTACACCATGTCGTCATGCTAAGATGGTTGCTTCTTCACATGTTCCTATTTTTTCTGTGATGACGGATGCACCGGGACAGCTTTTACACATGGACACTCTTGGTCCAGCTAGAGTGCAATCCAGTGGAGGAAAGTGGTACGTGTTGGTTGTTGTTGACGATTTTTCTCGATATTATTGGGTTTTCTTTATGGCAAGTAAGGATGAGGCTTTTGGACATTTTCGGAGTTTGTATCTTAGGTTGAATTGTGAACTTCCCGGTTCTTTGAAGCGAATTAGAAGTGATAATGGTGGTGAATTTAAAAATGCTTCTTTTGAACAATTTTGCAATGAAAAAGGTTTTGAACATCAATTTTCTTCTCCTCGTGTTCCGCAACAAAATGGTGTTGTTGAAAGGAAAAATCGTTCTTTGGTTGAAATGGATAGAACAATGCTTGATGAGTATCATACTCCTATAAAATTTTGGGCCGAAGCTATTAATACTACATGTTACATTTCCAATCGTGTGTTCTTGAGATCGAAACTTGGAAAAACTTCTTATGAGCTTCGTTTTGGACATCAACCCAAAGTTTCACATTTGCGTGTTTTTGGTTGCAAGTGCTTTGTCTTGAAATCTGGAAATTTGGATAAGTTTGAGGCACGTTCTACCGATGGAATGTTTCTTGGTTACCCCGCTCATTCTCGTGGCTATCGTGTACTTGTTTTGGAGACTAACAAAATTGTTGAGACTTGTGAAGTCACTTTTGATGAGGCTAGTCCAGGAACTAGACCAGAAATTGTAGGTACATTGTCACAAATTCAGGGGGAGGATGGTCGTATTTTTGAAGACGAGAGCGACGACGATGATGAGGTCGGCTCGGCCGGTCAGACCGGGCACCAGACTGGTCAGACCGTCGGCACACCTCCGGTCAGACCGGCGCAGGAGACGCGATCAGACCAGCCAGGGTCATCGACTTCCGGTTCTGTTGATGCTGATCGGGATGGTCCTCCAGAGGCTACAACTTCGACCAGTGAAGGTACAGAACGTGAAATAACTTCAGAAGTCACTGCTTCTTTGCACATTCAACGACATCATCCGCTGAAACAAATTATTGGTAATATAGGTGAGTGGACTACATGGTCTAAGGTAACTACTCATGATGTTTGTGCAAATTCTGCATTTGTTGCTTCTTTTGAGCCCAAAGATGTTATTCATGCACTAACTGATGTATCGTGGATTAACACTATGCATGAAAAACTTAAAAATTTTGAGAGAAACAAAGGTTGGACTTTAGTTGAACCACCTTCTGGACATAATATTATTGGAACCAAGTGGGTTTTCAAAAATAAATAAAATGAGGATGGTTTAATTGTTCGAAATAAAGCTAGACTTGTTGCTAGCTTTTGCTGCTTCAAAAGGTTTTAAATTGTATCAAATGGATGTTAAAAGTGACTTTTTAAATGGTTTTATACAGGAGGAAGTCTATGTTAAACAACCACCGGGTTTTGAAAATCCTGATTTTCCCAACCATGTTTTTAAATTGTCAAAAGCTTTGTATGGTTTGAAACAAGCACCTAGGGCATGGTATGACAGACTTAAAAACTTTTTGCTTACGAAAGGTTTTCAAATGGGAAAGATTGATAAAACGCTTTTTGTTCTTAAGCATGGTGATAATCAACTTTTTGTTCAGATTTATGTAGATGATATCATTTTTGGTTGTGGAGTTTGCTGAGACTATGCGCAGGGAATTTGAGATGAGCTTGATGAGTGAGTTATCGTACTTTTTGGGATTGCAAATTAAGCAAACACCTCAAGGTACGTTTGTGCATCAAACGAAGTATACTAAGGATCTTTTGAGACGTTTTCAAGATGGAGAATAGTAAGCCGATCTCTACACCAATTGGTTCTACTGCTGTGTTGGATCCTGACGAAGATGGTGAGGCTGTGGATCAAAAGGAGTATAGAAGTATGATTGGATCTTTGTTGTATCTAACTGCTTCTAGGCCAAACATACAATTTGCTGTGTGTTTGTGTACACGCTTTCAAGCTTCTCCTCGTGTTTCACATCGTCAAGCGATCAAGCGAATAATGAGGTATTTGAATCATACACTTGAATTTGGAATTTGGTATTCTACTTCATCTTTTATATGTTTAAGTGGATATTCTGATGCTGATTTTGCGGGCTGTAGAATTGATAGGAAAAGTACTACTGGAACATGTCATTTTCTTGGTACATCATTGATTGCATGGTCTTCTAGGAAACAATCTAGTGTAGCCCAATCAACTGCTGAATCAGAATATGTTGCTGCTGCTAGCTGGTGTTCTCAGATTCTTTGGCTTATTTCAACTTTGAAAGATTATGGTCTTGTTGTTGAAAAGGTTCCTCTGTTTTGTGACAATACAAGTGCTATTAACATTGCAAGGAATCCTGTACAACACTCACGCACAAAGCACATTGATATTCGCTTTCACTTTTTGAGGGATCATGTTGAAAAGGGAGATGTTGAATTGAAGTTTTTGGATACAAAATTGCAACTTGCGGATATTTTCACTAAACCATTAGATTCATCTCGTTTTGCTTTTCTTCATGGAGAATTGGGAATCATTCATTCTTTTGACATGGTTTAAGGGGGAGTTTTTGTGCTCTTGGTTTTATCAACCAACAATTGAAAGAGAGCTTGATATTATGCATATAGTGTTTTTGTTCATGCTAGCAATACTTTGAAGGTTTATTTGTCTATTTTATAGCTTGTATGAATTTTAGTATTTTCATAAGGCTTAGATATTGTTTTTTAAGGGAGATGATGCATGACACTTAAATTTCATATTTGAATTAATGAACTATGCAATATTGATACTAATGCATAGGTTGGATTGTAAATGCTTATGTATATGCTTTATTGAATTGTTATTTCTCAAATAGCTTTGAAATTGCTCATTGTGCAAGAGAATTAAAAATATTTATGTGAAAAAAATGAATACCGAATCCTTGGAAACAGTCTTGACGACAAGGACGTATTCGATATGAGAAAATAATGGGTGCCGAATCCTTGGAAACAGTCTTGACGACAAGGACGTACCCGGAATAATCAAAGAAAATGAGCAAAAATATGACAAAGCTCTGAAAATTCTCTTGATTGTTTTGTGCTAAAGTTAATTTGGGAAAGAGTAATGATTGCAATAGGTCTATATGTATGGATTTAGTTTTCAATCTATGTGTTTGTAACGATGTTGCATTATAAATCTTTTGAATACATGAATCTTGATTGCTTTATTAATCTTAATTGTAAAATCTTTGGTTTATGATTATACTCTAGTTTATGCTTGCTATATAATTGATGGGTTTATCTTCTTTTTGTTGCAATACATGACATGAATTACTATATGTATGTTATTAAGCTCTTGAATATTCAAAGACCATAATTCCTATGCTTGATGAAATCATTGTCAAAAGGGGGAGAAGAGTTTCTTTGTTTTTCTTACAGAGTTTTTCTTACAGATGATGCAAGTGCAAGTTTTTCTTTTGTTTTTCTTTCTTTATTTTTTTTCTTTCAAAGGAGGAGAAATTTTTATTTTTGTTTTTATTTTTCAAAACTTCAAAACAAACATTTTTGATGGGGTTTGCCAATGTGTTCATCAAGGGGGAGATCGAGTTGTGAAGCTCTATTTTTCAATGCTTTCTGTTTGGTTTGTCGACGGATGGTTGCCTTTGAGCCGATTCCTAGCACCCGGGGGCTTGTTGGGTAGAGTATTTAACGCAAGGTGCTAAGTATTACTCGTACAAAATCAAAGGCATAAAGATAAAATAATTTGTTTTCAGCTCTTAATAATTGCAAAAGTACCCGAGTAGTAAATTCTGATCCGTGAAGCTTTGTTCCTTGAATGACGTACTCATGTCAATGACTAGTTGGACAAAGTGTTTAAACGTAGGGAGTCATTTACTCAGGAAAATCAAAATCGACAAAAGGAGAAATACATACTTATAAATATTTTAAAATGCTTGAATTTTCCTTAAGTACTATATTTACATCAGATACTACTCATTCTACATGTTTATATTGCAGGATCCAAATCCAGATATGCATAGTAGGGATTCATGGCTATAAGCTTATCTCCTACATTTTAGGAATGGATCAGTCATAACATCATTGTCAGCTTGCCTTTGCCGTCGCCGACTGGTGTTATTGCCTTCAGGTTGGCCTATTATGCCACCGCTGATGGGCATCTTCGTCTTCACCGCCGGCTTGCTTTCGCCGCCACCGACTGGTGTCATTGCCTTCATGGTTGGCTTATTACGTCGCCGCTGATGGGCGTCTTCGTCTTCACCATCGGCTTGCCTTCGCCGCCGTTGACTAGCGTCTCCGCCTTTACGGCTGGACTATACCGATCGCCTTTGTCATCATCAACTGGTGTCTCTACCGTCGCCGTTGTTAGGCAACCTTGTCTCAATCGCCGCTGATTGGTATCCTCACCTTCATGGTTGGCCTGTTATGCCGCCATTGCTGGACGTCATCGTCTTCACTGCCAGCCGCCCCGTCCATTGTTGCCGACTGGTCTCCTCGCTTCTACGACTACGCGTCTCCGCTACCGTTATTGACCAACTTCGTCTTCATAGCCAGTCGCCTCTACTACCGCTGACTGGTGTCCTCATTTTTATGGTTGTGCGTTTTCACCGTCAGTTTGCTTTTATTGCCGTCGATTGGTGTCCACGTCTCCAGGTCTATGTAACTTTGCTATCATTTTTGGGCGACTTCATCTTCGTTGTCTTCATCACCAGCAACCTATGCTATCTCTACTTTGTCAGCTTCGCTACTTCAATAACCTCGACATTTCCGAGAACTTTTATACCTCGTCATGCACCACCAGATACGATGCTGTGATAATCTATTAGAACAAGTGGTATTCCAATCCTCAAGATTTCTACTCAGACATTCATGGCACGTGTCTTCACTCAAGTGATGGTTACTTGACGACAAAAAGTTTTAGTTCTTAACTCTATGTTTACTTGTTTCCCAACTAAGCATAGAGTCGGGGGCTGCACAAATACAAGACTAAAATTCGACAGACATTATGTTAAGATGAAACAATCAATTAATCAGCCAGCAAGTTCTACAAAATCAACTTTGGAGTCAACATCTACAAAATCAACTTCGGAGTCATCATCTTTGTCTTCACTCTAGAGCAGGCTTTCTACTTCAGCAACTCCAACATTTTCACTGACAACTTTGGCTCGCAGTTGATGTTACAGTCTACTCCAAGTTTCTCAAGTGTCAAGTTCAAGAAAAAAGGGGGCAGGAAGCAAGATCAAATACATTTAATCTATATATCATGGTCAATTTCAACACTGCCCTCTGGAGTTCTACCTGAATATTATTTCAAGCCTCCCAAGTTTGGCTTAGGGAGTTTGGAGTTATTAATCAATCAACTCAGATTCGACGAGTTGATCAACAATATCAACATTTATTTTCCTCCACGTGGGCATCTGACACCAAAACCGCCACCTTTTTCCTCTTTGGCGTTAGCCGCCTAGCATCACCACGTTTTCGCTCCCCTGCACAATCTAACACGACAAAGGTCACTGCTCACCATTGATAATTTCACACTTTCTTTGTTGTCAATTTATTTTAACTGACACTTATGACGATGACATGTGAAAACATCTGAGTGAATGAATAAAAGTGAACAAAGATATCAAATAATAGAAGCCCATTTTAAATAAGGGACTGTCTGGCTAGCATTTGACAGAAAAGCCCTATGAAATCATGCAAATTTTGAACTGTAGGATTGCCTAAAGATTCATGCAACACAATCCTAACCCTATCCCTACCCCTCCTCTCCTTCGTCCTCACTCACAGTTGCCACCGGATCGAGTGGATCAAGCGTCCGTTCGCTTAACTCACCCCCCTTCCCGGCGTCGCGTCATTGACCGGCCTTGTCGGCTGACCGAAAGAAATCAACAACACCGGCGAGACTCCCTGGCCAGCCTCCTCCCCCTCCACTGCTCCGTCGTCTTCCTCATCTCAGACGACTCTTCACTACCAGATCCGTCTGCTAACCACAAGCTTGATATGTCCCTGCCACCAATATCGGCCCACTGCCTTCCTTCATCCTAGCAACTTCAACGTCATTGCCGATGCTTGCTCCCGCCCGTATCCAACGCCAGGCCACTGTTTCCCACGACCATCCCTCTGAAGGCCGGTGTTCTTCCCCCTCCCCCAACCACTGGTCCCTTCTAACCTAGATCCTAAACTCTAATTCCACTGCTTTCATCTAGGTCACTCGAGGTAGAGAAGGTGTCGTCGGAGCTGAAGGAGAAGAGCTGAGATTGTTGAAGCACAACTCACGAAGCAAATCCCAAAGTCAGAAATCCGTAAGATTTTAACCTCGATAACCTATCAAATACTTCCTTCATCCCATTCTGATCATCATCTAAGGTTTTTAAGGTTTTCTCAAAATGATCATCATCTAAGAAGTGTCTATTCGTTAATTTATGCAAAAAGTAAATGTGCATAATTGAATATGATGCATGCAACCAACCAAGATTAAATTTTATTGGTACAAGTCATGCAATATTTAAAACATAAGCAATATAAGGAACACAAAGTGATTGAGCACCTTTATCGATGAATATTTTAGTATCCTTGATCTTGACGTTTTTTTGTTTAGGGGATGATCAAACTGAAATGAAAAAAATACCACATAGCAATTCCGTTTAAATAAAAGTATCAAATTATCAAATCTCTGAATGCCGTCCCAGGCGGCGATGGCCGTATCAAATTATCAAGTCTCTGCTCTGACTCAAACGATCACCTACCCATGCAGTTAATGCGAACCAACCAAGCAAAGCGAGGGAGGAGCAGATGGCGCCGCCGGTGGAGCTCGCGGAGTCCCGTGAGTGGACGCAGCGCTTCCTCCGGCAACTCGGCGTGGAGGGGACCCTCCCGGCCGCCGCAGAGCTCCCCGCCGCCTACTCCGCGCTCGTCCGCGGCGTCCTCTCCTCCGCCGCCGTCTCCGCCTCCGCCTCCCCGCGCGTCTCCTGTACGCTCACCGTCTCCCCCGCCTCCGTCGTGAGCGCCCCGCCCCCCTCATCTCCTCCGCTGAATCCTATCCTACCGTAACGTCGTGATGACGTGACTTGCAGAACGCGTACAACACGCTCCACGGCGGCATGGTGGCGGCCGTGGCGGAGGCCGTCGGGATGGCGTGCGCGCGCGCCGCGGCGGGCGACAAGGAGATGTTCCTCGGCGAGCTCAGCGCTGCCTATCTCTCCGCCGCCCGCCTCAATGTGAGCACACACGCTGACCCAACTACCAAACCTGTTTTTTTTTTCAGAAAAAATTGCATCCAAATTTCTTGCACTTATTGGATGCTGAATAATCTCCCAAGAAATGGGCGCTACTTTTCTTTAGGAATGGAAACTGGAAGCAGTTTTAGCCTCACATCTAGGATGAAGACGTTGTGTCAGATACTAGTGGTAAATATATTTCAGCACTGCAAGAGGATAAATGATCCAGCTGTAGAACAGGGGAGGGGACTTTGTTTCTAGTATGAACTAAATCATCTACACAGAAGCAAACACATTTTTCAACAGATATAGTAAAGTACTTGCCTGCGACATTTGTCACCAAAACAGACGATGAAATGAACATCATACCCCGGCTTTGGGAGACATGCCCAGCGATTGTATATCTGAATCATCGCTGCTTTTCATGGAAAACCTGGCTTGATATGGATAGAACCTACCTGCAATGTTCAATGCTGATGTTGCATGATTTCAGAATTCAGACCTGCTGGGTTTGGATGCATCGTGTTTCCTTTAATGTATTAGCCATCCACTGCAAAATATGACATTGTAAAACTCGCAACATCATATACCATGTAGTAAAGCACAAACAATTCAAGGCAGAACATACAAAACAGACTTCTCTTTTTTTGAATACCAGTATACGTGCATGCAATCAAACCTCAAAATCTTAACTCACTAATATATGAACTATATGTATATGAAAAATATTAAGATTTGACATGTGAAAATAAGATTATTAGACTAGTCATTCATGTAGTTATCTTTTTAATACTTTTTTATAGATATAGATTAGAAAAAACAATGGTAAAACATGTGGTGTTAGGTACTCTGTCGATGTCCTGGAGATTAGTAAAAAAGGATACGAGGGAGTAGTTCTTCATTTTCAGAAACGTTTCATCTTGTTGGGGGACTTGGAGCTCAAATGTGTAAATATTTCCTGATGTCCATGTCTTTTTTGTTGATACAGTCTGAAGTGGAAGTTGAAGCACAGATACTCAGGAAGGGCAGATCTGTGGTGGTTACTACGGTTGAGTTTAGGCTCAAGGACACCAAGAAGCTCTGCTACACGTCTCGAGCCACCATCTACATCCATGCCCGTGGCGAGCCTGTGAATATCAATCGCATGGATGGTAAAATGGACAATAACTGTTTTAAGGTGTATAATTTACCCTTATAGATGTCTAGCACTATGTATTATTGCATATTTGCGTTGACGGAATAAGTTAAACACAGGAATTGTCAGCCAAATTTGCAGCTTGTACCCCTAATTAGTAAATACAGTACATGCCGGCAATATCGAATTGTTCTGATTTAAGAGGCGGTGAAAGGCAAAGAATGTGAAAGATATATGGCTTTGTTGCTTACCGTCATACTTTGCCTTTTTAATTTCCAGCCGTTGCTTAAATATCATCGAACAATGTGCAAAATTTGCTTGAACATGCAGATAATGGCAACAAGCACCTAAGAGTAGAATGTGCATTTACTGCATATCAAGGAGACAGCATGTGCTGTTAACAAAGCTCCAATTCCACAACCATTTTTTTTTACAAACCACTGTGTTTCCATGTATTTATTCAACACTTGCTAACACAACGTACATGAGAATCTTCAATGCAAATACTTCCTACAAGGCTAAAATGAGAATCTGCGACACAATTGGCTTAGAGAGAAGGAATGTACATCTCTACCGGCATCAAGAAACTGCTAAAACATTTCACTAAGGAGCGAATAGTGATGGAGTTGATTCCATCAACCAGCTGTGCATCACCTATACCCCGTACTTACACCTGAAGGAACCCATAGCTAAAGAACGCAACTGGAGCATATCAATCCTTCAACAGATTGCTCGTCCTATGACCTAGACGTCTTCTGGACCAAGGTTGCTCTTGATGATGTTGAACTTGCACAGGGGACATGTTGCATTGATGTGAAGCCACTTGTCTATGCAGGTACAGTGGAAATGATGATTGCAGGGGAGCTCTCGAAGTTCCGCACCATCTTCATAGGGGCACAAGCAGATGCAACACTCCTGCATTTGGCAGGTATAGTAGTGGGTTAATGATCGATATGATACATAACCTCTTAAAATGGCAGCAAGGGACCATGTAATTTGTCCATATTTTTTCTTAACAGATATACATCTAGCTTCAATTCCACAAGCCAGTTCAGCTTTCTTAATTCAGGCATACCTAAATGGCCTTCAAAATATCACAATCTACCATGTTAATATTTGACCAAGTCACTCACTGTCTCCACCATGTGGTAAATCATCTACTTCACATAATTCTAATGGGGATAATCATCCTACCAAACTAGACTAATGCCACTGGCTGGGAGCCTGGGATTGGTCAGACTGTTTGTACTTCCGTTGAGGCAAAACAAAACCTCCAGCTCTATCAAACTCTACCTTCTGCAGTCTGTATAAAGCACAGGAGGGATTTAGCATAGCTTCATCTCCACCATGGCCAGTTTAACCAAGCTTCTCTACTCTATACTAGATTGAGCTCTAGTAAGCTTCTTAAAGCCCACAAAGAAAACATTGTTCATGCCACCAATTTGATTCTCCTAAAACATTCTGTCTGTGCGTTTGTGTGTGTGGGAGGTGGGAGAGGGGGGGTAGCAGATTGGGCATCACAGAAAAGTATAGGTCAAAAGAGAAAATGTTACAACATAACTCATGGATGAAGCGAAAGAAAATGTGGTAGATGCAGATTTTCACTAAATTTCAGCTGCTTTGATGATTGTCAAAGCAAGACATTTGTGAGCATAGGAAAACTTTAATACACACAAATAGCTAAGATACTGCAAAGTTATACAGAGAAATGCACCAACCAAAGCTAAACTCAGATAATGAAAGATCCCATATAGAGCCCAATTGTATAGATTACGAGCAAGGAATGTAGAAAATGAAACTAAACCTGCAATTATTATTGCAAGTTCAACATGTATCCCTATAAAGAATATGGAAAAGGTAGGTAATGGTTTCTAAAAAGATAAAACTCCAAAGGAAACTCTGAACTTTTTAAACTTAACCAAGATTTAAGCAGAATTTCATATCTGGCAAAGTGTATGCTAGTTGTGCATTACATATGGTTAGTGCGTTTATGAACAACAGATTAGGCATCAATCAGTGCAAACTTATAGCATAATAACATGATAAATGGCTAAGAAATGCTTCTATGAATCTATGCTGTTGTGAATATTAAATTAACAAATGTTGAAGCATCCTGTGAAAACTTACAGCGTCCTCAGCAGAAAGAAAGTGCTCAACAGGAGGATTGGTGCCACACTCAGTCATTACTCCACCCACAGGTGCTGCAATTCCAGCAACCAGCTTGTCTGCATCACCCATTGTCCTAAATTTGAATTTAGACAGGTTGTTGATGTCCTCTTCGGATGCTCCTTCCTGCTTAAGAACAACCAGATAGTCTCAGTGCAATGAAAATGAGATGATTCTGGATGTATCAGTTCACATAGTGTTTTATTAGGTATATGTCAAAGGGAGATAACTGATTAACAAGAACAGTTCCAGACTTCTGAAAATCATATTTAGCATGAAACATTCATAAATAATGAGCGATAACTAGCTGCCATAGTGAGAAAGAAACATTCAAAACGATGTTGATAGCGGGTCATTGCGTGCATAACCACTCTGAAGTAATACTTATATTAAAAAGTATTTATAATGCAACAGAAGAGGTGGTTCTTTCTTTCATAACATAGATGTATACATCAGATGCAATGAACGTAGACAAAAGTAGAGTGTTGTATGTGTAATACAGTAATAATGCTTAAATTACACAAACAGAGCATAAGCAATTGCATTTGGAAAATTGTTTTTTGAGAAAATGTATCTAGAACACAAAGCACAGACAAGATCATATGCTCATCTAAATCTCATCACAACCATTTGAAGAGAATATCTGTCCTAAACAAGAACTGGCATACCTGATCAGTTACAGCATATAAGATAGCAATAATGCAGGGCAGGCAGCAACAGACAGCAATGCCAATCACACAGGCCAAGGCAACACAGAAGACTACAAAGAAAACATCAAATGCCAGAAACACAATGGAGAGCCTGCAAAATAACGAGCAATAAGATAACCATCTTAGACAACAGCCACTAATGTTAATACATACTATCATTCACATGCCACATGCTACTAACCAGTAAAGTTGAGGAGCATCATGGGACAAAGCTTGGCCACCTGCAGATATCCAGTAGAACCCAATGATCCACCATATGAAAGAAAACATCGTGTTTGCAGACTCCAGGTGCTTCACAATACTGAAAAATATATACATAAAACACTAAGTTTACAGAAATACAATTAAGTTTAAGTATTTAAGCAACTAACCCCTATTGCATGCTTACGGAAAATAAGAAAATGATAATGGTGAACATCGCAAACAAATCAATAACATAAATCTACGGATAGTAAAAGTAGTTGATGGTACCCTTTTAGCATCTAATTATAAATCAATAGAATTTCCATACATATCATTTGCCTGATTCAAACATAGTTCATACTTCCATGTTGTCAATTTCAAACACCAACTCAACTCAATGTCATGGGTGGTAAATAGATCACAAAAAAGAGATCTCAAGAACCATTAGCTCTCCTATAGAGTCCAATGTCCACAGCCCAATGTAAAGAAAATGGAATTAATTCTTGCCCATTCAATTTGCAGTTATCCTAAACTAACATATGCCACAAATTCATCTTCTAACAATGCCCACCTTAAAATTGCAAATGCAATAGTATCAACAGCACACTGAAAGATTGCATAAGAATAGTCCTAAAAAAGTGAGAAACTAATAGAATATAATCTTCGTTTGAGCAATGTAATGTACTCAAGGATGATGAGTTGATGACATTATGGAAGAAGAATAGCCACATCGAATAAATTTATTGTTAAAACTCCAAGAAAGAATTTACCATATAAGTATACAGTAGCATTTGCCAAACTACTGGTTAAATGGAAGGTAAATCGGAAACATTAAGTACTACAGGCTGCACAGCACTTCAAAGACAGAAATGAATAAAAAATGAAACTAACAGAATTCATAATTGACATGGGAAAACGATAACTATAGCAATGATGGATTAAGCCTATCCATCCAACGGAAAAAAAAACTGTTACATCGACTTGATTCCATAGTCGCATGTATCGTACAAGATACTTTTAATAGCACATATCTACTCGGATCACGATTCACGAAATGTTTGGGGGGTTGATCTGAGCAAAACCCTCACCTGAGCTTGAAATCCCCATCACCCGCAGCCCCCTGGTCCGCCCCAAAGCCGCCGCCGCCGCTGCCGCGAGCCTCCCGCCGACGCCTGTACTCGACGGTGACGCAGAGGACGTGGAAGAGGCACTGGAGCACGTACCCGGCGAGCCAGACGCGGAGCGGCACCGAGGGGGACTCGGAGAGCGACGCGGCGAGGACCGCGGCGGCGACGCCGACGAAGGCGAGGTTCCAGAGCACGTCGAGCACGACGACGGGCTTGGAGTAGGCCCAGTCGGTCTGGCGCTCCTCGAGGTGCTCCGCCGCCGTCTCCCGCACCGTCACCGACGGCTCCCGCATCAGGCGGCGGCTCCCCGTGCGGCCCAGGAACCGCGCCGCGCCGCGGAGCCCCGGAAGCAGCCCGCCTCCACCGCCGGCGCTGTTGCGGCGGTCGGGGGAAGTCGGGGAAGGGAGGAGGGGGGAGGACGGGGAGGCGTCGCCGGAGCGCGGCGGGGAGGTGGACGCCATGGCGGAAACGAAACCCTAGCTCGGGCTCCGGTTCTCTCTTTCTGATCAACTCTTGAGGAGGAGAAATTGATTGGTTTTTTTGCTCGTGCTATTCTGGGGTTTCTTGCGCCCGCTTGGGTGGTTTGGCTTGCCCTTGGACTTAGCGCTCGCTGGCTGGCTGAGACCAACTTTAATAGGATAGCCAACAACTCTCTCTCGGTCTCAGAACATAGCAATATAAGACATATCCTATGGCTACAGATATCGATATGTCTCGTGTCAAAATTCACCATCTATAAATTAGACATATCCTATGACTACGAATATAGATATGTCTTATATCCAAATTCGTAATTCTAAGATAAAATTAGGCTAGGATTAGGTCTAATCCTATTTTAGATTGCTACATTTTGAGACTGGGTAATAGTAGCTCCAAATCATTTATAACCAATCTGATAGTCAATTTATACCATATTTATCTATAAATATATATTACATCTTTAATATATGGTCTTATCTTTCATACACAAAAAGTTTTAGAGTTCATGTTGCAGTTGGCTATAAATTGTAGCCTACTTTTCTTCTTTTTTTTACATGTGATATAGCTAGTTTATAGTTTGTTACTGTACCTGTCTTGAGTGGATGTTGTTAAATTTCCATTTAGGCCCTTGTTTTTTTTCTAATTTAAGGTACCAGTCCTTATCACTTTGTTGTCCACTTATCATGTCAGGCCACGACGGTTTTTTCTTTTTTTAGATGACAGGTCACGTCAGATTTGATAGTAAGATTTTGTTGGAAGTTTTACAGGAATTTGTTCAGTACACATAAAAATTCAAAAAGTAATCACGGGTGCTAAATGTGGCCCTTAATGTTTGTTCTGTAAAATTGAGCAGGAAAATAATCGATGGCAACAATTATTTATATTAGAGAGAAACTTCATGAGAGGAAGAGCAATGGGTGCTAAGGCTGTGTTCGGCACGGAGTTTTCTCTACTTGCTACAGTGTTTTATCCCGCGCACGCTTTTCAAACTACTACACGGTGTATTTTTTTGTAAAAAGTTTCTATACAAAAGTTGCTTAAAAAAATCAAATTAATCCATTTTTGAAAAAAAAATTAGCTAATACTTAATTAATCACGCGCTGATGGACCGTTTCGTTTTCCGTGTTACCGTAGCACGCTGGAAAACGCTGTGCCGAACACAGCCTAAATGATGTTCCCATCTCAACATATTATGAAGATAGCAAAATGTGTCATTGTAATATGTGCTCTCTCTATCAAAAAAAAATCAAATTCTAACTATGAATCGCTCATGATCAGGTAAGGATTTTTTTTCTTTTTTTTCTACAGAGTGTGTAGGTCCAAAATTGTGAAGTTTCAGTTGTCTCTTTGCTAAATTTGAAATTTGTGGTAATAGATTATAAAATTGTAAAATCCACGCTGGTCCAAATTACAATTATTTTAGCAACTGTTGGTTTGACTTTTTTTATAAAAAAATGAGTATGTCACTCCATATTCAACTATCATGAGAAAACTTCGTTGGGGTGAATCTTTTTTACTCCCTTTGGTCGTAAATATAAGGCCCTTAAAAAATGTCTAGGACAAAGATTTGGTCAAACTTTCAAAGCTTTTGTCGGAGTATGAAACTCCTTTAGCGGGAAATTGAGCACTCCTCCTTAAGAGATTCCCCTAGGGGACGGGTTTTGAGCCTTGGTCCAAATCGCGTGCAAGAGATTAACACCAGGAATTATACAGGTTCGGGCCGCACGGGTGCGTAATACCCTACTCCTGTGTATGGACTATGGATGGATGGTGGAATAGAGTTACAATGCGTGAAGCTAAAAATCTAAAGGCATATGCTAGCTTGCTAGAATGTGAACCTCTTTCCATTGGCATGGATTCTCCTTTTATACCCTAAGGGGAGTCGTCCACAGTGCCCGTACATATATGCGGGAGTAGGCCCTACTCCATTAAATTTATCATGGTTGGTCTTTGTCGATGTCCCTCAATCCGGCTAGAGGGGAATGTTCTCTCTTGTTGGCTGACGGAAGAGGAGCGCCGAAGTCAAAAATAAAAGCATCCTCGACTCTATTGTTCATCGGCCCGCCTTGGTGACGCGTGGTACATGCACACCCACACTCCGCATGTTGTCGGTGAGATGTGTACAAGGCATGTGCCATATCGTCATTAATGCAAGGGAGTGGTTGAAGCTACCCTGGTCTTGTCAGCTTTTCCTTCAAATAGTTGAGCTTCTCATAGGGTGCCCGGGGCAGGAGACAGGAGACACGCTCGGGCCCCACTCCCAAGGCACGAAGAGTGCTCGGGCCCCTATCCGGGACTCAAAGATGGATGGGTTTCACTTCTGGATGGCCATTGTGCCCAGAGCATCCTTGGTACCCGGGCCACCTCAACTACTCGAGACACCCCCGGATGCCCAGGGTGCCCTCGTCACATGTATTGGTCTTGGTGCCTTGAAGATGTAGATCTTGTATGTCTCAATGTGTTCCACAGCGCCCCGATGACCCGAGAGAGATGGGGACCCCGGTTCTCATATCCCCGACAACTTTGACCATAAATTTTATTTTACAATAGTTCTAGGCAAATCTGTGCATATTATTTTTATTTTTTTTAAATTAAGCATTTTAGAAATTATTGATGATTAAAGTTTCAAAAGTTTGATCAAATCATATTATCAAATGTTTATAACCGGACAAAGTATATTTATTAGAAAGCGGTCACTAGTCATATTGGATAGTTGCATTTACAAAGTTACTTATGGGGACTTTCTTAACCTATTATAGTTGTTTATACAAGTAAAAAGATACCCATACAAAAAATTCTTACAAACATTTTACAAACGTTGATGTTGCAAACTGTGGTTAAATCTTGCTTCTCCTATAACTTTCAACTAATTAAATCAAACGGTTGAGGAAATTATTATTAAAAAAATATGTAAATATTTTTAAGTATGCACAACAGCACTCCATATAAAAATGCAACCCCAATTTGATATTTCACATAAAAGAACGACATCCACTTTTGAAAGATGGGGAAACCTCCATAAATGGCAAAACGATTAAAAAAATCATACACTACTCTTGGATCACTATTTGTTTTCTATTGAAATGTATATGTTTCTTAACACATTTGCCTTTTATCTGGACATAAATATCGAATAAAATATCGGTCCACTTCACCTAAACCAGTATCAATATGATGTTGAGCATCATTTTGTTTGGAGCGATTTCTACAGATACTCAGTTTAAACACATTCCTTTCAATAGATGATTCCTACTCCCTCTACCCCATCATAGTACTACGAATCTAGACAGACGATGTTTTTCATCCAATCAAAATTTTTTATATTTTGAGACGGAGGAAGTATTATTTTTGTACTTATCATATTCAGTTCTTTTTTTGGGAAAAACTATACATATGAATCCGTATTCAACGTTACTCGAGTGCATTTGAAAGGTTTTTTTTTAAGACAACCTCCTGCAAATTTAGGTGCTTAAGGTGACAAGCTAGCAAGCATCATCGATCAATGAGACAATGAAAGTGTGACACCTGTCAAAAGGGCACAAATGAACAGAAGTGGATGTACGGATAGATCCGGTCGGTTGATTTGTCACAACAGGGTGTTCATGTGCAAACAGACTAGAAGACTGAATTAACTAGATGTCCCGCAAGTTGCTGCGAAAAATTTGAATCAATATAAAGATATGAACTTGTTGAATTGCCACACTAACAACTTGTGCGTCTACTTCAGTTGACTATATAATCTTAACAAAAGAAAAGGCTAAATAAGAAAGTGAGTATGAACCCAATAAATCTCCCAGAGCAAAAAAAAACTTGATCTATATCATTGATGATTTCTCCTTGATGAACAAACTATGCAGGATGCAACTTAGTCTCGATCAATACTTGCTATGCTTTACAATCGATTGTCAAATAAAAAAGGCAACCAGCTCAATTTCAAATATTGTAAAATGTAAACTTGCAAGGTAACCAACTTACAAATTGTAGAAAAAACCAAGGTTGATTAACAACTCTTAACCTACAATAAAGTCACCTGACCAACCAACATGAATTGCCAAACATTCCTAGAGGCTTCACAGCGATAGTGAAAGGTAATGGGGCTTTCGGCCTAACTAACTTAGCACCATGGCTATGGAGACAAAACAACAATTAAAACATGTATAACAGTTTACAATTAAAAAAGAAAAACTGCATCGATGTTGTACGCTTTAGACATGCATTTAGAGAGGGTAACTGGAAGACACATGTTACCATATAATATTTGGACATTCGGGAACTTGATTATCTTTTATCCGGCAAAGACAAATAGGATATGATTACGAAGATTGCCCTGCACAGAAGAAAATTGTAGTTGAATATGTGGTTGATCACAGCGAGGTGATTGAAAAAAGCTCCCAAACGATGCAATCATGCATGGCAATCTCAATGCCCACCGGTGATGATTAGGGATGACAATAATGAAGGTGAAAATAAGAAACATCCTTTGCTTGCTGAATGAATGTGCAGATTTGTTTTAAAAGCAAGGTCAATAGTACAGGCAATTGACTATACTTATCTCCATGTCATTTTAGAGCTAGTATTAAAGCCTACTAGTACAATAGATGAACTGTTGAACTGATTATTTCTCATCAATCAAATAATTAATTGTGCATCCATATATTAAAGTGTATGATCAAGAGTGAACACTATCCTTGTGACCATTTGTGCGTGATATGCACATGAGCCTAGAAAAAGAAAGCCATATCCCTGGTTCGTTCATGTGTTCAGAAATCATATGTTTAGAAAACGGACACAACAGCAGATAGGAATCGCTGAAATCAAAACCCAAACCGAATGAATCAAGAACTACAAAAGACGAGCAAGCGGCGGGCGGCGGCAACGAACGAGGTGAGATCGACACTGATTGCTCCTTACGTATTGTTTTAGTCGTTTGCATTCACTGGGAATGTAGATCGATCCAAACACAGCGGTCAGCCGGATGAATTTGGAGCGGCAAGCGAGCGTTTTGGCACATGCCGGATCGAGTTTTTGATCCATGGATCATGGACAAATAGCCTCGCGAGATGCAGGCAAGCAGGATTGGAGAAACAACGGAGCTGAAGTTTGGCGAGCGATTTGGTGGCATGCGGCGGCGCGGCGAAGATCTTGCCCAGCATGCGACGGAACGGAAGAGGAAAAGCGCACAACGGATCATACGACATGATGGTGGGGCCCACAAACTGTATTTTCTATCGGCACCTGGAATTGTACGCGCATATTTCTACGTGCTATCGCTAGCGTCAAAATAGTCGTCGGCTTCCTTCTCTCTATGATTCTTTTCCATCCAACTAGGATTTATATGCTCTAAAATATTTTGAAGCCTGTTGAATCAGCTTATTGTATCTGTTTTAACAGGCTAGACAATGACTTTTGAGCTTCTATTGGAGAAAACGGTAGAGCAAATGAGCAACCACTAATGGAGTGGTAGACTTCCTAGCTCCTCAACAGTTTCGTCCAACATTAAATTGAACCGGTAGTGCCGCAGAGTGATTGAAGAAGCCAGGGATCGTTTTATTTTTCCAATGCAATTGACGGGGCAGCAGCAAGTGTGAGTGTGTCGAATGCATGGTTAGGAAATTGAAGCGGCAGCAGCAATCGAAGTGGTTTTGGTGGAGCCGTGTTGGATAGGAAAGCAATAATGGCAGTGCAAATATGATGACGTGGTTAATTGTGGATGCAGAGAAATATTATAAGTGGGATGACCTATAACCTAATATGGATAGTATAAAAGGAACTTGATTGCCATTTGAACATAGGTTGTGTTTGGCTCAAAGGGATGGAAACTAATTCTCACGCACACGAAACGACTTCTTAGCGTATGATTAATTAGGTAATAACTATTTTTTAAAAAAATAAATTAATATGATTTTTTAAAACAACTTTTTTATAGATTTTTTTAAAAAATATATATCATTTAGCAGTTTGCAAAAACGTACGCGTGAAAAAGAGGAAGTAGAGTTGAGAACACTAGGACACAGCCTTAGGATGCATGTGGAATTTCATTTCTATAAAAGAACCACTAAATATTGTAATTGTAAGTACGAAAACCTCTCAGAATTTTTTAAAAAAGATTGAGGAGAAAATTTACAAGATGTTTATATTTGAATAGTTCCATTCCTGATAATTGATTCGCAGATGGGAAAATGCCATATCCAATAGGACAAATATTTCACGTGTGCCTCAGGTAAAAATTCAATTAATTAACATTGTGTCATTTCTGTGGTATAATTGTGGAGATTATGAATACCATATACCTACATGGCTGATCTATTCAACTGAATATAGGGGATAGATTATGTATATAGAATATGTAGCGGACCATGACTCGGGTATTACGTTTTCTGGTGTATTAAGGAACGACCCAGAGTTCTGATTCGGTAATATTATAAAGTAGATTTAGAAAACCGATACCATATCTGGTTAGGTTTTTATCTTTGTAATCCTGCTCTCCTAACCTATATAAGACATGCAGGAGGCTCTCCAAGGACATATTCATAACTCGATCATCAGATCAAAATACACCCGGTAGACACAATCCCCAAAACAGAAGTAGAGTATTACTTCTCATCGAAAAGGCCTGAACCTATCTAAACCTGTGTCTCTTCACTCATCCACTTTAGCTCTCGTACGTCACCCTCTTTTCTTCTCGCTGAATTCTAGTTTCGACAGTTGGCGCGCCAAGTAGGGTGCGTCGAGTTTTTCGCCGACCAATGCAATGGGATCAACTTTGGGAGTCGATGGCTTCGCCTTCCCTCCAAGGCAGGCCTGTCGCTTCGGCAGTCTTGACTTCATCACCGACAACTTCGACAACATCTCTCTTCTCGACTCAGATTCAAACCAGTTGGGAAGGGACCACGTCTACTCAGCCTTATTTGGGTTACCAAATGTCGCCGAAATCTACTCCAAGCTATGCCCCTCCGAGTCGGCTTTAAACCACTAAGGGGAATCATCTACATCAACTTGTCCTCGCAGCCTCTCCAACAATGCGACAATGTATCCATAGATCACCATGCAACTTCCTTCATTGCTCGCCGCGAAGTTTGGATCTAGATCCGTTTCCCCCCATAGGTCCCGATCAGAATAAGCTCTGGCTTCATCCGGATTGGGCTTTAGGGAGGTGGGCGTCATACTCCAACCACTCGGATCTTGCACCAACACGAAGATCGCAGACTACTTTAGTTCTTCCGACGACCGCAACGATGGCACCACCGAGAGCGTGGGAAGTTTCAAGTTCAACGACGACTACACCCCACTTCTTTTTGGTGTGTTCATGGCAGATGCAGCCGATGACGAAACACAAGCACGGCTTGTCAGAGAAGCAGAGGAGGAGCATGCAAGACTCAAACAAGAAGCCAAGCGCAGGGAGGAGGAAGACCGAAGGAAACGAGATCTCGCCCAAGCCGAGCGTACTGCTTGCCACGCAATCCTTCAGACCCGTGTCAACAACACCAACGTCTTCATCATGCCTCAACAGAACACGATCGCAGCAGTTACCCTGCTCGACACTGTCATCGACATGGCTCCACCTAATGTGACACTGATCTTGAATAAAGTCAAGACCATGATCGCCGCTACCGTGCCCCCGGAAGCTAAAGGCAGCTGTTGGATTGAGGAATCTATTGCAGAAACACCCATCGGCAGTCGTCTTTTGCCTCTACATTCCAGAGATTATCGGGTCCCCGAGTGCAGCAAAGGACATACTGGATCTAATCTACATCATTGCGACAATTATGAGCGACGAGGTCTGGATCAGTCGACCAACTCCCACGATCGATGCCACGAACCACCTCCTCATAAAAGAAATCCTTGTGGTGACCCGGACTACCATGACGGCTACCAGCAACGTACACCCAGCGACCTAAGGCACGCACTCAATCAACGCTACTGTGAAAGGGAGCATTGTTCTTATCAGGATGATCGAAGACATTCTCCCGACAACATTGATGATGGAGTTCTAGCTTTTACCCGAGAACTGTGTGATTGGCCAACTGGTTTCAAACCAACAGGGATCAAAAAATATGATGGCAAGACTGACCCCAAGTCATGGCTCACCGTCTAGACCTTGGCCATCCACGTAGCAAGAGGAGATAGTAAAGCTATGGCAAATTACCTGCCCGTAGCACTCGTCGACTCTGCTAGGAGTTGGCTGGCTGGTTTACCAATGGGCTCAATCGACTCTTAGGGCCAGCTTCATAACCACTTCATCGCCAACTTTCAAGAGACTTTCGAGAGACTGGGAACACATTTGGACTTGTATCACGTGAATCAGAGACCTGATGAGTCCTTAAAAGACTACATTCAGCGTTTTTCTGAAACTCGTAACAAGATCCCCGATATCACCGATGACATTATCATCGCCGCCTTTCAAAAGGGAATTCACGATGAACTGCTCATTGGAAAATTCAGGCGTGAGCCTCAAAGGACAGTCAAGAAGCTCTTCGAGACAGCCAATTTGTATGCCAAGTCAGACAATGCAATCAAGGTATCACATCAAGAGAAGCAGTCAAGGAGCACCTGGCATTCCAAGAAGGACAATGGCAACAACAACACCCAGAAAGATTGCAAGCTTAACCCCGATGATCTAGTGGCTACAACCACAAACCACTAGCAACAACGCCCACACGTCAATACTTATGACAAGATAATGAACGGTGAACGGTCCTTGTACACATTATCCAAATCATAAACACGTGGCCAAGGACTACTTCATCTACAAAAAATTTGCTGAAGAATACGTGGCCCAGCTTAAGTCGGTCGCCAGGGAAGGCACTTCGGGTAAAAAAAGGACGACAGCGATGGGGGTTCAGGAGCCTTTCAAGACCCAGAGCTGAGTTAAACCACATATTCAGAGGTCCGCTCTCTTACGAGTCCAAGAGAAAACAGAAGCTAACCGACAGGGAAATCAATGCCGTTCAACCTGAAATACCGCAATATCTACGATGGTCCGAGGTAGGAATCATGTTTGACCGCTCAGATCATCCGGACCGAGTGGCTCACCCGAGGCGGTACCCCCTAGTGTTGGACCCAGTGGTTTGCAATGTCAAGCTGAAGCGCGTTCTCATTGATGGTGGCAGCGCCCTCAACATCCTCTTCGTTAAGACGATGGACAAGATGCAGATTCCAAGATCCGAGTTGAAACCAAGCTCTACTCCTTTTTATGGGGTTATCCCAGGGTTATCTTCAACACCACTCGGGCAGATCACTCTTCCATTCACCTTTGGCACCCGGGATAATTTTCGGATAGAAAATATTTGCTTTGAAGTTGTTGACTTCGAGGCTGCTTACCATGTCATACTGGGAAGGACGGCTCTTGTTAAGTTCATGGTCGTTCTCCACTACACCTACCTGATGATGAAGATGTCAGGACCACGAGGAGTAATTTCTCTGCGCAACGACGTCAAACAAGCCTTTACGTGCAACAAGGAAAGCTGCGAGATGGCCCAATCTCGTGAGAGATCACTCGATCGACAGGAGATCCAACTGGCAGCATCAACATCACCAGAAGGAGAAATCCCTGCCAAGAAACTACCCAAGACAGGAGAAGGCGACGCCAACACCAAGAAGATTCTACTCGATCCAGCGGATCCTTCCAAGACCGCTGTGATTGGAGCTAAGTTAGATTATAAATAGGAAAACACACTCATCACCTTTCTTCAAGCTAATAAGATATATTTGCCTAGAAACCGTCTGATATGTCTAGTATTCCTAAAGAGATGATTGAGCACTCCTCAAATGTGATAGAAGACGCGAAACTTATCAAACAATGTGGAGGCCTACATCGATGATGTTGTTTCAAGACCAAGCAGAAAGATAATTTGATCACAGATCTAGAAGAAACTTTCAAGAATATCCTGGCCTTCAGGATGAAGTTGAACCGGAGAAGTGCACCTTCGAAGTACCGTCAGGGAAGCTGCTTGCTTTCATAGTGTCCCATTGGGGAATCGAAGCCAACCCGAAGAAAGATCAATGCTATGCGCAGCATGAAGCCGCCGAGTACCCAGAAAGACGTTCAAAAACTCACCGGGTGCATGACGGCACTTAGTCGTCTCGTCTCTAAGCTTGGGGAGCAAGACATGCCTTTGTTCAGGCTGCACAAAAAGACAGATGATTTCAATGGACACCCCAAGCCCAGAAAGCCTTTGAAGACTTTAAAAGTTTCCTCACGATGCCACCCGTACTGGCTTCCCCGAGTCCAGAAGAGCCTTTACTGCCTTACGTATCGGCAACTTCCCAAGTAGTCAGCATGGTGTTGGTTGTTGATCGAGAGGAAGAAGGACATATTCAAAAGGTTCAGAGGCCAATTTACTTCGTTAGCGAGGTGTCGGCCGACTCCAAAACGCGTTATCCGTAGGTACAGAAGTTATGGAGTTCTGATCACGGTCAGGAAGTTGCGTCATTATTTTCAAAGCCACTTGGTTACCATGGTTACATCTTTCCCACTCGGTAACATCCTTTACAATCGAGAAGCTACATGGCGTATTGCAAAGTAGGCTTTGGAGTTGATGACGTTAGATATCTCTTTCAAAGCGCGAATATCAATCAAATCTCAAGTTTTGGCGGATTTTGTTGCTGAGTGGACTGAGTTACAGGAAGGGATACCTGAGGAGAGGTTGGAATATTGGACCATGAATTTCGACAGTTCCAAAAGAGTTACTGGCACTGAAGCTGGGGTTGTTTTGATTTTCCCGACTGTAGAGCGACTACGATATGTTCTTCAAATTCACTTTCTGGCGTCGCATAATGTGGCTGAATACGAGGCTTTGCTTCATGGGTTACATCTTGTTGTATCCCTAAGCATACACCGGATGATAGTGCGCGGAGATTCACAGCTGGTCGTCAACCAAGTGATGAAGGATTGGTCTTGTCTTGACGACAACAAGGCCGCTTATCACCAGGAGATTCGTAAGCTGGAAGACAAGTTTGATGGTTTGGAGCTATCTCATGTTTCGCGTCACACAATGAGGCCGCCGATCAATTGGTGAATCTTGGGTCCAAGCGAGAAGCTGCTCTGACTGATGTTTTTATCGAACACCTTCATGAGTCGACTGTTGCAAAGAAGGAAGTTCAAGAAGAAGACATATCAAGACAAGTCTCGATGCTGGATACCGACTAGAGGATGCTTTTCATCAAATTTTTGACTAGGCAAGAGTTGCCTCAGGACCAGGATGAGGCCGAGTAGATTCGCCGCCATAGTCAGTGTTATGTAATTTCGGAAGGCGAGCTGTATAAACATAGCCCATCTGGTGTTTTGCTACGATGTGTTTCACCTTAGGAGGGACGATAATTATTGATGGATATCCACTCAAGTATATGCGGCACTCATGCTGCGACACGAGCTTTGGTGGGCAAGGCGTACAGACAATGTTTTTTCTGGCTTATAGCTATTACTGATGCGGACAAAATCGTTCGGACCTGCGAAGGATGTTAGTTTTTTGCTTGACAAATTCATGTTTTGGCTTAAGAGTTGCAAAAAATTCCGCTCTCATGGCCCTTTGTCGTTTGGGGGCTTGACATGGTGGGTCCTTCTAAAAGAGCTCCTGGAAGTTTTACACATTTATTTGTTGCAATAGACAAGTTCTCCAAGTGGATTGAAGCCAGACCGGTTGCAACAATCACAACTGATAAAGCACGAGATTTCTTTCTTAACATTGTGCATCTGTTTGGAGTTCCTAACATGATAATTACTAACAATGGTATTGAATTCACTGGCGGAGTTTTTAAGGACTTCTGTGAAGATTTTGGTATAGAGATATGTTATGTTTCGGTTGCACATCCGAAAAGCAATGATCAAGTTGAGCGTGCTAATGGGATGATTCTCCACGGGGTTAAATCTTGAGTCTTTGATAGGCTACGACCTTATGCCGGTCGATGGGTAGAAGAATTGCCTTCGGTCCTTTGGTCTTTACGGACTATACCTAGTCGGGCAACAGGTCAATCTCCTTTTTTCTTGGTTTATGGAGCTAAAGCTATGCTGCCGAATGAGATGGAATTCGAATCCCTTCGGGTGCGCAATTTTAACGAAGATAAAAGTGATCAAGATCGAACAGAAGACTTAAACCAACTGGAAGAAGCTCGTGAGATTGTTCTCATCCAATCGGCCAAGTATCTCCAAGGACTTCGGCGATATCATAATCGTAATGTTCGTTCCAGGGCATTCATTGTTGGGGATTTGGTCCTGCGCAAGATTTAGACAACCAAAGATAGACATAAGTTATCTCCCTTGTCAGAAGGGCTGTTTATTATATCAGAAGTGACTCATCCAGGGGCTTATCTGTTGAAGCGTGAAGATAGATCGCTAGTTGAGAATTCATAGAACATCAAACATTTGCGCCATTTCTATACATAAGATTATCTTTTTGTAATTTTCATCTCTCAACTGCCTACATTAAGTGTTTTGATCTTCTTGATTAGCGAGTCGGGGGCTATCTTATTCATGATAATGATGATTTTTTCTTCAATGACTACAATTGGTTTGTTTTGGCTACGAGATGTTGACGAGTATTGAATTTTTTTTTGAAGATTTAACTAAGTTTTAGGCTTAGTATAGTCAGAGAAAAATTTTCATGCTATGCATACAAATCATAATTAAATCAATATCATACATAAATCAAATATTTACAATTCTAAGTCATGTTACAATTGGAAGCCTAACTCTGGAATTCTTCTAGTACATGTTTCGCTATTTTCTGAGCAAGCTGTGCTACTTCATTGATGAATTCCAGTGCTTGTTTTTTAGAGGTGCCATTTGCGAATCCATCTCTGACTGCACTGATTTCCACTCGAGGATACAATGACTTGGTCATAGCCAAAACTTGACTAGCTCCCATGGTTGCTGCATTCGTAATATTCTTGTAAAACTTGTTCGGGGCATTCCTCAGCTTGTCAAAGATCTCGGAAGCATCTTCCGAGCTAGATCCAAGTCCATTTTGAAATATAGCGTTAAGTACAGGAGCAGCAACATTGGGGATGTCATCCCGTATTAATTCTGCCCTCTTGATTCGCTCGGTGAAGACTTCAAATTGAGCTTGAGTTTTTGTTTTGCAGTCTGAGGTAATATAAGTTAAGACAAGCAACATATTTTCAAGTATTCTTCAAGATTCGCGATGAAAAGCAAAACGATTTACCTTCCAACTCAGCTACAGCCTTATCCTTGTTTTCTTGGAAATTGGTATTTGCTTCTTCAGCCTTCTTTAGTTGAGCTTTCAAAACTTCAATTTGGGACACATGGGCTGAGATATACAAAGCTGGGTTAATATTAAGAAGACAAGTTTGATAAAGCATTTTATGGAGATATTTACTTACCATTGACAGATCCACGATATTCCATGTTTATATCCCGGAGCTGGCTTATTTCTCCTCTTAATTCTTTTTCTTTAGCCTTGGCAGTTTTTTTTGGTTTCTTTAAGTTCTTGTTGAACTGATTCGAAGGTGTTGAGATGAGGAACCAATTTCTCTAAGGTCTCTGATTTGGCTTGTGATTGCCGGTAAATTCTCTATAAGAACAGAGCAAGGTATCAAGTTAGAACAAAACAAAGTATTTCTTTTATGAGAAGAATTTTTTACTCACATTCAGTAGCCTAGTGGATTCATTGAGGTTCTTCACCAGCATATAGCATTCTTCGGCTTCCCTTTGCTTATTTAGAATGATGCCGTGAGCTAAGCCATCTGCATCTCACCATTGGATTTTCACTGGTGGCAAGGAATCTTCAGAAGACTTGATGCGAAGGATTTCTTCTTCTTCTTTTGATGTCTGATCTGAGTCGGTAATTAGACAACAGGTGATGAGAAGAATGTTAAATCTAAAGGCATTTGTCAAAGGGATTCACCTTCATTTATTTCTAGCTGACTGCGAGGAGGACTCTGAGTTCCTTCATCCTGGCCAGCTTGATCCTCGCTAGGAGCTGTTTCGGTATCTTCTGTTTTGTCTCTACTTGTATGAGGAATTTCTGAATTGGCGCCTACCGACTGATTTCCAATTGGCTACTCCTGGTCGGCTGTAGTATCTTCATTGAAACCCGACTGATTTCTAGTTGGGGGCTCTTGATTTGCATTTGCTTTTTTGGTTTCATCTAATTGATCACTAGTCGGGGGCTTGCTAGGAATCTCGCCAACGTCTGGGTTAACAGATTCAGTGTTCTTCTGTGATTCTTCGTGTCCGGTTGGATCGATGTTTTGAGGTTTCCTGAGAAGAGCAGATACACGACAGAATATATATAAATTCAAGGTTATTGCATAGAGTATTGAAGGCGTAACATGTTGGAATTGATGGCATACCTAGAAGATGTCCTAAGCTCGAAGCTGGTTTTCTTCTTTGGAGGTGGCGTTGGGATCTCGCAGGTATTCTGAGCAGGGCCTTCATCTTCATTAGAAGATTCAAGAACCATTCTTCTCTTCTTTTTCTCGGCCTTCTTAATTTTTGATTCTGTGGTTGGCCGTTTGGTTACTTGTTGCAGCTTGATTGTTGGTCCCCCAGTCGCCGGGCTGCTGCCACTCGGTCCCTTCTTTGGAAAGTGGCGAGTTGGAGTCAAAAGGTTCGAGATAAGATGTTTGTTTTCCTACATAAGAGAAAATGATCAAGATATGCAACAATTGGAAATGTTTGAATTACTAACGAGCAACTAAGTCCACATACTGGGGGAGGAGGATGAAGCAGACTGAATGGTGTGACCAAGAGCTTATGGGAGTAATCTGACATATGACTCTGAAGTCGATGGACTGAGGGTCTTCACGATTAGGATCCGACAGGCCTTTATATTCAAAGGTTGGCTTGGATCGTTCTTTTATTGGAGCCAGTCGGCACTTGATGAAGTGCCAAGTGAGTTGCTCACCTTTCAAGCCTTTCTCCTTCATCTCGGCTATCCGGGCCAGCAAGATATCAGCTTCGGTTTTGTCTGTGCCGTCAGGCAAGGAGTTCCATTAGGGCTGATGAATGGGTGGGAGTCCGATAAAGTCGGGAAGGTAAGGAGGAGGATTAGAGGCATAAGACCAATTGGAATGCCATCCTTTGTTCGAAGATTTGAGAGGCAAGGAGAAATAAAATTTCTAGAGATTTCTTCACGATCGGAAGCCTGAGCCCCCAACTACGCAAGAGTTTTCTTTGGAAGGCTGAGCTTTTAAGTAGAAAAGACGGCGAAAAAGGCTAAAATGAGGGAGGATTCCAAGGAAGGCTTCACAAAGATGTTTAACGATGGCAATGTGAAGAATGGAATTAGGGCTAAGGTGATAAATCTTAATCTCAAATAAATCAAGAAGACCATAGAAGAAACCGAAAGTGAACAGACTAAAACCGCTATAGAAGAAATGAGTGAAGACAACAATTTTACCCGTGTTGGGTGTAGGGAATTCTTCATCGACTGCTGGTCGCCACTCGATGATTTCCTTCGCCGGCAACACACCATCCTTCACCATCTCTAGGAGGTGCCTTTCTTCAACATCCGAGGTTGTCCATTGGTCGAATTGGATTTCTCTTTCCTCTGCCTTGGGTGAAATGGGAGAGAACTTGGATTTGGGATTTTTGGTTCCGTATCTGAGTGTGGATGATGAGGGAAGAAACTCGTGTTGGATTTCCATGAGATCTGGGTGTTTTGGTGGCCAGATGCGTGAGGAAATTCTGACCTAGCTTTGATGGCGACGAAGGTGAACAGGAGCGTGAAAGGGGATTTTTCAGGAAGATGAAGCGGCGAAGAAGATGATGAGCAGTTTCGGCAAATATTTTAAGGGTATCAGTAAATGATTTCTTTTGGGCCGAGACCCATTGAACGTTTACAGCCCATATTTTCAGGTGTGGCCTGTCATGTGCCTTTAGGGACTTAGGCATATTTGCTCTTGGCAATATACACGTGCTCGAATGCGCAATACCTTGAAATTCTTTTATACAACTATTACACAAATTTTTAGGAGTTGGTACAATACAATTTAAAAGGTGATAAACAGTGAAGCTTTATATATAGCTGTTCTATTAACTTTTTGAATAAGTTAAGACACTGTTTGGATGTTACAAAGCAATTGATTGGATACTATATCAAATCAATGTTTTAGGCCATATATGTGTGCATTTTTATTTAAAGACCAATATTATGGCTTTAAGTTGATTATATATTTTGTTTGTTTTTCAGGCGACTGGTGAATCTATTTATGAGTATTATTTTACTTGGATTTTATACCATGTATGTCATATATTTTCAGGTGCGGTGAAATTGTGCGTCTTATAGGGATTTGAGCATATTTATCTTGGCAATATGCGCATAATGTAAACACAATACCTTATAAAATTGTTTTTTTCTTTTGCTATGCTAAAGATTTTGTTGCTAAAATCATTTGTTATGTGATTATTAAGGACGCAAAATTGGTTTTAGACTATACGCATTATATATTTTAAAGCAGTCGGTATATCACTCGGATCATGTTATTTGAGGATTCACACCGTGTGTGCTATATATTAAGATACTCGGCTGACTGTAATTATTGAAAACTACTCGGTTGGTTAGATTATTTATTTCTTGACTGTATGATTAGTTTGTTCAACTAATCACATAGTCGAGGACTATACCTAATTAGGTATATCTATTCGATGCATCTTGATATATATTCTTGGTTATTTTCTAAATTTTTTCAGCCCTTCACAGCCTTCTGATTTGAAAAAGCACTTGGGATGGCAAGGATAATTGAAGCACTCGACTTTAGTTTAATTTAGTTCGAGAGAAGATTATTTTTTGACTGTGAAGGTCTCAGGAACTACTGTGAAGATTATAGGTATCATATACCTACACGACTGGTCTATTCAACTGGATATAAGGGATAGATTATGTATATGGAATATGTAACTGACCATGACTCGGGTAATATTGTAAAGTAGATTTAGGAAACTGATATCATATCTGGTTAGGTTTTTATCTTTGTAATCCTGTCCTCCCAACCTATATAAGGCGTGCAGGAGGCCCTCCAAGGACATATTTACAACTTAATCGTCTAATCAAAATATACCTAACGAATACAATCCCCGAAACAGGTGTACGGTATTACTTCTCATCGAGAAGGCCCAAACCTATCTAAACCTTTCTCTCTTCACCCATCCACTTTAACTCTCATACACCACCCTCTTTTTTTATTGTCAAATTCTAGTTTCGACAATAATGGATTCAAAACAAACAGCATATCAAGATTAATTTACTTTGTGTACTCAAGAAAAGCGCTGAAATTGTATGATTTATGGTGTTTGCAATTGAAACACACAACGAAAAACTCATTCGCATACGACTAATTAAGTTTTAATTATTATAATTTTAAAAAATAAATTTATTTAATACTTTACAACAATTATATATAATTCTTTTTGCATAAAACATTTAATAGTTTGAAAATTATGCTGGGGGGGGGGGAGTTTGAAAATCGTGCTAATAGAAAGAGATAGCGAACACGATTGATACGTAACCGATCTATCTGAACCGTTAGGTGCAACCGTATCATCACGTGGCAGGGGGTTGGGACTTGGGAACCGAGCAACACGCAACGACGATTATTTCACGAGCTAGCACGCACACAAGCTCCGTTTATAGAGTAATTAATAATTAAAACTCCTAACTGAAAACCAAACGCATTTTGCGGCGTAATCCGTGCCACGAAAGATGCCGAGTAGTTTTTCCTGTCGGTGTAATTTGGCACGCCCTACCCTGATAAAAATCTTCGATTTCTCAAGTCTGAACAATGAGTGCATTCGAGAAAAAAAGTGAGACTAACCATAATCTCCCTTTAATTTCCCCTCATGTGGTATTTACACGGACACGGCACAAGGCCACAACCACACACGCCAGAACAACAATGAACTGATGCGATGAGGCGAAATCTCTCTTTCTTGCATCACACCCATAATTACTTCCCAAATATTCCCAAATAAACAAGTAACTAAATAAGATCCAAAACTATGCCAGCTTGATTTTATCGTCATGGAGCCAATTTGCACCATTTGTCTCACTCTTTTCGTTTATGCTGACAATTTTTTATTACATCTTACTTAAAAAAGCAGACATAGAAATCAACAACAAAAATATATAAATACTTTGATCACATCACAAGTGGTCAAGTGCAATAGGCAGGAGCCAGGAGGGAAGGATTAGGTTTGGTCTCTCTATATGTTGGAATGGATGGGTTAATAATATGTGCCATCAGGTGGACTGAAATTTTGGCTGAGACAGGGAAATAGTACAAATATAGGCAACACTATTTTTAAGAAGGGACTGTCTATACACCATTTAACATAAAACCCTCTTAGAAATCTTGTAAATTCTGAACAACTTGATTGCTTTAAGATTCGTGCAGGGCAACCAAACCCTAAAACCCCCTCCTCGTCCCCTTTCTCCGACTCCCCCTCACGATGCCGCCACTCACTCCCGCGAGACCATGATCTGTGCCACGTTCACCACCACCGCCACCCGGGCACACCGGCTGGCCGAAAGGTGTCAACAACGTCGACAAGGACCCCTCGGTTGTCCTCCTTCCCCTCTCTATCCCCCTCCTTCTCCTCTCCTTAAGACGGTGGCAACCAGCTACCCCCAAGTTGTCGTCTTCCTGTCTCTGATGGCTCCTCGCTGTCTAATCCGCCACCACTGACCATGTCTCTGATGGCTCCTCGCCGTCTAATCCGCCACCACTGACCATCTCCTCCTAACTAGTCCTTCTGATTTGTCCCTGCCACTAACACCGGCCCACCGCTAGCTTCCAACCCCACGGCTTCGACTGTGTCATTGCCAGCTCGATCCGCCATCTCCCATGACCATTCCTCTAAAACCGGCGAACTCCCCNCCACCCTGACCCCAACCTGGGACCCTAATCCATAGGTCCCTACTGGAGTTTAGGGGTGCCACCGTCGTCGAAGATGATAAGGTCATCGAAGCTGAAAAAGAAGGGCATGAGCACAAATCAGTACATCCAATAGACCAAAATCTGCAAGATTTGAAGGTAGATTTTGTGGCAAATGGCATTTAGCAATTCCGTTTTAACAAGCAAGGGCATAGCCAAGGGGTAGTCCCGGTGGGCTCGGACTACCCCAGAATTTGGCCTAGAGACCCCTCACCCCTAAAAAATTTAGGCCCAAACAATCTTTTTTGCCCAAATCCAATAGTAAAACCCCACAAAAAACTAGTGTTGGTCGAGTGGAGATTGGAGGGAGTCCTCAGCGCTCCATGCCTTCACCTCCAACTGCTACTCCCTTCAGGCCTAATGCCCGTTCCACGCAGCCACTGACGCGGCGAGCTGGCAATGCCTAGCGTCGTGCCACACCACCGCCGATGCCCGTGGGTCCGTCCACCGCTGTGCCACACTGTCGTCGTCGCCAATGCCAATAAGTCCGCGGACCGCCGTCCGCACCAGCGTCGCCCAGTGCCATGCCACACCGCCGCCGAAGCCTGTGGGTCCACCGACCGCCATCCGCGCTGACGCCCGCCTGTGGGTCTGCGTTCGCCATCCACGTCGGTGCCACGCCAAGCCAAGGGCCACGACGGTGCGACTCCTCCTCGTGTCGCTGTCTCACCGAACGTCGCCGCCCACCGTCTCCCACTGGCGTTTGCTCGTCTCCACTCCCGTCAGGCTTCCTGCTCAGCTGCTCCGCCGATCCGACACTCCGCCCCTTAGGTAATGAACAGAACAGCTGCTTGCCTTCATGCCTTGCCTGCATCTAGTTTGTAAATGCAAACTGTGAATATCCAATTTGTAAATTGTGGTTACTGATTAGTTGATTAGTGAATGTGTGCCATAGTTTGTAGGATTGATAAAACATGAAGAGGAGCGGAGATATTACATCGCTATTTTAGCATGTGATGTGAATCTGTGAACTAGGACTACTTAAGGAAAAATTCCTGTTACACCACTGTTAACAAGGCCTTGAATTTATGAGGTACAGCGCAGACGGCAGTTCTGCTCACCTGTATTTCTCAAGAGAACCAGTGGATCTCCAACTAGCAGTACAGCGGAATGGCAAGGGCACATGTATATATGCAGGTGTCCAGCATGGCATGGGTGCCGTGGTACCGGGGGCTCTAGCTGCCCTCACCCCATTGGATCTCCATGAAGAGGAGAGTGAGGGAGGGAGAAACAAGAAAAAAAATCAAAAAATAAGTTAATGTTTATCCGTGGGGAATGATAGAAATCAAAATCCACAAAAAGTTTAGCCTTTTTCTAAATTAGTGTCAAGTATTCGTGACTCACTCCCCTCGCACGAAATGGCCGCCCAAAGTGGCCGCTAAAGTGCAGTAAAAAATTTGCTGTAAAGTACTGAGGTGTGTTTTAGGTTCGTGACTCGTTTAAAAAACGAGATATCTTATTAGCTCATGATTAATTTAGTGATGGTAAAAAACCTAAGAAATAGATTAATATAATTTTTTTAAAAAATAGCTTTCCTATAATTATTTTTATATAAAACACCGTTTAGCAATTCGGAAAATATACAAGAAAAAAAAGAGAGTAGAAGATGGGAATGTGTAATGCCCAACGCATCCTAAGCGTGTGTTTGGTTTGAGGATGAAGTGGGATAGATTAAGTTCATCCTAGTATTTTTAGGATGGGATGATCCCATCCATGTGTTTGGCATAAGGGTTGAAATAGTCCGAGACCCCAATCCACCGCACAGGCAACAAGACGAGGCCACGGGGCCCAAGGGCTCTGACGGCTCAAGACCATGGCGTCGCTTGTGCTTCAGAGCTGCGCTCTGCCATGGTGGTGGGTGGCGCAAAACCACGCTGGTAGTAGGCACGTCGGTGCGGCGAGTGGCAGAGGCGGCACGAGTGGGCGAGCACGACTACCAACAATAGCATGTATACTCTTCCATGCATGAAGTTTATTTGTCTAATTCTAAGAGGAATTGTTAGATGGATAGTGATTAATAACAGCAATTCGGTTGGGAGATGAGCTCTGAGCTGTGAGCTCTGTTTGTTCGTTGTAGTTATAGATGGTCAAATGGGCCGCCCGGCTCGGCCTGGGCACGACCAGGCACGGCCCGACTGATACAATGGGTCATGTCGTGCCCATCCACGAGCTGCACCAATGGCCCAAGCACGACCCAATAAGACTCGAGTCATGTCAGACCAATCCGAAGGCACAATAACCCTATTGTGCTTTTCCTTGAAATAAGTCTATTTTGTCTCCCTCATCTCTTTGGGCCATGTCTTATATGGCTAGAATAAGTCTATTTTTATCCCTCATCTCTTTGGGCCATGCCTTATATGACTGAAATAAATCTATTTTGCCTTCTTAATCATTGGGCTGGGCCGTGCCAGGCCAACACGTCGTGTCGAGGAAGAGGCCCAGGAACGGCCCAACAGTCGAACCGGGCCGCATGGGCCCAACAACAAGCGGGTCGTGCCGTGCGTGGGCCAGACCAAATCTCCATGCCGTTGGCTGCGGGTGTTTTGGCCAACTATAGTTGTGTAGTGAGCTTACGATGGCTCTCGGAAATGAGAGAGGTGTGTGTGTGCAGTAAATTATGTGTTATTTTTATATCAAATTGCATAGACACAATCTATGTAATTTTTCAAAAAATTATGAATTTTATCTGATTTTTATAAATTTTATCTGGTTTTTCCCCAAATAACCGATATAATTCCGATATATCTGATATCCCTGTTTATCAGTACACTCGATATTTTTTTCAATATCGATATTGGAAACCATGATGCCTATATGGCATGGCAATCTATACGTTTTGCTCTGTCTAACTATTCTCTTTTAACCGATCAAATCCAAGAATTGCATATTTGCATTGAGCATGAATATGTTATGTTATTGATTCGAAAGAAAAGAAATCACACATAAACGTACGTAACTATGCCCAACAACAAGATATCATAACTCCGAACCTAACTAAATTTATTCTCTACATGATCGATCGGCGCGTATTGGCTCGTCACAAGTCTTAACCAAATTCTCGGCCTTTCAGGGGAGGCTGCAAAAAGGAAATAAAAACAGATGAAACCGATGTTAATCAGCTTCAAAACTAACATTGTTGTCAAATATACATCTCTCAACCAAACTAATTATAAACTAATCCATTTAAAGTTAACCTTGATTTCTTCCATAATCATCCATACCTTCTGAAGTAGGGACGATTATTGGTGTTCCCCGCGGCGACCGTCCCGGGCGAGACGACGCCGCAGACGCCGGGCAGCAGCGCGATGGCGGACGCGTTGGAGCTGTGCCGCCGCACCAGCCTCGCCATGCAGCGGCACACGGCACGCCAGTTGTCCGCGGAGTCGGCGGCCACGGCGTACAGCCCGGCCACCCCGTCGCAGCACGGCGTGCCCGGTGACGGCGGCTGGGCGCCGCCGGCGCCGTGCCCGCGGACGAACGCCGCGCAGCCCGACAGCAGCGACGTCACCGTGCCGCAGTGCAGCTGCGACGACGACGACGACGACGTCGCAGCGCAGCAGGCGACGACGGCCATGGCGGCGGCTGCTGCTATAAACCACCCCGTGGCCGACATGGTGTGCGCGCGACCTTTCCGCTTCCAGAGCGGCGACGATGCGTGCGTGTAGACGAACTTTTGAAGGCTCATGTGAGTATGATGACCCAACGGCTTCGGCTGTACGTATACATGAGATTAGTTAAATTCCATGTCTAATTTTTAAATCTGACATATTCTAGACCACAGCATCTATTTGTATTAACAGGATAACACTGCAGATCGGAGGCTCTTTATCGAATTTTTCGTATTGCCAGTATATTCACCAACATTTCCAAAAAATTTCATAACAATCCTAACAACCGATCTCTACTTATGCCCTACCAAAATTTGGTCTCACTAACTTTTATTTTAGAGAACTAGAAAAAATGCCCATGCGTTACAATGAATAAAGACGTTTTTTCAGTGATGCTATTAGGAAGGAAGTGAAAACATCAGGATCGCTATACATTATAATTAAAAAAATTAATGAAATTTTTTTCTTGGTTTTGGGCCGAAAGCCCAATCCGTTATCTCCCGGAGCGATAGCGAAACGGGCCAAGCGATGGCGAGTAGGTCGGCGCCAGAGGGCCAGAGGCCACGTCGAGCGGCCCAACCCACACCGTTGGATTGCCAACATACATATGCGGGAGGTCTCCGCACCTTCCCGAGCCGACCTCCAGCTTCCTCCTCCTCCTCGCCGCCTTGGGAAGCCCTAGCCGAGCGACCAACGCGATCGCCTAGCGGAGGCAGAGGAGCGAGCAACATGGCGGAGGACGACTACAACGACATGGACATGGGGTTCGGCTCTCCCTCACCCTCCCTCCTCGCTTCCGCCGTTACAATTTCGTACCTAAGCTAGGGTTTGCTGGTGTCACCGATCATGTCGGGGGCGGGCGAAGAGGGGGTTAGGACTTAGGAGAGAGTTCGGTATCTTCGTGGGTGGGTTGCGGGCACGTTGATTGATGGGAGCTCTCCTTTCTCAAGGGAGGGCTCTAGCTGCTAGGTTTGGTGCAGTACGGAGTTTTTTTTTCTTTTGGCGAATATTTCGTCTATTCTCTCTCGTTGGCATGGATTACGAGGTGTATGTTCTTTGGGAGATGGATGGGTCTTTGAGCTATTGACACATCGTTTTTTTTCTCTTTCTGAAATCATGGGCCTGTTTGGATCAATGTCAAAATGTACCCTACCAATTTTTCAGTTGCTTGAATAGTAAATGTGTTGGTTTGGTTTGAAGCCAAATGTTGGTAATGCCCATGCTCACATTGGCACAATTCTAGAGCTTTCTTCACCATAATATAAATTTTGGCTACCAATTAGCATCAACCCAAACACATTCACTTTTAATACTACCTTACCAAAATATTGCTAGTGCCAAAATTTGCCTAGATTTTGGTACTACCAATGTTTTGGTATGGTACTAAGCCAAACAAGCCCCATGTCTCATTCTGATGTTTTGCTGCTGATCGTGACTTCTTTAATTCTTCGGTAAATCCCATGCTTCATTGCTTATGTGCTTGTTAAAAGGTGGATTTTTCTCTTATTCTTTAATGGAATGGCTAAATGGTGCAGCTGTTGTCAGCTTTATGGGCAATCAGGTTTAATACAGAATGTAAGAAACTATGCTGATTTCTAGGTGACAGGTGCCCAAGAATTATGTGGAGTTTGAGCATTCCTAGCCATTAGGGTGTGTTTGGTTGGGTGGATGAGGCTGGATGGGAGATGGCCGTCCTATTTTTTGTTGTGTTTGGTTGGAGGGTAGGGTTGATGGGGCGGCCCAGAAAAGGGAATATTCCCTCAATATGCTGGATGAGTGGATCCGGCTGATTGGCCGGATGAAGCCATCCATTGTTTTGGTTTGGGTGATGTGGCCTATTCCGATTGGTTGTGTTTAATTTAATTTTCTGTTAGCAAGCTCCAAATGATTTTTTCTCCTAAACCATTTTTCTAATTTGTGATCCGATTACACCATTATGTTTATATTACAATTAAATCTTTAAAACAAGATCTCAGATGGTTATATTTTGATAAAAAAATATATATGACAAATGGACCCCACTAAATTTTGGCTTATCCTATCCATGCTATATCCCTCCAACCAAACAAGAAATTGGATCATCCTATCCATACAAACCAAACAAAATATTAGATCGCCATATCCAACAAAACATGGATGGCCATATCCCATTCATGCATGACCATGAACCAAACACACCCTAGCATCCTTCTGGAATGAGAATGCACATTATGATACTTGTCTTGTTGGGATAAGATGTTGCCGTTTCTTGGCTTAAGTATAATCCACATCTTTTATACCAATTAAGAATTGGTCCCAACTATTTTAATTAATGAATCGAAATAATGGAGCTTTTGCTGGTTGCTTTTTAGAGTTAGCTTTTTCAACTTATATATGATGATCAATATGGAATGGAGGGAGTATAGTTTTAAGTTCATGTCTAGCTTGATGAGGCATTGTAGCTACGTTGCAGTGAAAAATACCTATCTTTGCTGATTGTTATGTTCCTTTTTTTTTGTTATACTTAGCGTCATCTATTATATATAGCTGCAGAATCATTTTAGTATTATATGAATTTATGAACTGAAGATGCTTATATTTTTTTTTACAGGTACGAGGATGAGCCCCCAGAACCTGAGATTGAGGTACAGAGCTGCTGCTTTGTTATTTATTTATGGACTTAACTTTATCAGGAAGAGCTATGTGGCTTATTTACCTTTTCTGAACAGGAAGGAGCTGAGGAAGAGCCTGAGAATAACAATGAGGATGCTGTGGATGATGTGGTTGGGGCTGAAGATGACAAGGAGCAAGAAAAGACGGCTCGCCCACGGAAAACATCAAAGTATATGACAAAATACGAGCGTGCACGCATCCTTGGTACACGTGCCTTGCAGATAAGGTATGCTTTTATAAAATGTAATCTGTATATCATCAATTAAGTTAATTAATCATATCAATTAAGTAAATTCGAGCTTATCTATTGTTATGCAGCATGAATGCTCCTGTTATGGTCGAGCTTGAAGGGGAGACTGATCCACTTGAGGTAAAGTTCTGATTTCAGTTTTCATAGACATAGACTTCACTTCAATTAATTAAAGTCCATACAAAATGCGACCTTTTATATTTCCTTGAGCTCTTCATTTCTATATAGCACATACAAGGTAAGACCAGAGTGAGGGTCAGAGCTAGAAAAAATAGATAATATTTCTGTGACTGCCTTCTCATGCTATGTATTTCACAATTATTATAGATAATAGGTGTAATTGTTACACGGTGTTTGCATATTATACAACTATACATGACGCATAAAACCAAAATATAGACACATAAAAGATAGCATAACGAATCACATCTTCAGTTATAGAGTATAGGCATAATGTGCATGTTTATTGGGGCCATGTACATGCATTTAATCTGTTGGTATACAAAATGAGTGGATTGATACAAGTATTCTGGCAGAATGGGTGGGCCAATGCTGACCCTCTCTTTGCCCCCTGCTCACTGACTGAAGTCTTCCATAATAAACATTTTAGTTTTTTTGAAATAGATTGATTATTGGAATATTTAGCCATTGTGTTGTCTTTTTCTGGAATATACCTTTGCATCTTCCCAGTAATAAATCTGAATTCATGTTAAGATATTTAAAATCCACTAATTATCATACTAGTACTTTTATTGTTTTAATGGGAGTGGCCATGTTTAACTGGCTGACGATGTGCACATGTTGATGGATCTATGGAATTAGTCTTTACAATATGATTCTGAGAGTTGTCATTGGTGTGATCCTGTCAACTTAGTTGAAAACCTAATTATACTGTGAGAAGTATTTTGTAGCAGTTTCATGATAGTTTGAGTCATTTAGATAGTGATCTATTCTTCTCATGCTAATATGTTGTGCGACTACAACCTTTCTTATGCTGAATCTTATAACTACACCATTTTATTAGTTCAATTTGGCATTTATCCTGTGGATCATGTTTAGGTATTTAACAGTTGTTTTTCGTTCTGGTGTACCATAACAGCATTGGTTTATATGTTCATAAGCTACTGCACCAGTTCTGTATTTCTAATTGCTCTGCAATAGTTACCAGCTTGAATCTGTAAGGATAATAGCAATTAAGCTGACTGATAAGTCTTGTGTATGAAAATATGAGAAATGGTCATATAAGTTTATTGTTGTAACTTACTGCAACCTGGGCGCAAGTACTGCCCTGTCCCCAACAACTGTGAACGCGTTCCTGCGAAGTAGTAAATGCATCCCATGGCTGTAAACGTGTTTCCATGATAGTAAATATGCCTTTTGAAGTATAAATGTGTACCCATGCAATTGTAAAGAGCAGGGTGCTAGTAACACCCTTCGCAGTAGATAGTAGATTTTACAAATTAACATGGTTTATGAACATCATTGTGGCCTCCGTTTTACTATCTTTCCCTGGAGCCTTGTACTCGTTGTTTGAAGTATATTCTTTTGATTGCCTTATTCAGTAATTTTTTTCTGTCTGATGCTTTATCCTATCTGATAAAAACAGTTTTGTTTTATTGGGTTGGACTATGGATTTAAATGGTTCATACTTTTGTATAAAATCATCAAAGTAGCGATCAAACAACATTGCACAAACAAAAATAAAACAAAGCTGTGGAGCCCTTCGATTTTTATTTTTTGGAGGGGTCAAGTTTCATTGGAAAATAAAAAATATTAATTATCTTCATCTGATGATCCTTCTCATGAAATTTCAGATTGCCATGAAAGAATTGAGAGCACGCAAGATCCCTTTCACAATCAGGCGGTATTTACCTGATGGAAGGTGAGATACTGAGATGACAACACTAGAAACTTTAACCAGGCAACTTGACATTCTTTGTAGGCTGACTGTAATTTTCTTTGTTTTGAAATAGCTATGAGGACTGGGGAGTTGATGAGCTCATTGTAGAGGACTCCTGGAAACGGCAAGTTGGTGGGGGCTAAATAACTGGATAGAACTTCTTCATGTTTGATGTAGCATGGCCAAAGCTTTTAGTTTTGTCGGGCAAGTTAACATGATACTTTCTATGACGAAGGTTGATGTAACGGACTGGTCTGTAGCACAGTTATGTGGCCGCATACAACTGCTCTGTACTTTGGAACTATACTATAATTGCCTGGTTTCATGGACTTGTTTGGATTATTGTGATCATGCTCAATCACTTAATAGTGACATTTTAATAGTCGTCTTTGAACTGTTTAATATTTTGAATGTCTTTGCGCTGTACTTCGGAACTATACTATAATTTGCTATATTTTGTTGACCTATTTTTCTGACTAACTTTACATTAGGAGGGAGAAACATGCTCTTCATTGGGACTTTGTGAGTTCATGATACTGGTTTAGGGAAATTTTTGGTTTGTTTGCGCCTGCCTTCATTTGAATTTGAACTTGGTTGTCTTAGATTGTTTGATGGCTGATGAGGGGTTGCGTGGTGCTCATTATTAGCCATAGATTCTGGTATGGTGGATCCTATGCCACTGAAACTCTGGTCTAGTTTACTTCTTTCGTTTCATAAAAAACTTAATTCTATCTATTAATCTGGACATTTGCGTCTTATAAAAAATTCTAATTTTAGCTATGAATTCAATTTCAATTTTAGCTATGAATTCTACGCATATGCATTCTATGCGAACACGTTCTTATGATTTTGCATAACCTTTGCATTGCGTCGTAAAATTAGTTATATAATACTGCTAGCCGACAACAAAAACACCTGCCCAGTCACTAGATGTTGGCACGTGTCAGTTTTTCCGTTGTCATGAATAATATGCACATGACAGATTGTTATATTGCTGTTTTCTTCGTCTCATAAAAAATAATTTTTAAAAATAAATTTAGACAAATATTTATGTTTATTTTTAAAAGTTAATTTTTTTATAAGACAAAAGGGATAGGTTTTATCGTGTGGAAGTGGTTTTTTTTGGTTGTGTGGTCATCTTTTCCATAAAGGATTTCCATTTCATTAGAAAAGTCTACAAATGTCGGACGATGATGACGCGGGTGGTGTTGTGGACCAACGGAATGGAAGCCTTCGTGCCTCGGGTCGTGGTTGGAAATTTGTGACTTATGCCACGAATCACTAGCTACATGCTCAAGTTCTAAGGCATTGGTCTCCTGTTTAGATAGGCCGGCATCGACGGATGTCAGAAAGGAAGGATAAGAGAGGAGGAAGCATCGACGCATGTTTGTGCTAGCTAGCGATATACACATATACACACGCATGCTTGCTAACCCTGTTAATTTCATACGCATTACTATACAAAAATTATTGTTACATGCGGTCAAAAATAATTTTTGCATGCGATCAGTGTAACCGCATGCGCCAAAAGGTTTGTAAAAATCGAATTTTGGTATGGGGCCAGTGCAACTGCATGTGGTCACCTATATCGGCCGCATGCGAAAATAATTTTGGTAAAAAAATAAAAATAAAAAACCCCAAATCGGCCGAACTCTAGCCTGCCGCTGTCGTCGGCTGGATCCGTGCGGGGTGGCGCTGCAGCCGCTACCTGAGCCCGCTGTCCTCCACGCTGGATCCGCCGTCCCTACTACCCGCCATCATCGCCGACGCCGGATCCGCTCTAGGGAGGGCCCCCGGCACCGGATCTGCGCAGGGACGGGCCGCCGGCGCTGGATCCATGTGGGACGGTGCCGCTCCCAGACGCCTCGTCATCGTTGCTGTCGAATCCGCTGGTCCCATCGCCCGCCAGCGCCGGATCCGCCGCCCGAGCCCGTCGTCGTCTTCGTCATCGGATCCGCCGTCCCCACCGCTCGCCATTGTCGCCGGCGCCGGATCCGCTCAAGGGAGGGCCCTTGGTGTCGAATCTACGCAGGGACGGGCTGCCACCGTCGGACCACTGTCGGATCCACGCAGGGCGGTGTCGCTCCCGACTGCCTCCTCCCCGACGGCAGCGGTGGCGCCAGCTCCCGGCTGCCTCCTCCTCGGCGACGGTGGCGGCGCCCGCTCCCGGCCGCCTCGTCCACGTCGGCGGCGGCAGCGCCCGCTCTCACTCGGTGAGGAGAGAGAGAGGAGAGAAAAAGAGGAAGGAGAGGAAGAGAGAGGAGAGGAGAGGACGAGAGAGAGAAGAGGAGGTGAAAAAAATTGAAGTAGTGAGAGGGAAAAGAGAGAGGAGGAGATAAAATATCTTTGGAGAAAATGGTGTATTTTCGCATGCGGAGCACTTAAGAGGCTCGTATGCGAAAATTTATTTTTACATGCAGCTCCTTAAGAGGACCTCATGAAAAAATAAACTTATTTTTACATGTGGACCCTTAAATAACCCGTCTACGAAAATAGATTTTTGCATACGAGTGACGAGTTGGGAGAGGGAAGAGGGGTTTGTGTGTTGCCAAGCCCTCGTCGGCACACCCGATGACTTTTAACTTGTTATGTGGACGTAATACGTCACAGACCTATATTCTAAGTCGGGAGCGGGGGTTTCGATCGGGCTGTACCCTTTTTGGAACATTGCGGTATTATCTTTTGTAATATAATAAATTTGACCAAAGTTAATTTGCTAAACACTGAATTAAGGGTATTGTTATTTTGAGCCTTTTTTGTAAGGCTGCTTTGAACTGTGTTTGTTAAGTCATTTGCTGAAACTTGAATGGCTTAAAGTTCTTTAGTTTTTTTAAGGAAAAATTGAAATGCTACTGAAATTGAAGTGAGTGGTAAGGCAGCACCAGTCGTCCAGCCCGTCATCACCCGTTAATGTACATTGAGAGTTACTCTCTTCGTCCTAAAATATAAACACTTTTAAAGTTCTTCACGGGGATAAGGAGATATGGTGGAATTAAATGGGAATGGTTCTAATTGGTTGAGATGAGTTGTTGATGAAGAAATTAAATGAGATAAATGTGGCTGATTGAGATGAGGAAGAGCAAGTTTAATAGAATAGCCAACTACTAGCTTCAAATCATCTATAACCAATCTAATAGCTCATTCATATACCTATCAATATATTACTACATTATAAATACATGGTCCCACCTCTCATACACACATAATGTTTTGGAGTCCGTGCTGCAGCTGATTACAAATATATAACTCGTTTTCCTTCTCTCCTTTTTTATATTTTTCATATATGTTTATATCTGATTTGTAACTTGCTATTGTACTTGGTCTGAGTAGAAAATTAACTACATTTTAAGACAAAATTTAAACACTAGAAATAGTTATGGGGGTACAGATTGCTTTCTTATTTGTCATTACATGTATAGATGATGTTGGCTGACATGTTAATTTTTGGTTGTGATGAATGTGTAGATGCTGACGTGACAGTTTGCTGGACTTGGTTTTATTTTGTGCACGAAATAAATGGTATATACTTTGTGTGATTGTCTTTTTCATAGAATAAGGAAGCAAACACCTTATGTTCTTTCTTTAAGAAAAAAATTTATGTTTGTGTGGCTAGGAAACAATTTTTTTTTTATTGGTGAAGTTGTGGCTGCATTATCCTCGAAGATATCGTAAGCCAATATACACACATGTACGTGAGTTTATTTTTCGTAGAGATTTTGTGTGGTTCAGGGATTTATTCGTATCATCCCCTCTCGAGCCTTTGTTAAGAGGACACACTTCTGTGTCTATGCATATCACGACTTAAAAAATCAATGATATTATTTTTTTATTTTTACCGACGGATTTAAAAACACATGTTCATAAAAAGTTATAAGAGAGATTCTGAGCGCAAACTGCTAGAGAAAATCAATTTTCGCTGACAGTTAGTTAAGCGATCCGCACTTAAATTAAAAATAAAGGTTAACATGCGGACTAATTAGAGCACCGCCAACGAAAAAAATGAAAGGCATATAAATATCGGTGGAGAGCCAAAACTCTCTCCACTCATTCCTACATGTTCTTATCCATTTCTCCATCCCCCACCCCTCTCATTCCCATCCCCAACTCCCCCATCCCCAACAGCGTCGGCGGCGGGACGGCCACGGGATGGTGACGGCAGCCGCATGATGGCGATGGCTGCGGCGGAACGGCGACGGCAGCGGCGGGGCTGGCCACGGGTTGTCGACGGCAGCCGCGGGACGGCGATGGCTGTGGCGGGCCGGCACAGGTCAGCGACGGCAATGGCGGGCCGGCCATGGGATGGCGATGACAGCCGCATGACAACAACGGCAGCGGCCGGGCCGGCCACGGGTCGTCGACGCCAGCCGCGGGACAGCGATGGCTGTGGCGGGCCGGCCACGGGATGGCGACGGCAGTGGAGGTCCGGCCTTGGGACCGTCAGATCGGGCGGTAGCTGACCTCGGGGCCTCCTAATTTGGCGCCAGCGGCCTCCGCGGCAGATGACTTGGCGGCGAGGGCAAAGTTGAGGTCTGCGTCTTGACGTTGTGGCCCTAGATCCATTGGTGGGAAGGCCGGATCCGTGTGTACCTCCACCGATGGAGCTCGACGACACGGCGACTACGATGGTGCTGCATGTGGCGATGACAACCATTACATGAAGTTCTTGCTTGTTGATATTGAATTGTCTGTTCATTTCGCGGTGCTGTAGTACATTTCAATCTGAACGTGCTTGGATTTGATATTCAACATGAAGTTCTTGCTTATTGATATTGAGTTGGCTGTTGATTTTGCGACGCTGTGGTGGATTGCGATCTGAACGTGCTTGGATTTGAATCTGAACCTGTTGTGAAAATCATATTTATTTTCTTTTTTTTGCCAAAAAAAACTTTTTGCTGGCGGATGACTTAACAGATCCGCCAGTGAAAATAAATATTTCCAGACGGGACACTTAGATGCGGTTTCGCAAGGAAAGTATATATATATATATGTGTGTGTGGGGGGTACGAGCTAAGATATATTGTCTTTACATAACAAGGAATATTCAAGGAAGGGTAATTGTGGCAAATAGGATATGCTTGCTACAAAAATCTTACCGCAAGCTATGCATTCATGCTCTCCTCCTTTGTACACTATTGCAAATACATTTTCATCAAAGAAGAAATACATTAATCACAAAAGCTGATTAGCTGAAGACAAAAGGTATGAAAAATTTTTTTTTTCATAATGTGGACACGACCACGATGTCCTGATTATGACATTATATATCTTCCAAGGTACCAAACAAAAGAGACTTCACTAGAAATGAATAAAACCCCCTTGAGTGCGCAGCAAGCAGTACACGCAGTCAATATAATGGAATTTTTTGGTAATTTAATACCATAAGATTCGGCAATAGGGGACAGAAACTCAATAATAGCAATCATAATTGATAGTTCGGTAACAGCGTACGCAAGACATCAGCTAGCAAAATATATAACAGATGAGTTTGGGCTACAAGATGCAAACCAAACCCTAGATAACTTCTTCCACACCTTGCCATTAAGGGACATGATGAGAAGAGGGGATCTCATCACGACATACCCACGTAGCAGCTTAATCACGATGTTAACATAATGCAAGATGGATCGTATACAGTAGAGAATAAGAAACCACCTTTTTTTTTTTTGTTTGGACAACCATAAAAAAACTCACGAAAAATAACTCCTTCACAAGGGACAAGGGACAGCACTCCTAGGCTTTAAGGCACGTAGATCAGCCACAAGTCAACTCCAACTTAACCTAGACTCGAAACAAACTCAAACTCAATAAAACACATCACTTATTTCAACGATACCAACGTGCTCACAATGAATCTGACTATGGGCACAGAGCTGAAGGATCTTAGATGGAATTAACTTTCCAACGAATACTTAAAACACCCAAAAAGAGACTTCACACTGTTGGGATAGTCACTTTACTTCTTGTTGACAACCCATTTTAGTCCTGGTTGTGCAACCGGGACGTATAATCCGGGATTAAAAATTAGATATTTTTAGTCCCGGTTATTTTAATCGGGACTAAAAATCATCTTTAGTACCGGTTGGTGTTACCAACCGCAACACCAACCGGTACTAACGATGTTTTTTGTTTTTTTTCAATGCTTTTTATTGCTTGCTGCTTTTTTATATATATAAATATATATATATATATATGTCTTTATATATATAAATATAAATAAATACATACACATATGATTAATATATATTTGTATATAGCATCACGTATATATAATTGTTGATATATATTACTTATGTACAATGAAAATTAAATACACTTTTGATGTATGTACAATCGTTATTAATTTTTAATGTTCTATCATATATTATAAAAGCCAAGAGGTGAACTGTTCGTGACGAGGAATAGGTTGCCCGTTGTTGTGGAATTCTCTAGACGGATTAACAATCTCGTCCATAATAAATTCCATCAGTTGTTTAGCCTTTATGTAATCCGTCGGGGGGAGTTGGTCCTTCATCCAAATAACATGTCGTTTTCAAAAAAAATGAGATATAAATATATTAAATCAATGAGAAGAGTGTAAATAATTCTAGAATGGTGTTTACATAATTCGATATTTTTATCAGGGTTAATGTCTTGTGCTACGCAGTGAATAAAATTACAAACATAATAGCCGCACAAGTTGGTACCATGTTCCTGTCGTAAACACTAAAGGAGAAACAAATTTATGAAATATATCTATTATAGAATAAATGAGATATATAATTTTAGACTATGTACGTACAGGAAAGTCCATCTTCATAGCCAGTTCTTTCTTAAATTCCCTACGGATGTTTGTACGGAATTTTGCCCGTGCCCTACAATTGCAAACTATAATTAATGATACTTTGATTCACATAGTAGCGATAGCAGCAATCATAATGACAGTACCAGTGACATTACCTGTTAAGCATGTCAACGATTTTATTGAAAGTATCCCTTGGTTTCCGCATAGAGTTAATGACATGAATCTTGCTTCTGGACATGTCTATGATAAAAAGGACCCAGTGAAATCTACAAATTGCGTGAAATATGATATACATATCATTTTATAAATACGAGAAGGAAATTGATACAAAAGGCGGTAAAAACTCACTTTGTGTTGTAAGGCAAGAGTATGAACTGCTTAAAATGTTGTTGCACCAGGAATTTGTAAATGTTTTCCTCGGTTTCGTCTGGCCAGTCATCTACAGTCTTCTCATTGATTATGTAGGGGTCCATGAAACCATACTTGAAGTATCCATCTCTACGGCAATTTTGAATTTTCATTCTACAGTAAAAAAAGACGTTAAATCTTTGATATTAGATACAACGTGCTAATGAACGAAATAAAATTAAACGATACTTACAGAACCCAACAAACGAGAAGAGAGACGTCAAGGGCGTCTTGTTGGTATATGTCATAGACATCCTTGAAGTTGATCCACATATCGTACATTCCACAGAAGAAATCATCATCTTTTGCGAACATAATTCTACCATGAGCTGATTGATCCATGTACCATTGATAGAATCGGTACATCTGTGTAGACAGGTTCTTGACCAGCTTTGACTTGACAAGTGGTGCACCGATTGCGTATGGGTGTTTTAGATCTTCTTTTGTGGCGTTCTTGATAAGGGCTATCCCCAGCAGTTGCTCCTTTCTAAGATTTGTATCTGCCATAAATTCTTGTAAAGTAATTTCAAGGTTCGATGGCATCGGCCCAACCGCTTGTTTTTTTTTTGCATTCCAAGCTAGGAGACAACCTTTGTCTTTTTTGTGCTCTTCCCATTAGACTTGCGAATTGAGCGGTCATAGTCTTATACTAAGGTCTTTCTCGTGGGTTCGCTCATCTTATAGAAAAAGGCCTTAGTTGTCGGGTCTATTGGAGTCTTCTTTTGTGGACTCCGCGACTTGAAGTGCTCATTCACTTGCCTTTTCACTTTCTGGTCAGTCTTCTCGTCAGTCCTATCATACGGTCTTTCTTGAGAGTGGCTTTCTTTGGCTTGTCAAGTCTTGGCTTCTTTGTTTGTGTGGACTTTGACGGCGTGGAATGAGGTGGGCAAGACCATTGTTGCCTACTACTTGCAGCTAGTTGCGGCGGTGAAGACCAAGGTTGCAGTGGAGACGGATGCGACAGTGGAGACCGAGGTTGCAGAGGAGATAGTGGAGACGGTGGAGACTGAGGATTGTTAGGCTACGATGATGGAGATGTAGAAACGGACGCCGTTGCTCGCCCGGGAAGCACGATGTAGCGCTTGCACCATAATATGATGGCGTGGGCTGTTTCTCCTAGTTTCGTCTCCCAATCTCCTCCGGGGATATCCAGCTCGAGATCGTCAAATCCTGAGTAGACCCGCTCCACCTCGACCTTTGAGTAACGAGGTGGAATCGGCATATAATGGTACATCGTGTCTTGCTAGACTTGTATGGCCATGCCCTCCGCCACCTTCATGTGAAATGAGGTTAGTTAGTGACATATGCACCAATTTTCGCAAGCTACAAAGCAGGATGTGCAAACTACGAGCATACCTTGATTGATAGGTTCTTGAAGGGAATATGCAGCTCACATGGTGTCCGCTACGTGATTTCATCCACGGGGCACGGTGGTTCGTCGACAGCTGGCCCTACTACAGCTTCATTGGTCTGAACTCCTACTTGCCCTGTAGAAACACAGCTGCTTCGATTGCCTGAGGGGCTAATCATGATGGGAGGAACAGATGGCTGGGTTTGCTGGCTCCGCTCACTTAATCGTATATTCACCTGTCTTGTCATCTCCTCTTGCAATCTTTGGTCGTAGTTCGCGACCTTCAATTCCAGGTCAGTCAACTTCGCATCCTGATCTCTCTTGCTTCTCATGCGACTCCGGTACGTGTGGATGTCATCTTGAAACCCATACTTCCATGCAACCATGCCTTTTTTGCGCGTTCGTCCTGGATGCTCATGATTTTGCAGTGCCAACGTAAGCTCGTCCTTCTCTGTCGGGCTGGAATCTTCCCTAAGCAGAGGCCTCTAGAGTATCCACGAGACGGTGAGCTGCTTAGCGTATGTCATCCCTAAAGATCAGGGAGCCATCAGCAGCATTGAGTGTTTCCCCATAAGCATAGTACCAATGTTTTGATCGTTAAGGCCAATCAACTGTGGCCGGAATGATACTTCTTAGGCACTTAGGCACTGCCTTTTTATAGCCGCCCGACCCTAGCCAGTGAAAATACATTTTTTAGAGGCATTGGTTTTGTTCTTCGCTATCTTGGCTTGCCCTTTCTCTCCTGTCTTGTAGGCCACAAATGTATCCCAATGATCCCTCAGTTTGGGGAATTTGTTAAAATCCGGTATCAGATCCTTTAGGATATATTTGTTGTACAAATCTTTCTTGAAGCACTGAAATTGTTAGGTCATCCTTTTGAGAGTCCAATCCTTCACTTTGGTCTGTTCTGCCTGAGGGATTGTGAAAGTCTCGAGCATGGTGGTCCACAAAATGTCCTTCTCTGTATTTGGAAGATACGTTTCTTCCACATTGCCGCGTGACCTTGTTTTGTGCCAATTCTGTATGTTGATGGGCACGTGATCCCTCATGACCCAACCGCTGTGTGACACAAACTTCTTTGCTGCATCTTTGGGGGCAACTGGTTCGCCATCTGCTTTCACTGCAGTTATAATGTGTCTCCCCTCCACCTTCTTTGCGAGACCTCGTTGTCCGCGTGCCCTCTTCGAACCAACGTTCAATTGGTAGTCCTGTTGCTCATCCTCGTTTCCCTCCTCGTCTACTTCTTCGTTCCCCTCCTCTTGCTCCTCATTCAGGTATTGGCTTAGGTCTTCATTTTTCTCCTCATCCGTCTAGTATTGACTGCTTCCCTCATTGATCATGTCCAAGAGTAACTGTTCGTCATCGCGATCTGCCATCTGTTTCTAACATTAAATAAAAAAAAATATAAATTACTATAAAAGGTGCACGGTATATTGTTATATCTACATTGTCGACAAATATGCATACACCCTTGGGTTTATAATACTTGTTGCTTTGGACAAGACCTAAATCAAATTTACTTATGCTTGACTGTGAAGAACTTCTAAATTTCACTTACTTAAGAAATATGCGACCTATATGTATAAAGTAATCATAATTAATACATAAACAATAATTAATTTACTAATTTATTATTTACTTATGTACACACGAAAAAATATGCATTATATAAACAATAGTTAATTGAACTAGGTATGTACAAAAAGAGTTGCATATAATTAGAATTAACACGTCATATCTAATTGTATAGTTCATATAACTTGTCTTTACATTGCTTGACGGCCTTCGAAGCACATAATTCAGCTTGAGAGTCGCTCGTGTTCAGTCCTGACAAGGAAACAATCTTTAGTTAATTAAAACATGTATATTGAATTGAGCAACTAAAACATAAACAAATTGTAAATATATTTTTCATGTATTATCTATATTTTAATTAGTTTTAGAAGTTTTTTAAAATTCTAAACATATTTTTAATGTGTTCTTCTTATTTTTTAACTATTTTAATGATTTTAAATTGGACTTAATTGGAGCCATGGTTACTTATATATAAATTCTGTAAGATTCTACAAATTGTAAATATATTTTTCACATATTATCTATATTTTAATTATTTTTATAAGATTTTTTAAAATTCTAAACATATTTGTAATGTGTTGTTCTTATTTTTAATGTATTCTTTTAATTTTTTTTAATTTTTAATGTACTATTTTTATTTTGTAATGTATTACTTTTAATTTATAATTTTTATTTAGTTTGCAATGTATTTTTTAATTTATAATTTTTTCTTTTTATTTGTTAAAAATCGGGGAGGGACTGACAGGTGGGCCTAGCCTGTTAGCCCTCCCCACATACTGCGACGCACGGTGGATTGAGTCCACCATGCACCGGCTCGTTCATGGGCCGGTCGGTGGTGACGGGGGTGACGGCATGGGTAAGGTCGTCCTCGGCGGCGGCGGCATTTGGTTGCGGCATCAAGTTAGGCAGCCGCATTCGTTGACGGCGGCACTTTGACAGTGACAACACGACGATGGCCAGGGAGATAGGTATAGGGAGCGGCGGGGCCGAACCTAGGTGCGGCGATGGTGGCGGATACGGTGGAGTCGATGGAGGAGCGGCGACGGTGGCGGCGATGGTGGTGATGACGCGATGGAGTCAACGGAGACGACGGTGCAATGACGACGAGTGCTTGGAGGAGATCGATTGATGAAAACTGCTAAGTGCAAGATCGTTATATATATACATATATATATATATCCTTCTCTTTAGTCCCGGTTCCAAACTCCAATCTGGGACTAAAAGATACTTTCCTGCTATTTTTAGTCCCGGTTGGTATTACGAACTGGGACTAAAGATACTTTCCTGCTATTTCTAAAATTTTTTTTGGTCCTGGCTGTGGATAAGAACCGAGACTAAAAATAATTGGAATACATTAAGGACAATACATTTAAAAATAGGTTAAAAATTACAATAAAATTTAAAAATCATATATAGTTAACCTAGACCCGATTAAGTGCGTTAAAAATAATAAAAAATCATAAAAATAATGAGAATACATTTAAAATAGGTTATAGTTGTAATAAAATTTAAAAATCATATATAATAAACCTAGGCCCGATTAAGTGCATTAAAAATAATAAAAAACAATAAAAGTAATGAGAATACATTTAAAATAGGTTAGAATTGTAATAGAATTTTAAAAATCATATATAATTAACCTAGGCCCGATTAAGTGCATTAAAGTTAATAACAAATCATAAAAGTAATGAGAATATAATTAAAATAGGTTAGAATTGTAATAAAATTTTAAAAATCATATATAATTAACCTAGGCCCGATTAAGTGTATTAAAAATAATAAAAAAATCATAAAAGTAATGAGAATACATTTAAAATAGGTTAGAATTGTAATAAAATTTTAAAAATCGTATATAATTTTAAATTATTTTTCAAACATTCAACCAAAATACTTCTTTCTTTGCCATAAATAACAAATCAAATTAATTTACATCATAAATAACAAATCAAATTAATTTACATCATCCATAGACGAAGGTAGTATACATAATTTACATCGTCCGTACAATCAATGTCATAATGTGATGGTTGACGCAACATACTTTCTCCTTACGAATGTTTTCCTTTGCTATGATCGTTGCGTAAGTAAGGGGTATCCTCATTTGATAGGAGGATGCTCGGGTTAACCGTCACTATGAACGGAGGCTGCCCGTCAAACTGATCATAATTTTTGTCAGTCTTATTCTCGATTCTGACGATTTTCCTTTTTCCTGGGAGAACCACATGACGCTTTGGCTTGTCAGGCCCTTTCCCCTTCTTTGGTTTGCTAGACATGTCCTTCACAAAGAGAACTTGTGTTATATCATTGGCTAGGACGAATGGTTCGTCTGAGTATCCAACCTTTTTAAAGTCAACTGTTGTCATCCCACAGTCATCAATCATTACGCCTCCACTAGTTAGCCTAACCCATTGGCACCAAAACAGAGGGACCTTCAAAGGTCCATACTCGAGTTCTCATATCTCGTCGATGCCGCTGTAATACGTGCTAGTTGTCCTATCGTATCTCATGGCCTCGATACGAACAACACTGTTTTGGTTCGTGCTCTTTTTGTCTTGGAACAACACTGTTTTGGTTCGTGTTCTTTTTGTCTTGGACTCTTGTGTAAAATGTATACCCATTGATCTCATATCCTTGGAATGTCGAGATTGAGCAAGATGGTCCCCTCGCCAACAAGGCTAGTTATTGGTCAATCGTTTCGTTACCCATGAGATGTTGTCGCAACCAAGCGGGGAAAGTATCAATGTGATGACGTGTAATCCAGGCATCAGACTTACCAATGTTTTTGGAGCGAATAATCACCATGTGTTCCTTGATATAAGGAGCCACCAACGAAGATTCCTTGCATCATTTCCAAAGTCCTCAAATGTTCTGTCAATGTTTTGCCACTGCGACTCATCAGTGAGGTGTCTCAACATCCTGTCTTGTTTATGTTCTTTTGCATGCCAGTGCATCATTCTAGCATGCGCTTTGTTCCTGAGCAAACGCCTCAGACGTGGTATTATAGGGAAATACCACATCACCTTAGCAGGAACTCTCTTCTTCAAAGGCTGTCTATCAACATCACTGGGGTCACTCGTCTAATCTTGTATCGTGACGCCTTACAAACCGAGCATGCTTCCAGGTTCTCGTACTCCTCACCGCGATAGAGGATACAATTGTTCGGACATGCGTGTATCTTCTGGACTTCCAGTCCTAGAGGGCAAACAACCTTTTTAGCTTCGTACGTTGTTTCGGGCAGTTCGTTTCCCTCCGGAAGAATATTCTTTACGAGTTTCAATAACTCATCAAATGCCTTGTCAGTCACACCATTTTTTGCCTTCCATTGCAGGAATTCTAGCGTGGTACCCAACTTTTTGTGCCCCTGTTCGCAACCTGAGTACAACGACGCTTTGTGGTCCGCTAACATACGCTCCAATTTCTGGACCTCCTTTTCACTTTCGTAGTCCTTCTTTACGTCACACAACATCTGACCAAAATCATCCGCACCGTTGTTTTCTTCAACAGCTCTGTCCGCCTCGCCTGTTGTATTTTCTGCAAATCCATCATTTTTAGCCTAGTCCGAAATGTTGTCATTTTCTTCTTCATCTTATTCCATTGCAACCCCTAGCGCTCCGTGCGAGGTCCAACAATTATAGCTAGGCATGAATCCCGACACCAACAAGTGGATATGAAGAGTTTTTGATGTAGAATATTCATTCTGGTTTTTGCAATTTTTGCATGGACAACATATAAAACCTTAGGCTTGTGGGCATTGGCCACACTCAAAAAATAATGCACGCCGTTAATAAACTCCTTCAACCGTTGGTCCACGATGTATATCCATTGCCGATTCATCTACATCAAATAAACAAATGAAAGAAAGTCTACGAAAGTGAAAATAATTAAATAATCATATAATAATTTAAAACATCATAATTAAACTCAAAACTGATGGTACACATAGAAAGCTTATACGCGCTCACACACATAGAAATCATATATGAGGAGATTGTTGTTGAGCTCGCAAATCTCTATGGTCATTTCTTTAAAAAAATGTAAGCATACTTTTTCATGTATTATCTTTATTTTAAATATGTTTATAATTTTTTTAAAAATTCTTAACATATTTTTAATGAATTCTTCTTATTTCTAATGATTTTAACGAGTTTTAAATGGACTTAAACGAAGCCATGGTTAATTATATATAAATTCTAGAAGTTTTAAAAAATTGTAAATATATTTTTCCATGTATTATCCTTATTTTAATTATTTTTATAAGTTTTTGTAAAGTTCTAAACATATTTTTAATGTATTCTTCTTATTTCTAACTATTTTAATGATTTTTAAATGGACTTAGTTTTCTATTCTTTTGTCTTTATTTTCTATAATTTTCCTTTGTGGTCTTTTTTAAATATATTTTTCCAAATGTTTCTAAAATTATGAAGTACCCTTATTTTCTCTAAAATTTTTTTTCTCTCTCATCTTTTTCCATATACCTTTTTGAGAGAGAATGACGTATAGAAATATAGCTAGAAATGTAATATGTTAACTATATCTCAATAGAGGATGAAGTTGCTAACCTTTTAGATCCCTTCGATTTGTGTAATATCACCAAAATATTTTCACAAAAAAAATTTGGCAACATCTCTCTTTCTCCTCCTTCTCTTGGCAGCAATGGCTTGGGTTGAAGGAGGAAGAAGATATATAAAAAGTAAATTATCTTTAGTACAAGTTGATAGTACAAACCGATACTAAAGATCAATATAATCTTTAGTACCCGTTGGTGTTACCAACCGGTACACCAATCGGTACTAAAGCATTGATCTTAGTATCAGTTAGTAACACTAACCGATACTAAAGAGACCGGTGGCTTGACAGGGTACTAACCGGGACTAAAAAACAATCTTTAGTACCGGTTGGTGTTACCAACCGGTACCAACGATTGTATAGTGCCGTGGGGGTTTTTAACCAGTACTAAAGAACATCTTTAGTACCGGTTGAAAATAGATCCGAGATATTTGTGTTTTTGGGTAACACAACGAAAGGTCAGTTCTCCAGTAATGACATATACGACTAATATGACATTCTTAACCCATGCTGTCAGTCCAAGTCCGAAACAAATTTAAGCTTCCTTATCTTTACTCTCCATCTTTGGGCGGAGTTGAACTTGTGGAGAACATAAAATGTACTTCTCATATGAGCCGATGTCTTCATATTTATTTCCTTGGTTACATGGATTGATCCTCCACCAAGAAGATTGGTCCAATATCTTCATATTTATTTCCTTAGTCATATGGATTGGTCATCCACCAAGAATGTTGATCCACTTGGCCTAGAACATGTTCTGCCTTACTTCTTACTTGGTTCTTAGTCCCCTTTCATGCATCAGCTGCAAATTAGTACCCTTGAATACCTTGTATATCTCATCTATTGATTTTACTTCCACTATTTTATCATCTTGATGAAACAGCATATTTATCAGTCTCGCAATGTGTGGCAGCGTCATGTTTTCACCTCAACATCAGTGGAGAAGTCATTTGCCAAACATTTCAAAGAATTAGTACCAGCGATTCCAACATTCTTGAAATCCACATCACTTGATCGCCAATATAAAAATGTAGACTTCTTTGAACAAAAGGCGCATAGGACATCCTCGCATATATATTACAGAGTAAATTGCAAATCCATAAATATGTAGTAGAATGTTAAACACACACACATGCGAGAATATAAACGGGAGTATTTGATTTCCATATACTGGAAAACCTATGGAAATACTTCGATAATGGATCGAAAACCTAACACTGGGCTTATCTTGTACTTAGTGAATCCTGCCTCCTTGAATATCTTGCACCACTCTTCCTCGTCCCTCTCCTTCCCTGGTGTTAGAACCGAGATGATCAGATCAAACAGTTGTTGGGTTCCTTGGCATATTGCTTCCGAAGAAGATCCAACTACAACATCTATGATGATGATCTTTCCTCCTGCATCTCTAGAAGGAATAATTGCTTCCTTGCATCGGTTTAGTAGCTTTATGCAGTCCTCATCACTCCAATCATGTAGCACAAACTGTAATCATCAAGAATTAATGTTACCATCTAAAATGTGTTAAATTCTGTACTAGCTTAGCTTGCTATCCAATACATAAAAAGTTGTCAAAGCAACACTGCATTATATATATTGGATATAACTAAGATATACACTGACCTTAAGCAGGAGGGCATCTGCTCTGGGGATGAAATCCATCATATCACCTGCAACAAACTGAACAATGTCGCCATGATCAGCCGGAATGGAATCGATCACGTGAGGAAGATCTAGCACGGTGCACTTGATATGCGGAAATGCGGCGGCCACTGCCCTCGCCGCCTCGCCAGTGCCCCCTGCGACATCCACCAGCGAGGTGATCTTGTCGAACACCTGGTGGCCCGCGCCGTGGATGGCCATGTCCATGATAAACTGCGAGTCAGCTGCCATGGCGTCGTTGAACAACTTACCGAGCTCCGGGGCGCGGCTGCAGGCGCCCCACAGTCCCACTCCTTGCACCATCTCGAACGCCGTCTTCTCCTCGCCACTCTTGAGCCATTCGGCCATGCTCGTCGCCGGCGTCACGCAGAGCGGCGAGAGCTGGAGGAGCACCAGCGGCAGAAGGCTCCTGCTTCCGCCATCGCCGACGGTGACGAGCAGGGACGACACCGGCGTGAGGCGGTAGTAACCACCGGCGCTATCGTCGCCCTCGTCGTCCTCCTCCTCCTCAACCTGCGCGAAGACGCCCGAGGCGACTAGCACGCGCATGACGCGGCGCAGGAAGGGGAGCTTGCTCGGGTGGAGGGACAGCGCGGCGTGCAAGTGGTCAATGGTGGCACGGCCGCCGGCGCGGTGGATGGCGTCGGCAACGCCGAGCTTGGCGGCGCACCCGAGTGCCATGGACCTGAGGTAGCCCAGGCTGTGGTTCATCAGCTCCGTGCTGGCTTGCAGCAGCTGCTGCTCGTGAGGGAGCTTGGCATGGCCGGGTTGCTGCTCTTTCTCCATGATTGGGCTAGCTTTAGCTCGCTGCTTCCTTAATTATTACTACCATACCATGCATGGATATATATAGAACCGAGGGCTGCGAAGGCTTTTCACTAGACGAAAAATAAATCGACCCAATCATAGGGTTGCTATTTGGGTCGCAGCCTCACATCATCAAACCGAATCTACTCTACCTGTACCTGTATTTCAAAGTATTTGGAATTTATTCACAAATATAAAAATATATAGAGTGTTACTTATCACATCAAATCACCTCTTATTTATATTTTTTCATATCTTACTTCCAACCATTGTCGCACTTTAACCATCTCTCACACCCCCTCCCCCTAACATATCTTATGTGATGAGGGACACCAAAATATTTTCTTCTTACCATTAAAAATCTCTACTATGTAATAAATAACCTAAAAATGCTTATATTTATCTTAGAAATGATAATATTTGTGTACTGGGAGTTAGCATGCATTTTCTTGTTTAAACCTCAGCTGGTTTCTTCAATGTTCATAGTTACTGTACCGCATCGGGTTTTCAATCTTTGTTTTCTTTTTTCGCGATTCTTGGATCAGAGTGTGAGTCCAACTTGACAGGACTCGTCGTTGTGATACTGAGATGTGTGCCTTCACGTAGAGGACGACTTTGTTGCGTCGTTGATTTTTCTCAAACGCGCCACGATCAATCGTGTGGGATGGCAGTGGCACACAAGGTTTTCGATCGTGGGGCATGATCGTCAGCCACTTCTTTTACTTACACTAAATAAAAGTAAGAAATTAAACAGAAAAACAACAAGTCATTATGCTGCGCCAAATCTCTTTATCTCGCTTACGAGTATGTTAAGAGAAATTAGCTAATTCTAGTTGATTCTGGGCGACGGGATCAAGGATCACTGTCTACAGGAGTACTATTTTCTTCATCCTAATATAAATGCAAATGTAACATATACTAGGGCTACAAATTTGAATAGTCTGCCTAGATTTGTAGATATGTCACATCTATACTTGATGAGGACATCAATGCGATCGATACATCCACGCCTACACAACGACGACAGATTTTCGGTCTGATTACTCACGTTCGTATACGCCATATAAACTAACAGGTGAGTTCGTTCTTATCTTCTTGTTCATCTTATTTAGACCATGGAAATGTTTGCACTCTTGTTTTGGTTAGGAACGATGGACAGGACTCAAAAGGAAACGTATATATTTACCTTACCCGTCATAGATCAACTCGGGTTTTGTTTAGATTAAAGTTTAGCTTTGCTACTTTGCCATGTAATTCGTTATCGGTTAGATCGCCGGGTTGCTCGTTACGGAACCCCACCTATGATACTTTTGCTGATTTAATCTTATATTTTTATTTTGCAAATTGAGTTGCTTGTTCATCTTGTTCTTGCTAGTTCTCGATTGCTTACATGAACAAATACCCTCATGATTAGGCTGACCGTGCATCCGTTGAGACTTACGACTGTCTCTGGAGTTGGTGTAGCGATTGCTGGATAGTTGTAGACGGATCTCCAATGTCGCTCCATCCAATCGACTTATTCTCTCGTCCGAAGATCGAGACACCCTCACATATTATATATACTACGTTTCATTTATATTGAAAAAAAATTACTAATTACCAAACAATATATATTTATATATAGACCCGATCAATTGAGTCCCGAGGAAATCAGATTCATATGCGGTCACCCGAGTCCCGAGGTGCTCAGATTTGTGTAGCATGTCAAAATCGCCAATACAAGTGCATGGCTCTTTTTTTCGATTGATAATTTGTGACGTGTCAGAGAAAAATATGTATTAGCATATTTAAATTTATAGTCAGGATAATTATATTTTAATAAAAAAAGTATAAATTGATTTGTGTCGATTGTGCCGTCTTTAAGAATTAAATTTTACACTCACCGGTGAGTGTATATTTGTGTCGATTTGTGTTGATTGTGCCTTTGAAATATTTGCACAAATATACACTCACCGTGGGTTGGGGACACGCAACCGCATCGTTAACGCAGGTCGAAGAGGACCGACGAAACGGGCGGTAGCGCGGCGCCAACACGCGCGAGCGCATCGGTCCCGCGCGGTGCGCGCGGGACAGCATGGTGACGGCAGGAGGCGCGGTGGCGAGGCAGCAGACTGCGGCACCGGGCCGAGTGAACGGCGCGTTTGCCTTGTGGCACCGTCCCCTGCATGCGTCAATACCACTAGTGGAGAAGGGGTTTTTAACCCCGGTTCGTAACCCCTATAGTCCCGGTTATGCAACCGGGACTACGAATCCGGGACTAAAGATGCCCATCTTTAGTCTCGGGTGAAATAATTAGAACTAAAGATCCATCATTAGTCCCGGTTGGTGTTGATATTTTTTTTAAAAAAACCATTTGCTGGTTTTGCCAGCTGCTTGTTTATATATTATGTATATATCTGTATAAATACATATATATGCATAATATATATGTATATATAATATGCGTATATATGTAATATATGTATTTATATATATATATGTATAAATACATGTTTTACATACATACATACATACATCTATATATATATATACATATATATATATATATACATATATATATGTACATATACATATATATATGTATATATATATACACATATATACATATATATATATATATATCCTACATATAAGCACTCAAGTAAATATATACTTATATTACCGAAATATACTCACACACATAAGTACATGAATGCACATCTGAATATGTACATATATTACAATCTTTCGTTAATTATAATGTTCTATTGTATATTACGAAGAAAGCTAAGACATATTATCCATGGGGAGGATGATCAATAGCTTTTCCATCGTAGTAGAATTCTCCCGCGGGATCAATTATTTGTTCATTGATAAATCTCATCAGTTGTTCTTGAACAGCCTTGATAAATTCTTCGATGGATAGGTTTTCCCTCATGCAAATAATCTATCATTTGAAAAAAAAATTAAGATATAAGTATATGAAGTTAATAAGAAATCGGGACATAATGTATGAATAATTTTTACGTACTTCCAGATTCCTATCACTGTTGATTTGCTGTACAAGTGCGTGAGTATATTCGCAGACGTAGTAGCCACACAAGTTATTCCCCTTCTCCTGTTTTGCATACTTAAGGAGAAACGACGAGAGATTTAATGTACTAATTTTTTCTAGAAGCAATGAATGATTAAATATGTTTTGGAGCATGTACTCATCGGAAAATTAAATCTCCTACCAAGTTTTTCTTTCCAAACCCCACGGACCAATGTACGGAACTTTGCCCATGCCCTATGTACAGTTGGAAGCTATGATTAAATACCGGAGATCTGCATAGTACCAATAGCAGTGTTCATAATTAATGACAGTTGAATAGATGACATTACCTGTCTATCACTTCGAAAACCTTGGTGAAAAGTAGACTCTGGTTTATCCATTGAGTCATAGACATGGACTTTGCAAAGTTCAAGGTCGAAGAGGAAAAGGACCCAGTGAAATCTGCAAATTGCGTCAGACGATATATATGTGACGGTATGAGTACGGGGAGGAAGTTGGTACAAATTTGAAAGACAGTTAAAACTCACTCTGTGTTGTAGGGCAATAGTATGTAGGTCTTGTAATGCTGCTGCACCAGGAAATGAACAATATTGTCTTCTGTATCTTTCTCAAAGTCCCGTATCATTACGTCATTGACTTTGTGGGGGTCCATGAATCCAATATTGAAAATCCTCTGCCTACGGCACGATTGAATCTCCATTCTACAAAAGATAAAGGAGTTTGCATCAGTCTTATCGTCACATTCTAACCAGGGAATGGTACATAGAAGAAGCTAAGGAACAAAATAAAGTTTGCTAAAACGATACTTACAAAACCCAGCAGCTGAGAATGGAGACGTCGAGAGCGTCTAGTTGGTATACATCGAACACATTCTCGAAGTTGATCCACAGAACATCATCTCCTTGGTAGTAGTCTGTGTTTCTTATCCTCGCTCCAAACATTATTCTACCTCTGGATGAACGTTCCATATACCATTGATGGAATCGATGCATTTGTGTTGAGAGAATGTTCACCTCACCAGGCTTGACAAGCGGTTCACCGACTTTAAATTTGTGTTTCAAGTCGGCTTCTGTCGCCATGGTTATCGGTGTGTCTCCCACTAGTTGCGCCCTGCTCAGACCCGTCTCTTTCATCCATTGCCTCAGCTCCTCTTCACCGGGTGGTAGCAACGGCTCAACCGATTGTTTCCGCTGCTTTTCGAGCTGAGGCACTTCTTTGGCCTTTACTCTTTGTTTCTTGTACGACTTCGTCACCGACCGGTCATAATCGGAAAGTACAGCCCTCTTGACCGGTTCGCTCATCTTCTGGAAGAACTTCTTAGCAGCCGGATCTATTGGAATCTTCTTTGGTGGTTTCCGTGCCTCGAAGAACGCCTTCACTTCTGCTCGTACGACCTCCTCATTCTCCTCGAGAGTGTGGTCGTAAGCCCTTTTCTTGAGAGCGGGGAGTTTTGGCTCGTCAAGTCTTGGCTTCTTTCTTGGTGGTGTGGACTTTGACGGCGCGGGACGAAGTGGGCACAACTTTTTAGGCCGTGAAGGCGGAGCAGACGGTGACGGTGCAGGCGAAGGAGCCGGTGCAGGCGAAGAAGAGGTTGCAGGCGGAGGAGACTGCGGTGGAGGAGCCGGTGCAGGCGGAGGAGAAGGTGCAGGCGGAGGAGAGGGTGTAGGCGGAGGAGACGGAGGAGAAGACGCCGCTGCTCGCCCGGGAAACACAATGTGCCGCTTGCACCATAGTATAATGGCGTGGGCTGTGTCTCCTAGTTTCGTCTCCCCGTCTCCTCCGGGGATGTCCAGCTCGAGATCGTCGAACCCTCGTTCCACCAATTCAACCTCGACCTTTGAGTACCCAGGTGGAATCGGTCTGCAATGATATGTCCCCGAAGGGTCGACTGGTATGGTCATGCCCAACGCCACCTTCACGAGAGTCAAGATTACTTAGTAATTAACAGATGCATGCACCACCGGTTATGCAATTTACAAGACATATATCATAAAACTAAGAGCATACCTTGAGTGATATGTTCTTGAAGGGAATGTGCAGCTCACAAGGTGTCCGCCACGTGATTTCATCTATGGGGTACGATGGGTTGTCCTGAGCTTGCCCTGCTGCACCTTCCATGCCCTGTTCTCCTGCCTGCCCTGTAGAAGCACAGCTGCTGCGATTGCCCGAGGGGCTCACCATGATTGGAGGGGCATACAGCTGCACCATCTGCTCGCTCTGTCGTTCCGCAAGGCGTTGGTCCACCCGTCGTTCGACCTCCTCTTGCATCCGTATTTCCTGCAGGGTGACCCTCTCCTCGAGATATCTTAATTTGTCCTCGGTATCCCTCTTGCTCCTCATCCGACTCTTGTAAGTGTGGCTGTCCTCTTGAAATCCGTATTTCCATGCAACCACGCCTTTTCCCCGTGTTCGTCCTGGATGCTCGGGATTCTGTAGTGGGAGTGTAAGCTCGTCCTTCTCTCTGTTAGGATGGAATGTTCCCTGAGCAGACGCCTCCACTGCTTCCGTGAGTCGGCTAACTGCTTCGCGGATCGCATCGCCGAATACAAGGGAGCCATCAGTGGGATCGAGCTTTCCACCATGAGCATAGTACCAATTTCTTGAACGTTCAGGCCAGTTCGTTGTGGTCGGCTCAATACCCTTTCCAATCAACCCGGCTTCCAGTTCATCCCACTTGGGGATTGCCTTCTTATAGCCACCTGACCCTAGCCGGTGATGGTACTGCTTCTTAGCGGCATTGGGTTTGTTCTTTGCTATTTGCGTTTGCCCGTGCTCGGAAGTCCTGTATGCAACAAACACATCTCAATGATCCCTCAGCTTCGTTAACTTGTCGAAATCAGGTGTCAGACCCTTCACGACGTATATCTTGTATAGAGCTGACTTGTACTTCTGGAACTGTTCAGCCATTTTCTTCATCGTCCATTCTTTCAGTCTTGGCTGATCTGCCTCAGGGACCGTGAAGGTCTCGAGCATGGTGGTCCACAGCATTGCTTTCTTCGTATCTGGCAGATAACTTTCATCATCCTCTGCTGTTCTTGTTTGACGCCAGTGCACTATGCTAATGGGCACGTGATCCCTCACGACCCAACCACTGTGTCCCACAAACTTACGTAGTATACCGGCCGGGGCAACTGGTTCGCCGTCTGGGGCCACTTCAGTTATAATATGCCTGCCCTCTAGCTTCCTTGCGGCACCCCGTTGTCTGTGTGCCCTCTTCTCTCCAACGGCCGGTTCCCTTTCACTTTCCTGTTGGTTTGTGCCCTTATTTTCCTCGTTGAGGTATTGGTTGGGGTCCTCTGGCTCCTCATCCGTCCAATATTGGCTGTTGCCCTTTGCGATCTCGTCCATGAGGATCTGTTCATCATCGCGATCTGCCATCTATTTGTAACATTACGAGGTACATATCAACTAACAGTATATTGTTTTACATATAATGACATTGTTGAGAAATACGTACAATGACTAGTTAATTCATTGTTATACATGCAACCTACGTGCATATGTCATATATATATATATATACACACACATGAAGGAATCATGAAACTTGCCTTAGTTTTGCTTGGAGTTATTGGGGCCACTTAAGCTTGAGCGACGACGGGGGTCAGCACCTATTAGAAAAAAAAATAGACAAAAAATTAAAACACTATTAGAAAATGTACAAAAGATGTGCAATATTATATTCAAATTCGCAAACATAACTATTTTAATCATATAGAAAAGACAAAGAAAATTTTAATTTTAATCATTATTAAATATATACTTTTAGAGGTAATCGTTCCATACATACATATGAATGAATAAAGACAGAGATAGTGATTCAAGATATTGGGTGAACACAACACCTCGCTCTTTCATGGCTACAAACGGATAATTTTCATAACAAATTTTGTCTTGACTCCCCATGCATAGGAGTCAAGACAAAATTTGTTTTGAAAATTCTCCGTTTCTGTTTAGTCATGAAAGACCGAGTGCTTGTGTTCAGCCAATATCTTGAACCAGTACCTCCTTGGAACGAGCGAACTTCGAGCGAACCAGTACCATCGTTCGTTCGTTGGTTCGTTCGGTCGCTCGTTCGTTCGTTCGGTCCCTCGTTCGTTCCTTCGGTCGCTCGTTCGTTCGTTCGTTCGTTCGGTCGTTCGGTCGTGCACTCGTTCAGTCGTTCGTTCGCTCGTTTGCTCGTTCGTGCATAGGTTCGTTCGCTCGTTCGTTCGTTCGTTCGGTCGGTCATTCGGTCGTTCGTTCGTTCGTTCGGTCGGTTGTTCGGTCGGTCGTTCGCTCGGTCGTTCGCTCGTTCAGTCGGTCGTTCGGTCGTTCGTTCGATCGTTCGGTCGGTCGGTCGTTCGGTCGTTCGGTCGGTCGGTCGATTGTTCGGTCGGTCGTTCGGTCGGTCGTTCGGTCGTTCGCTCGGTCGTTCGCTCGGTCGTTCGATCGTTCGGTCGTTCGGTCGTTCGCTCGTTCGTTCGTTCGTTCGGTCGTTCGCTCGGTCGTTTGCTCGTTCGCTCGTTCGGTCGTTCGTTCGTTCGTTCGCTCGTTTGCTCGTTCGTTCGCTCATTCGCTCGTTCGGTCGGTCGTTCGCTCGTTCGGTCTGCATGTCGTTCTTTCGTTCACGTTCGTTCACGTCCGTTCACGTTCGTTCTATCGTTAGGTCGTTTGTGGCACGGCCGTGGTGGTGGGGCGGCCATGGTGGTGGCGGCGGCGGCCGTGGTGGCGCGGCTGTGGTGGTGGTGGCGGCCGTGGTGGCGCGGCCGTGGTGGTGGCTTGGCCGTGTTGTGGCGGCGGCCGTGGTGGCGCGGCCGGTGGCGCGGGTACGTGGCATTCATGGCGACGGCGGCCGTGGTGGCGAGGGCCGGCGTCGGTGGCGGTGGCGCGGGTACGTGCCATTCATGGCGACGGCGGTGCGGACGGCGCGGCGACGGCGGTGCGGTACGTGGCATTCTTGAAAACGGACGGAAGAAAAGATGGAGATCGGCGCAAACCTCGGCCGGGAGGCGCGGTGCGGACAACGACGACGTACGGCGGAGGAGACAACGAAGACGACGGCAGCGGCAAAGACGGAGGACGTGCGCGCTAAGAGTTGAGAGAGAATGAGAAACGGCTAAGTGTGGATCCGGAGAAGACGATGCGCCCAGCTATTTATAGTCGGGATCTTTAGTCCCGGTTGCTGCCACCATCGGGACTAAAGATGATGTTTTCCAGTTGCGGCCAAATTATCTTTTTGTCCCGGCTATGTTTAACAACCGGGACTAAAGATTGAAACAGTGCACATATAAATAACATATGACCTATTTTAATAGTTTCAATTTGATATTACATTCCAATAATGATATATAATTAAAATTTGACCAATTTAAATACTATTTGAATAGTATTAAAATATCTAATACCATATTACCTATTTAGATAGTTTTAAATTATTATTAAATATAAATAATCACATATAAATAACATATGACCTATTTTAATAGTTTCAATTTGATATTACATTCCAATAATGATATATAATTAAAATTTTACCAATTTAAATACTATTTGAATAGTATTAAAATATCTAATACCATATTACCTATTTAAATAGTTTTAAATTATTATTAAATATAAATAATCACGTATAGACCAATTTAAATACTATTTGAATAGTATTAAAATATCTAATACCATATTACCTATTTAAATAGTTTTAAATTATTATTAAATATAAATAATCATATATAAATAACATATGACCTATCTTAATAGTTTCAATTTGATATTACATTCCAATAATGATATCCTCGACTCCGACGATTTTCCTTTTGCCTGGGAGAACCACGTGGCGCTTTGGCTCGTCGGGTCCTTTACCCTTCTTTGGTTTGCTAGACATGTCCTTCACGTAGAAAACCTGTGACATCATTGGCTAGGACGAAAGGTTCGTCTGAGTATCCAACCTTGCTTAGGTCAATCGTTGTCATCCCACTGTCATCAATCGTTACGCCTCCACCGGTGAGCCTAACCCATTGGCATCGAAACAGAGGTACCTTCAGGGGTCCATAGTTTAGTTCCTATATGTCCTCGATGACACCGTAATACGTGCTAGTTGCACCATCGTATCTCATGGCGTCGATACGAATAGCAGAGTTCTGGTTTGTGCTCTTTCTGTCTTGGGCTCTTGTGTAAAATGTATACCCATTGATTTCATATCCTTGGAATGTTGATATCGAGCAAGAAGGCCCCCTCGCCAAGAAGGCTAGTTGTCGGTCAATGGTTTCTACACCCATTAGACCTTGTCGTAGCCAAACGGGGAAAGTATCGATGTGATGGCGTGTAATCCATGCATCAGACTTGCCGATGTTTTTCGACCGAACAATCGCCAGGTGCTCCTCAATGTAAGGAGCCACCAACGAAGATTGTTGCAAAACCGTGAAATATGCTTTACGGAATAAATCGTTGTCCACGGTCATTATTGCTTTTCTTCCAATAGTCCCCTTTCCCCGTAGTCTCCCCTCATGGCTTGATTCGGGTACCCCGATTGGACGAAGGTCTTCAATAAATTCTACGCAGAACTCAATGACCTCCTCTGTTCCATAACCCTTGACGATGCTTGCTTCTGGACGAGAACGGTTACGAACGTATTTCTTTAGAACGCCCATGTACCTCTCAAAAGGAAACATGTTGTGTAGGTACACAGGACCGAGAATACTGATCTCTTTCACAAGGTGACATAGAAGATGCGTCATTATATTGAAGAATGACGGTGGAAA